>JAGQAX010000012.1:2637317-3237317 GCA_019142605.1 Cephalopholis sonnerati
TGTACACTTTGACTGAAGCCAATGGAGTCTAATAATGTGATAAAGGCAGTAGCGAGGGAGTCATTATCAACGTCCACGTGAATATTGAAATCGCCTGCAATAATAACTTTATCTGATTTCAGGACTTAACTGGATAAAAACTCTGAGAATTCAGATAAAAATTCCGAATACAGGCCAGGAGCATGGTACACTATAACAAATGGAAGAGGCTGTGTGGTTTTCCAGGTCGGACGTAAAAGACAAGACTTTCAAAGGATTTATAATCTAGTTTAGGTTTAGCGCTGATTAATAGACTAGAGTTAAAAATGGCTGCAACTCCCCCTCCTCGGCCGCTGCCTCGAGGAACGTGGGTATTATTATGACTGGGAGGAGTGGATTCATTTAGACTGACATATTCATCTTGACACAGCCAGGTTTCGGTAAGGCTGAGTAAATCAATATGATTATCTGATATTAATTTGTGTACTATCACTGCTTTGGAAGACAGAAATCTGACACTTAACAGTCCACATTTAATTCTCCTGTTTTGTCTTTCTGTCATGGAGGAGGTTTAATTTTTATCAGGTTGTTATGTACAGCTCCTCTTTGTTTGACTTTAGATTTAAATAATTTAGGTGGTCAGGGACAGACACCGTTTGTATGACACTATGGGTGGGTAACTGCACTAGAAGATCTCTCAGGCAAGACTGAGCTTCTTCATCAGGTCCACATATGACACACTTCCAAGCCCACACAACGTACATATCTGGTATAGCTCAGAAACAAACTGTAGTCTCTGCGCTGCCCAAAATCACGACTTGCAGCACATCCTAACTGGCTGCAAATCAGCTTTCACCCAGGGCTGGAACAGCTGGTGTCATGACCAAGTGCTCCGCAAATTGGAAAAGCGTTGGAAGAAAATAGGCTTCTGGCTGTGGCTCAGAAGAAGAGACCCAAAGTGGGAGAACCAAGGATCCTAGGGCCAGCCGCAGGAAGTAGTAGTGAGATGTCCCCACTGCCACCCCACCACCTAGAGATGTTCTGGGATTCAAGGTGTGAAACATCCGTGAAGGATGGCTCCCAGCTGACAACCTGCGGTTGGCCTGCTGGCTCCAGCGGAGGTACGACAGGCAGAAATGCCTTGCCGGTAACAAACACCTGAGCTTGCATCAATGGTCTCTGCTCTCTTTCCCTCTCAAACACACACACACACAGCACCACCACAGGGCACAGATCTTGTCTCTGTTCTCAACCTGTTTCTTGTGTTCTCATCAGCTGTAGCTCCCAGACACAGTCCCTGACAGGTCCAGATACTCAATTCAATCAATCAATCAATCAATTTTATTTATAAAGCCCAATATCACAAATCACAATTTGCCTCAGAGGGCTTTACAGCATACAACATCCCTCTGTCCTTAGGACCCTCACAGCGGCTAAGGAAAAACTCCCCAAAAAAACCCCTTTAACGGGGAGAAAAAAATACTCAGCATGTTAGATATCTGGGATGTGTCTGCATTGCATTGGCGACTATTTGCCTCACATCTTTTGACAATTAGTGTTTGAGCACCAATTTTGCAATGAAGAGCCAACTCTAATTTGTGCTTTATCTGGGGCCTCTGTTGGGGAGCTCCAAAAACTATTTGCAAGTGGCAAATCATGGCTTAAGTCAGGTTGTGTTAACTAGACATAATGCAACATGGTTCAAAATCCTCCTCAAAGCTAAGGATTATTATCACTGAAGCTCTTAGGATGCTTTTAGATAATTTCAGAGTAACTGAGGAACAACAGAAATGGTTGACTAAGTTTATGTGTGTTTCCTATTACCCAAAAGGAATCATAATGAGAAACATTCCAGAGCTGAAATGGCAAATTTTGACACATAGAGTCTGCTGGCATAGAGTAACAAGCTACCACCTACAGAGGAGAGCTGAAACAGCTTATTGATAGGGGAGCTACATGTGTGGGCTCGAGTTTGGGGCCAGGGAAGTGTCCAGCATCAAGTAACTTTGAATCCTGTGCAAAATGGGAACATGGATAAAAAAGGCCAGTTGAGACCCACCACCCCACCACCACTGATTTACTACTAGCTGCTCAGGTCATCACTGAAATGGTGAGATGCCACTGCAAAGGATATTGTTCCACATGAAGATGTTACTGTAGGTCAATGACTTACAATGCACTGACATTAACTTTTGCAGTAAACAATGCGAAAACGATGAGGACTCTAAAAACCAGGATTAAGATGAAAGTGATACCAAGGATGAAGACTAACATTCTGAGTTTACAGACAGTAAATAAAAACTAGAATTACTGCCTCATGGTTGTATGACTCTGCCCACCAGTCAAGTTTTTCTTACAGTTTCCATGTTTCAATGCTTCCCACACAGGAGATCTATACAGTCAGCACAATTATAAGATTGGTGTCACCAATTCAGTACCTGACCAAGTGACGCCCCTTCTGTTCCTGAGATATAACATTAAATAATGGCCAGGAAAGTCTTTTTGCAGAGCATTATGATGTCACAATGAAGTTGACCTTTGATCTTTTGAATATAAAATGTCATCAATTCACCATTTTATCCTATTAGACATTTGTGTGAAATGTTAGCATATAAATTATTGAGTTACAGCCAAAAACGTGTTTTATGAGGTCACAGTGACCTTGACTTTGACCTTCAACTATTAAATTCTATTCAAATATTAAAATCAACTGACTGACTGACTGACTGACTGACTGACTGACTGACTGACTTAGGCAGTAGGCCACAGTGATTGCATGCTTACCGACATCTGCATGAATCAGGCCCCCAGGAATGCTGCCAGTACAACAGAAAAAGGTTGTGTGTTGAGAACGTTTGGGGGCAAGATCAGGGGTTGACATTAATACTTAATATGTTGGCATTAGCTGGAAGGAATGCTATGCTGAAGCACACCTAAAATGAACATACTATGGAACTGCCAATAAGATTTATGTACTTATAAACTGAAGTTGCCGGTGCTGTGTCGAGGACTGTTTCCCTGTTGATATGTATTTACCCCTACCTGAACCTAAACCAACCCCTTAGCCCTAATCCTAATCACCGGTGTGTGTGTGTGTGTGTGTGTGTGTGTGTGTGTGTGTGTGCATACGCTATGCATTAACAAGGAGGAAACACTGTTTCATGGGGGAACAATTTTCAATATAATACCGGAATGCTGTTCTGGATCATTCTGGCCCACTTTAACCCCTGGTTATAATACTGTACAATAAAGTTAGGCATGATACAATATGTATAAATCCCTATTTTTGTTATCTTCTCTGCCATGTTGTCTATCAATTCACAGAGAGAGACAATTCCAGTGGCCGTGGCTCTTCACAGTGCAGCTGTGATCCAGTTTTGTTCAGTCTGTTATATTTATATGGCATAATACCACATGAGGAGTGTTTAAGAGACGGAGCTTTTTTGTTGCATTTTGCATTTGTAGACTTGCTGATTTTATTTATGTGGCCATTTTTCCTAATATTTGTGCTGCTACCATAAGTAAGCTGGCTATGTACTTAAAGGGTTTCTTTTTTGTCTGCCTGTGTTTTAGTTACTAAAAATACATGCATCTTCATTTTTACATCTTATCTATAGTTCATATACAGTGCCTGTTAGCAAGAGAAATTGATCTGGGCGGCTGTGGCTCAGAGGCAGAGCGGGTCGTCCACCAATTGGAAGATCCCCGGCTCCACCAGTCCGCATGTCGAAGTATCCTTGAGCAAGATACTGAACCCCAAATTGCTCCTGCTGATGCTTCCATCGGTGTGTGAGTGTGTTAAAAACTGAGTAGCAGGTGGCACCTTGTATGGTAGCCTCGGCCACCAGTGTATGAATGTGTGTGTTGTTGGATTATTGTAAAAAGATAATATATTGATCACTGTACCTATCTTCTAAGCAGATGAAAAGCAGAAGATATGAGGTTATTGTAGACTGGAAATTTACTGTATGTGAAAAGTAGATTAGAAATTACTGTATTGAAAATATGCTAAGAATAACATTGTTATGTATGATCTATGATAATTAACCTGCTGAAGTCACACTATGTGGCAAGCATCTCTCTGTCTGACTCTGTTTTGCAGATGTAGGTGTAAGGTGAAATGGAAAGATAGCAGAGGAAGTCTAACCGCAGCAGGAAGTCTGCTATTCTACTTGCGCGCACATTTAACTGAACTGTAACGCTTAAAAGACTGGGTCAGGGAGAGACAGGTTGTCAGACTTCATGCCCTGACTCGCTGTTGTTGTTGGTTAGGGCAAGAGGACCGGACCCAGAGCTCTGTATCTCGTAATCTTTTTTGATTTTTGGAATAAATAGGAGTTAACTGAGACCATCTACTCTCCTGTTATTCTTCATCAAACGAACATGCGGAGTTTGTCTTAATGCTGGTTTCTTAATGTTTTAAACAAGAAGAAAAAGAACAGACATCTCCAACAATTTGGTGACCCCGACGTGATGAAGAAGGAGGGTATTGGTCGATCGTCGGATTAGACAACAACACAAGGCAACTGAAAACGCGGTGACAAACGAGGCGCCTCATTGAAAAAGGTAAAGCAGACACCTGTTTTCATACAAAGTACTGCTATTTGGCCTATAATCCAAAACTGTTTGTCACTGAGTTGGCAAGGCGCCATTTTTAGTAGATCGCGAGATAATTGGGGGGTTGATTAAAGAGTAAAAGAGAATAAAGAGAACAAAGGAAAAAGAGGGTGAGAGGCCCAGGAATTAGATCTTAAATCTATTCCTAAATATAAAACATAGTCGGGTGAGAGGCCCAGGAATTAGATCTTAAATCTATTCCTAAATATAAAACATAGTCGGGTGAGAGGCCCTGGAATTGAATCCTAAATTTAATTCCTAAATATAAAACATTCGGGTGAAAGGCCCAGGAGTTAGGACCTTAAGTCTAATTCCTAAACAGGAAACATAGTCGGGTGAAAGGCCCGGAGGTTATTTGGGTGTTGGATGGTTCAGGTAATTATCTAACTTAAACTCAAAGCCCCGAAGAAAAGTAAAAGGTGGGTGAAAGGCCCTTATCTTCCTGTAGAAGGCATAAATATTAGCAGAGTACATCGCCAGGGGAGCGATTAGGTTGTGATCCTCAACACAGGCACTATCTTTTAAGTTAAAAGTTGCCTCGTGGGTTGGTGTACCACAGGTATTGCACCTGATGTTTTATTGTGGGTGGCTTGCCGATTGTCAGCTACGTTTACGGGGTGAGAGAGTTGTGTAGAGTCTAGTAGAGGTGACTCGAATTCCTGCTCTCTCAGCGCCCGAGCGGCAGTCGTGTTCTGTGGGGAATAAAGGGAGGAAGCTGTGTAATTTCGCCTTAAGATAAACGCCAGTTGCCGCCGGGCCATAGGCACCCCGCACCACTCCAGGAAGTTGGTGTAGAAGTTTGGGTGTGCCGGCTTGCAATGGGTGAGACTTAAGAAGCGAAATCACAGCGAAACGGGAAAATTTTAAGTCCGTGAGAATTAGTATAATACTCTCACGGCACTAGTGTTGTTTGATTGTTGAAAGAATTTGTGTTTTATTGCATTGCTTTTTGTGACTGTTGAAAGAGTTTATGTTTTGTTGTATTGCGTTTTTGTAATTGTTGAAAGAACTTGTGCTTCGGTTGTATTGCGTTTTGGTAACTGTTGAAAGAGCTTGTGCTTTGGTCGTATTGCGTTTTTCTAATTGTCGAAAAAAAGAATAGAATAAAATAGAATACCCTTTATTGTCATTATACAGTAGTACAATGAGATTGGAGAGCTTCTCCTGTTTCAGTGTACAGTAAACATACAATCTAAAATCTAAGAATATATTACAAAATAAGTATAATATAAAATAGTAAAAATAGAAAATAAAGATAAATCTCAATGTGTATTTGGAATAAATACTGTGAATATAAACAGAATATAAATAGGATGTATAAACAGAATATAAACAGGATGTTGGCTATGTACAGAATAGAAAGAGCTGGCGTTTTGGTTGTATTGTGTTTTTGTTATGGTTGAAAGAGTTGGTGGTTTGTTGTATGATTGTGTATTGGACAAGGAGGGTGTGTGGAGCCCGGTTGGATAGTGTGTGTTGAGATAAAGAGGTGTTAAAGTTACAAACATGGAAGGTGAATTTGACAGGGAATGTAGTGAGCAGGGTTATTGTCCACCAGTGACAGTAAAGGATCAGTATGGGAAGATAAGGCTCACATGGGGTAGAAGTATATCAATCCTTCTCCTTCACTGACATGAACTACATCCTGGATAAAATGCCCCCTCCCACGGAGGGTGGCGGACCATGGATGGAACATTTTTGTAAATAGACTGGGATTTAAATTGGCATTGGGAGACTGGAGAGCATTATTGGGAAAACAGCTCTCGAGCTGGGAAGTGCTGGAAGTGGAAACGCTGGCTAAAACAAATGATGAACCAAGGAACACATAGAAAAAACTAAACTGCAATTGGATGAAGCTCACCGTAAGGTTAATAAGGCCAAAAAGACAGATAAAAAATCAGCCAATCAAATGGTACAACAGCCCCCGCCTGGACCACCCTCAGGAACTCCGGATCTTTACCCGATACCTGAGTGGGTAGATCACCGCCCCCCCTCATTGGGGCGGTCCCATGGGCGCAGCGGGAGGCTTTAGGGGGAGAGGTAGGGGTCGTGGGGGACCCAGACGGAACCCACAGAACACTGGGTGTTTTTTGTGTGGCGACCCTACTCACTGGCAGAAGAATTGTCCTCAGCAAAGCTGTTCCTGCAATGCAGAGGTTGGACAAGGTCCACTAAGGGGAGGATACAGAGGTGCACACAGGGGAGGATGGCAAGGCCCACCCTGGGGCGGCTATCAAGGCCCGCCCAGAGGCTGAACAGACTTTCAAACGTCAATATATCTCCTCACTCTCGTGCCCAGTTGATCTGATGGGACGCGATGTGTTGGTGAAATGTGGGGCTTCAGTCTGATGCAGTCCAGATGGACTAATTGTGACTTTTCCCAATGGGCACATGGTGAACTGTTCGCTGTCCATGGTACACTCCTCCTCTCAGATGTTGCTGTCAGCAGACACCTCCCCAACGGCTGAAGGACATTGGGCTGATATCTATTGGGGTCTCCTCGAACCAGACACCAAAGACAAACCAGGCATCAACACCCTCCATCAGTTGTGGCGTCCTTGGGTCCAAACACTTCACCCCTACACACCTCCCCCTGATCCCCTCCACGTAACGCTCTATTATGATAGGGACAGGGACGAAATTTACCAACAAGCTTTTTATGATGAACTAGAAGGGAGAATGTGGGATGTTAATTCGACTTGTATCTTAGTAGGGAACGAGGGTGTGGCTGCGGCTGTTGACCTTGCACCTGACCAGATGCGGTGTTAAAAAACATCAAGCTAAAGATTTGGGTCACATATATAAAATTGGTTTCACTCAGCCATTGGACTCGCACACAGATTCCAAATGTTGATTTCTCTCCCTCAGAACACCGAGGCAGAAAACTCATTCATTACCTTTAAGCAGGCGCTATCCAGCGCCACTGAGTTGGCCATCTCAGACCACAAGCTACTGTTCTTTCTAGGTGTTTCTGAAAACACACACACCATTGCTGGCGTGTTTTTTCAGAGAAAAGGGGGAGGACGATAGGACGATAATGTATGCAAGCGTCACATTAAACCCAACAGAGGACAGACACCCATCATGCACCCGACATGTGGCAGGGGTAGAAAATTTTGCAGAAAGTGACACACATTGTAATGGGACACGCACTGACAGTATTAACAACACACAGCATAGTGGCATATGTTAACTCAGCAGCATTTACCATGACTTCCCTTAGACAAAACAGACTGGACAGTATTTTGAGCGCACCACACATCACATACACACACGAAGGTATAAACATGGCAGAAGGGATCAGAGAAGGTGAACCACACACATGTGAGGAAAGAGTTAAAAAAAAGACACCACAGCAAGAGAGGGATTGCACACTGAGCCGCTGTCATATGCACAGGAAACGCTGTTCACTGACGGTTGCTGTTTCAGACACCCACAGGAAGGACTGAAAGTAGCATATGAGGTGGTTTGCAGACAAGGTGAGAGGTGGTTCGCAGACAGGGTGAGAGGTTTCAGGAGGTGAAAACAGGGTCAATAACAGGAAATGAGTCCTCACAGTTAGCAGAACTGCAGGCGATGATCGCAGCACTAGAATGGGCAGAGAACGAAGTTGTAAATATTTATACTGATTCAGCCTATGTGGTGGGAGCAATTCATGTAGAGATGATGCAATGGATACGGTCTGGATTTTTGACTGCGGCAAAGACCCCTATCAAACATGAAAAAGAGATGAAAAAATTGGTTAAAGCACTAATGAAACCCACTGAAGTGGCAGTAATCAAATGTAAAGGACACGACCGCACAGGAACGGTCGTCTCTTAAGGTAATGAAGCAGCGGATGAAGCAGCAAAGAAAATGCTGGGGACAAACCACAGTATATGATGGTTCAGACAGGGAAAACAGTATATGATTTGTTGCCAGCTTGTGATGTAAATATGTTAATAATCGAGCAGCAAGAAGCCTCTCAAATTATCATTGGCTATGGGTACAGGTATCTTCTGGTAGCAGTGGATGCATACACTGGCTGGCCAGAAGCCATACCTGCAAAATCAGAGGATGCAAAATGGTGGTCAAATTTCTGATTAATCAGTACATTCCAATGCATGGGTTCCCTAAGAGAATTAGGTCAGATAACGGAACCCATTTCAAAAAACAAAGATTTACAGGAGGTAGAGAAGGCATTGGGGTTGAAACAGAGGAAGGGAGAAAGCCCTCTGAGATACAAACCATGCTATGATCAACTAACAGCATTGGTGTCAGCTTTCTCAAAACAGGTGGGACATCGAGAAGGAGAGGAGAACGAGGACCTCGAGGCACCGACATCGGAGTGGGTGCTGCTGAAGGTCTTTAAGAGGAAGTGGTCCGAGCCAAGGTGGACAGGGCCCTACAAAGTGTTGGAGAGGACCTTACATGCTGTAAGGTTTAAAGGGAAAGGTGACACGTGGTATCACTGGAGTCAGTATGCCGCGGCTGAGTCCCCAGTGAGGACTCGAGAACAGATTCAGGAAGAAGGTTTGTAATATAACTTTGCTCGCGGTGTTGCAGAACCAGGACTGGTAAGAAGGTTTTAAGCTCCTCTGAATCAATGCTTTGACCAGAGCACAAGGAACAAATATTGCCTGGGACTGATAGAAAGATTTGCTTATGCTATGGGGTGGTATGGGGAACAGAAGTGGAAATATCTCTGTGTATTTACTGTAGTTACATGTTTTATAGTTATCCCATTATTAATTTACAAGGCATTCCTGCGAGAGAGGGGTACAGCACGCAAATGCTTACAGACATATGGGGGTATAGAGCTCACCTATACGAAGGGCTCTAACACCACAACATTGCGGGATTGACAATCCCCTGGGAGGGTTTTTGGATCAATGGTTTGGGAAATGGCGTAATCTGATTGTCTCTGTGTTTCTCTCTCTTGTAGGAATGCTCGCGCTATTGGGTTTGTGTGGATGCTGCTGTATCCCCTGCATCAGATCTTTGTGTGAAAGAATAATAGTTTCAGCTATAGAAAAGAAACAACCAGCACCCCCTCCGTATCAAATGTGTCAATTTGAAACTACTGCATTACTGACAGGACAACTCCCACCAGATAGTGAAGATGAAGATATGGCGATCTCAAGTGTTTGAGACCGACAGAGGGAGTTTAAACTTACAATTACGCATTTGGAATTACACATTTGACATTACATATTTGGCATTTCAAATATTGCATGGTTGGCATTTAAAAAAAAATAAAAAATACAATCTGGCATTTGAATTGACCTTGTAAACAAGGTCAACAGAGGGACTGTTGGATTATTGTAAAAAGATTATATATTGATCACTGTACCTATCTTCTAAGCAGATGAAAAGCAGAAGATATGAGGTTATTGTAGACTGGAAATTTACTGTATGTGAAAAGTAGATTAGAAATTACTGTATTGAAAATATGCTAAGAATAACATTGTTATGTATGATCTATGATAATTAACCTGCTGAAGTCACACTATGTGGCAAGCATCTCTCTGTCTGACTCTGTTTTGCAGATGTAGGTGTAAGGTGAAATGGAAAGATAGCAGAGGAAGTCTAACCGCAGCAGGAAGTCTGCTATTCTACTTGCGCGCACATTTAACTGAACTGTAACGCTTAAAAGACTGGGTCAGGGAGAGACAGGTTGTCAGACTTCATGCCCTGACTCGCTGTTGTTGTTGGTTAGGGCAAGAGGACCGGACCCAGAGCTCTGTATCTCGTAATCTTTTTGATTTTTAGAATAAATAGGAGTTAACTGAGACCATCTACTCTCCTGTTATTCTTCATCAAACGAACATGCGGAGTTTGTCTTAATGCTGATTTCTTAATGTTTTAAACAAGACGAAAAAGAACAGACATCTCCAACAGTGTGAATGGGTGAATGTGACTCGTAGTATAAAAGGTGCTTTGAGTGGTCAGATGACTAGAAAGGCACTCTATAAATGCAGGTCCATTTACCATTCACCATCTGCTCTGTGCAATGCACCAACAAAAATAGACAAGGTGTGTATTTTATTAGTGTCTGGGATGCTTCTGAAAGATGCAGCAGCACATCTGCTGGAATTACAGGATTTGTTTGGAGTGGCTGCGATCAGTTCAGGCAGCCGCTTGGTGGAGATCTGCACTCTAGTGCACTTTTCTGGTTTATATATAGTTTAAAGAGCTGAGAGAGCCAGGGCAGATGCATCTCATTGCATTTGAATGCATATTGTACTTTTTACTGTGTATGACAACAAAGTAAACTTGAACTTGACTTCACTTGAAAGAATGCAGAGTGATAAGGACTGGTATTCTGTTATTGTTCCATTTACTATATATGAATGTGACAATTGTTTTTTTTAATGTGACTTTGGACCCTATTTTAATTATGCAAGCAGTGGGTCTTGGAGTATGGACTGTGTGGGCATCTGCACCTGCCAGTGAGGTTCATGTCCTTGCAGCAGCACAAAGTGAGGAAGGGCTGGTTAAGTAAAATGTACATTGGAGGTTGTGGTGGTCAGTAAATACTCTCTCAACCTGTCACATCCCTGGTTCATAGCTGTGAGATAGCAGTTCAACAGATGAAGAATCCAATGGATGCTTCAGACACATCTTCAACACTGCACAGCACAGTTTCAAGATTAGTGTAACCAATTTAGTATCTGTCCAAAGGTCTCCCATTCTGTTCCTGAGATATGGAGTTGAATAATGGCCAAAAAAATTTATGATGTCACAGCTGACCTTTAACCTTTTGGATGTAAAATGTCATCACTTCATCATTTTCTCCGTTTCAAAGTTTGTGTTAAATTTTGCTATTATTGCTGTATGATTTCTTGAGCTTTCTTCAGTGACCTTTGACAACCACATTCTTAAGAGTTCATTCTTGAATCCAAATGGATGTTTGTGCCAAATTTGAAGAAATTCCTTCAAGGTGTTCCTGAAATATCGCATTCAATAGAAGGAGACGGATGTATGTACATACAGATGGATGGACGCATGTACGTAGAGATGGATAAGCGTATGGATGTATGAACGTATGGACAGAAAACATGAACATGAAAACATACTGCTGCCGGCCATGACTGTCACCAGCACAAAGGTATAAAAGAAAAGTTGCACACATGGCATTAATGAGCTTCTGCATAAACAGGCTGAATGCTGAGTTATTACCAAGCAGTCTGATGGTGTTATTCCAACACGTTCTCATCCGAAGTCGTCGCATATCGCCTCTTTTGTCAGTGGAGATTTATGTCTACGTATTACTATCCTTCTTGCTATCCTCCCGCATCTGCTGTTGATGTTCTGAGACATTACCCAATGACAGCATGTCAACAAAAACAGGTGGTTAGATTTAGAAACAAACATCATGGTTTGGCTCTATATTCATACAGGAAGCACACAGCAGGCTCCTGGGTGAAAGTCTGGAGTTTGTCAGACCCACCACCACCCCTTCCATCCACCCTATAGGGACTTTCGAGCTCTTTATATTACATCGTTATCTGTAGTGTGTCAAACTGACACTGTCTAGCAGTGTATCATACTGTCATAACAGGTGCTGTCTGGCTGCATTATGAACTGATGGTACCCGTCTTCGTATCATCCTACCACGACAGGTGTCGTCTGGCCGACCAGTAGTATATAGAATAGAACAGAATAGAATAGTAATTTATTGTCATTGTAACACGAAACATGTACAACGAAATTAAAAAGTGTCAGACAGTCAGTGCATCATATATTAAAAACGCTAACACTACAGTAATAAATATATAAACAAACACAAACCCTCCAGTAATAAATACAGGAAAACACACTAAGACATTCATTCTGTCAGTGTCATTGCACGATCTCGTCACTGTATATATGTATTGTGTTAGGGATTGTTTTTTATGGAATTGAGGGTGGTTATTGCAGTGGGATAGAAACTGTTTTTGAGTCTGTTTGTTCTTGATTTGACTGTCCTGTATCGTCTGCCTGATGGCAACAGTTCAAACATGGAGTGTCCGGGGTGGGAAGTGTCCTTTACAATGTTCTGTGCTTTTTTGACACAGCGAGCACTGTGCAGGTTATCCACTGAGGGTAGGGGGCAACTGACGATCTTCTGGGCCGTGTTAATGACCCTCTGGAGTGCTTTCCTCTGGGCTGCTGTGCAGCTGGTGAACCACACGCAAACACAGTATGTTAGTATGGTCTCTATGGAGCACCGGTAGAAGGACACCAGCAGTCTCTGTGAGATGTTATTCTTCCTGAGCACCCTCAGGAAGTCTCTGCTGGGCCTTTTTCAGCACCTCCGAGCTGTTCACACTCCAGGTCAGGCCCTCCTCGATGTGGACACCCAGGAAGCGGAAGTCCGACACCCTCTCCACACAGTCCCCGCTGATGATTAGTGGTGGAATGTCAGTTTTTTTCCTCCTGTAGTCGATCACCAACTCCTTGGTCTTTGATGTGTTGAGGAGCAGGTTGTTCTCACTGCACCACGACATCAACCTCATCTCTGTAGGCAGACTCATCCCCCCCAGAGATGAGCCCCACCACCGTAGTGTCGTCCGCAAACCTCACTATGATGTTGTTGTGGTGAGTGGAGGTGCAGTCATGCGTGTAGAGAGTGTACAGCAGGGGGCTCAACACGGAGCCCTGTGGGGAGCCGGTGCTGAGGCTGAGGGCTGTAGATGACATTTGCTTTTATCTGCTGGTTTGGGTCAATCAACCTTAAAAACCGTAACAGACTCCAGGGCATAGTTAAAGTGTGCAGCAAAATTGTTGGCACTCCACTGACAGACATTTCTGTCCTCCACAAAACTAGGTCTTTAAACAAAGCAAAACTTGTCCTGTCTGACCGTAGTCATCTTCTTGCACCGAATTCAGTTTGCTTCCATCCGGTCGTAGATTTCATGTGCCTAGATGTAGGACAAATAGATTTAAAAAATCCTGGGTTCCAGTGGTTATTGGCCTTCCTAATAATGAATAGTTTCAACCCCTTTTAAGACGCACTGCATGCACTGTGGTCACTTTAACTCTCTCTCCGTTTTTATCTATTGTATCTTATTGCACTTTAATTGACTACTGTCAACTGTGTCTGTGTCATTGTTGTTTTTAACTTTCCCATGTCGTCGCTGTTCCTGTCACTGTTGTGTATTTTATTGTTGCACATTTTATTGTTGTTGTTTTGTTTTTGTTTTTGCTGCTGGCTGCACTGCAAATTGCCCCCCGGGGACAATAAAGATTTCTTGAACTTGAATGTGTGATGGCCCACTCTCACCCTCTGGCTGTGACCAGTTAGGAAGCTGTTGATCCACATGCAGGTGGGATGTGGAATGCCCAGATCCTCCAGTTTGTTCACCAGTTTGTGAGGGAGGATAGTATTGAATGCCGAGCTATAGTCCAAAGAGCATCCGTACATAGCTCCCCTGCTGCTCCAGGTGGGACAGTGCAGCATGGAGGGCTGTAGCTACGGCGTCCTCTGTGGATCTGTTAGCCCTGTATGCAAACTGGTGTGGGTCCAGGCTTTTTGGCAGGAGTGATGTGATGTGACCCCGGACCAGCTTTTCAAAGCATTTCATCACCACCGGGGTGATAGCGACTGGCCGGTAATTGTTGAGGCTGGAGATGTGAGGTTTCTTGGGCAGGGGGACAATGGTGGAGGACTTCAGGCATGGAGAGACAGAGGACTGAGGGAGGGACTGGTTGAAAATCCTCATGAAGACTCCAGCCAGCTGATCCGTGCAGTCCTTCAGTACACGTCCAGAGACGCCATCGGGTCCAGCAGCCTTCCTCGGGTCCACAGCCCGCAGTGTGCGCCTCACCTCATGTTCTGTGAGGGTGAAGCTGCTGTGTACCGTGAGGTGCGGTGTGGTTGTCTCGGGTGGTTCCACCTCGAAGCGGGCAAAGTTTAGTTTAGTTTATTTGTTTAGGGACAGTGTACATTGATGAACATTGCTGTAATTGTACCAGTTTATAGCTGATTAGCTAATTTTCAACTGCAGTCCCTAGGCAGAATGTAAATTGCCTAATATATAAAAACATGGAAATACACATTACATAAAAATTACAAATTACGAAATACACATTACATTACCAAGTAAGTATTACAAAACAGTCCAACGTAAGAGGATCTAGTGATCTCAGTCTAGTTAATTAACTAATGGACACACCTCTGGTCATCCTTTAGCCAGTCTTTAAGCTTTCCTTTAAAAGAGGAGTAAGTTGGACATTCCCTTATGGTGGAGGGAAGACTGTTCCAAATGCCCCCCCCCCAGGACAAACAACACACTTCTACCACATGTGGTGCGTCTGGGAGGGATCTCGACGTCTCCTCTGTCGCAGGCCCTGGTGTTCATGCCACTGACAGTCCTTTTTTTAATAAATTCTTTCAGGGGTGGAGGAGCAAGACCGTGAAGACTTTTGTAAATAGCGCAGGCAAATTTAAAAGTCTTGAAACTATGAAAACTTAAAAAATTGTACTTTTTGAGGATAGTACAGATGTGATGCGAGTAGGGTTTTTTATCCAATGTCTTTAAGGCTTTTTTATAAAGGGATTCTATTGGTTTGAGTGCTATCGAACATGCCAGTGCCCAGCTAGTGAAACAGTAATCGATGTGTGAGAGGATCATGCAGTGTAAAAACATCAGAGCTGCAGTATTAGTTAATGAGTTCCTTATCTGTCTGAAGTTTGCCAGATTGTATTTAACAGAATTAGACACATTATTGATGCGTTTCCTGAATGAGAGTGTTGAGTCCAGGATGACTCCAAGATATCTGAATTCATTCACCAACGCGAGCTCCTCTCCTCTCAGAAACACACCAGATTGAACAATTTTTGGTGGCTGTTTTGCAAAAAACATACAGACACTTTTTTTGACATTCAGGGAAAGACAAGATTTAGTAAGCCAGTCCTGGACCTGGTCACCAGACCTGAAGGCGGTGTTCCTCTCTCTCAGCAGCCGCTAGACCTCCCGGGTCATCCAGGTCTTCTGGTTGGGGTAGACCCGGATCTGTTTGTCCACAGTAACAGTGTCTATGCAGTATTTTATGTAACACAGTACACTGTCCGTGAACACCTCCAGGTCTTGATGTAAAAACACATCCCAGTTGGTCCTGTCGAAGGAGTCCTGCAGCTGATGAGAGGCTCCGTCAGGCCAAGCATATCATAACATCGCAAAAGGTTATGTCAGGCCACATTACAAACTGACGACCACCGAAAGGTGGCTTTTGGTGTTGGTGTTTGATGCCGAAATCACTGACAAAGCAGTGGTATTTTACAACTTTGAAATAAGAACAGGCTGGCTATTTTGTGGCAGTCCAGTGAACATGACTTAATGAAGGTAAACACAATGGAAGGTAATGTGTGACAGCACTGCACTCCAATGTAGTGCTTTATCAACATAAGTGTGGTGCTGCTTTCAGATGCAGAGATTTAATGATCTAAAGGAGAAGCTTGTCATACAGTATAAAGCAGCTGTGGATAACAGATAGTGTAAGAATCACTTGCATTAACCACATACATTATATTATATTGCTGCTCTTTTTTAAATTGTAATCATTACTTTTAACACAGCTGTTGGCTGTTTAATTGAATGTGTTTATATTAAGAATTATTACATTTTTGCAGCATATTTCCACAAGTTAAGCAGAAAGTTAAGTAAAACTTAAGGAATAATATTTTTTGACTGTCTTGACTGTCTTGTTTGTCTTTTGTCTTTTATCTTTCTCCTTTGTTACTAGACATCACAGTCTTCATCCTCCCAGGAGGCCAGTTTTCGCTTCTCGTAAGATTGTAAAACCATGCCCTGTTCTTTTTTTCAAAACCCAACCACATGTGTGTACTGATGTATTTGTTTCAGGGGCGGCTGTGGCTCAGGTCGTCCACCAATCGGAAGATCAGAGGTTCGATCCCCGGCTCCTCCAGTCCACATGTCGAAGTATCCTTGATGATGCTTCCATCAGTGAGTGAGTGTGTTGAAAAAACTGAGTAGCAGGTGGCACCTTGTATGGTAGCCTCAGCCACTAGTGTGTGAATGGGTGAATGTGAATGTGTAAAAAGCGCTTTGAATGGTCAGATGACTATAAAGGCGCTATACAAATGCAGGTCCATTTACCATTTACCATTTATTTTGAAAGAGACTGTATGCAATCTGTACATTTCCTGTGAATATGGAAGTGTATTATGAAATCAAACAAAACATGAAACAGGATGAAATTGACATGGTGTCCCTAGGCAATTCACATCATACCTTGACATGGAAAGTCCATGACCAAGGGTCAACATGTGACCAGGTTGGGGAGATAATGCGTTGTTTGTGCACAGCTTTCTCTCCTTCTAAACCACACCAGACCAGAGGGGTATTCCATCAAACCAGCTAACCGCAAATCCCCGCTAATTTCGATAAGCCGCGCTAGTTTTAGAGAGAGTTTGGTTCCATTACTCTCGCTAACAGGAACCTCAGCTGAGTTACTGGGGTAACATATGCTCCTGAACTAACCTGCTCCATGGCAGGTTAACTATCAGGCTTAATAAATTGGTGTTACAAAGAATATGTACCTGTAGTAAACAGAGTCTCAGACAAACAGTTCCTCACACTTTTCGCTTGGTTATCCGTGTTGTCCGAAAACGAAGTTAACAACTTCAGCAAAAATGAATTCACAGCACATTTTTGGTTAGTTTCGTCGAATTCCCAAGGATTTAAAAAAAAAAAAAAAAAGTGTCGTTGTTGTGATGATATCTTGAAATATTAAAATTCTTTTCCGGTTTGATTGCTGGTAGCAGAGTGGTCTCGTCCCCCGGCTGTCGTATGGGCGTCTTGGACTCGAATCCATATTATGGCATCATTCACTACATCAAATTATGGAAACTCTGTTGCAGCGATTATTTTGATGTTTTCACCAACAGCCTATAGCTTACATTTGTCACACATTACACGTATGTGAAATGTAATGCCATTTAGTCGACAATTATTCATCATAACTTTGTAGCCTACAGAACTTTTAACATCAGCTAGGCCTAACATTAACACTTGTCCATATGATTGGAGTAACACCTGCGCAGCCGTGCGTTTAACATTGTTGACACCACTCCTGTGCAGAGATAACACAATTTGGCATATTAGTTGGTGCAAAGTACACTACACATTTAAAAAAAATTGTAAACCAAATAAAATTTCCTTGCAGAATTTAATTTCCATTAAGTAATACTGTGCAGGTATTGAGCCTCAAACCCGGGTCTTCCACGTTAATGACGGTGGCAATTCCTCTCTGCTACTGACAAGACATACTGTATATGATCAACACAGTCTAAACATAAGACATTAAACATTGATGTAAAAGTTAACTTATACATTTAAGCGGTCTGCAATCTTCTGCCTCTTGCCTTGACAATAGCAATAGTATTTCCTTTTCTGGTAATTGCGTTTCTATACTCTTCGTAAAGCTCCACAAGGAGCTTTTGCTCCGCGCTGTTGAAGAAATCAGCCCTAGTTTTCTTGTCTTTTTTCGACATGATTGCGTTTTCGACAATCCCATATTCTGGGCTTCTTATGTACCCCGTGTGGCGCCTAATACAAGACTTGATAAGCCTGGCTGAAGTTAACACTGATGAGGCACGGCCAAAATGTGTTAGTGGAACGGCTTCAGCCTGAGGTGGAAGCTGACGCTAATTCAAACGAGGCTTAATCACTTAAGCGCCGCTATCATTAGCGACTTTGATGGAATACCCCCCAGGTCTAAACCAAAACCCATCATAGTAGGACTAGTTAAGATTAAGTCAGATTTTTAAACCTATACAAACCCCTAGTGAAGCTTTGCAAATAGAAAAGAGGACAATTCTAAGCACACTTGTGTTTGACCTCTACCTGATCTGATACTGTCTGGATGGAAAAACAAACAAACAAACAAACAAACTGTGAAATTGCCCTTTTCTCTTACAGCCAGAAAAAAAGGCCATGAGATATTATTTAAACATGATTGACTCAAGCCACACAGTCAAAGCCTCCATCTGCAGCCGGAAGCCCAAACTGGAGCTTGAACATGATCACCTACTGTCTCCATAACAACGCAGAGGGCCAATTTGGTACACAGCCTCCGAGCCTGTTCTGTTGGTGTCTCCGATGACGATGTGGCTCACTGGGAGGTGGTCTTTATAGGAGAGAACTCCTGTGTCATTAGCCCTGTGACAAAAGATAACAGAGCGCTGTCTTACTTTCTCCACATAGAGGAAAGTATTGGTCTGTAGAGTAAACACATGAAAACAGAGTGATACATCACAATGCAGCCAGGTGCCTGTGGAAAAATGCTAATGGAGCTCCCTAATATGAAATCCCACAGACGACTGGCTGAGGTTAAGATTAATATACAGTATGAAAAGAGAATTAGAGAGTGCAATACACCAAAACTGTGATACTCTGTCCTACAATCCTGATTCATTTGATCCTAATTTTAGTCATTTATGAACTCCAATTAATCAAACCACAGAATATGAAAGTGGTTAAAAGAGTCTGTAATGTGATTCTGAGTGTTTAATCTCAAAGGGCTCCAATCTGGAGTAACACACAGGTAATGTTTAGTTGGCCTACATTCTCAAATAGCATAACAATTTATTTATGGATGCTTCACATTAGAAGCCATCCAGCAGCTCAGAGGGTATTTTCTGGTTCTCTTTTCATGTGAAGACTCAAAAAACAGCACGCACATCCAAAAATGATAATTACTGGTTGCTTGACAGAAGAAAAAATACAATCAGACATGTCTGATGAAGGGCTGGTGCTTGAAACAACACATGTGGTGATAAGATTAAGATTTCCAGAAGGAGCAGTTTCTAGTGTGCAGATCTCTCTTTTCATGTGAAACATTGCAGAAAGTGTTGATATACTGTATACACACACATGAAGTGTACTGCAGTATACTGTGCATATATTTTAAAATATGGTCAGGTTGTCTGCTTTCTAATTGTTCTAAAGCAAAACTTCTGAACTTTTAAATGCACAAAAAATATGTGTTTTTTTTGTTTTTTGTTTTTGTTTTTTTTTCATTTTAAAAAAAGTTACAAGGAAGGAGCATAACATGCCACAGTCACCCGAACTTAGATTTTGGCTACAACTGCATTTTTTGACAGTGGTAAGGCTGAAGTAAGAGAAGATGTTTTGAGAGGGGTAGTGGATGGGTCCAACAACCACTGACCTTCACCCAGGAGGCCAGTGTTCACTACCCAGAAGGCAGTACAGCCAAGCCTTGTTCTTTTTTCCTAAACTCAACCACTTGTGTGTGTTGGCTAAACATAACCATGTACGTTGATTGTTGAAGGAAAACAGTTTTCAGTGTTGTGCCGATGTAGTGTGCTAATTTTGAAAGAGACTCTATGCAAACTGCGTTATTTGAAAACACACAATGCATTGAACAGGCTGAAGTTGACACGGCACAACCAACAATCAACGCACCCAGGGTACCATGTCATCATATTTCAACGTGGAGAATCCATGACCAAATATCAATCTGCAATGAAGTGGGAGTGAGAATGTGTTGGAATAGTCTGTTCCATCAAGTGGGATGAATGTCTGCTTGCAAATAAACTTGCATATATCTGTACAATTCAAACATTTAATAAGTTTTTTGCTTGGCAGTGCCTGGCAGTGAATAAGATCCGGCCCCAGTGACTGGATTTAATTCCAATACGCAACCAGTATCATTTTCAATTCCTCATGTTTATAACAAACTGAATTTCATGAAAATTTTTCAGAATTAACCGAATTACAATGGACTTTGTAGAGAAGTCTGCTTCTTTTGATACACATAGCAGATCTCTGGACAACTCTATTATGGCGGACATGCAGATGCGTAGTGGTGAGAAACAGCAACAGCCATTCAGGTATCTATGTGTCTGTATCTATGGATTGAATTACTTCTCATCACAGGATGTTGCAGGACAGCATGAGAAATGGGTAAAATAAAGGAGAATCCTGGGGAAAAAAGGGAGGGTTGATAGATATGCTCTGAGATCGCATCTGCTACTCAAGCAGTAACATAACTCCTAGCACCTCTGCTGTGCATTGGTTGCCATTTTTTCTGTTATTACTGTTTGTAGCTCTGACTTAATATGCTAACATTAGGATAATGACTGCTACAAAGTAACTCATGTCAGACCTGTTTTTATTTAGAGAAGGCATAGGTAACGCTAAAATACACAAACTACCTCTTAGTCTAGCATATGTGGCTCATTTTTATCATAATGTCACCACTAATAACATTTCCAGACAAATCCCAAAAGCTTTCATTCATTTATCAGCCCTGCAGTGAATTACAGTTGCTTGTCACTCGCCAGTGGAATAGAGTTAAGTTACATACAAGCAGTCATTAGACTATAATTGATATCAACAGAGCTGCTGAGGGAAGGCCATTACCTGTTGCTAGTCACTCAATTAGAGGGCCTTTGGTGAGCAACACTAACTATTAGCATCTTCATGTTAGCACACAAGTGCTGTGGTTTCAGCTCATGGATGTTTTGAATGAAAATTACAATGCCGATTTAAAAAATGTTGGGCTGCTGTGTTGAAACAGATAAAACAGAATGCAATGATTTGCAAATCTTTTTTGACCTATATTCCATTAAATACAATATAAAGCAAGATATGTAATGTTCAATCAGGTAAATGTTGTTTTGCTGTTGTCGTTTTTTTTTTTTTCTACAAATATATACACTTATTCTGAATTTGATGAGTGCAACATGTTCCAAAAAAGTTGGGATAGGAGCAACAAAAGACTGAGGAAAGTTGCTGAATGCTCCATGGACACCTGCAACATTCCACAGGTGAACAGATTAACCAGTAACAGGCTAAAGTATTATGACTGGATATGAAAAGGACATTCTTAAAAGGCTCACTTGTTCACAAGTAAGGAATGTGACTTTGTGAAAAAATGTGTGGTCAAATAGTGCAACAGTTTAGGAACAATGACTGCAATGAATTTATGGATTATGGTTATGGATTTCACCAGATACAATCCATATTATCATAAAAAAGATTCAGAGAATCTGGAGAAATAAAAAAAACCAACATTGGATGCCTGTGATTTTTGACCCCTCAAACTGCGCTGCATTAAAAACTAACATGACTGTATAAAGGATATCACTACATGGGCTCAGGGACACTTTGGAAAACCACTGTCGATAAACACAATTCATCGATGCATTTACAAATACAAGTTCAAACTGTACCATGCAAAGTGAAAGCCATATATCAACAACATCCAGAAACACCACCATTTCTCTGGAACTGAGCTCATCTAAGATGGACTGACACAAAGTGAAAAAGTATGCTGTTTTGGAAATCATGTCTTCCAGGCTAAGGAGGAAAAGGCCCATCCAGATTGTTACCAGCTCAAAGTTCAAAGCCAACATCTGTGATGGTAGGGAGGTGTGTTAGTGCCCATGGCATCATGGGTAACTTGCACATCTGCGGAGGCACCATGTATCCTGAAAGGTACATACAGGTTTTGGAGCTAGATTTGCTGCCATCAAGACAATGTCTTTTTCAGGGACATCCCTGCTTATTCCAGCAAGACAATGACACACATTCTAAACGTGTGGCAACAGCGTGACTTCATAGTAAAAGAGTTCAGGTACTAGACTGACCTGCCTGCAGTCCAGACCTGTCTCCCATTGAACATGCGTGAAGCCTTATGAAGTGCAAAATAAGACAATGGAGCCCCCAGACTGTTGAGCAACTGAAGTCGTATATCAATCAAGAATGGGAAAGAATTTCACTTTCAAGACTTTAACTAATTGGTGTCTTCAGTTCCCAAACACTTATTGCGTGTTTAAAAAAAAGGTGACTGTGATAAACATGCTCCTGTCCCAACTTCTTTTTGGAATGTGTTGCAGGCATCAAATTCAGAACGAGTGCGCATTTACAAAAAAAAAACAATAAAATTATCAGATTAAACATTAAACATCTTGTCTTTGGACTGTGTTCAATTGAATATAGGCCAAAAAATGTTTGCAAATCATCATATTCTGTGTTTATTTACGTTTTACGTAGCATCCCAACTTTTTTGAAATTGTGATTGTACTTGCCCAGGGCATAAGCCTAAAAAGTCTTCTAGCTTCAGGGTTTGTTATTGCGCTGTGTGGCCCGCTGCACATGCTCCTCAATGTTTCTCCTACTGGCTTTATCTGAGTAATTCTACTTGGCCTACATATAAAATTAAAGGTTCAGTGTTCTTTTCATTAATATTACTGTTGATCAATCACTACATTAACAGAAATCAGCATAGGAAGGACACCACATGATAATCTACTTGATAGAGTTTCAAGATGCAAATTTAGATATTTCCTGACATTGACGCAGATTAAAATTAAAAATACTTTTGATGCACTAACTATAGTCATTGTGGTTCGTAAATTTATTCCAGCTTTAAGAGTCTTTTGAGAGTGAATTGCAGCAGGGCAGTTACTGTTATGTTATCACTATCTGTATGTCATGTACCATGTGTCTGTGTCAGCGTCACAGTTGCAGAAGTAGTTCATGTCGATGCAGTTCTCCTCCAGGCTGCAGGAACACTGCTGGACTCCAGACAGGAAGCCTCCCCAGTAGCTCCGCCTCTCTCCTCCCTGGTCCAACCACCAGGACAATGGGTGGCCATCTGCAAACAAACATCACAGTCAGAAAAGTAGGTCCTGGATTTCACTAAATATCAACCAACAAATGCAGCCAAGACTCAAAAATGACTGTGTGGGGCATGTCCAAACAAGACAACGTAGTAACCTACTATAAATTCATACACATCAGTGGCAATGTCTAATATGTGACTATATATATATATATATATATATATATATATATATATAAATGTATATATATATATATATATATATATATATATATATATATATATATATATAAATAAATATAAGAAACTCACATCAAGATCAAAGGAAACACATATAGCCACACCTTCACCTCTGGAGCACGAGCTAGCTGATGTGAGATTTATTGATTTATTTCATTATGTTAGATTTTAGTCTTGAGAAACTGTAATAATTTTAGGTTTATGTAGGGTAACTCATGAACAAAGTAGGCCAATCATTGTACTCCTAATATTTAGACAAGAAAATTAAAATTTAACAATGATACTGTGACTGATCAAACATGAGTTCAAAATGGTTGGATCTAAAAATGTAATACAGGGTTATGAAGATTACAAGCTCAATTAATCACAGTAGAACAGCCACAAAAACACATAAATTCAAAAAGAATAAACAGAAAACAAGCACATTTGATCAGGAATGACACAGCAGCCCAAGACACCAAATCCCGAGCATTTCAGTGAGTAAACTGAGCTGTGTAGGTAAAGACCTTCTATTAAACTTATGGCTCAATCTGCATTATTAGCAAAAATGAGTGCATAGCTCAACAAAAAAGAAAAAAAAAAAAATTACAAACAGCACTTCAAGTTAACCACTAGGGGCAATAGTAATATGCTAGCAGGCTCCAAGATGCTCAAGAAAATGTAGACGAAGTGAAGCAATTGGCTTTAGTAATGATTGGAGGAGTAGTACCAACCCAGTACTATATTTAGAGATCTTAGAGGGAGGGTATTGCAGTTTTTTTTAAGTCAAGGGTGGGTTTCAAATCATACATTAATAATGATGGTGCAATAAAAAAAAATCAAATAGAAGATTAAACCCCCTTCCCAGCGTAATAACTTTAGCACAGTCCCTTACAGCTGGCCCTCTTTGTATCATGAATCTCCACAGTATGATTTATGATAATCCAACCAGTATCAATTTAGATGCACTATGTGGACCAAGGTTTTGAATAGATGGAAAGATGAACCCCATGAAATATTTAGGTACTAGTGCCAATACCGTACCTAAGTTTTGGAAACAACACAAAAATAATCTTTTTTGGACACTTTCCTTTGGCAAATATGTGTTTCTAAAAGAACCCCTACTTTTATTTAACAGCCAAAGGCCAGCCCTTTCAAATGTTAGATATTTAATATCAACAGAAGTGCAGACACCTTGGAAAAAAGGTTTTAATAAGGAACTACCTATATAAAGATTGACAAAAAAGTATTAAATCTGACCAGACATTTGATATCAACATTTGGTAGGCCTACTTGACAGTTTTTGATGCTATAGATGAATGCCTGTTGGTACTAATTTAAGTACAGAGGCCTTAATTCAAAAGAGAGCAGCTAGGACACTCTAAAAATGTATGGCCATGGAAGTGTTTTTGGAGATCATTATCATGTCACAGTAAAGTTGACCTCTGACCCTTTGGATATAAAATATCATCACTTCAACATTTTATCCTATGAGAAATTAGTGTGAAGTTCTTTGATAATTAATGTAAGAATGAGTTATGGACAAACATTTTTTGTGAGGGCCCATTGACCTTGATCTTTGACCTTCAACCACCAAAATCTAATCAGTTCATTATTGAATCAAAGTGAATGTTTGTGTCAAATTTGAAGAAATTCTCTCAATGCATTCTTGAGATATACAAAAAGATACAAATAAGCAAAGCACAGGTGAAATATACACACTCCTTTCATATTAACCCATTCCAAATAAAAGCCTGGCCGCCTGTGCAGTCAATTCTGCTGTTTTCCCTCATAAATTAGCAGGATTTAGAGAAAACATAATTATGGCCAATAATTAATTCATTAGAAAATGCTGTTGAGTGTGTAGGATACAGGGGAATTTGTTTTCTACATGGTCAGCAAAGTGACAACAAAGGCAACCGCTGAGCAAATTAGAGCAGTAGCAGATAGTGTCCACGCAGCTATAAAGCAGCGTGTTCTCTGTCTCTCTTTGATCTGCTGTGATAATGAACTTGTTTGTGTGCATTCAAAAGGCACCAAGGGAATGATGGAATTCAGTACTTCATGAATGTTTCATGATTTAGGAGCAAGTGTGCAATGTTTGGGACAATGAAGGCTCCCAGAGCAATTCAAGATCAATGTACACAAAGAGGAGTGGAGACTGCCTTTCAAGTTATGGCAAAAGCACAACAAGAATAGCACTGTAGGAGGTAGAGGGTGAGTATTCAGTCATGAGGTCAATATGAGGTTTTCTCGGTATAACACAAATAGGAGGAGAGGAGGCAACATTCAGTGGGAATGTAACCTTCATAGAATTTTTTTTTTCTCTCTTACCTTTGGTGTTGAAGAGGCGTGACTTCCTGCAGTTGTAAACAACTTCCTGTTGACACTGCTCTGACCCTGTAATGATGGCACGCAGTTGTTCTGCTGAGGCGCTGTAGTTTAACATCATGATGTGAGGCTTCTGCAGAGATGTGCCCTGGACTCTGACTGGAGCTGAGATATTGTGGGTCAGCACCGTCCACACCCTCTCCTCTTAACACACACAAACACACACAGAAAAAAACAAGTGTCAGCCTGTTAGCATGAGGCCATTGTCCACACCCTCTCCTCTGTGGATGGCAACATGTCCTCCAACCCATATAACCACATAAGCAGTTTTTTTCCAACCCTTAACTAGTTAGATACGGAGACAGAGACAGTGATAGAGACAGACGGAGCCTTTTGTCTGTACTCGGCTTTCATTTTGTCCATATTTGTGCACATTTTCTTAAAGTGTATGGATGGAACAGAGCAGTACCACCAGAGATCATGGAGGCAGTGTAGCGTAGTTCGAGGGAAATACAACCGTTGGAGCTGACAAAGCAACTTAAATAATAGTGGAACAGAACAAATCTGTAATATATAATAATATATTGTGAAATAAGTGAAAAGAATCCTCCATCCATGTTGGGATGTATAGAACAGCCGCACAGACCACTGTCGTCTACAACGCTGTCTCCATTTAAAGGTACAATATTACAACCTCCTCCACAGTTGCCTCGTTTGTTGTTATGTGAAACTTTTGACTCCGCCCTCTCATACAATCTATTGGCTGTATCTATGCCATCATGGAAGTATGAGGGCAGTGATGTTTACAGCATTTGAAACAGATGTTTTCTATTTTCATATATAAAGGGAGTACTGATGAGCCACAATTCGACCCACATGAGCGTTTCCTTAATTTGACCCCCTACTGGTGGCATGAGATCAACATGTCCTCATACGTCAATGACAGAATAGGTTGTTTGTCAATGACTCTCAAAACGACATACACGACTTTCAGCGGTTGCAGTTTTAAACACGTGGATAATGTGGTTAGTGAAGGCAACAAAATTACTTGGTTAGGTTAAAGAAAAGATAATGGTTTGGGTTAAAATAATGTATGTTTATTACGTGATTTAGGTTTCTTATATAATTTAATGTAGCTACTACTGTAGCATAATTACTACGACCACAACAGGTCGTCGCCTAACAATAAAACTAAATATGGCTAATAATAAACTGCTTGTACAAATGACCTATGGGGTACTTTTTTGGGGGAGGACAGTCTGATGGATGAACTTGTGAAAACTGCAAAAAAAAGTCTTCTCACACTATCTCATACCATATTTTCTTAATGCAGATATAAACTTTTACTTACTTTTAAAAAACTTTCAGAGAGATGACGATCTGAATGGTAAAACATGAAAAAAGCAAGGTAGCTGCACCGCAATGAAGGAAAATTATATTTAAAGAATTTTGTTGGTCAAGTATTAAGTAAGATCGCTGCAAACCGCAGCTGCAATGTAACCACTTGGAGCATGTTCCCATTAGTGGGATTTATATTTCAACACTGAATCAACACTGCACTTATGGTGTATGCCCTTCACAGATGCGTGTCTCATGCCGTAACCTGATGTGCACCTCCCAAGAAATGTTAATACACATTGCGGCATCGCAGACCTCTTGATTATTTTTGTAAACTGAAAACCATTTCTCTCAATGGAAACTAAGCTGTTCTTTGTTGCTATTTCACAGATAAGAAACAATAAATTGTAGAAACAATAAAGCCCCCACAAAATAGCATTTGAAGTCTCATGTGTAATTTATACTGGTTTCCCATGGGCAGAGGAAAAATTTGCTAGCCACTAGGTTAATTTATACAATGTAAAATGTCATAGGCTTATGCTAATAACATGAGTAAGTGGTATATGTGGGGAAACCTTGTCTAGTGCAAGACAGTGTATTGTTGGTGAACCTTGTGAGTTCTAATGGAGCTGAATTTTGTAACCTTACCTTTGTTAAATGCTGCTTCATATGAGTAGAGGAAAACTCCACTAACTGCTGGGCTAATTTAGACCATATAAAATGTCATAGGCTTATGCTAGTAACAAAAGCATGCTATACTTGAACTTTGTGAGTTATAATGGAGCCGAATGTTTTAAATTGTCTTTAATATTGTTGCTATTAATTCATGTTTAATGTGCGTTTTAGGTTCTCTTTGAATTAATCAAACTTCAGTGCACTTAATAGAAACCCCACCGCTGACTAGTATTTGATGGTGTAACTGCAGAGCATCACAGACACACCACCACACAAGTATAAATGCTCGCAACAGTGAATATGTTTTCTTGTCAACTCTGTGTAGAGCCAACACACAACAATATATCAGCCTTTTGCACACAGTAAGTGCTGTACTGAATTTACCCTACCAGATTTGCCTCCATGAGTGTTAAATGTAATGATTTAATTACATTTTTTTCCTATCTTAAGTTCACCTCAATTGATATATTTTTTTCTTCCTTTACATGAGACACCTCTTAAAGATATACTGCATTAAAGATAAAGATACAATCCCAGATCCTCATGGTAGATAACACATGGAACTGGAGAAATTCACTCCCATTTATTAACTTTGGTCAACACTGATAGTCTACTGTTTTTCAAAACTGTCTTTTCACTTATTCCTCTTTACGCCTCTTTTTTTCAACTGACTCTAAATGAGGAATTAGGGATGAGTTCAATTGTGTCTTAAATCCATATTTATAAAGATCATCTAAAAAAATCTTTCAAGGGGTCTAAATTAGCAGATTATCTCCAAAATTTTGTAATTCCAATTTAGTTGATTTTTGGAGAACCATGAAAAGACTCATTTTTCCCTCAAATGCATAATTCATACAGTCAAATTAGATGTTAAATTATTGCCATGTATGCAACATGTAACATATTATAATATTTTTATCTCTGACTATGCAGCATTTTTATTTTCAGTGAAGTTTATTGGAAGCACAGAAAGATGTAGCAGATGAAGGGTTAATTCAGTCTTGCTAACTGCATTTTGCACTGCCTTAGAAACTAAAATGACTTCTATCTGAGAGATAGATAAGGAAGACTTTTCCAAATATATTATGGGTCATTTTGGTCTATATGAGCAGCAGATAATCTCTCATGAAGCTTTGGAAAACAAAGTAAAGCTAAGATGAAATACTGGAGAGATAGAACACAAACAAAGATAGCTAGACAGCCGTAAATCGCTATGATTGGGGTCCATGCTGATTTTAAAGCATTTGTCTCTTATTTAACTGACAAGAAGCAAAACTCTCTTTATGTGATTATCACCATATGCCAATGCTCAGTAAGCATATAAATCTGCTTTCAGAAACATCTGATGTAGCTTATGACCTTCCCATGAAAACATGTTTCAAATCTGTTTTGAATTTTAATTTTGTTCAATATCTGGAATACATTCAGTGTCTATTAATGTATACACAATCTGTTAAGTCTCAGGGGTTATCCTGGTACATGCAAAGATTCAGATCTCATTCAGGATTGCAAAAGGGTGATTTAATCTTAACCTCTGCATCAAAAGACAATCACCTTGCCACTCAACTACTGAGCAAATAAGATTATCATTGTGCATCAACAAGCATGAAAAATACTTAAGGACATGTCTAGACGGTTTTGACCAGATGAATCATGAACTGAATAAGGTTCTATGAGTACTTTTGTATTATTTTACACATATTAGACATTTGAGATTTGTCACAGGAGATTGGGAATTTGAGTTTGGAATTGATAAAGTAACACAGGATATGGCATGTCAGCTTTAAAACAACAGGAGTTCACAACAGTTGGACAGAAACAGGAAGGTGCACACACCTTGTGTGCATCTATGCAAGTGCAGGTAGTTTTCCAATGAACCCTTCAACCCTGCCCACTGGCTCCTGGGCCAGGAAGCCAAACCAGCCTCACCATCAGAAGGCAAAGACTAAGGTCAACAACATTCTGATTAATAGCGGATAGATTGTGGGTAGGTGAAATACTACATCAATAAAGATTAAATTATTCATTACACTCTCTAAAATGTGAACAGAGTGGAACTGCAGAGCCGCTGTCCACTGCCAATGTATGTCCCCATTAAGAGAGACTCTTCAAATATTTACACGCAAAGGTGTGTGTTTGAAAACAATTGCCGATTTTTTACCGAGATTTAATAATAAATCTCTTGTCACATTTAAATTCCCTCCTGAAGTTTTGAGGAAAGTTTTGAGAAGTGCCTCTGCACTGGATTAAGTCACAACCTGTACTTTTATTTTTCTCTCTCTTTTTAATAATTATTTATTTATCATTACTCTGTCTGCGGTGTTCTTGGTGCAAAGGCAACACGTACAGTTTGCCACACGGGAAACTGCAATTGGTATGTACAGCAAAATAGCAAAAAACAGCAAAATTATTGTTAGGTTAGCCTACATGTGGGCTTAACTGCATTGGCACAATATATAATGCCGCTGTCCATACAGGAGAGAGAGACAAAACCATTCCCTCAAATAAAACTAGGCTAAAATTATTCAGTAACAATATTCGACTCATCGTCATGTATGGAAGTGAAGTGTAGGGGCTCTCTAATGAACCAGTGGCAGTCCACACATGGAGTAAATACATTCTGTCAGAAGGTCTATGATAATGCACGCATCAAAGTCAGGGGAAACTCTTTTGTATTAAAAAAACTGGTAGACCTAACAGTTAGATAGCCTGCTTGCAGGTTCTGTAAAGAAACAAGAATCTAGTTTAAATGATGGTTTTTTTCAGTGTATAATCATTGACCTTTACAAAAAACATTGATGTAACACAAATTAAGTTCTGAACTGTCAGGGACAGTCAGCAGGAAGCATATCAAGTGACCTTAATGATTTCTTTGTGGACAGTGAAGTGGTGGCGCTGCTGATCAATGCAGTGTGATCTGTCAGAGACTTGACTCTGAGCTCTGAGCCTGGTCCCTGAGGAGCTCTGAGAAAGTAAAGCTGACAACATGGAGGAGTCCGGTGAACTCACCTGTCATGTTGCAGTAGACCTGTGCTGGCCCCAGGGGGCCACTCCCATCTGGATCAATGGAGTAAAAGCCAGAGGAGCTGCCAGTCAGCTTGTAGGCCTCACAAGATGACTCATAGATGGCTGAAAGAAGCAGTAGACAGTTTATTCTTCAGGAGTGAGCATAGAGACAACAGCTTCCTGTTGGTTGCCCTGCAAAACATCATGTCATCACATGATAAAGCCAATATGTAAAGGCAAACCAAATTCAACAAAGCACAACTGTGTACAATGTTGACAAGTTGATGAATAAAGTTGGAAGAGAGAACCCTGTATTTAAATCAGGAGGTCTTTTTTTTCTTCTGTTACATTTCCTCTGATATGCTAGGACAGCTGCAACCCCCTGCATATTAACAGGATATCAGCATTCTGGGGCACAGTAAGTTCACACACACACACACACACACACACACACACACACACGCACACACACACACACACACACACACACACACACACACACACACACACACACACACACACACAACAGACAGATCCATGCTGAATATAAAGGTGATGTCAAGAGTTGGAGGAAAAGCCTCCAACATGCTGGTGTCAGTCTGGACTTTTTTAAAAACGTTACTGAACAATTCACACTTACAACAAGAAGACAAGTCAATCATATCACATTTACATGAAACTGAGCCTAAGAAAGAAAGAAAAAAAGATTAAAAAAAGATTACCAAACATAAAATCAAGGTGCAATTTATAAATAATATTACACAAATAATACAAAACAAAGGTATCTGGTCTTCATTTGAGAATAAACCATATTATTTTTTAGGGTCTGTTAAGTTTTTTTAAACAGTTGAGAAGTTTATTTGCATATTTAGAGTTAATACAATTCAGGGATTTACAGTTCAACAAAAAATCATTTTAGAAAGCTCTATAGACGGTAATGTTTTCATGAATGTAGCTTTGTGCATATAGTATTTGGCTGTAATGATAATTGTGTTTGTCAACAGATTTTCTTGTCTTCCTTGTATAACTACTCTACACAATCCAGTTTTCTACTTGTTAGCCTAATACATTTGAGAGTAATGAAATAGAGTCGGTACAGTGTTTGACATTGATCGTATCAGCAGCAGAGAAACCACCTGCACAAACCCCATGCAGGACTGCCGTATACCAAAACAGGACCATCAGTAATGATAATGATAAGATTTTGTAAAGTTTACTTGTGTCCACAACTCCATTTTCAGTCATTTCTGTGCTGTTGTTTGATTTTCTATAGACAAAGACTTTCAGAATATGAACCTTTTTGCACCAAATTCAAACGATAAATGAAATACTGAAGCTTGTGATAACATGATGCCACTCTCTCTCTCTCCCTCCATGTCTCCCTCAAAATTATGAATGAAAGTCTTGATGTTAAAGTAACAATGTGGGGTGCAGGACAGTGGTAAATATACGCAGTCAGAATAAAACATCCACTGTTGAACCACTTGAGCTAGTTTTAAGTGGCTTAGCATTGTGCATCACATAATGTTAAATATTTAAACTTTTATCAGTGTGAACATGCTACACTTAATCAACTCAGTTAGATTCCTCACAATTAAATTGCTCAATTCAATATAAAGAAACCATGAGCAACAATATACGTTGTATAATTCAGATTTAAAGACATGGTAAACAAGAGAGACAAAAATGTGGTGACTTCCTACCTCTGAAGTGGTCGTAAAGTCTGAATATCCATTCCTTGATTACTTGCAATGCTTTAGGCTGTAAGGGTCCACTGATCATACAAATCAAAAGAGTTTTTCATAAAAAAATTAAGTTGTGAATATTTTCGTGTTGTTGGGATTCACTGGACCACAGATGATTTGTCATTTGTTAAAATCTAAACTGGACATGTGAAGGCTTTTCCTCCTGAGATGGAGAGACCTCATGCTCTTTGTTCTTCAACAAAGACAGTTATCTGACACCCAAGTCAGCAGGATGCCCACCTCACACCTCTTTGAGAGACAAGCCTCAAAACGTGATTGGTCAGTACGTTTACAGTGTCATGTGACTCTGTGATGTCACCAGGCACACTGTAGAAGTTCTTCTCCCTTCACTACAGTCTCTCTCTTGCTCTTGGGTGGCCAAGCCGCTCATACCTCTTTCCTTCTGGGCCCTGGACCAGCTCAGATGTGCTCGTCATCCTGAGCTGTGGACCAGCTCAGAGACCCCTGCCCCCGAACCATCAAGGGGGGGGAACAATTGCTCTACAGACTTTTGTTCCTTTTCTCCTAAGACTCTCGTGCCCTTGCTCAAAGCAGGAGCATAACTGAAACCAGAGACGTTGGAAGGGCAAACACAAGGTTTGCAACTAACCTCCCAGCATTGAGGAGAATCACGTTGAGTTAGCACCCTAACGTCTAACTCTGCAAGGACCCAAGCGACCGGCTTCCTCAGATCTGCACCTTTGGAACAAGGACACACCAAAGACTGCTTCTAGAGCCACAGCTCTTTCCAGCCTTCTTTGCCGACTAACAAGAACAGCACGCCTCAAACCAACTCCTCCCTCAATCCATTCAGGTTGTGGTAATGTAACAACTGGGCATAGCTTTATCACAGCTGTACAGGCTAAGCAAGACTGTTTAACTTGCTGTATGTGATTTAATGCTGTTTACTGAGTTATTGTTGAGATTGTCTGCAATTAGGTTATTGATTAGTTGGTTTTACCAAAGCAAAGTCATGTTTAGTTTGCTAATGCTGTTCACAGACAACGTCTTGCATGCAACTAAACATCTTCTTCACTAATCCAGACCCTTTGCAACACAAAGCGCATTCACATAGACTCACTTACAAATTGGCTTTCAACAGAGCTACACCCAAACAGGCAGCTCAAAGTTCCCACTTCTTTCCCTTTTTCTTTGTCCTGACCACATGGTCAGACAAACACCTCCCCGATCTGAAGCCAGCTTTGATTCGGCCATCTTGTGGTTTTCTGTTGTCAGCCATTTTGTTTTGTAGGCCAAATGGCCCTTTGATTACCACACCCACCGTTGTTATTCTCTCTCTCTCACAAACACACACACACACACACAAGTTTGTATATAGTTAGTTAGTTTTGTGTGTTTTTGATTCGCTTTACTTTACAAATAAATATAATTTTGGAATCACACCTGCTGTTTAATGATGTACAAGAGTGGATGAATAGTCAATCTCTGCTACGTCAAGAACTCCGAAGTCCTTCAGGTTTTTTTTTATTAATTCTGGTTATGGTTATTAATTTAATTATTAATCAAAATCCCAAATTAATAGTTTAGTGAACTTTATGAGACTGATATCATTAACTGGCTATCATTTTTCCCTTTTCGGAAATGGTGCCCCACGAGGTAATTTGGTGTTAATTAAGTCACGTTATTTAACATAATGAATAATTACTAGTGCAGTGCCCATAGGAAGTATGTATTTCTATAGAAAAGTGGAAGCTTAAGTAGATTTTTCATGTTTCGTGTTCGATGGTTGGATGTACAAAGAGGTATACATACTCTTACATAGTGTTAATAGAGAAACTGTAAATTGGGTAAGATGTGGACGTACATTAAGATATGGAGACCAAGCAACATCATTAGGTTTCCTAGCTTTCCGTAGGCGAGCAATCTTGAAATGGTAGCTAGCAAGCACGTAACCCTGCACGCCTGAAAGGCAAAACAAACGTTTCCGACCTAGCCACACTTTGGTATGGGAAGTTTAGGCAAAGTTTTAGTCAATCTAACCATGTTGTAGCCATGTCAGCAAACACAACGAGCAGATGAGAACAGCGTGGTGAAACTTAAGAAATACTACTTACCGATGAGATTACTGAAACATGTCATGTTAATACAAATTGCACCACTTCATCTATTCCTATATGGGGGAGGGACGAAAGGGAATGCCATAACCCCGGGTGTACACTGGATCCGTTGCGTGCATGGTCCAGCTGTGGCACGGACTCCTCCGTCCTGTGCCGGGCGTCAACATCCACTGGAAGTGTATCTATAACGGTGCGCACGCAAGTGGCTGGAATTGACGGATGGCGAGATCATGATGTCACGCGATAATTTGCCGAAACACTGGAGATAAAAAGACATCAACAAACAAAGAAAATATTTCTCTATCTGCTGGGGGCCACAAACTTTGACGTCATGTTGTAGTAGCGATGTGAAATACGCTCCGGAATTTTCATGGGTGTTTTTATTTTGAAAATTGACCGGATACTCTCGTCTTTTCTGCGCCTGACTTCCTGTTTGACTCATTAGGTCTGTGGAAATTGACGCATTGTCGCACGGCGTCCGTCAAAAAATAGACCCAGCACGTATTTTTAGCGGAGCGCCGAGCCGCTTCTGGTGGAGCAGTTTAAATTGACTTGAATGGCCGCGATTAGCTCAGGCACCCGCGCCGTGACTGAATCGCCCACATGACGGATCCAGTGGACATCCGGGGTAAGCCTGTGCAAAGCTATGGGTGATGCAGAGCGGTATAGCAGTAGGATACTTTGATCTTTTATTCCGTGAGGCGTGGCTACAGCTGCGAGCGAGAGCACGATAGGCTAGATTGGTTACACGGAGGTCTATGGGATTTTAAAAAACTTCAAAATGAAGAATGCACACCATCGTGCCATGCGCAAGCCATATCCGAAAGCTCAGGTTGATCTGACAAACAGTCAGAGAGATATGCGAGCCACAGACACACACACACAGATTTCTTGCTTTATAGATAGAATACTAATAATTAGGGGCCGGGTAGCCTAAGCTGCCAGGACCCCATTGTTATCCTACATGTTCTTCTTTCTTCTTCTTTCTTCTTTTTCTTCTTCTTCCGAGAAAATCCTACTTCCCATGTGCGAAAAATCACCAAACTTTGCACAAAGGTCCAGTCCCATGCCAGATTGCCTCAGCTGCAAAAACATGCCAATAGTCCTGATGGTGACACTACAGCAAGCCTCTAAAGTTCAAAATTTTGAAAATTCACAACAAATCAACCATATGTGCTACAGATTTGCAACCTTCACCAAAATGTAGCCCCAATACTGAATAAACGTTTGTACATTTAAACCTATTGCAAATTATGAAGGCCATCACTCTGTTTTTTTTTTCAAAAACTGTAAAACTTATTAAACCTATCTCCTCCCACAACTTTTTCTCAATTGACACCAAACTTGCTACAGAGCATCTTCAGACTGTCCTACACAAACTATCCACACAGATTTTTGATTTATCGAAAATTGAGCCTATAGTGCATCAAAATGTTTGACTGTAAATGGTATTGTAAACATATACTTGCAAATTCTTGCTAAATACATTTTTAATGTTCATTAAAAAATGACAAAATTTTGGAGTCATGGTAGATGATGTTTGGAAATATCAGAATTTTATCTCAAAAACTGAATTTTTTACAGCATTTTGAATTTTGCTCTCATGCGAACAATTGGAGTCAAAGCAAAAATGGCATTTTTAAACATCAGTTTTTCACTTATGGAGCCAATAAATCATTGTTAAAAACAAATGACCAACATCTCTATGCTGTCCAGATGCAATTTGTGTATTTTCAGATTTTTGTCATAATAACTGAATTTTTGACAGCCGTTTGAAATCTGCCTTTACACGCTAACAACTGCTGTCTTGCACACAGGTGACTGGCTTAGTCAATTTGTGAAGCTACGTGTGACATTTCCATTTGCCAATTAGCTCAGTGAGATAGAGGATGTTTCTTGGTGTTGAAGATTGTGAGTTCAAGCCTCAGCTTGTGCAACATTTTCATATGAGAAATCTACCCAAACTTTTCACAAAGGTCCAGTACCATGCCAGATGTCCTCAACTGGAAACACAAGACAGTCCTGATGGGTCCGCTACAGCAAGCCTCTAAATTTCAAAACTTTGAAAATTCATAACAAATCAACCATATGTGCTACAGCTTTGGAACTTTCACTTTGAAATTTGCTTTTCCATGGCATGGATGGCTACTGATGCTTGACTTAGTCAATTTGTGAAGCCACACATGAACTGTCACTTGCCAATTAGCTCAGTGAGATAGAAGACGGACCTCAGTCTCAGAAATTGTGACTTCAAGCCTCAGCTAAGGCAGAACGGACATTCTAATGTGAAAGTCCTATGTTCAGGCATCATGCTATGTGGATTAGAGACTACTAAGGTTAAAATAATTATGATCCAGGCAGTTTCACGGAGAGACAAATACTCTTTATCAACACTTTTCCCTGTTATCCCTTGTCTCTTTTCCCTGTTTATTTGGATTAGCTATCAGTCAATATGCAGAGTCTATCCAATAGCTACTTTTACATTTTAAAAAATGTTTTCATCTTTGTCACCATGGATAATGTTTAGCTTTAAGCTAGATCAGGCCAGTTAATTCATAATTGCTAGCAGTTAATGTTATTCTTACTTTCTTGTTTTGCCTAAAATTGCCCGGTCCCGACCATTGCTGCGCAGCAGCTATACAGTAATTATTAATTATTTCTGATAGCCAATTTGATACTTAAGTTGGAGATCTGTTACAAGGTCAAGCCCTTGATGAGGCCTATTAGTGTTGTTCCCAACATTTATAGTGCCTCCATGTGACGCTAAGTATTGTTTCCAATATTTATGGTGCCGCCCTGTGAGACCTACTAGATTTCCAACAAGTAGTATCCCAGCTTTTTATAAAACTATTTGTAGAAACCCTACATATGTGGTGTCCCTTGGTGAGACCTAGTATTATAAACCCCAACTAAAATTGTAGATTCCCTACATTTATGGTGCTGCTGTGTGAAGTCTATCAATGTGGATTCTCTACAGTGTGAAGTCCATTGCTAAATGCTTATGTAACTTCACTGGTCTGATAGACCAATTCAATATTTTCTCAATTTTATTCGTAGTGTCACTGGCATTAAAATAAAAGTGTTCCCAAAAATTTCTATGTATTTTACCTGAAGACAGACCCCAGTTTAGATGAGCAATAGACCCCAGTTTAGAAGAAAAATTAACCCCAGTTTAGAAGAGCAATGGGCTTCACTTTGTTATTGTTTTAAGTGAGAGAACTAGTGGCAGAAATGAAATACTGTGTTTAAAACTTGTACAGAAAATACTGACCACAAAATATTGTTCGTGATAACATTTTTGGCCATATCACCCAGCCCTTATTGGAAGTGCTCTAATCGTCCTTCTTCCTTATGGCTGAAAGACTTCTTTCTTTTTTACACTCTTGAAAACAAATCAGGACACTCAGGATACACAGGATGGGGATGAAATGCAATGAGATGCCCTAGGTGTTTACATTGACATTAAATTTAATACCATGTCCCTCTGTAACCGAGGTTTCTCATACTGACTTAAAACTCCCAAACTGATTATCTTGTTGATTGTGCTGCAGGCTCGCTGCGAACAACACTCGACTCTGTAGCACCTCTTAAAAAGAAGTTAACAAAGCGAAGAAAGTTTGCTCCTCGATAGAACTCCCAAACCCGAAAATTTAAAGAAATATCACGAAAATTTGAAAGGAATTGGTGATTAACCAAACTGGAAGATTCTTGTTTTGTCTGGGAAGACAATCTCAAAACATATAGGAGGGCCCTCCACAATGCCAGCGCAAACTATTACTCATCATTAATAGAAGAAAATAAGAACTACCCCAGGTTTCTTTTCAGCACTGTAGCCAGGCTGACAGAGAGTCACAGCTCTATTGAGCCTTATATTTTTTTAGCCCTTAGCAGTAATGATTTTGTGAGCTTTTTTAATGACAAAATTCTCACTCTTAGAGGCAAAATTCATGACCTAATCTGCCTTCTACTAAATCTGCCTTCAAACACAGCTGTAAGACCTGATACATATTTAGATTGCTTCTCCCCGATTTCTCTTCAAATATTGACCTCAATGATTTCTTCATCCAAGTCATCAACCCCAACCCCTTAGACCCCATCCCAACTAGACCACTTAAGGATGTCTTACCTTTATTAACAGGCTATGTACCACAGTCATTTGAGGTAGCTGTAATTAAACTTCTTCTAAAAAAAGCCCACCCTGGATCCAGAGGTGTTAGTCAAATATAGACCAATATCTAATCTTCCCCTTCTTCCAAAGGTCCTTGAAAAAGTAGTCACAGACCAGCTGTGTGACTTTCTCCACAATAATAATTTATTTGAGGAATTTCAGTCAGGCTTTAGAGTACATCACAGCACTGAGACAGCACTAGTTAAAATTACAAATGATTTTCTGATTGCTATAGACAAAGGACTCATCTCTATACTTGTTTTACTAGCTCTTACTGCTGCATTTGACATGATTGACCATCAAATTCTGCTAGAGAGACTGGAACATTCAATTGGCCTTAAAGGTTCTGCACCAAGCTGGTTTAAATCTTATATATCCGATTGTTTTCAGTTTGTTCACATTCATAAGGATTCACCTTTACGTACTTACATTTGTTTTTGAGTTCCATAAGGTTCTGTGCTCGGACCAATTCTGTTCACTCTACTTATGCTTCCATTGTTATGTGGATAATACTCAATTGTATTTATCAATAAAGCCAGAAGAAACGGATCAATTACCTAAACTTCAAAAATGCCTTTAAGATATAAAAACCTGGATGAGCTCCAAGTTATTGTTCTCAGCCCCAAACACCTCAGAAACTCTTTATCTGATGATATAGTTTCTGTGGATGACATTGCTCTGGCCTCTAGCACTACTGTAAGGAACCTCGGAGTAATATTTGATCAAGATTTGTCTTTTAACTCCCATTTAAAACAAACATCACGGACTGTGTTTTTTCATCTGCGTAATATTGCAAAAATGCAGCCTAACCCGTCCCAAAAAGATGCAGAAAAATTGGTCCATGCTTTTGTTACCTCTAGGCTGGATTACTGTAATTCCCTATTATCAGGTAACTCTAATAAATCTGTAAAAACTCTCCAGCTGATCCAGAACGTGTACTAATGTGTACTGACAGGAACTAAGAAACGAGATCATATTTCTCCTGTTTTAGCTTCTCTGCACTGGCTCCCCGTAAAATCCAGAATTGAATTTAAAATCCTTCTCCTAACTTACACAGCTCTAAATGGTAAGGCTCCATCATATCTCATTAGAGCTCATAGTACCATATTATCCCATTAGAACACTGTGCTCTGAGAATGCAGGGTTACTTGTGGTCCCTTAAAGCTGGGGTTGGTAATGTTGGAAAGCTAGCAAGAGAGCTAGCAAGATTTGAAAATAGCACCTCCTCCTGCCTCCTCTAAATTCCATCCCCCTCCTCCCCCTTCCGTCAGTGTGTCCCTCGAAGCCACGCCCCCACACACTGGCACGCGCAAAGTACGAAATGAGAATCGTCAGAGAGGAGAAGAGAACCGGCGAGCTAACCTGTGAGCTAGCTATTTCGGATTATTTTGGAAACAACCAAACAGACTCATGTCTCATTTATCTGTAAGTAAACAATGTTATTACTATTATTATTATTATGTCTTTGTTTGTTTTATAGCATAGCAGTCTGTGTAGACCCAGGTCTGAATCTGCTGAATCTCCCTAAAGATCCGCCTGGATTCAGAAGCATCAGCTAAAATACATTGTAATAATTGTTATGTGTTTTTCCTGACAAACGTGTATTTTGTGTTTTTATTAGTCACATAGCATATCTGCCTACCGGTAACTCAGTTTTGCACTGACAGTTATGCAGATTTGTCTATAAAAATTAGTTTGCCAGCTATGCTGTTTGGCTAACGATATCTCTGTTGTTTGCTTGTTAGAGTTACACGATAAGAGCACTGGCTCAGACCCGAGCTACAGTCCAGACCCGAGCTACAGTCCGCAACCGAGCATGTCTTCAGCTCCAAGGGGACGCGGCCGTGCTAGAGCCAGGGGAGGCCGTGCTAGGAGGAGTGCAAGGGGCAGAGGACGAGGAACTCGAGGTCAAGGACGTGGAGCAAGCCGGACTGCGACTGGAGAGCTTTTACAAGATGAGGATATTCGACGAGTGGAGAATCTGCAAGCTCAAAGAGTTGCAGATGAGCAGGTAGGTTTTCTGAAATATCATTTTTTTCTGATCTCAACATTATCAAGAATTGTAAACAATGACCTGCCATTTACTGTGAACACAACATTTAGAGTTTGTCATTCATTTTTTACAGGCTAGAATTGAACGACTGAGCTTGGAAGAATCCCATCAGTTGCTTCAGATCTGCCTGACAAGGGACCCAAGCCTCATGTTTGATATCCTGCAGATGTCAGCATCAGGAGATGCTCCTCCACCAGGCCCCCCAGCTCCAGGTTTCCTTACTTGGTGTGTGTGCAGGAAGTGCCGTGAGATGCCCACAGATCTGGAAAAAAAGTGCTGTGGGCAACAACCTGCTTCCTGCATTTCCATGCTGCCTCACCTGGAACTCTACATTCTACAGGAAGGGGTCTTGCGATTGGCTCGCAGGATATGGAATGATGTCCGGGCTGAGGAAGATCTTCCAGACCCCGGGGAGAGCAACAAACAGTTCCGCCATGCAGCATACCGTCAATATGTTGTGTGGCAATATGGGGCACTGGGTGCTGGGCACAGAGTAGTAATCCCTAGTTGCTGTGTCTGGAAAATAAGAGACCGCTATCCAGATCCCCATGGACAGTATAAAGGTTTTGTCCCCAGTAGACTCTAACACACCATAAGATCTACACTGAAGCCCTGCCTGTATTGTACTTTACAGATTCCTTTTTTTTTTTTTTCAATAATGTTTTATTGATTTTATATTAACAAACAAACACACAAATAAACCAGACAGCTCCGATTTTGCCAAATTACAAAAGAGACCTTATATACATGGGTCACATCAATATACACCTGGTCCATATCATATACATCACTGTTTGCATTAGCCATGACAGAGGGGAAGACTTAACAGCTTATACCACATTTGTAAAGACAATGTGCGGGCGCCCCTTCTGCAATAAATCAACAAGATCAGTGGGGAGATAATCGAGAAGAGGCTGCCATATGTCATAAACAAAATTGCTGTTACCTTTTAAAGCAGCACTGAGATGTTCCATAGGAAAAACCTTAAAAGCTTCTCTATACCATTGTGTAACCGAGGGAGGCTTCTCCTGAATCCACTGGAACAAAATACGTCTTGCTAGAAGAAAAAGTTTACACATTAAAGTCAGCTGTCCAGTGGGTAGAGAGAGCTGTCCCGCAGATATGCTAAGAAGAAACAACATTGGGTCTAATGTAGTGTAAAATTGTTAATGGATATGCTGAAATGTGCTAATACTACTCCACTTATTCACTCATTCTGCTTATTCATGCACTCACCCCCCTTATTCATGCACTTATTCATTGGTATGTGCAGCAGTTGTAACTGTGACAAACACACACACACATAGACACACACACACCCCAGTAGAATGCAGCAGAAACTGTGACAAGCTCTCACACATAGACACACACACACCCTAGTGGAGTGCGCACACACATGCCCAGAGGTTGACCCCATACGCACACACACGCGCACACACACACACACACACACTCCCACACGCTACAGAAGTTATGTTGGCACATACGCCGCCACCTGCATCTGACGTCTTTTTAGCTGGGAGTGTGTGGTTGTGTTTTGATGTGTTATGTGAGGGATGTTAGGGGATTTTTGGCCAATGATATGTCTTACTTATTGCAGGTGGTGTGCAGAATTAGCTGACTCACTATTTGACTCCAATTATATTTGCTGTAAAAGTGCAGAATTGGCTGACTCACTGTCTGATATTAGGTGGGAAGCCAGTTATATTAGGTGGGAAACCAGTTATATTTGCTGTGAGCCAGGCCCGAACACAGCTACATGCCCAAACATGGTCATATTTCCTGCTAATGTGTTTGATGTTGGGTAGTATATAAGGAGAACAACGGAGAGTGTATTCAGTCTTGCTCCGGGGCATGGCTCACGAGTTTGTTTGTGTTATAACCTATGGCACAATAAAACTCTTTTGTATCTGATCCAAGCGTCTCCAGTGACTGTTTGCGTGCTGCTGATTGACTGAAATTCACTGAACCTGAGGACAAGATTTTTTGAAGTACTTTGACACTTCACTAATTTAACTGTTTTATGGAAGATTGAACTAAGCTCCTTAGCAACATTTTTCCAATATCTGGATATTTTTTGGACATTGCCAAATACAATGGTAGTAGGTTCCTGTGTCTTTTTTACACTTCACACAAAGGGGTGAAAGCTGAGGGTTGATTTTATGTAGAAATTCAGGAGTGCGCTGCACCCTGTGTAAAATTCTAAATTGACTCTCCCGCAGTCTATTGCATACAAATACTTTCTTAGCAGATACAAAAGCATCCGACCACTCCTCTGCAGTAATTTCAACCTCTAAGTCCTTTTCCCATAGTTCCCTAGCTCTATTGGTATTAACAGAGTTAAGGGAGACTAACTTTCCATAAAAAAGAGAGATACATTTCTTGTCGTTCAAAGCAGTTAAGTTGAAGTTTAGAAGGAAACTTTCCATCGGATTTAAAAATGGTTGATCATTTGGTAATGTAAGACATGATTTTACATAATGCCTCACTTGAAGAAAGCCGAAAAAATGGTTATTTGGTATTTTGTACTTTATCTGAAGTTGCTTAAACGACATGAAATTAACATTTTCAAATAAATCATGAATAAATCTTAGGTCATTTGAATACCAGTCATCAAAGATACTCCTTCCTATGCCTGGAGGGAAAGCTTTATTTTTAATTAAGGGTTGTAATGCTGAAGACAATTCTCTCCGACCAGCATGTTTAGTTATATCCCGCCAAATTCTAAGTGTGCTAAGCATGATAGAGTTGCATTGAACTTCTGCTGGGAGTTCTCCTAGGTCAGAAGAGATAAGGCTGAAAAGAGAGAGAGGGGCACAGCACCATGCATCCACGGGTGGCTCTCCTTGATGCAGAAAGTATTTAAGCCAACTTGAAATTATTCGAGCATGATAAGCCCAGTTGTAGTAAAGGATGTTGGGAAGTGCCTGCCCCCCCCTGTCTATTGGCAATTGCAATGTCTTCATCTTTAACCTAGATTTCTTTCCATGCCATATGAATTTTGATAGAAATCCTTCAATTTCCAGAATGACTCTCCTATTGATCTTAAGTGGTAGCATTTGCATAGGATATAATATCCTGGGAAGGACATTCATCTTGATCAGACCTATTCTACCCATCCAAGACAGTGGAAGGTCAAACCACCTATTAAGGTCATTTTTAACTGACATCAGGGTTGTTTTAAAATTTAATTTATATAGCTCTTTAATATCAGCTGAAACTCTGATGCCCAGATAAGTAAAACCTGAGGTTGACAATTTGAAAGGAAAGTCAACAGGAGCCACCCAATTCCCAAATCACCCAATGGCAAGGCCTCTGATTTGTTGTAGTTAATTTTGTACCCTGAGATCAGGCCAAATTGATTGATGATCGATGTTAAAGTAGGGATGGAGCATTCAGGGTTTGTAACAAACAATAATACATCATCTGCATAGAGCGATATTCTGTATTCAGTATCTCCTAACTTAACTCCAGAGAGGCCTTGGTGTGTCCTAATTGCCTCCGCCAGCGGCTCAAGTGCGAGTGCAAATAATAAAGGCGAGAGGGGACATCCCTGACGCGTACCTCTATTCAATTGGAAAACATCTGATAGTGAACCATTCACTAATACCCTTGCGGCTGGAGACTTATACAGCACTTTGACCCATTCAATAAAACCAGGACCCAAACCAAACCTGTTCATAACATCAAACAAATACCCCCACTCCACCCGGTCAAAGACCTTTTCAGCATCCAATGATACTGCCAACACCTTATTTTTTTTATTTTGTGAAAATTGAATCACATTTAAAAGCCGTCGAACATTGGAGTGGGAATATCTACCCTTGACAAATCCCGTCTGATCTGGTTTCACCAAAATTGGCAACACACCCTCCAATCTCCTAGCCAGAAGCTTTGATAAAATTTTGCAATCAACCCCCAGTAAACTTATTGGTCTATAAGATGTGCAAAGCTCTGGGTGTTTATCTTTCTTTAAAATTAGAAAGATATGGGCGAGATTTAAAGTTGGTGGTAGTCTACCTTCCCTGAGTGATTCCATAAACATGTTAGTTAAAGGGCCCACCACTAACTTGACCATCTTCTTATAAAATTCGGGCCCAAACCCGTCAGGGCCCGGAGCACTTCCCACTCCGGAGAGATTTTATGGTCTCTTGAACCTCTTGGGTTGTGATAGGCCTAGACAGATCATTTCTACACTCCTCAGACAGGGTAGGTAAATTAACTTTCAAAAAATTGTTTTTTCAAAATCGATGTATTTTCACACTCAGATGAGTATAATTCTTGGTAGAACTCCTTCATTATTCTACTGATAATTTTGGTCTCATAATGTTGTTCACCTTTTTTATCTTTAAGTGAGGGTATTGCATAAGACCCTACCCTACCCTGAGCCAGTCGAGCAAGCAGACGGCCGGGTCTGTTACCGAATTCAAATAATCTGTGCCTGGCATAAAATATTGCTGATTCTGCTTTTTGAGTTAGCAGATTATTCAGAGCAGATCTGGCTGCTTCTAATTTCTTTAACACAGAGGTGGAGGGGGATGCTTTAAAGTCTCTTTCCCAGGTAACAATGTCTTGTTCAAGCTCTAACTGTTTTGCTAATGTACTCTTCCTTTTTGCGGCTGTGTAAGAGATTATGGATCCTCTGATAAAGGCCTTGCCTGTTTCCCATATTGTAGAGGCAGAAACTTCGGGTGAGTCATTCGTAGAAATAAAGAGTTCCCACTGATTTTCTAAGTATGTCAAAAATTCAGAGTTGCTTAGAAGAGATGGATTTAAACGCCAATGTCTAGATAAAGGGTCGTAATGAGGTGGCCGAAATTCTATAGAGACAGATGAGTGGTCTGAAATAACACATGTGTTAATGGAACAGGCTCTGGTCCTATCAAGGACTGATCTAGAAATGAAGATGTAATCAATTCTAGAAAGGGAATGATTGGGACGCGAGAAAAATGTAAAATCTCTGTCTCGAGGATTAATGATTCTCCATGCATCATATAAGCCAAGTTCTGAGCAGAGCTCTATTGTTGCTTTTGCCATCTTTGAGAGAGGCTGGGTTTTAGGTGGACTATAATCCATCTCAGAGGCCAGACCACAGTTAAAGTCTCCTCCAAGTATCACACAAGGCGGACAAATTGAAGAAGTATCAGCCAGCAACTTTGAGTAAAATGAACCGTCAAAGGTATTGGGTGCATAAACACTTCCTATAAGAATGTGTTCACCATACAGAAACCCAGTAACTATAATAAACCTTCCCTCTGTATCTTTGATGACTTTATCAAGTGTGAAAGCAAGATGTTTGTGGATAAGTATCGCAACCCCTCTACTTTTTGAGTTGAAAGATGAATAGTAAATTTGGCCCACCCAATCACGCTTTAACTTTAAATGTTCTGGGTCCGTAAGGTGGGTCTCTTGTAATAAAGCCACTTGTGCCTTATCCTTTTTGAGCATGGAAAGTATTTTGCGTCTCTTAACAACATGGTTGATGCCTTTAACATTCAGTGTTATGATTTTTGTGTCACTCATTAAGTAGCTGAGTGATCATATAACAGACACAGGTGATCCAGATTAAATGGAAGTGACCCATTATAACATATACAATAGGGTACAGCATTATTTGGCACATAAACTGGGAGAGCTATGCTGGTATGAACATTTCCATCTTCTAAGTATGGAAAAACAACTACAACCTTTCCCACACTCAAAAAACCGTGGATACACAAAGAAAACATCACAGAACAAGAATTATGAACAATCAAGACAAAACCAAAATAAAAAGCTACCCTCTGGTAGTGCTAAAGGGGCACGTGCTGCCAAAAGGAGTTCACACTTCTCGAGCAACAGAAGAAAACAGCAACAACAAAAAAAACAACAACTCCATATTCCACCCCCGCCCCCACATCTTAATGATGTTACCTATTCCTCATCATTCTGACCATCTATCATCAAGCTTCTCCAGCTAATATTTTTACCACTTGAAAGCATACAACTTCATTTCAGTGTGTTGAGAAATGTTTCAGCATCTCGCCGTGTTTCAAACCTGTGCTCAGTCCCCTTGTGGTTCACAGTCAGGGTGGCCGGGAAGCGCATATTGAAGCGGATGCCCTTGTCTATCAGCGCCTGGCACACATTGTTGAAGGCTCGCCGTTTCTCCCGAACCGATGATGATAAATCCTGATGTATGAAGATCCGCTGTCCTTCATATTCCAGATTAGGCGTCGCCTTAAGTGCCGCCATTATCCTCGGTTTATCCCTGGGGTTGTGAAGCTTGATGATCACCGGGCGGGGACGCTTGCCCTGCGGCCTCAGGCTCCAATGTGCCCAGTCGATTTTAATACGGCTTTTAGCACCGGGGCTCGCTTCTAAGCCAAGTACAGTGGGCAGCCAAGTTTCAAAAAATTGGACGGGACGCTTTCCCTCCGTGCCCTCTTTCAAATTGAGAACACGAATGTTATCCCGCCTGCTCCGGTTCTCCATATCCTCCGTGTTAGCAGCCAGTACCTTAATTTTTTTCTCTGCTTCGGCGAGTCTCCCCTCCAGACTGGACACCACATCCTCCACCTCCGAAACTCTCTGCTCTGTCTCAGCAATGCGTTTTCCAGCGTCGCAGAAATCTTTTCCAAAATCTCCGTGAACTTAGAGAGTTTCACCTCCATTGTGTCGCTGAAGTTTTGGGTCACTTCACGAATCAGAGCCGTGGTGTTCATCGCTGGTAGGGACTCCTCCTCTGCTGCGGCTGCTGTGGAGTCTGTAGTTTGGCTAGCAGTTGTAGCAGTCGTCATCCTTCGTGGGTTGATTTTCGTCTGTTTCGACATTGCTTTTTGTGAAAAGAGCACCTTTCCGTCCTACAACTGATTCTTATGCAACTTAATCAGTTTGATAAGCCAGAACGAGGGCAGTAAATATGATTTAAAGCAAGTGGGAGCGGGAGCTCAGCGCAAACACGTCTTCTAGCCAGCCATCGTCACGTGACCCCTCTACTGATTCCTTTTTAAAATCTGCACTAAGGTTTACATTATATAAATAACAAAGTTGTTTATATTTTTACTTTTATTTATATTTGCTCTTTTGATATCTATATTTTATCAGTTTGCACTAAGGTTTACATTATGTGAATAGCAAAGTTGTTTATATTTTTACTTTTATTTATATTTGCTTGTTTGATTGTCTATATTTTGTGATTTTTCATTAAAAATTTGAAAATGATGAATGCCTTTCATTTCACTATTTCTGGAAAACAAGAAATACATTTTCTCACCATCACATTAAAAATATGTGATTACAGCAGAATAACTACAACACACTTTGTACAACCCTTTTATTGTTGCATAAATATGTACATTGTCAATATGAGTCCACATATGGGAAAAGGTGTTTTCATGTAAAAGGTGTTTCAAGGGAAGGCAGACGGGTCAGGCGATGATATGAGGAGGATCAGTCATCTTTGGTGTTTGTCAGCTGTGGTGATCTGCTCCTTTGGTAGTGATTTGCCTTTAGGAAGAATATCACAGTTACACATCTGACAATAATCAATAATTTTTTTTGAGACAATCAATGAATAAGAATACTTAGAGCTTTTCCCATTTTTTGGGTACATAACTATGATGGAACTTCTTCATCAAACTACAATATTGTAAGAAAACTCACCTAGGCCTCTGCTTAGTTGAGTCTGTAAAAGTATATCTTCACTCGACGCAGAAACTTACGTGGAGTTCCGAATATCATTGAATTCATCCGCATCAACAACAATGTTTAGGTCCAGTGACGACATGCTAAAAAAGAAAAACACACAAAAAACAGAGTAAATATTGCACCATCATATGTTGCTGAAATAATGCACAGACTATGAACTGGACCTTGTGTGCTTCTTCCTCCCTTGTCACAAACTGGGCCCCGCGGCCGTGACAAAGGAGGGAGAAGCACACAGGGTCCAAAACGCAAAAATAACAACCTAAACTAAGCATGGTGAGTGTCATCTGTAAGATCAGTAATGTAAGTGGGTGCATGGGTGGAAGAGTGTGTGTGTGGGGTGTTGGAGAGTCTAAAACGCGTCACAATCACATACCTTGCATCCAATTGCTGCAGAACTGTCTCCTCTGGGCAGCTAACATCCAAGTCCTGAACCCCAGCTACTGAGAAGTCATCATCTCTGTGAAGATTACAAAATCAGAGAATACAGTCAGTGCAACATCAACATACATTCTTTACCCTTCTTTCGTAGAGAACAAAACACAGATCTGTTTATATGTTGAAATAGAAGTCTTGTGTTTTGACCTCCTAAAGTAAAGGACAGTTCTTATCCTCAGGCCATCATATTTCTCAAAAGATCCAACATTTACTCAATGTCTGTATAATGATATGGCAGACATCACTGATAACACATATTGTTGTACAATAATGTTTTTTTTTCTGAAGGACCTCAAGTAGCACTTTGAGGCACATAAAACAGAAAAAGCTAGATATGAAAGACAGATATTTATAGCCCACCAAAGACAACGTTGGTCAAATTCATATTTGCAGCAGCAGGTTGAACTCACCAGTCGGACAGAGACTCAGAAACAATAGTTGAAACTGGCGGGGGAGGAGGTCTCATCATTCCGTGTTTAGACGGCGTCGAGGTTGATGGATCCTTCTCATAGCTATGAAAACATAAATGAGCTACATCAGCACCGCAGTTGTAATATAACAGCAAATATATGTACGTCTTTTTTAATCACAATAACAATGCAGACACTGACGACTACGATACAGTAATATCTTACAAATGTAATGCACTATAATCTATTCAATACTAGCGTCACAGATCCGTTTTAAAACTCATAGAGAAGCTAATATTAGCATTAGGCTAATACAAGCTACCAAAGTGGCTACATTAGCAAAAGTTACATATTTCATGAAAACAACAAATCGTCCCCGAAGCAAAACAAATAATTACCTGTCCAACAGAAAGAGAGCGACCTCGGCATCACTTTTCAGCCCCTTCAGATCCCTCAGTTGTCTCCACCGCTGAAAAGCTACACCAATGTTTACTCTTGTTTGCCCTCTGGCTTTATCTAAAGCTTTTTTATTTGCAGCCTTCTCATCCTCCGGCTTTCTCTTCCTTGGCTTTTTCTGTGGAGCAGCCGTCACAAGTAACCGTGGAATCGGTACTGTGGGTTGTATTTGCTCCGCCATTGCTCAAAAATGAACGTTCTTCTGTAACTCAGTAGAGCCGCAGCAAGAAGTGTGCTGAGTTTTCCGGCAACAGCGGCACATGAGGACGAGAGCACCGTGAATGCGCGCAGTGGGTAGGGGCGGGGGGGCGGGTGCAGAACTAGACCTGAAGGAATCTGATTGGATTTTGCCCTTCGGACCGAAGTGCGCAGATTGGTCGAAGTTTTCTCAGTCCTGCAGCTGCCACAGAGGTCTGATTTTTTCCGCTCCTTTTTCTAAAGACATAGTGTATTGATTCCTTTGACAATATAAGGACCATTTCACCCAGTATAACAGAACGTGCTTCTGAACAACATTACCAACCCCAGCTTTAAGTCTCCAAAAGTAGAACAGGAGCCAGAGCCTTCATCTCCTCTACTGTGGAATCATCTTACTGTTTTGGTCTGGGAGACAGACACTATTTCCACATTTAACACGAGACTTAAGACTTTCCTTTTTGATAAAGCTTATAGTTAGGGCTGGCTCAGGCTTGCCTTGGACCAGCCCCTAGTTAGGCTGACATGGGCCTAGTCTGCTGGGGGACCTCCTATAATACACCGAGCCCCTTCTCTCCTTCTCTCTCTCTCTCTACTTTGCTAACATTCATGTCCTGTTACTGCATCTCGCCAATTCGGCTCTACTGCATCTCACTAACTCTGCTTCTTCTCCGGAGCCTTTGTGCTCCACTGTCTCGCAGGTTAACTAGTATCGCAGCTGTGCCTGGATCGTGTGTTGCGGTTGTGCTGCTGCCGTGATTGTGCTGCTGCCATGGTCCTGCCTTATGCCTGTTACTGCCGCTGCTATTATTAGTCATTCTTGTACTGTTATTATACACATATAATTATTGTCACATACGTATGCTATCATATATTAATATATACCTACAACATATTGTCCCACAATTACTGTAATTATTACTATACTATTGTTACTTAAATTAATGTTGTTGCAAGCTATTATCATTGCTGTCTGCCCTGCATCTCTCTCTGGCTCTGTCTTAATTTCTCTCTCAGTCTCTGTCTCTCTTTATGTCTCATTTTGTCATACGGATTACTGTTTATTATGTTGATCTGTTCTGTATGACATCTATTGCATGTCTGTCCGTCCTGGAGGAGGGATCCCTCCTCAGTTGCTCTTCCTAAGGTTTCTACCTTTTTTTTCTCTGTTAAAGGGTTTCTTTGGGGGAGTTTTTCCTTATCCACTGTGAGGGTCCAAAGGACAGAGGGATGTCGTATGCTGCAAAGCCCTCTGAGGCAAATTATGATTTGTGTTATTGGGCCTAATAAATAAAACTGATTGACTGATTGATTGATTTTACACTGTCCTGGTTTGATCCTGTAATACCTCCTTTCACATTATTTATAATGGTAAAAATAGAGATTGATTTAAAGATATTATAGATATATTATAGATAGTAAGTTGTGTCTGTAATGGAGCCCTTACAGGTACCCAGCTGGTTTCACAGTATTACACTGATTAATCATTTTTAGTAGTAACAGTAAAAGAAAGACAGCAGTGTAAAGAAGACAATAACACATGGAGGTAAACACACCAAGATTTAGAATATTTTTTAAAATTGGAAAGTTGAATGAAGAAGGAAATGCATTCAATGCAAAGACGGAATTGAAACATGGCTTTTTCTGTTTATGAGAACTCCACACAGCACCTGTAGTATGTTTAAGTCCAGTAATATTCTATTTCTTTCTTGATGAAAACCCAAAGTTCAGAGCCAAACCACTAATGATGTGTCTACTAACAAGTACTATGTGTGATATGTCTTCTTCCTTTGTGCCACTGAGCTCCATTGTTGTAGCCTGGTCTGACCGTCCTCATGACGTAAGCCCAACAGTCTGTTTAACTCTTTGTATCAGTCTGGACTCACTGCCACCCCAAACACCTTCAGTGGGCAAGGGTACTTGCCCATAGAGACAAACTCCTTCAGCCAATCAGTGTACGAAACACCAGGAACATCTTCATCATCACCACACAGCCAGTTGATGAATCAAGCTCTTGCCAGTCAGAGAAATGGTGAAAATATATTTTCCTTAGGGAAACTCCAGGAATGCATACTATTATTCTTGTTTATTGTTGTTATTGACTCTACTCTTCCTTCACATATTGCTGTGTTTACTAACGTTAGAGTCATGGACTTTCCATGTAGACATAGAATGTGCAAGTTAGCCTGGGTGTGTTGTTTATTGTTGTTCTGGGACACTGTGTCAACTTCAGCCTGTTACAAGCGTTGTGTTTTTTCAAAAAACACTTTTGTTTTCACAGGAAATGTAAAGTTTGCACACAGTATCTTTGAAAATAAACACACTATGTTTGTACAGTACTGCAAATTGACATTTTGGTAACACTTTATAATACAGCCCACGACTTACAGCGTACCTACCGCTCACTTTGCACGTAACTTAACAGAAGTACTGAGTAACTCTCGCTCACCTCCCCCTCCCTTTCCCCCCATGTTTTACAGCATAACTAGGCTACATCTTAGCGCATAACTCACGTTCCCTTAACGACTACTTTACACCAACTTCCACAGAAGTACAGAGTAACTCTTGCTCACTTCCCCCACTATTTCCCCCGTGTTTTACCGTATAACTAGGCTGCGTCTTAGAGGGTAACTCCCGCACAGTTACGTGCTACTTTGCCCGGACTTACAGTGTAACTCCCCCTGGTCTTCTTTCCCATCAATCATTTTAAGCACCAGGTATATTACATTAAATAGTCTACTGTACAATATGAGCACAGCCTTTTGCTCTTTGCAATTGTTACAATCTTGTTTTTTCTAAGTGTCAGCAGCCAAATTTCACCCCAATTCCAAAGATGTATTATTTATTATGGTTTGGAAAAATAATATGTTGGGAAATGGCTATACAGTATGCAAACTGGCTAATAACAGGCTGGCTGGTGGCAAACTTACCTCTCTAAAATGCACATCTATCCAAGGGTAAAACACAAACTATACAGTAATAAATCCATTAAAATGAGTCATTCAGAAAGTTATAAAATGTCTTTATTATGTGATTACACAGAAAAAAAAATATGACAGGTACTATTCCTCTCATCCATGCTCCGTAAGTACAGTAATTTTTATTTATTTTGTTTATCCTTTATTTAACCAGGTGAGTCCCATTGCAATTGACATCTCTTTTACATGGGAGCCCTGGTCAAGAAGGCAGCAAACCAAAATTACAATAATAAAACATCATAAAACATAAACAGCACATAGATAGGTACATGAAGTAAATACAATACACATCAAACTGTAATCAGTTTGTGTGAATTGAGCAGAACACCTAATCCCGGGTCCCTTGCTGTAACATCAGAGGGACATAGTTTGCTTGACATTGTCAACAGAGAAAGTACCGGGTTTATTTTGTTACAGTATTCCCGTATGATTCCTCAGTTGTCTTGAAGTAGCTTGAATGTTTGTTTGTTGTTAGGTGTTGCGTTGTAAACTGTCAATTACTAGATCGCTCTGGCATAGTGTCATTGATCAAACAAGGTGTCAATCACAGCCACTCTGCTTAGACCAGCAGTCATTGGTCAAACAGGGAGGTGCACATTTCCCATTGGTTAAGACAGGAAGTACCACCTCTCAGTGAGGCCGAGGGGAGATGCTTGTACTGCGCAGGCAGGGGAGTCAGAGGACGGAGGGAAACAAGTGAAACTACGCAATGTCTGCAGTGAGAAGTGTTGCTGTAAACACAACGATAACACTCCGAGATCCTCGCAGGAGCCGTGAAGGACCGAGGACCTGTGCTGTGGGTAATTAATTACAAATTCTTAAATTACTGTAATTAAGCGTTTTTTTGGGGTACTTGTGCCTTCAAGAGTAGATTTTCAAGTCTGTGCTTTTACTTGTACTTTTGCATTTTTGTAGCCAGTAAGGTGATTTGATAGCAAACAAGCCAATGAAAAGCAGGACATGATGACGCAAAACAAAACAAAAAAAGGACGTTAATGATTGATCTCTAATTGATTTTGTGTTAAGAATTTAACCTGTTAAAAGTGTATTCATGGATATTCAATCAATCGTCATGGCAGCAACTGCACCTCATCTAATTTTGTTTTTTTGTCGGCCTGAGACATTTGCTGAATATGGAAATAAAAACTTAAAATGAATGAGAAAAACCAGACCAAAAAAAAAAAAAAACAAACAATCAAAATGAGGGGGAAAAAACCACTTGTTTTGTATCTTATCAATTATTAATGATTAATTGATTGTTAGCATTTTAACTATTAATAAACCAAAACACAAAATTTAGAGCCCTAGTCTGGAGAGGTTTAAAGTAACTAATACTCTGAGTAGGTTTTTTTGATGAGTACTCTGTACTTTTTTTCAAACACCGATACTTTTACTTGTAATTGAGTAATATTTTATCAATGTAACAGTACTTGTACTTGAGTACAGATTTTCAGTACTCTTTCCACCACTGTCCGCCGCTGCCACAGCAACTCCTCCATGACAGTTAAGAATGTTTAAAAACACAAACTTGGTAGTTCAAAAGGAAATGTAATCCACTTGTTGGTTTGAAAGGCTAATGATTCATGATGTGAAATGTAAAGACAGGATAAAGTATTCCATGCCGAGAAAAACTTTACAGTTAAAAGTTTGCTCACTTGGTGTTACTGTGATATATTTACATAATAATGATAATGACCACAAAAAGAAATTGAAGTTGATGATGCAACATAGTAATTACTCTCTTTCTGCATAGGTGATGTTTTTTTTTTTTCTGATTCTGCGGAAAATTGCATGTGGTTTGGAGATTCAACCTGACGAGGGAGATGGCTAGCCACCCATGACCCTGATCTCTGCCTTGACCCAAGGAGTTGGATCAAGATCACCTTTGATCCGGAGGAGCCCACACATTCTTCCATCTCCATCACTGGGTGTCACACTCCAGTATGATAGTAGTACCACAATGATCTTTTCCACTTGACTTTTGACTTAGAAAGTACATTTGTCAACTGAAACTGACTTGACTGGCTATTTTTGACTTAGAAAACCGAAATGGATCACAATAAAGGATCAAGACTACATTGAACGGTTTATAACAGAAGGAACAAAACTGAACGTAAATAACAAAAACCAGTAGAAATGTGTTATTTTATGTTGTCAGGGACACTTAGTTTTGTCTTTGTATTATTTTCGGATAATATTATCTTGTGAAAGATTGAAGTAACTGTGTTCTAACTCACCGGTTCTAATTACACAGTAGTTACAGTGGTAGTAGACTGTACTTACACAGTAAGGAGGGGATAACAGTGCCTATTCCATAATACAGCCCGCTTCTCTGTAGTTAAGGTGCACCTCCAGAAGAGCTAGGGTGTACTTACACAGTAAGGAGGGGATAACAAGTGCCTACTTCATAATACAGCCCGCTTCTCCGTAGTTAAGGTGTACCTCCAGGAGAGCTAGGGTGTACTTACACAGTAAGGAGGGGATAACAGTGCCTACTTCATAATACAGCCCGCTTCTCCGTAGTTAAGGTGCACCTCCAGGAGAGCTAGGGTGTACTTACACAGTAAGGAGGGGATAACAGTGCCTACTTCATAATACAGCCCGCTTCTCCGTAGTTAAGGTGTACCTCCAGGAGAGCTAGGGTGTACTTACACACTAGTTACAGGGAAATTAAGATCTACTTAGAAACTGATTACAGTTTGATGTGTATTGTATTTACTTCATGTACCTATCTATGTGCTGTTTATGTTTTATGATGTTTTATTATTGTAATTTTGGTTTGCTGCCTTCTTGACCAGGGCTCCCATGTAAAAGAGATGTCAATTGCAATGGGACTCACCTGGTTAAATAAAGGATAAACAAAATAAATAAAAATTACTGTACTTACGGAGCATGGATGAGAGGAATAGTGCCTGTCATATTTTTTTTCTGTGTAATCACATAATAAAGACATTTTATAACTTTCTGAATGACTCATTTTAATGGATTTATTACTGTATAGTTTGTGTTTTACCCTTGGATAGATGTGCATTTTAGAGAGGTAAGTTTGCCACCAGCCAGCCTGTTATTAGCCAGTTTTCATACTGTATAGCCATTTCCCAACATATTATTTTTCCAAACCATAATAAATAATACATCTTTGGAATTGGGGTGAAATTTGGCTGCTGACACTTAGAAAAAACAAGACTGTAACAATTGCAAAGAGCAAAAGGCTGTGCTCATATAGACACAGTAGACTATTTAATGTAATATACCTGGTGCTTAAAATGATTGATGGGAAAGAAGACCAGGGGGAGTTACACTGTAAGTCCGGGCAAAGTAGCACGTAACTGTACGGAAGTTACGCTCTAAGACGCAGCCTAGTTATACTGTAAAACACAGAGAAAGTAACGGGGGAAAGTTAGAGAGGGTAACTCAAAGTTGGTGAAAAGTAGCACGTAACTGTGCGGGAGTTACCCTCTAAGACGCAGCCTAGTTATACGGTAAAACACGGGGGAAATAGTGGGGGAAGTGAGCAAGAGTTACTCTGTACTTCTGTGGAAGTTGGTGTAAAGTAGTCGTTAAGGGAACGTAAGTTATGCGCTAAGATGTAGCCTAGTTATGCTGTAAAACATGGGGGGAAAGGGAGGGGGAGGTGAGCGAGAGTTACTCAGTACTTCTGTTAAGTTACGTGCAAAGTGAGCGGTAGGTACGCTATAAATCGCGGGCTGTATTATAAAGTGTTACCATTTTTTCTTTCAATGACAAGTGCACGTGGTTATGTTTTGCCAACATACTCACATGGTTGGGTTTAGGACAAAAGAACAGGGTTTGGCTTTATAATCACACAGGAAGTGAACACCGGCCTTCTAGGCGACGGTCGGTGGTTGTTGGACCTGTCCACCACACCTACCACCCACCCTCCTCACACTTTTCGCCCCCTTAACTTACTTTGTTGTCCGGCCACGTTTCCTCCTAAGGCTGCCAGGTGGCATTATTTATGAAATCGTGAAAGGACGGCTTTTTTAATTGGTGTCTGATGCTGAAAGTCAAGCCAAGTATTCCATGACCTTGAAGTGAGACCACGTTGGGTGGTATGAGATGCAGTGGGCAAAGGCAGTTTGTGATGCCACCAGGAGCTACCAATATATAAAGAGCAGGCAAGTCTACAAAGGGCAGGTGAGAGGGGAGGTGGATTGATCAAACAAACTCTGCACTTTCAATCTGGGATTTTTTTAAAAGTCACTCTAGTAAGAACCTTTCAACATGATTCTATTGGAAGCCAACTTGTTTCACATATTATCTAAGATCATGTTTCCTTTTCCTTTACTATCCCTTTTCATTTCAGGATACAAAAACGTATTTCTGGAAAATTCTTGAACAAAGTTAATAACGACTGAAAAGTGATAAAATATCCTTTAATTTTTTTGTTTAAGAATTACAAATATATAAATTATATATCTATAATTATATATCTTATATCAGCCCTGATGAAGGCCCACAGGCCGCAACGCGTCGGCTACAGCTTTTAACTTTTTTGGCCATGCTGAAATAAAGGCTTTTTAACCTTAGCCCTACTCTGAGTGCCTCAGTTCTTATAAGAAACTAGTATTTCGATCCCAACACTGATGAGCACCAGATGTAAGGAAAGAAGACCAACGATACCCATGCAGCACTCCAAGCTTGTGTTTTTTTCTTTATATATAAATTATATGTTAATACATGTATTTCTTCAATAATAATTTTTTTTTTGTTTGTACTAAATTGTTCAGAATTGATTCATTACTTTTGTCATTATGTTACTTTGTAAATTGTAAGGATGGCCCTGATGTGAAACCATTCACCTTTTTTCATCCCTTCTGGCTTTGTATTATTATTATTATTATTATTATTATTATCATCATTACTAGAATAGAATAGAATGGAATGGAACAGAACAGAACGGAAAGGAAAAGATGTTATTGTCATTGTGCTGCAGTGCAAAACAACAAGATTAGGGGGTATTCCCTGAGTATAGTAAAACTTGATAAAAACAAAATACACAGGCACACAAATGAAACAAAACTGCACTTACACAGCAGGATGTATAAACAAAAGAAAGAAAGAAAAACAGTATGAAAGTCAAGTGTTTGAGGTAAAGTGCTTGTGCGGTGACAGACTGAGTTAGGGTGGAGGTTCAATTATGGGGTATTATTATTAATATTATTATTAATGTTGTTGTTGTTATCATCATTTATATTATTAAAGAACAATAAGATAAAGAAAGTGAGATAGAGTGACTCACAGTTGTGACAGGTGGCTCCAGAGTAGCCGGTCCCTGAACAGTCACAGGAGAAGGAACTCCAAGACTGCCAACAGCGACCTCCATGTTCACACAGGTTAGGAAGACACCTGCAACAGAGGAAAGTGTCTTGATTTGTTCTTTTATTAGACCTGTTTATTCATCTTTATTGCAAAATATTCCTCAAAATGTCAGAAAACAGGCTAAAAAATGTCATTTTCATCAAAACAAATGTGTATAAATGTAAAAACACACAAAACGAAAGCTGGATTTATATTTTAGACACAGAGTTTATGGCATCACATTTTACCTGTTCTCACCACCACAACACAAGATAGACAAACTAAACATGATCAAGTCGTGTCATACTTTAATTATATTCCTAAATTTAGTTTATAGTCTCATTTACTTTGTGATAGCAACAATGGGAAAGATCACCTTGGTTCATTACTGAATAGGATCTACAGCATTCAGTCATCTTTGTGAACTGTGATAGAGAGCTGCAGTGAACAGTGGGTTTTCAGTGGAGATGTTTTTGTTAGATGTCTATTGCTGAAATGAAAGATTACTGCATTTTTTTACAACTCTCTTTAGACTGTCTTCATTATCATCATTCTTCATTAGCATCGCAAACTTATAGGAGAAAACACAAGCAGACTAAGCTGACCAATCACAGTTGTTGTGGTTTCCATGAGGTGTCTCCACTGAAACCTCGACGTGTAGTTGCATGAGGAGGACTTAACACCTCTAAACACACTTTAATGTGGATAACATAAAAGTAACAAACTGCAATCACGTGAGTCAATATGGAAATGTATGTCTGCTCAATGGATGTAGTACTGTATAATGCAATAAACACAAGAGGAGATGAAAAACTTCTTGGAAGATACGTTTTTTGCAGGAATATTGGCAGGTCGACTCCTCTGGTCCAGGCTGAAATATCTCAACAGTAATTGGATGGATTTCCATTAAATTTGGTGGTATGACTTTGGTGATCCCCTGACTTTTCATCTAGAACGCTCATCAGGAAAGGATTTAAAATGACAAAATACCTGGCAGTAATACCACGCTTGGTGGTTATCAAGATAATTTATAATCAAGATGGCAAACATGGTAACATCATACCATGTTAACATTGCAATTGTTAGCATGTTGACACTAATGATGATTACATGTATGTTATTAATGGAAGAACAGGACTTCTGTAACTATAAATTACAACTTTACAACTTTTTACACTTTTTTAGATTTGAAAAATGTCAGAATGAACATGGCATTCTTTAAATGACATTCTGGCACAGAGTACAAGTGCGCCATGGTGAGGTTGGATATGACCCTTGGTGTTTCTCAATTGCAAGGACCTGTTCTCCCAAGGAAGGACCCTGCAGAGGCAAGGCGAGAGTCCTCCCTAGCATCCAGTGAACACACACTGGAACAGGCTAACAAGTGTCCCCAGGTGTGCCTCATTAGCCCTCTTGGGACTGACAGGGTTTCAGGGTACTGTGGGAATTTTGATACTCTCTAATGTTGTTGTACAGTTTGAACAAATATAAGTGGTATTTTCAGAGTCCTGTGACTTTTATGGAAAATATATTTCTGGATTCTACTTAAAGAATAAAAACAGGTCGGCTAAATGACATTTTTGTAAAAGGTGTTTTTAGAATTCCTCCACGATGTATAAAAACTGACCTTACCCATTGTGCTGAATGTTTAGGTCAGTTGATGTGTTTCTGTCAAGTCTTATGAATGTATGAAGCATTAACACTTTCATCTGCTCACTTGACTTGGACAATTAAATAGCTATCTAAAAATGTGTCCTGTTGTTTTGGGAAGAGTTGGCAGTGGGAGGGTTAATCCTTCTTTACACTGAATATGCAAAAGGTGCTGTTTACAGGTGAGGCCAGGTAAAGCCCCCCCACACACATTCTCACACACATTCACACCCTAATCCCTTTTCAGAGTGCAGTTAACCTCAACAGCTGAAAAAAGTCCTAAATTGCCTCAACATCTACAGTATATAAACAGACTACCACGCAGAATCACACTGTGATTCCAAAGTGTTCTGGATTTTATGTGTGTATCAGCACAAATGCAGCTACAGTAATATGAATAGATCTGATCTGATGAGCCGAACTGATCTGAAACAGCTGATCGCGCCAATTGTACCTGATACCGCCGTGTAGTCCTCTGACATAAGTTCACCTCAATATTGAGTAATGCTTTGACCTGCAGGATCTTCTAATATGTTTACTCTGGTCATTCACCGCGATTCCCCCCAAATTGTGGGGATTTTATACCCGCGGAGGATCCACACATGCATCCTCTGAATTTCGCTGAAAGAAGGACTCAGTCCTTTGTGAAACTCGGGAGGATCCTTGACATTGGAACAGTCCTTCGGAGGAGGTCGATGACGTAGCATCCTTCAAATCCGCCCATTTGAGGATCCTTCCTTGCAATTGAGAAACACCTCCTGACTTAGCCTCAAGATGCTACAATAAGAGTGACTGCTCCAAGAGAGGGTCACGTGACCTGCAGAGAGGATGGCTGCGTAGCACTTCCGCTCCTGCTCCTATTCCCCCCATTCTACTTAAAAAAAACTACCTTTTATTTAACTTAACCTTTATTCTTGAGCGTGGTGTGACATTTAAACATCCACTCTGTAAGATGCCAAAGCCAAGAAAGTCTGCCAGACCTCTTGACCCCAACCACGAGTTGTCTGATGAAGACGAGGGTGAGCATGGAAACAAGCTATCCGCCATGCAGGAGACGGCCATGGATAAACAGCGAGATTTTATGGAGGCGCAGTTCGCAGGACTAAATGGAAGGCTTGCCGAAATAAAAACCGAGCTGTCTCGTTGCAGTAAGGATGTTTCTAAACTGTGTACTGACTACAGCAACCTCCTCAAAAGAGTCGATAAGACGGAGAATAACACTGAGGACAACAAAGCTAAGCTAGCGGACTATGAAGCTAAGCTAGCAGACTTGGAAGACAGAAACCGGAGGGACAACGTGCGTATACTGGGCATCTCCGAGGGCGCGGAGGGACCCAACGCCACCCAATTCCTCTCCACAAATCTCCTGAAATGGTTCCCTAACCTGGGTGATCAACAGATGGAAATCATGTGAGCACACTGCATCGGCCCTCCAGCTACTGGTAACCGAGGTCCCCGGACGCTGATATGTAAAATGCTCCGCTTCACCAACCGGGACAAGATACTCCAAGCTTTGCGGAAAACACCGGTCAAGCTTGGAGACTGAGATATTTGCTTCTCCGCTGACTTCAGCAACTACACGATAATGCGGCGCCGGGCTTTCTCCCCGGCCACAGAGGAAGCGAGAAAGCAGGGACTCCAAGCCTACCTGCTCTACCCGGCCAGGCTGAAGCTCATCCGCGGGCAGGATCAATGCATTTTTGACACAAGCACTGAAGCCGAGAACTTTCTCAATACAAAACAGGCGAGTGGAAACGACCGAACGGCCGTTGGACAGTAGCTTGCTAGACGAACATGCCCAGGGCTGATAGCTGACTTTACCTGTTTACCTAATAACTTTAATTAGGCCATCTAACAGAATGTAAGTTCATGGACAATGAGGTATGTTATTTGCCATAACCAACGCTCTGTCGTTATTTGTTATTTTTCCCATTTAATGGTTTAGCCTGCCTGCTCATTGTCAGTCTACAGTACATGCAGAGTGTTTGCTTATTTCTGTTCACAATGGTTATGCAACTTAATTTTGAAAGTGAAGCTTGTTATTATAGCTAAGTTCATTGTCAGCTTTGTACAGCTTCCACAGTCTTCATAGCTTTTACAATTTAAGGTAGTGAATCTTAAAATTGTCAGTATCTGACACCTACTTTCTTTAAGGGGGGACGAGCGGTTTCGACAGGCAGTTGCCCGCTCTCTCAGTGCCAAGTGTCTGATGTTTTTTGGGAGGGATGTTTTTCTTTTTGTGTGTTTTTTGCTTTTTTGTTTTTTAACTCACCTAGTTCTTGATGTGAGTATTGGGGTTATTGGCGACAGGGTATTGTGGGGGGCTAGATCTTCTTATTTTTATTGTAATACAGTCATCTTCACCTCTATTTGTGTTCATAGTGTAGGCCTACATACAAGGACTTGATTTTTTAATACATTGCACATTGCATAGCCCAATCCAGCCTTATAACTGAGCGAGAGCGGACAGAAAGGAGGCGACAGCGGCGCTGCGAAGATGCCGGAAATGAGGCAAACGAGCCGGCATCAGAGCTAGGCTAACAGCGGCTTCGCACAAACCAACGATTCCAAGCGTCTTTCTCACCAACGTCCGCTCCCTGGTTAACAAGATGGACGAGATGAAACTACGAAACGTTAACAACTGGATAGACAGCTGTATCATGGTGATAACAGAGACCTGGCTGCATGAAAACATCCCGGACCTAGCTGTGGAGCTAGCAAGACGTACAATCTTCTGGGCGGCTCGCACATTGGACTCCGGTAAGAGGAGAGAAGGAGGTGTGTGCGTCTATATTAACAACAGTTGGTGCACGGACACTGCCGTTATTGAGAAACACTGCTGTCTGGACCTGGAGTTTCTAATGTTGAAGTGCAGACCTTTTTATTTGCCCAGGGAAATAACCCAAGTGTTTGTAACTGCCATGTATATCCACCCGCGAGCTAATGCTATTCCAGCCGTCTCCTCCGACGGGCCACAAAGATTCGGAATGACCCCGCCCACCCAGGACACTCTCTATTCACCAGCCTTCCCTCTGGCAGACTCAGAGTCATGAGAGCCCGCACCAACAGACTGAAACACAGCTTCTTCCCCATGGCTGTGAAGAGACTGCTGCAAGAACCATGACCCCCCCCCCCCCCCCTCCCCCCCCCCAGTATATTTTATGACAAGGACATTCAATCAATCAATTTTTATTTATAAAGCCCAATATCACAAATCACAATTTGCCTCAGAGGGCTTTACAGCATACAACATCCCTCTGTCCTTAGGACCCTCACAGCAGATAAGAAAAAACTCCCCAAAAAAACCCCTTTAACAGGGAGAAAAAATGGTAGAAACCTTAGGAAGAGCAACTGAAGGAGGGATCCCTCTTCCAGGACGGACAGACGAGCAATAGATGTTGTACAGAACAGATCAATATAATGAATTAACAGTAATCCATATGACACAATGAGACATAAAGAGAAACAGATATTATATTAATAATATGATTATATATGTATGTGACAATAATGATGTGTGTATAATAGTACAGGTATGACTAATAGTAACAGCAGCAGTGGGAGGCATCAGGCAGGACCACGGCAGCAGCACAACCACAACACATCATCCAGGCACAGCTGCGGTACGAGTTAACCTGCGAGACAGTGGAGCACAAAGGCTCCGGAGAACAAGCCGAGTTAGTGACATGCAGTAGGCCCGGGTTAGAGAGATGCATTAACAGGACATGAATACTAGCAAGGGAGAGAGAGAGTGAGAAGGAGAGAAGGGGCTCGGTGTATTATAGGAGGTCCCCCGGCAGACTAGGCCTATGTCAGCCTAACTCGGGGCTGGTCCAAGACAAGCCTGGGCAAGCCCTAACTACACGCTTTATCAAAAAGGAAAGTCTTAAGTCTAGTCTTAAAAGTGGAGATGGTGTCTGCCTCCCGGACCGAAACAGGAAGGTGATTCCACAAAAGAGGAGCCTGATAGCTGAAGGCTCTGGCTCCTGTTCTACTTTTGGAGACTCACGAGTAACCCTGCATTCTCAGAGCGCAGTGTTCTGGTGGGATAATAGGGCACTATGACCTCTCTAAGATATGATGGAGCCTGATCATTTAGAGCTTTGTAAGTTAGGAGAAGGATTTTAAATTCAATTCTGGATTTTACAGGGAGCCAGTGCAGAGAAGCTAAAACAGGAGAAATGTGATCTTGTTTCTTAGTTCCTGTCAGTACACGTGCCACCACATTCTGGATTAGCTGGAGAGTTTTTAGGCACTTATTAGAGCTACCTGATAATAGAGAATTACAGTAATCCAGCCTCGAGGTAACAAACGCGTGGACCAATTTTTCGGCATCATTTTGTGACGGGATAGGCCTAATTTTCGCAATGTTACACAGATGAAAAAATGCAGTTCGAGAGGTTTGTTTTAAATGGGAATTAAAAGACAAATCTTGATCAAATATTACGCCGAGGTTTCTTGCGGTGGTGCTAGAGGCCAGAGCAATGCCATCCAGAGAAACTATATCATTAGATAAAGAGTTTCTGAGTTGTTTGGGGCCCAGAACAATAACTTCAGTTTTGTCTGAATTTAACATTAGGAAATTGGAGCTCATCCAGGTTTTTATATCTTTAAGGCATTTCTGAAGTTTAGTTAATTGATCTGTTTCTTCTGGCTTTATTGATAAATACAACTGTGTATCATCCGCGTAACAATGGAAATTTATAGAGTGATTTCTAATGATGTTACCTAAGGGAAGCATATATAGAGTGAATAGAATTGGTCCGAGCACTGAACCTTGAGGTACTCCAAAACAAACTTTAGTACGTGAAGATGATTCATTATGAACATGAACAAACTGAAAACGATCGGATAAGTAAGATTTAAACCAGCTTAGTGCAGAACCTTTAAGGCCAATTGAATGTTCCAGTCTCTGTAGCAGAATTTGATGGTCAATTGTGTCAAATGCAAAACAAGTAAAACAAGTACAGAGACGAGTCCTTTGTCTGAAGCAATCAGAAGATCGTTTGTAATTTTAACTAGTGCTGTCTCTGTGCTATGATGCACCCTAAATCCTGACTGAAATTCCTCAAATAAATTATTATCATGGAGAAAGTCACACAGCTGGTCTGCAACTACTTTCTCAAGGATCTTTGAAAGAAAGGGAAGATTTGATATTGGTGTATAGTTGGCTAACACCTCTGGATCCAGGGTGGGCTTGTTTAGCAGAGGTTTAATTATAGCTACCTTAAAAGACTGTGCTACATAGCCTGTTAATAAAGATATGTTGATCATGTCTAGTATGTAAGTGTTAACTGAAGGTAAGACTTCCTTAAGTAGCCTAGCTGGGATGGGGTCCAAGAGACACGTTGATGACTTGGATGAAGACATCATTGAAGTCAGGTTTTGATTAGAAATCAGGGAGAAGCAATCTAAATATGTATCAGCGCTTACAGCTGTGCTTCAAGGCAGATTAGTACTGTTAGAGGGCAGATAGGTCATGAATTTTGCCTCTAATAGTTCGACTTTTGTCATTAAAAAGGCTCATAAAATCATTACTGCTGAGGGCTAAAGGAATACAAGGCTCAATAGAGCTGTGACTCACTGTCAGCCTGGCTACAGTGCTGAAAAGAAACCTGGGGTTGTTCTTATTTTCTTCTATCAATGATGAGTAATAGTTTGCTCTGGCATTGCGGAGGGCCCTCCTATATGTTTTGAGACTGTCTAACCAGACTAAACGAGAATCTTCCAGTTTAGTTATTCGCCAATTCCTTTCAAATGTTCACGATGTTTGTTTTAATATTCTGGTTTGGGAGCTGTATCAGGGAGCAAACTTTCTTTGCTTTGCGAACTTCTTTTTAAGAGGTGCTACAGAGTCGAGTGTTGTTCGCAGCGAGCCTGCAGCGCTATCAACGAGATAATCAATTTGGGAGACTTTAAAGTCAGTACGGGAAACCTCACTTACAGAGGGATATGGTATTAAATTTAATGCAGATGGAATCACTTCCTTAAATTTTGCTATCTGATAAACACCTAGTATAGTAACTGTTACTGAGTGGCATGTAATCGAGTAGAAAGAAATCAAAAGTTATTAAGTAATTATCTGATAGAGAGGGATTCTCTGGAAAGACCATTAAGTTATCAATCTCAATTCCATACGCCAGAACTAGATCAAGGGTGTGGTTAAAACGGTGAGTGGGCTTATATACACTTTGAGTGAAGCCATTGGAGTCTAATAATGTGATAAACACAGTAGCAAGGGAATAATAATACAATAATAACTTGGCATGGACACATTGTTGGACAGGTTCAGCAGGGAAGAGGTGGGTTTGGTCTTGGGACAATTTGACCAACATGGCACAAGGCAACATCCACCCAGAGGAGAAAATTGGTGGTTGATGAGGTCCAGCAGCAAGAGGAGGAAAGGAGACGCACAAAGGCAGTCTTGCAGTCCAAACAGAGCCATTGGACTAGCTTAAAAAATCAGGAGCATCATAAACTTACCTGGAGGGATCTTTGGGAGATGGAAGGAAGCTGAATCAGCTTCATCATCAGAGCCACCTATGATGTTCCTCCCACACTTAAGAACCTAAGCCATGCACTCTCTGCCAGCAATATTAAGGCACATCTTTAACACACATTGAGGTGCAAAACCAGTCGGTCTCAAGGCCGCTACACCTGGAGGCACAATCAGGTCCTACGTCAACTGGAGATCATCCTAGAAGGATGGAGTATTATCACTAATGCTCTCTCTCCCCCTATGCCCAAACCCCACCCCTTTCACGAGAGCAGGACAGCCCCCAGAGAGACCATCTGCAAGAATGGAAAAAACCCTCCTGGACACTGCCCAGGAGTGGAAAATGCAGGTCGACCTGGATCAGAAACTCATCTTTCCACCAGAGATTGTTACAACTAGTATCAGGGGGACCTGATCTTGTGGTCAACCTTGCAAAGTCCCTGTACATCGTGGAGTTAACAATACCATGGAAGACTACAGTTGGGGAAGCTCATGAACGAAAAAGCCTGAGCTACACACACATACAGTGGCACGCAAAAGTTTGGGCAACCCGGTCAAAATTTGGTTTACTGTGAGGAGTTAAGTAATTAGAAGATGAACTGATTTCCATAAGGCATGAAGTTAAAGATGTAACATTTCTTCAATATTTTAAGCAAGATTATGTGGCGAGATGAGCTGTTACTGTACCAGAGGTTGTGTCCGACAACGCCACATGGGGAGTTGCACCCCAGAAAATCCTAAGATAAGATTTTTAAACACAAAGTCACAGATTCGTATGCCACGGGGGTGAGACGGTTTCCAAATAAAATAAACTTTATTAACAAAACTATTCAATGAAAATAACTCCAGGTCACACACCAGTTATGCAATACATTAAATTAACACTTGGGCAGGGTAGGGGGAATAAGGACAGGGCAAACCAAAATGGGGAAAGGGGTCCTCAACGAATCACCCGTGACACTGCACACGCACACACACAATCAACGAAAAAAAGAAGGGGGGGACTGTGAAGAACACACCATCACCAGGGGTTAAACTGCTGCCATCAGCACAACACCTGTCAACAAAACAAACAAAAAGTTAATAAAACATGCCCAAGGGCTAAACAAAACTGGTGTGGACTAAATAAATGTCTGCTTAACTAAACATAACAAAAGAACTAAAGAAACAGTTTAATTATTAAACACAGGTTAAATTAGGTAAATACAAGAAAATATAAATGAATAAGTCAATTTAACACAATGAAAAACAAATACAAGAAAAGGAAATTACTAAACTAATTCTAAATCACACAATCCAACGAAAACAAACGAATAAAAAAGCCTTTAAAACATTTGGGTCCTGGTCACTAGGCATGGGCGTTCAAGCCCCAGAACAGCCCATAAAACAACCCTGACCTGTACACCAGAGCGGGTCCAGGTGGCGATCAGCCGCATCAGACCAAGGCAGAGTCCACTCCAAGCAGGCAACAGAACTTAACCAAATAAACCAAAAATAATGGCAAAACAAGAAAACCAAACCAAAAACCAAAAGAAAGAAGCAAAATAAAGAAGAACCAAAACAGCAGCATAGCTCCAGGAGTGGTGGACAGTAGTGGGCCAGACAGTTACACTGGGCTGCTAAATCAAAGAAACACAAACCTGGTGTTTAGTAAATTAAATAACTAAGTAGAAGTGACCCTTTAACGAAATCAAATTAATACATACCCGGTACAACCAACCCCAGACAACTGGAGGATGTGGGCCTCGGGAAGGCGGCCCAAGCACGCAGCCAGTAACACAGCCTGGGAATTACGCACAGAATGAGTCACTGAGAGCGGAATGACAACTGAAATTTAACAGGCAGACAACGTGCAAACAACGTACCAGAGCGAGCAAGTAACCCAGCACAGCAGGGCTCCAGAGGATCACTCTGTCTCCCCCGGCCCCAGCAGATGGCCGCGCTGCAAGGAGCGGAGATGTGTGACCAACATGCGCATTACGCACAGACAGAAAGGGAAAAGACGGCAGAGCACTTACATGTGTGGAGAGGAGTGTGTGCCTCGACAGCGATCAAAGACACTGGCTGTCACACCAAGCAAGGGACTGCCACGCCAAACAAAATGCTGCCACGCCAAGCCACAGCCACCACTGGAGCAAACGAGGAGCAGAAAAAGAAGTGCCACCGCCACACACCTGAATTTAAGGTGCGCTTGGCATCGCCCAGCAATCATAGCACATAGACAGCTGGCACAGTGCTGAATAGCGGCAAGGAGGGCGACAACCTCCGGCTACAATTACTTTTTAATTTCAATCTTTTAAAGTTTCAAAATAACAAAAAGGGAAAAGGGCCCAAAGCAAAAGTCCAGGCACCCTGCATGGTCTGTACTTAGTAGTGCCCCCTTTGGCAAGTACTTTTTGTAACCAGCTACGAGTCTTTCACTTCTTGTTTGGGGATTTTCACCCATTCTTTTCTGCTAAAAGCTTCTAATTCTGTGAAATTCTTGGTCCGTCTTGCATGCACTGCTCTTTGGAGGTCTATACACAAAATTTAAATGATGTTTAGGTCAGGGGACTGTGAGGACCATGGCAAAACCTTCAGCTTGAAACTTTTGAGGTAGTCCATTGTGTATTTTGAGTTGTGTTTAGCATCACTGTCCTGTTGTAGAAGTTGTCTTCTCTTCATCTTCAGCTTTTTTACAGATGGTGTGATGTTTGCTTTCAGAATTGGCTGAATCCATTCTTCCCTCTACCTGTGAAATGTTCCCCTTGCCAGTGGCTGCAACACAAGCCCAAAGCATGATCGATCCGCCTCTGTGTTTAACAGTTTGACAGGTGTTCTTTTTATGAAATTCTGCAACATTTTTTCTCCAAACATACCTTTGGTCATTGTATCCAAAAAGTTCTATTTTACCTTCATCAGTCCACAGGACTTGTTTCCAAAAAAGCATCAGGCTTGTTTAGATGTTCCTTTGCAAACTTCTGATGCTGAATTTTATGGTGAGGTTGCAGGAAATGTTTTCCTCTGATGACTCCTCCATGAAGGTCATATTTGTACAGGTGTTGCTGCACAGTAGAACAGTGCACCACCACTCCAGAGTCTGATAAATCTTTCTTCGGGTCTTTTGGAGTCAAACGGGGGTCTTGAATTGCACCTTTAACAATTCTACGAGCAGTTCTCTCAGAAAGTTTCTTGGTCTTCCAGACCTCCACTTGACTTCCACAGTTCCTGTTTACTGTCATTTCTTAATTACATCACAAACTGAGGAAACAGCTACCTGACAACGCTCCTTATAGTGACTGTGAACATGCCATAGCCCTAACAAACTAGTTATAGTCTGAGACCCTGGTAATAGTTCTCTGAGAGCTCAGATGTCTTGGGTTGCCCAAACTTTTGCATGGTGCTCCTTTCCTTTTCCACTCTAAAATGGTTAAAAAAAAAAAAAAAAAAAAAAAAAAACACACTAATCTTGCTTAAAATATTAAAAAGCATGTTTCATCTTTAACTTTATGCCTTTTTTGAGATGGATTCATCTTCTACTTGCTTTACTATCCACAGTAAATAAAATTTTGACCAGGGATGCCCAAACTTTTGTATGCCATTGTAGTAGACGAGGAAGAACAGCTAGTGTACCCAGGTGCTCCCTTTACAGGTTGGATGTAGAGGATTTGCAGTCACATTATCAACCAGGCTTCTGAAGAGTATGGGGGTTCAAGGACAGGTCTCCTGACAGGCCATCATATTGCGATCAGAGGCTGCTGAGGGAAGCAGCAACTGGCTTTAAGAGGAGTAGGGGGAGGGGGTACAACTGGACACCAGGTGTCACTGTTGAGCCCTCTGGAGGTGTCATGGGCCCACAAACAAAACACCAATGAAAGCAAGGAGCCCACCTGATGACCCCGGTGAAGCGATTCCCCCTCTCCCAATCAAGACACAAGACACCAGGCAAGTGTTGATTATTCTTAGAGAATGTAACAAGTCCTATGAGCTCAACTGATATAAATAATATTCAAATAAACAAAAGTCTCTCAGTAATTATTTCTCTTACATTTTTTTGCCACAATGTCTTGATAAGTCATAGCAGTAGCTGACTGGGCAGCAGGGTGGAGCAGTGGCTAGCACTGTTGCCTCACAGCAAGAAGGTCGCGGGTTTTAACCCCGGCCGACCCGGGGCCTCTCTGTGTGGAGTTTGCATGTCCTCCCCGTGTTTGCATGGGTTTCCTCCGGGTGCTCCGGTTTCCTCCCACTGTTAAAGACATGAATGTTAGGTGCTTTCTCCTGTCAGTGACATTGACCTCCACTGGCAAAACAACTGGAGTTGGTCCCTGGGCGCTGCACTGCGGCTGCCCACTGCTCCTAATACTAGGATGGGTTAAATGCAGAGAACATATTTCACTGTACTGTACTGTATGTGTGACTAAATAAAGCACCTTTGCACCTTTACTTCAGCTGTTTGTGTTGTTCTGCACCATGCACAGCTTTTGCTCAGAAGACACTTCACAGTCAGCTGAAGGCAATTTAGCACCACTTTGATCAGTTTTTCTGGAAACAGTGTCAGAGCAACATTTAAAGCATAAAGAAAGCAATCAGGAAAGACTTGATGGAAAAATAAATGGTCACACAAACCCCTGAGGCGACGTGATTATGTGAAAATAGGTACTTCTCTTGTGACAATTGATCTTTTTAGTTTAGATTTTTAGTTGAAAGAGATTCCTGCTCACCGCTTTGTTTTTTCATAGCATTATTTTATTGTTCTTCTAACTTAAGTGAAGACACTGTGGTGTTTTCTCCAGAAATAAAAGCATTACTGTCAGACCAGAGTTTATGTTTACTGGATTTAAATGCAATAAGCACTTCAAGGAAACTCCACACTGCACATTTTTGATTAATAGTCCCTTCCTCAACCCTCCTTCAGTTTCACATAATTGCCGTCCTTTCATGCATGCATCCATAATTTAATACACTCTAATCTCTCAGCCATTAATTGCAGCAGAGCGAGCTGGATGCAGCTCGGATAAGGTTGCTGTTGGTTTAATTTTTAATTACCATCAAGCTTTTTCTATTGTTGCATTCACCGCTGCTCTTACAGGTCATGAAATTACAGTAACTGACCTGCAGAAGTGCACTCTCACCATAAATTGAGTCATGAAGTTTAAATGGACACAATGAGAAAAGAAGATTAAGTCTCGTAAAGGTTAATGTCCTCATCCTCTCAACAAAAGCACAGAACTGTGGTCATGATTCTAAAACAGACAGGAAATGAGCATGAACAACAACAGACCTGCAAATCTGACAGCCATGTGTCCTGACACCAGCTGATCACAGGACATGTTATATACAGTATATGTCTGTATGTAGTTTTTGTTTCATACTATACTTTACTTAAAGAATGTAAACCTTTCACAAACATCTTAAAATCCTGGTTGATAGGAAAAAGAATGTGGATGAATTTATCTGTCAAATGTCAAACAAATAAACTTACTGATTGTATATGTACCAGATAATGTGTCGACTTTAAAGCCTCACCCTCACTGAAAATGTCATTATTATTAATCTGAACTTATCACACAACTTAACTACTTAGACTGAGAGAACTCAAATATGACTCAGAAATGATAAAAAAAAATAAATAAATACATCCAAACTGTTTTCAAATGGATTCATAAACTGTTTGTATGTATTCCTATGCACCCAAATTTGTACATACCCTATGTATTTTGGAAAGCTGCAATCACATAACCAATGCACTGACAGGAGTAAAGAAGGTTTCAAGCGGTCTGTAAGGAGGCAGGATGGGGTGGTAGATGGGTCACAAAACACAAGACCCTCACCCTGGACACTGGTGTTTGGAACTATGTAAACCCTGAGTGAACTTTAAGTCATTTAGGGTAAGTTGTCACCATGTAACTTTACATTAATTAGGTAACCGCGCAAATTTGTAGGATAACATAGGAACCACTGTGTGTGCATTTACGAAGGATGTCATACAAACTGTTGTATAAGGATACATTGCGTGATCTGGGGCAAGTCTGTATTACATTACATAGTATGCAATACATGTAAAACAATTTTGCCTGCCACCAATATCTAATGTATCTTTATGGATTCATTTATCCTCTGTAGTGTGTTGGCATGTCTGTGCTGCAATGTCTTGTTACCTCCTGGCTGACACATATTGAGGTAAACTATGGCAGTAATATTGGCCTGTAAACATATTTGTGGACCAACAGAATTTTAGCTGTACACCTATTAATGTATTTTGTTATGTAGCTTGTCCTTTTGTTCAGTTCACTCCAGTGTTCCCACCAGGTGTTGAACCTGGCTGCAGGGATTTGTTCCCATTCAGCCACAAGAGCATCACTGAGGTCCAGCACTGATGGTGGATGATAAGGTCTGACTCACAGTCAGAGTTCCAGTTTATCCCAGAGGTGTTGGATGGGGTTGAGGTCAGAGCTCTGTGTAGGTTCATGTGCAAGTTCATCTACACCAAACTGTGAAAACCATTTCCTTGTGGAGCTGACTTTGTGCACAGGGTCACTGTCATGTTGATACAGGGAAGGTAGAATTTACCTCCACTGGAGCAAAGGAGCACATACATAACCACACCAACAGTACAGAGAAAAACATTGGATGTTCACATAATTTTGTCCATACATTTTATCTATGGGGTTAAAAATCTATTTCTCTAATCATTGATGGAAGTTCAGAGACTTTAACTAGAATTACCACCTTGTAGTTGTGTGCCTCTGTGAACCCATCAAGCTGCAGTTACAGTTTACATCCATGTCTGTGAAAACATGGATGCTTCACACACATCTTCTCCCCGACAGCACAGAAGATGTATACAATCAGCACAGATTCAAGGTTAAAACCCAAGATTAGTGTCACCAATTCAGTCTCTGACCAAATGTCTCCCCTTCTCTTTCTGAGATATGATGTTGAATAATGACCAGAAGAGCAAGCATGTTTGCAGAACATTATGACGTCACAGTAAAGCTGACCTTTGACCCTCTGGATATGAAATGTCATCATTTTATCCTAATAGGCATTTGTGTGAAATTTTGTAATAATTAGCGTAAAAATCCTGAGTTATGGCCAAAAACACGTTTTGTGAGGTCACAGTGACCTTGGCCTTTGACCACAAAATTCTAATCAGTTCATTTGTGAGTCCAAGCGGACATTTGTGCCAAATTTGGGGAAATTTCCTCAAGGCGTTCTTGAAATATCGCATTCATTAGAAAGGGATGGATGCAAGGTCACAGTGACTTTGACCTTTGCCCACCAAATCATAATCAGTTCATCTGTAACTCAAAGCAGATGTGTTTTGCAAAAATTTGAAGAAATTACCTCAAGTTGTTCTTGAGATATCGCATTCATGAGAATTAGACAAATACAGGGTCACAGTGACCTTGACCTTTGACCACTGAAATGTAATTAGTTTATTCTTGAGTCTAAGTTAATGCTAGTGCCAGATTTGAAGAAATCCTCTGACAGTATTCTTAAGATATCATGTTCACAAGAATGAGACATATGCAAGGTCACAGTGAACTTGACCTTTGACCACCAAAAACTAAGTGGTTCCACCTTGAGTCCAAATGAATATTTGTGCCAAATTTGAAGAAAGAGGCATTAAAAACATGAAGTTCAATTCAGCCTAAATTCACTGACCTAAATATCCTTCACTTGAAGCTTCGTGACACAGAAGTGTTCCTACATCATTCAGCTGTTTGAGGCTTGGACTGGGAAAAAAAAAAATCTTCCATAATGCTGTCATCTCTTATAGTGTATGCTCTTCCCCGCTGACAGAGCACACCAACACACTGTTGTACAATCTGGGCAACAGAAAGCAGGTAACTTCAAATCTGAGATGAGAGACAGAGACTCCCCTCAGGGCACTTTACAAGAGAAAATAGCAGTTGAAATGTTTGTGTCCTGTCTTTAAGTGTTCTAGACAACATCCAGATGCTCATGGAGCTTGTGGGTTGGATCCAGCTCAGTTCTGTGTAGTGAAATGAGAGACTGATACCACACAGGACGGGAGGGAGCAGCTTGTTAGCAGAGTCCTCTGCCAGTAAAGGTGTTACCGAGCCTCCGTTGCAATGTTATTGGATGATCCTGTCAGTGTGTCTGTCTCTATTCGACAATATATCAGTGACTTTCAGCCTGCTCTGTAGAAAACATACTACCATCAACATCTTAATGATGTAAACACAGTCCATTTTTACTGATTAGTGTAAGATGTGTCCTAATTCAGTGGGCAAATCTTCTAAAGGATGTGGACAGATGGGCTGGTGCCAGAATCAACATCAGTTAACTAGACCAAAGCTTGACAGTCACGGTTACTATAATTCTTGTGCTTTGTTTTAACTAACACTACGTGATAAAAAGAGAAAGTTTGGATTTTGAAATGGGGTTGTATGAGGCATTTATCTATAGTCAGTGTATTACCTATTTTATCTATAGTCAGTGTATTTTATCTATAGTCAGTGTATTACCTACAGCCTATTACCATCTAAAAATAATGTAATGGTGTCTTTACAGGTCTCAGTAAAAAATCAATTAGGCAGCTGCAGCTCATCCAGAATGCTGCTGCCAGAGTCCTGACCAACACCAGGAAAATGGATCATATCTCACCTGTCCTTAAATCACTGCACTGGCTCCCTGTGTGTAAAAGGATAGAGTCCCGTAATTTAATCACTATAACTTTTAGCTATTTTAGCTGCTTGTTTTATTGTTTTTAAATTAGACTTTTACTGTTTCTTTTCTATTTTAATTCCAGTGTTTTTAATGTAATGTTTAAATTTTAATGTTTTTGTTTGTAATGTATTTCTCTGCTGCTGTAAAGCACTCTGAATTGCCTTGTGTACGAATGGTGCTATACAAATAAACTTACCTTGCCTTGCCTTACAGTAGATGTAAGTTGTTACGTCCCCAGTTTGGAGAAGTAGGCTGGAGTACTGTTACAGAAGCTGAGCAATGTACTGCTGTGGAGGGGTCAGCAATGAAAGGTATTTTAGCCACCTAAAAAAAGTCCCATCTAAAAGAATCAATACCAGTTTAAGTGTACACTACATTGAGAGTATTTTCACTGCTTTACCTTAACTAGTGCAGTGCCCGTAGGAAGTATGTATTCCCATAGAAAAGTGGAAGCTTAAGTAGATTTTTCATGTATGGCAAGATGAGGCTGTGTTTGTTGGTTGGATGTACAAAGAGGTGTACATACTCTTACATAGTGTTAACAGACAAATTGTATATTGGGTAACACATGGACGTACCTTGAGATATGGAGAGATACGCAAATACAGTTATTCTGCATGGCATGCAAGACTCCGTGCAGCAGAAACCGAGGAAGAGCGCCATAATCACCTGGCAGACAACACTGCTCTCCAGGCAAGGCTCCGTGATGCTGAGTCACCTGAAGTCCGAGCTGCCCGCCTGGCCAGCGACGCCTGTGCAAAGTTTTGGGTGACGCAGAGCGGTATAGCAGTAGGATACTTTGAGCTTTTATTCCCTGAAGCATGGCTACAGCTGTGAGCGAGAGCGCGATAGGCTAGATTGGTTACACTGAGGTCTATGGGATTTTAACTTTAAATGATAATGTTGTGAATATGAATCCCAAAAACTTCAAAATGAAGGATGCACACCATCGTGCCATGCGCAAGCCATATCCAAAAGCATAGGTCGATCTGACAAACAGTCAGAGAGATATGCAAGCCACAGACACACAGACGCTTCTTGATTTATAGATAGACTAGTGCAGTGCCCGTAGGAAGTATGTATTTCTATAGAAAAGTGGAAGCTTAAGTAGATTTTTCATGTATGGCCAAATGAGGCTGTGTTCGATTGCTGGATATACAAAGAGGTGTACATACTCTTACATCTATCTATAAAGCAAGAAATCTCTGTGTGTCTGTGTGTCTGTATACGATGGTGTGCATCCTTCATTTTGAAGTTTTTTGGATTAATATTCACAACATTATCATTAAAAGTTAAAATCCCATAGACTTCCATGTAACCAATCTAGCTTATCGCGCTCTCGCTCGCAGCTGTAGCCACGCCTTACAGAATAAAAGATCAAAGTATCCAACTGCTATACCGCTCTGCGTCACCCAAAACTTTGCACAGGCTTACCCCGGATTTCCACTGGAACCGTCATGTGCACGATTCAGCCACGGCGCGGATGCCGGAGCTAATCGCGGCCATTAAGTCAATGTAAACTGCTCCACCAGAAGCGGCTCGGCGCTCCGCTAAAAATATGTGCCGGGTCTATTTTTTGACGGACGCCGCGCAACAATGCGTTAATTTCCACAGGCCAAATGAGTCAAACAGGAAGTCAGGCGCAGAAAAGACAAGAGTATCCGGTCAATTTTCAAAATAAAAACACCCATGAAAACTCCGGAGCGTATTTCACATCGCTACAACAACATGACGTCAAAGTTTGTGGCCCCCGGCAGGTAGAGAAATCTTTTCTTTGTTTGTTGATGTTTTTATACCTCCAGTGTTTCTGCAAATTATCGCGTGACATCATGATCTCGCGATCCGTCAATTCCAGCCGCTCGCATGCGCGCTGCTATAGATACGCTTCCAGTGGACATTGACGCCCAGCACAGGACAGAGGAGTCCGTGCCACGGCTGGACCATGCACGCGATGGATCCAGTGTACACCCGGGGTTATGGCATTCCCTTTCGTCACTCCCCCATATAGGAATAGATGAAGTGGTGCAATTTGCATTAACATGACATGTTTCAGTAATCTCATGGTAAGTAGTATTTCTTAAGTTTCACCACGCTGTTCTCATCTGCTCATCGTGTTTGCTGACATGGCTACAACATGGTTAGACTGACTAAAACATTGCCTAAACTTCCTATACCAAAGTATGGCTAGGTCAGAAACGTTTGTTTTTCCTTTCAGGCGTGCAGGGTTATGTGCTTGCTAGCTACCATTTTAAGACTGTTCGCCTACAGAAAGCTAGTAAACCTAATGATGTTGCGTGTCTCTCCATATCTCAATGTACTTACATGTCTTACCCAATATACAGTTTCTCTATTAACACTATGTAAGAGTATGTACACCTCTTTGTACAACCAACCATCTAACACAGCCTCATTTGGCCATACATGAAAAATCTACTAAAGCTTCCACTTTTCTATAGAAATACATACTTCCTATGGGCACTGCACCAGTAGTGTTAATAGAGAAACTGTAAATTGGGTAAGACATGAACGTACATTGAGATATGGAGAGACATGCAACATCATTAGGTTTCCTAGCTGTCCGCAGGCGAACAATCTTGAAATGCTAGCTAGCAAGCACGTAACCCTGCACGCCTGAAAGGAAAAACAAACATTTCCGACCTAGCCATACTTTGGTATGGGAAGTTTAGGCAATGTTTTAGTCAATCTAGCCATGTTGTAGCCATGTCAACTAACACGATGAGCAGATGAGAACAGCATGGTGAAACTTAAGAAATACTACTTATCGATGAAATTACTGAAACATGTCATGTTAATGCAAATTACACCACTTCATCTATTCCCATATGGGGGAGTGATGAAAGGGAATGCCATAACCCCAGGTATACACTGGATCTGTCGCGTGCGTGGTCCGGCCATGGCACGGACTCCTCCGTCCTGTGCTGGGCGTCAATGTCCACTGGAAGCGTATCTATAGCGGCACGCATGCAAGCAGCTGGAATTGACGGATCGCGAGATCATGATGTCACGCAATAATTTGTGGAAACACTGGAGGTAAGAAGGCATCAATAAACAAAGAAAAGATTTCTCTATCTGCCGGGGGCCACAAACTTTGATGTCATGTTGTTATAGCGATGTGAAATACGCTCCGGAGTTTTCATGGGTGTTTTTACCGTGAAAATTAACCGGATACTCTCGTCTTTTCTGCGCCTGACTTCCTGTTTGACTCATTTGGTCTGTGGAAATTGACGCATTGTTGCGCGGTGGCCGTCAAAAAATAGACCTAGCACGTATTTTTAGCGGAGCGCCGAGCCGCTTCTGGTGGAGCAGTTTAAATTGACTTGAATGGCCGCGATTAGCTCCGGCATCCGCGCCGTGGCTGAATCGTGCACATGATGGATCCAGTGGACATCCGGGGTAAGCCTGTGCAAAGTTTTGGGTGACCAAGAGCGGTATAGCAGTAGGATTTGATCTTTCATTCCATGAGGCGTGGCTATAGCTGCGCGCGAGAGCGCGATAGGCTAGATTGGTTACACGGAGGTCTATGGGATTTTAACTTTTAATGATAATGTTGTGAATATTAATCCAAAAAACTTCAAAATGAAGGATGCACACCATCGTACCATATGCAAGCCATATCCGAAAGCTTAGGTTGATCTGACAAACAGTCAGAGAGATATGCGAGCCACAGACACACAGACATACAGACACACACACAGACACACAGACACTTCTTGCTTTATGGATAGTTGTCAGGAAGTGAATTCTGATGGGAAAATACATTGCTCTCTTCAAAGCCAGACTCGCTGAACAAAGGAGCTGCTGGTCTACTGCTGCCTTGAACAATCATTTTGTTTGTGTTATTGTGTGACTTTGGTGTTTAAAGTAGTTAGTAGTGTGGGCGGCTGTGACTCAGAGGTAGAGCGGGTTGTCTACCAATCGGAAGATCAGCAGCTCGATCCCCAGCCCCCTGGCTCCAGTCTGCATATCGAAGTATTCTTGAGCAAGATTGCTCTCGATGATGCTTCCATCAGTGTATGAGTGAGTTGAAAAACTGAGTAGCAGGTGGCACCTTGTATGGTAGCCTCATTCACCAGTGTGTGAATGGGTGAATGTGATGCGTAATGTAAAAAGCGCTTTGACTGTCAGAGTCTAGTCAGATGACTAGACAATAGACTATACAAGGCTATACAAATGCAGGTCCATTTACCTTTTAGTTCAGATTCACCAAAGTTATTCAATAACACTAACTAACTGATTGAGGCAGCGTTAGACCAGCAGCTCCTGTATTCAACAGGCCAAAATTACTGTTTTTCTCAGTGAAGTCTGATATCTTTAAAGAGAGCACAAATGGCTGCCCTGTTGGAACGGGCTGGGTGATACAAAGGTAAAGCTCTGAATATACTCTCAATATAGTGTACACTTAATCTGTTTTAGATTTTTTTTTTTAGGTGGCCAAAATATGTTATGTTGCTGATCTGCATCCACAGCAGTACATTGCTTAGCTTCTGCTTTGGCACTCCTGCCACTTCTCCAAACATGGGGCGTGCTGAATGACATCTACTGAATGTAAGACACTGACTAAGGAGTAGTACCTCATGCAACCCTGCTTCAAAAAATCGGAGCTATCCTTTTAACATGTCTGCACAGCCAAAAGGTCTAACGGCTATAATGTGCTGCTCGCACTGAACATAAGCACAGAACCTCCTGTCAGTTTTGTACGGTGGCAATTCCAATAAGAGAAACGGCAGCATTACTTTTGCAATTTAATTATGAATGGAATGTAAGAAGGAAAAAAAATATGGAGCCACAGGTGGTTGGGAAGATGTAGACAGACACCAAGACAAGTGCAGATAGGTAGATTTGGATGCACAGACTGTGTGGGCAACTCCAAGCCCACCTGATGTCAGTAGCTGAAACAGGGGAAATACTACTCCATTTTAACTGGATGAGCTCACCACAGTGTAGAACAGGTCTTTTGACAGCAGCTATGTAGGAAATCCATCAATTTGATGCTAAAATTGTGGCCAGCCTGCACAGTGTGTGCCCAGCTCAGAAGTCCATAGCCATGTTAGCAGCTCTGCAAGACTGTACACAATGGTGCCTTGAGCAAAACGCTAACATCAACATGCTCACAATGACAATGCTAACATTCTAATGCTAAGCAGGTACAAAGTTCACCATGTTCCCTACATGAGTTTAGCTTATAAGCATATAAACATTTTATAATCAGCACTATTTCAAAGTATAGCTGAGGCTGATGCAAATGTCATAAGTTCTGATGATTCACACAACAGTTAGGTGAAGGCACTTGGTAAAGGTAAGAGAGAGATTCATGGTTAAAAGAAAGATTACATGGCTGGTGGGACACAGGAAACAAACAGTGGATTCTTGTGTAAAGGTCTCATGATTTGTTTCATCAACCAGCTGCACTGACCTCTTTCGGACAAGAAGTTGTGGTGCTATAACAATATATATATTTGTGTTGTTGTTGTTCTTCATTTTTGACAGTAAGGAATCATACTTCACACAACCACTATAGGTCCTTATCAGATAAACAAAGTGCAGCCTCCATGTTTGGACAGAACATTACTATAGTAAATATTCCCATTAGCATCCTATTTATTTTGACATTTCTTTTACTCACTTGCATCACTTCCTTTACCTCGTTTCCTTTCCTCCCTTTTCTTTAGCACTGATCGGTTACTTTCACTCTTTGTTCACTCCTCATTGATCTGAGTGATTTCACCTGCTCACCCCTATTTAAACCCTGTACACCCTTTCACTCATTCTGTCTTCATCATCTTTTGGGACAGCAGTGCTGGTAAGCAGAGTTTCTGTCAATTTACTTTATCCTGTGCATGATTAGTTTAACTGAGAGCATTATTGCTTATTAAGATGGATGTTAATGTAACTCAAGTTCTAACTTTGTATTTATTTCTTTCAGATTCACAACCCAGGTGCATTTGCTCCCCCATTTATGTTTAATTGCAATTTCTTGAGCTTTGGAAAATAAACGTTTGTGTGCACAAGGAAAGTTTCATGGTTGATGCATTCTGACCAATGCCCATGATAGCAGACCTCTCCTTCTGAACCTCCACCCTAACAATCACATTATCTGTTCAGATAAAAGCTCCAGGGCAAAAACATACTACTAGAGAACAGAGGCGGGAGACACTTGAGGGTATTGGCATGGGGCAGAGCTGAAACAACCACTAAGGTGAGAGATGAAAAGTCAGAGAATCACCAATTCATTTTAGTTAGGATATTTTGCTTATTTCAGTCTGGTCCAAAGCAACGGACTGGAAAGCACCTCTAAACAACTGGCAGTGTAAAGGTGTAAAGTGGTTAAAGGGTGTTGACTGATCAAATATCTCAAGTATGTAATAAATATAAGATGTTTTTCAAATTTAGAAACTGGCAATATACTTCATGAAGCAAACCTGCTGGCTCGCAGGTTTGCTTTATCTAAGCCTGAGGCTGATCACCCAGTGAGCATGTAGCAGGAAGGAGAGACATGCCGTGTCCTTTTGTGAATAAAGTTGTCGTGTTGTGTGTTAAGGATTTTATGCGACAGATATTGAGAATAGCATTAAGCTGCTTTAATTCTGAACCACATTATCACTGATCAACCTTCTGCACATCTGACAACACAAGATACAGAGCATCTGCTCGAATTACTTCCTGTTACCAGCCTTTCAAAATAAGAGCATGATGCAGTGTACTGAATACCACCACAAAAGTTGTAGACGTTGAGGCACAAAGCATTCAGAGGATGCTGCCTCCGGGGATGTTGATTAGACCCTGTTTGGATGTCTTATCGTCTATATCAAAGATTTCACCTCACACTCTATCATTTATCTTAACAATCTGTTCCACCCAGATATATCAAATATTACACATCATGGATTTGCATGATCATCAGAGCAAGTTTTATGCATTGCCCTTTGATTCTTCAACAGTGGCATTTTTCTTTATAACATGGGAGGTAATGAACACATCAGCAAGGCAACAGTTTGTCGGCTGTAAGAAAAGTGTTTCTGGCTCTGAAAAGACTTTTGCCTCATCACAGAGGAATTCCACAGAATTGCAGGGTTGTCAGTGTTAATAAGAAACCACATGGATACATTATGCAGTGATTTATGAAAACCTTTCATATATTCAAAGATTCTGTGGTGTAACTCGCTGCATTTATGGGACTCATATTCCCATCATAGCTCCATCTAAGAATAAAGAAAATTACGTGAATAGGAGGTCATTTCACAGCAATTCAATTGACCTCAGCCTAATATTGCAAGAATGACATAAGTATAAGCACATTTTTTACTAGTCTGTACAGTATTTTTGTGTTTGATTTTGAGTTGCTGCCAAGTGTGTTTGGGTCCCATCAGATTACAGCTGAATCAGAGGATATCGCAAATTATATTCAAATATATGAACACTGTTAAGATATAATAAAAAGGGCGACACGGTGGTGCAGTGGTTAGCACTGTCACCTTACAGCAAGATCTCTTGGTTCGATCCCATGTGTGGAGTTTGCATGTTCTCCCCGTGTCAGCGTGGGTTTCCTCTGGGTACTCCGGCTTCCTCCCACAGTCCATAGACATACAGATTGGGGATAGGTTAATTGGCCATAGGTGTGAATGTGAGTGTGAATGGTTGTGTGTCTCTACATGTCAGCCCTGCAATAGTCTGGCGACCTGTTCAGGGTATACCCTGCCTCTCGCCCGATGTCAGCTGGAATGGGCTCCAGCCCCCCCGCGACCCTCAAGAGGATAAGCGGTTAGAAAATGGAAGGATGTTAAGATAAAGAAATATTAATATATTTTTTGTATATTAGACACACATTAACGCATCACATTACATAACATCACTTCACATTAACACGCTTTGCGATCTTTTCCCATGCCACCTCACGCTGTTTAGCTGCACGTGTTGTATTAGTTTTTTTAATATAATTTTTTGAAGACGTGTGAAGTCTTCATTCACGTCATTCAGTCATTAAAATCTCCAATTAAGTTGGGATGAAATAAGTGGCTCTGCTTGTAACTCAACTTCTGCCACTGAAAATCATGTCATCTGCACTCCACTAATGATGGCTTTTGGTGCACACTGTGAATGCACTTCCCTCAGGCTGGATTACTCAGAATTGATTGCACTAATTCTGACCAGCTGTTCTGAAACCAAAAACTTAGAGTTTCCCATCTCATGCCCCATTTACACGTACACGGGTATTTTTAGAAACTGAGACATAAACCTTCGTTTGCACCCTTCGTTTACACGCAAACGGAGAATTCGCCTCTGAAAACGCTGCTTTTTAAAAACTCCGGCCAGAGTGGAGATCTTGGGAAACTCCGGTTGCATGTTTGCATGTAAACTGAGTAAAACGGAGAAGACGCAGGCAGCAGACGTCACATTATGCGACAGAACTTGCATTTGCCTCAAAAGTGCGACCTATGTTTACATGTTGCTATGGTGATCATGGATGCCTTCAGAGTAGCAGCCGCATTTATGTTGGTGCAAGCCCTCTTCGTATGTTTGCATTTGCAAATACAGCTGCTCTATTATGTCGAGGAGCAGAGACGGATGAGTGCTCGGAGGTCAGCAATTTTGCAGCAACAACTTACACAGTAAAAATACTTCATATTGTTTGTACATGTTGTCCAAGAAGTACTCTGTCCAATAGTACAGGAGTCTTTGACTACTTATTGAAAATGTGATTTTTATTAAAGATCACAGTGGGGTGAATGAAGCATGTTTATAGTTGATATGGGAGACTTTGACATAGGATTACTGCAAAAGAACACGGTAAAAGTACTTGATAGTAATAGGACATGTTGTCCAAGAAGTACTCTGTCCAATAGTACAGGTGTCTTTGACTACTGATATCAGGAAAGTTGTTTTTATTTTCTTATTACATTCATTTCACGAGAGGCTCCTCCCCCTGTCAGCTTCAGCCGTGTCAATGCATTTACCGTAAGTATTAGAATACGTGCGCACTCCTGTCAGTGTCATAAAAAAAGTTGCCTGCACCCTGTATTACCTGTCCGACGAGAGTAGACTGCGTTTTCTGAAAACGGACACGTGTGCACGCAATTATTTTTGAAAACGGAGAAGGTGAAATGTCCGTTTATGAAAATAGCCGGCTACGTGTAAACGTAGTGTCAGGCTCAGTCAACTCAGAGATCAGAAAAGGCTTTGAGTTTGTTGAGCCTGCTCTCTGTAAGAGGGCCCTGTTCTTAGTTTCAAAATATAATCAGCACACAATCAACTTGTTTACCTGTCTCTTATATTGCAGGTGTCAAACTGAAGCTCCTTATAATTTCCAAGCAGTCCTTGCTGGACATGATTGAGGTTCACTGGTTGGCTGTTGATGGATATGAGGCGCATGCAACCCTGGAAGGCCAGAGTCGGGTTGTGACAGCCCGCTGGGGGACAGCCTGGGTGGAGATGGCACATCAAGTACAAAGACCTTTATCTTCACATGCTACAGGACAGCAAAAACCTGTCAAGAATTATTCTGACACTGTATGAACTTAGACAGAATTAAGATATCTTTCCACTACAACACCACTTGAGCATCTACAGACCTCCAAAGTAGAAGCTGTCGCGGGCTTCTAGTTGTTCCCTCTGTTTAATGGTGGAGGCTGGCTCATTGTCCAGAGTCAGAGTAATATGTAGACTTCTGGTGTCGAGACTTGCAGAGTGCCACAGTCCATCATTGACTCTGTGACCTGCGGACAGACGGAAGAACAGTATAGTTGTCTGTGGTGATCTTTGCACCTTTAGGCAGAATTTAAGAGAACAACATGTTGGTCCAAAAGAATTAAATGTCAATGAATTGTCATGATGGATTTGGTTGATTGATGGATTTGCACACAGAGGTAAATTAAACCTGTCATATAGAGTTTGAAATCTGAAATTTAAAGCTGTCTCAACAGTGAGAATCTGTGTGTATGCAGAACCACAAAAAAGCACAGTAGTCATGCACACACAAAAATTGTTTAAGGCAGGTGCTGGACCAATAAAAGATAGCAATTAACATGAAGAAAGGTCCACACACTGTAGCTGCCTTTAGTGCAATTAATTAGCACATCCACAAGCTAATGCTCTTCTCCAGACTTGGCTGCATGTGTTAAGATGCCATCTTTAAATACATATCCTCCAGTCACATGATAGCCTGGTGATGATCCCAGTGAAATACAAAACCCTACCACACAAATTACATTATATGCATTATACGAAACTGCAAGTTATATACACTGAAGAAAAATATAAATGCAACACTTTTGTTTTTGCTCCCATTTTTCATGAGCTGAACTCAAAGATCTAAAACATTTTTTTATATACACAAAAGACCATTTCTTTTAAATATTGTTCACAAATCTGTCTAAATCTGTGTTAGTGAGCACTTCTCCTTTGCCGAGATAATCCATCCCACCTCACAGGTGTGGCATATCAAGATGCTGATTAGACAGCATGATTATTGCACAGGTGTGCCTTGGGCTGGCCACAATAAAAACCATGTCAGTCAAAGCAACCAGCAAGTATGGTGCAGAGAGCGAGCATAGAAAACTGCATACCTCATCACTGATCAATGATGGAGTGTGGAAGCAGTGGAAACACTGTGGAACACACTGCAAAATACAATGACACCAGTAACAATGCACTAATGGAATGAGACAGACAAGTGTGTTGCCCTGGTGCATGCTGGGACGCTTTCCCCACACACCTCTTCCAGGAAAGCTGCAGTATCTTATCCTGGTTAGTCTGTGATGTTTTTCATTTGTATCTTTCTTTGTTTCTTTGTTCACAAGTGACTTTACATTAGTAAGGCTAGTGGGATTTTCAGAAAGATGTGTTTGATCATTTAGGGTAGTGGGGTTGTGCCTGTATGTTAATGAGTGTGTCCATGCAGGAGGATGAGTTATTGTTCATTGCATGGAAATGTGCCTGTGCCTATTTTATGCTTTGACAGTCATATTCACCTCAGACCAAAGATCTGTGATGAGACGAAACTGTTTCAGAACAAAGTTGCAGCGGTGTGAACTGGCTGGTCTGAGCTCGACTCAAGCCATCCGATGGTGTCACCTGCAATTTGGCTGATCAAATCACTGGTGGCTAGCTTTAGAACGTAAAGCACATCACCTGTTTCAGCAGCCAATTGGCTTGTAGTGAAGTCCGCTGGTCAAGTCAAAATAACCACAAATGGCATCTTTGCATGCTGCAGCACGTGCTCTGGCCCTGCCAACCCCTTTGTTTCTGTCCTCACGGTGTGCTGGTGTCAGAGGGTGGATCGCCACTGCTGCTCACTGTATGTGCTGAAATGCTTTTTACAACATTACAGAATAGCGCATTGCAAGTAGTTGCCTGTTTCAGTTCATCTTGTTGCAAATCTTTGGTCTGAACTGGACTTCAGATGATCAGACATGTTGTTATTGTGATCATTACTATCCCTTTTAAACAGATATTGTGCTATAGAGCCGCTACGAAGTCCCTTCTTTATGCTGCCTTTGCATTCTTACACAGAACCAAACAACGGTGGCATCATGTCACTCCAGTTTATTTTAATACAGCATGCCAGAATTGTGGAAGCAAAAGAGACATGATGGGCATGACAAGTAACACAACAGCATTGGTCTCTAGTTTGACACATAACTTATGTGCTGGCAGTGCTTTATAAACAATAACAACAGCATGAGAATGGCAATAACAATCATTTACCATCCCTATTATTGGCAGTTTTGGCAGTGTTATATGCAGCTAGAACAGTCTTAAAATGAATAAATGCACACAGAAATTAATAAATGGACAAAAAATGTATTTGGGGATTTATATACTGTATATATGACTCAAAACACAAACACATTTTCAATGCACACAACAATATGTTTCATTCCATATATATGTAAAAGAAAATCCACATATAAAAAATAAGATTTATAAACATATTTGTGATGCACACACAAATATTTCTTGTTTTAAATATGTGCAATTGAAATTCACAAATGTACACATGTAAAAGTATTTGCAATTTGCTACAGAGCACTATTCACCAAAACTACCCATCATAAAGACAGTTTCTTCCCCCAGGCTGTCGCTCTGATGAACTCCTAACAGTCACAGAGTGGCAGAACAAACAACATTTGAACCCTGAATATTGTATTTTTTCATATTTTTATATTTTATATTGATGTATATTTGCACAATTTCTTGTATATTTGTATATTTTGCATTTTACACTTGTTATTTAATTTCATGCTGCCTCCTGTCAGTCAAGAGGCTGGTAATCCACTGACAGGTGGCGGCAGGCACTGTGAGCTTGATAAGCTTCTGGTTGAGAATTCCGGGGATGATTGTGTTGAACGCTGAGCTGAAGTCCACAAACAGGATGCTAGCATAAGTCCCTGGGGAGTCGAGGTGGTGCAAGATGTAGTGCAGTCCCATGTTGACTGCATCATCCACCGACCTGTTTGCCCGGTAGGCAAACTGCAGGGGGTCCAGCAGGGGGCCTGTGATGTCCTTCAGGTGGCGCAACACCAGTCTTTCAAAGGATTTCATGACCACAGATGTCAGGGCGACGGGCCTGTAGTCATTCAATCCTGTGATGTAGGGCTTCTTGGGGACCAGGATGAGCGTTTGAAGCAAGAGGGTACTTCACACAGCTCCAACGATTGGTTGAAGATGTGAGTGAAGATGGGGCCCAGCTGGTCAGAGCAGGCTCTCAGGCTCTCCCTCCTGCTCTGGAAGAGCCGACACACATCCTTCACAGACATTTAGTGCAGGCGGGGGGTCAGAGGAGAGGGGGGATGAGGTTGCTGGGGGTGCAGGTAATCCTTTTGTGTTGTGGAGAGGTGTGAAAAGCTTCTTTTCAAACCTGCAGTAGAAGCTGTTCTGCTTGTCGGAGGGTCTCCACAGGGTGGAGGGATGTTCTCCTGTAGTTGGTAATGTCCTGCAGGCCTCTCCAACCTGACGCTGGGTCGTTGGCTGAGAAGCTATTTTTTAGTTTCTCACCGTAGCCCCTCTTGGCTACCCTGATCTCTTTTGTCAGCTGGTTTCTGGCCTGCTTGTACAGGTCCCAATCCTTACTCCTGTAGGCTTTCTCCTTGGCCTGGTGCAGCCGCCTGAGTTTGGGTGTGAGCCAGGGTTTGTTGTTATTATATGTGCAGAAGGTCTTAGTCTGCACACACATGTCCTCACAAAAACTGATGTAAGATGTCACAGTGTCAGTGAGTTTGTTGAGGTCTGTGGCTGCACCTTCAAAAACACTCCAATCTGTACAGTCAAAGCAGGCCTGTAGCTCCAGCTTTGACTCCTCAGTCCACTTCCTTACAGTCCTTACTACAGGCTTAGAAGTTTTTAATTTCTGCCTGTAGGTCGGGATGAGATGGAGCAGACAGTGATCAGAGAGCCCTAAAGCTGCACGGGGGACAGAGCGATGAGCATCCTTTAAAACTGTGTAGCAGTGGTCCAATGTGTTGGAGTCCGTGGTAGGGCATTTTATATGCTGTCCATATCTGGGAAGTTCGTGAGAGAGGTTTGCTCTGTTAAAATCCCCTAATATAATGAGCAGGGAGTCTGGATGTTTTTTTTCCATGTCTGTCACCTGGTCAGCCAGGTGTTGTAATGCCTCTGTTACACATGAGATGGGATGTAGACACCAACCAGAACAAACAAGGAAAACTCCCGCGGTGAATAAAATGGTTTACAGTTTATAATTAGTCTCTGAATGAGGGCTGCACGACTTCTTCACCACTGTGACATCTGTACACCAACCTTCGTTTATATAGAAGCATGTTCCGCCTCCCTTAGTTTTCCCTGAGACCTCCGTGGTGCGGTCCGCTTGGAAAAGTTGGAATCCCGGCAGCCGTAATTCGCTGTCCGGGATGTGTTCACTGAGCCAAGTTTCAGTGAAACACAGGGCGGCAGATCTGCTTAGGTCTGAGTTTTTATGAGTAAGGAGCAGCAACTCATCCATCTTATTTGCCAGAGAGTGGACATTCGGCAGGTGTATAGACGGGAGCGGAGCGTGTAATCCCCGCTGTTGTAGCCTGACCAGCGCTCCCGCGCGCTTGCCCCGTCTCCGTTTCCGGCAAATTCCAAGGAGAGCCGCTGCGCCTACAACCAAAATATCTGCAAAACTTGCTGGATTGTTGAAAACCGGCAAAAAGTTTGCAGCAGATGACTGTTCAATGTGTAAGAGTTCCTCTGGGGTGAAAGTGACCAGAGAGGGAAAGCAGAAAGCTAAAAAAACACACAAAAACCAGGAAAAGTATGAGAGAGCGAAGTCCCGAAGCGGCCATCCGCGGCACCATCTTGGTAGATATCCAAGATATTCATTTTGAGACTGTTCTAGCTCCATAGTGTTAGTACCGTCAGTGTTTCCCACACGTTCATTTATTCGTGGCGGCCCGCCACGAATAAATTTTGGCCGCCAGGAATACATTTTTCGGCTTTTGACTCGACCTGCCTCCGGACTGTTTGCTTTGTGAATGTCGCGTGTCGTTACAATTCTGGTGCATTGGGTGGCGGTATGCATTGTAACGCCGCCTATAAATTAATAAGACGCAGAAGAAGAAGTCGTGGTGGAAGAGGCGTGGAACAACAAAGGTAAGACGTGCCGGTACAAAGTGGTCAAATAAGCCCAAAAGTGGTCCGAACAACTCTAACTCATCATGTTATATCAGCCTGTGTCTGTATCAAACCTGGAAGCTCAAAATGTGCAGAGACATTAACTGTTGTACGTGTGTACGTTAGCCGACAGGCACCCGTTGAGCTGCTGCCGCTAGCGCCGTAATGTTAGCTTACATAAATCGGCTCTGCTCATTAGTAATTGACTTGGATGTTCACTCTTTTACACAGATGAGTATAGAAAAATATTTTCTGAAGAAGAAAAGACCTCGTCTTGAAGAGGAGGTAGGTTCCGGACCTCACGGGGTATTATCAAAACGGTATAAGACGCTTAAGAAACGCATGGAATAGTGACAAGACTTCCATCAGTGTGAAATGTATTTGCTTTCAATATTTCCAGGCTTCAACTAGCGCCGCAGCTGTGGCAGCAGATGCAGCTGCGGCAGAGAGAGAGAGAGGAGGAGGAGGAGGAGGAGGAAGGGATAGTAGTGGGGGGTAACGTTACGTCAGATAATGTCGGATAAAGAGTGCAAACTTTGCAAGCAGTAGAGATATAAATGTCTCTATATCTAAATATACTTGTATATCTAGTAAAAAATAAATACAAGCTATTATTCATATCTTTTATTACTATGTATATCTATTAATCTATAAAAACTAAAAGAGTAAATGTAGGCTATTATTTATATCTTTTTATTAAAATGTATATCTATCAGTGGCGGCTGCTGGTCTTTCAAACAGGGGAAGCTCACTTTAAATTTACATAATAAAATTTGTCATATTTTAGCGAGGCAGTAACTTATAAAAGGAAGCCGTTTTTCAACCACACTCATGCCATAGAACCATACCTGTCAAGTTTTGGATTTGAAAATAAGGGAGATTTGCCGGTGCTCGCTGCGAGCCGTCCCACCACTCCAACCAAGCTCCAGTATCCCTTACATTTTAAGACAGGTGTACAAGATATCTAAAAACAACTTGTCAACTGCTTACTAACTACAGTTAGGTGATCAGAATCTGATAGGCCAACCTTTGTTGACATTGAAATGCTGTGAACATTCCTACATTATAATACAGCCTAAACGAAAACACAAAGGGTGTATGAAGCACATTTATTTATGGTTTATAAAACGGGTGCTTCCCATCCTTAAATGTGATTGGCTGAGCCGCGTTCCATGCCGTTGTAAAATCAGTGTAACCCACTGGTAGACCGCAGCGTCTGTGTTGCTTGGCAACCATTCTGTCCACTCCATCTTGCTTGGTGGAAGAATGAATAGTTCTCAGTTTATTGTTGCATTATTACCAATAAATTGATGATTTTTTTCGTGTGTGTTTATTTTATGGGCTATATGTAGGGTAACCGTTTTATAAAGGCAATAAGCCCTGAGAAGCCGTGAGTTACAGTGATTTTACAACGGCGGAGGGGCACTGAACGCCCCTCAGCTGAATGAACTCGTCGTCGAGATGAACGTGTTTTAACGCATCTGTAGTCAATGAAATGTCAACACAACCGTACATATTTGACCATTTAATTTTTGACACTTTAGGGGAAGCTGAGCTTCCCTTGCAGTCTTAGAGAAATCGCCTCTGATATCTATATATGTAGATCTTAAGTAAAAATTTACTGAATGCAGGCTATTTTCATCAATACTTGTACATAAGTCATTGATTGTTCTATTCAAGTACATTTGTATAGCAATTATATATGTATGTATAGTGTTTACAATTGCACCTTTGCATATTCATGTGTGTATATAGTTTTCACAATTACAGTTTCGCAGTTCCATTCAAAATGTGGGTTTTGACAGATGATTTATGAGGCAGGCTTTCTGAGGTAGTCATGACAACAAGTTTACAGTTGGTAAACAATGGAGGAAAAACTGGTTATAGCGGTTGCTGGATCCAGAGCTATACGACTTTGTAAACAGTGAACCATGATTTCTTGTGTACCGACACAGATCTCTGTTTCCCTCTGCCCAAAAACTATTTGCTGACAGGCTCTCACCCTCGACCAGAGCTACAGCAAGTACCCTCTGCCTGTCCATTTTCGGAACTAGCTACTAATTACTGTGAAAATAAGTACTAGCAAGCTAAAATAAATGGTAGATTGATTACACAGGAAGGTTAGGGTAAGGAGGGGATGGGGCACAGCAAGTGATTGGGGCCTAAAAAGGCCTACAGACAGAACAGATCAGCATAAAAAAAAAAAAAAAAAAAAAAAAAGATTTAGGTTGTACTGAAATTGTTGATGTTTAAGATGCTGCGTAATCTGTGTAGCTCTGATGTGCTTTTTTGTTTGTTTGTTTGTGTGTTTTGTTTTGTTTGTTTGTTTATTTTTTATGTTCATGCTTCAGTATTATATAGTTATCAAATGAGTCACCGCTCAGCTCCCAGATTACATTAACAGTTTTTTTGGTTCTTGATAAGTGCTCCAAGGGGACAAAAGAGTTTATGCAGGATGCACATTCATTGAGAGTTGATTCAATTTGTCAAAAAATATGAGCTGTTAAGTCAAGTTTACCCAGCATCTTGGGGAAACATTTCCTTAGACCCTGTTCTCTCAGAATCTATTAAAATCCAATGATGCTTGTCTTCCTCCCTGAGGACTGTATGAGCCTCTGGCGTCGTTCTCTCTACTCAATTGGTTGTTTCATGGAACAAGCAGTGTAGCTGCAAAGGACTGCCATGAGTTCCTTCCCCCCCTCAGCTCACATTAATCTCAAACTGAGTTTAAAGTAAGAGAACAGCATCTATATGTAAGATCTATGTCTTTTATATCACATCTGAGGATATATTGCTCAAATGTCTGAAAATATTTGCCTACAAAACATCAGCAAACATTCTTCACCACTCCACTGCCTTCCCCTGTGGCTTATCTGACGAAAATAATGGGGTGTTCATCTCTCAGCCCTGCTGTTACCCCCCTTGCCTCACTTAAACCTTTGAGCCCTGAGCAAATTGGTGTGGTTTCTTTCAAAAACATGGGGAAAAAGGCCATAAGCAACTTGGTAAGGAATGTCCCACAAATTGAAAAAAAAAAAAAAAAAAAAAAGATTAAAATTTTTTTTTTTTTTTTTTAAATAGGGGAAAAATACATTTATAATTATCATTATTATTACAATCTAAAATTATGTCACATAATTATCAGCATTTTAAGCACCTTGTTTGTTTTTTTTTTTTTTTCCTTTTCTTTCCCATATTCTTGCAAATTTTTGGATCATTTCTTCTTTCTTTGCTAATTGTCTTCTTCCCATATTTTTAAAAGAAATTAAGCCAATTTACTCAGGTTTCAAAGGGTTAAATGACATCACTTCATCAGTTGGGGCACCATCTTGTTCATTCATTTCACCATTTCACCACAGCACCATGTTGGCTATCCTTTTAAATGCTTCAATGACCAGTAGCAAAAAAAAAAAAAAAAATGCTGATAACAAAACATTTGCATGTGTGCAGACACTTCCATTCATATTCATAATACAGTGTCATCTCATTACTGGTGTTTACAAACATATTATGAATTACTGACACACATGCAGGAAATAAAAAAACAAAAACAAAAACAAAATTGTCAAGCTTTGAGCAGTTCCTCAAGTTTTGCAATTATATCATTATGTTGCGCCATAAAAAAGTTTACTGAGTGACACAAACATGAGGTTAAGTGCAGAAAAATGATTTTGGTTAGCAGCTCTACAGCACAAGTTAAAGATTATCCAGAAATACCCGCAAGCAGTGAACTTGTCAATGTTATGAAGCTTCAGGAGGTGAATGGAGAAGTGAGTAAATATTGGCACATATTGAAAAGTAACCCTCAAATTTCAAGTTTGTTTCAAACTCTGCCTAGCTATTTTTATAAGACGTCTTCCAAACTGTGTGATTACTTAGTCAGATTTGCCTAAGAGGCCATCTCATTTTCTGTCAAAAATCCCCAGTGGAAATTTTCCTTGTTATAATTGTATACACTTCTATTCTATGATCAAGTGTAATTAATTCACTCATCCTAAGTCTGGTGTTGACATTAAGCTTAGAGGCAGAATCACATAACACTACATTTGTTGTTTACTTGTTTGTTTTTTTTAAGATTATTTTTTCGGCCTTTGCCCTGAATGAACAGGACAGTGTGAAATGAATGCAGCAAAGGGATGCAGACTGGAGTCGAGCCCCTGGCCGCTGAAGTGAGGCGGCGCCTCTGTACAGAGGGCGCCAGCATTATCCACTAAGCTACTGACGCCCTGGTTGTTGACTTGTTGAAATGTCCATATAACTTGTATTATGTTGGGAAAACAAAACAAGAGTTTAAAAACCAGGATCTGTGAACATAAGTGTTGTTCTCACAATCGTGATAATAAATCATCTGTAGCTCGGCACTTAAATAGTCAGAACCACGGCTTGAGAGGCCTTCATTACACAAGCATTGAGACCATGAAGATGGCATAGGGAAGTGGTAATAGAGACAAAATCAGTATTTTATATAAGTTAAATTAATTTGATGCCTATTTGATGCCTCGCAGCAAGTGGGTTCAAGGTTCAAATCCACTGGCCACCTGAGGATGTGTGGAGTTTGCATGTTCTCTCTGTGTCATCATAGGTTCTTTCCAGGTTCTTTGGCTTCCTCCCACAGTCCAAAGACATGCAGGTTAATTGGTGACTCTAAATTGACTGTAGGTGTGAATGTGAGTGCAACTGGTTGTCTGTCTCTATGTGTCAGCCCTGTGATACTCTGCTGACCTGCCAAGGGTGTAACTTGCCTCTCACCCAATGACAGCTGGGACAGGTTGCAGCATACCGATATACCAGGATAAGCAGTTACAGAAAATGAATGAATTAATGCATATATTTGTGTACCGTGTGTGTGTGTGTGTGCCATGAAAAACAGTGGCTCCCCCTGCTGGGATACAGTTGCTGTGATGGAGGTTACCTGTAATTAATCCTACCTTTGTGCACTATTTATGACATTGCCAGAATACATGCTGCAGAAGGGCGTCTTGCCCGAAAAGTCCATGTGGAAATATTTACAACTCAAATTGGAGTGCGGTCCTGCTTTTCATTTTATTCCATCTTTATATACAGTCATTGATCCAGGACAAGTTTTGCCTAGCTTAGCACAAAGAGCAGAGGCAGGGGGAAACTGCTAGCCTGGCTCCATCACAAGTGGAAAAAAATCCACCTTACAATAAGCCCAATTCTGTCAGACAGAGGACAAAGGGATTTTACAAAACGTCATGCTGTTCTTTCACATTTTGCAGCTTCATGACACAGCTCTATCATGCCTGAGGCTCCAAGCTACAGACACAGGCAGTCATATTACTTCAGCTATAAACCCAGAAATCTGGCAGCTAAATTGCACACAGCACGCTCACATTTATTGTTTCAGCCGGTCTGTTGTACTTCTTAAAAGGGGTTGACCAGGAACAATAAAAGATCGAACAATACAGTTTTCAGTTTTTAAGATGCAAAATAGATTCTACTCTTTAGACTTGATCCATCTCAAGATTTCCAGTTATCTCCTGCATCATATGAATGAGTATTACCTGGAGACCCTGATGTGATGTGAGAATTTCCCCCATCTGTCTGTGCCTCATGCTGTGCATTCAAATATTAAGTCTGTTGTTTACAAAAATCTACTGACCAAATCCCAAGATTATCTGCTGATGTGATTGAAATGTAATATGCCTCCTGGCTGAATTTTCACCCAAAATGCCCTCAGTAATTACTTGGGCTGGAGCCTCAATAATTATCCACCCAGAGGAGGAGGAATAAACAATGGATCAGAGCCAAAACAATAATACTGCTATAACAGTGGAAACACATAAGAGTAAAAACTAGCTCTATCACTACACGTATTAGCTTTGTCATATATTGTTATTTTCAGAACAAGTTAGGCTATAAATGCCATCAGATGTCCAATACATGTTTAAGGACACTATTTCTTAATAAAAGGATATTTTATTCTGGCCATCTGCTCAGAGTCTGGCTTCCCCGATCAAACATGATTATGTGTGTTATCTTTGCAAAGCAATCCCACGATCCCCTCATTTGTCTCAACATGCTCATGGTGATTTTTTTCTTCATAAAAGAAAATTACATTTTTGTTGACGACAGAAGTGCTAAAAATGTGAAGGATAGATTTATGTACAGAATCACATCTTGTTGTGCCTCTCCATGGATTAGGTCAGCAATGTTGTTCCAGTCTGTCTCAGTAGTATGAAGCAGTAAAAATACTGGACGGCAAGAGAAACAAGCAGCCAGATGGACCAGATGGAAAGATGAGAAAAAGCATCTCTAACTTCCTCACTTCCTTTGGGTCTGGTTTAATGTAACAGTTTGGGTCTAGGATTAACATTAAAATACAGTGTGTCATTTATATTTGACTCCTGGGTTCCCTCTCCAGATTCTCTCCCACAAGGTTTTCTTGACGTAAGCGCAGACATTCCCAGTCACCTCTCTGTCAGCGCTGCAAAATGTATGCTTAATTGAGGCTTTTGGTGGTGTCTTGGTGGTGCATTTTGCGGTTGGTGTTGAATGGTGGTGGTGTATGACTGCAAGTCACTCATCAGGATGATGAAATCATCTCACCATTCCGACAACTCTCCCCCTGTTGACTTCTAGCTGGCTAGCCAGGTCAAGATTTTCAAATGTAAACATCAGTAAAGTTTGAGGAAAAATGAAGGAAAACTGAACTGCTGGCCATTGTACATGCACTGAAAATAAACTGTACGACCTCCATGTCACATCACTTTCCAACAAGATATCAGAAATGTAATATCCTTTGATTCACCAAAACTTCATGTAGCAGCATAGAAGTAAGGGCTTTCTATGCATTGTACATAGTGCACCTTGAATGCACCACGATGGCCTGATAGCCTCTCAGTGAGCAGGGTCCACTATTAAAGACGGCCCTCTCCTTTGCTCTGCCCTTTCCGCTTCACTTCCAGATCAGAGGCCGGCTGCCTTATCCGCGACGGCGTGTGCTGCTGTGTGCGTTGCTCCCGTGTTTAGCTGTGGAAATGCTGATGTCCGGATCTGCCTCTCTTGTCCACCCTCCTGTATGAGTGTGTGTGTGTGCGCATCCACTTCTGCTGAAGGTGAAACCACAGATCGGGCTACTGCTGCTTTGTCTCGGCTCTGTTCCCTGCTTGTCTCCCGCTTTGCCTGTGTGACGGAATTTTTACATGCTTTGTAGAAACATTGAGACAGTCTTATACTTCGATGTAGTTAGTCTGTAGTCTTAGCTGTACCCTGCTGTACTGATCAGAGGATGACCTGGTCAACCCTGCTGGTATAACCCCACTGTAAATAACTTCATGAGATGGCAAGATGAGATCTTCATCTCCACAGGAGGTTATACCTAGTTGTAAAATCCTGAGGTGGGTCATTATCTGTTTTATTGTACCCCAATTGTTTTCTTTCTTTTGTTGAGGAAGTTCTGTGGAATTTCCATCAAAGAGCCAGAGGCATATCAGAAAGTATGAGAATGAACTCTCTATAGAGAATAAAACACTTGGTGCATACTACCTTTCCAGTCTTGTTTTTTTCCTTTTTGACTCTCCATAGGCAGACTGGAAAATTCCCGCCACACCTGCTTGTTGCTGCTTCGCCTGCTCTCAGTGGCATTTTGACTGCCTACTGTCAACGGACAATTTTAAGCCACTGACTTTTCAAAATAAGACTGTTGCCTACACCGGTCCTGAAGTGGTCTGGTTTTTCACCGCTTTTGTGCATGGCATTGCTACGCAGGCTTAGATTGAGCATGATTTTCTGTTTCTTTTTTTTTTAAGGTCTTAACTGTATGAGTGTGAGAGGTGTGGGTTGGACAAATTTTGGGTTATTTGCATAGGTTCATTTATTTGTTTCTTTTGGGTTCCTTTGATTAACAGTTGATCTGATTTCTTTCTTTTTTTTGTTTCTTTGTGCTAATTCATATTTGGGGTTGAATTATGTACTCCTTTCGAATTAGATATTTTGCTTAATATAAAGTTTCAGTGGGAAGTTCCCATTTGTAGATTTGTTTGATCTTTAATCATTATTTTGTATATTTTGTTTCTGTTTCCAGGTTTAACTTGCCCATTAATCGTTTTCTTTTTTTTCCTGTTTGAGTAGCAACCCCACTAATTGTTTTATCTCTGTTTCAGTTGTCGGAGGCCAGTGGTGGTGGCGGTGACTGGTGGTGGTGTCCCCTCGTTTTGGCGTGCTGTGCTCCCCAGTGGTGGTTATTTCCAAGTTTCACGTGTGTGGGTGATTCTGTTTTTTCCTTTTTTTCTATTTAATTATTTTATTTATTTTGGGTGAACCACTCTCCATTCACAAAACACTTGTCTTCCCGGTAAGCCTCTGCTCCTGATTAGCTTCCCTTCCCCTTTTTTTGGTGTGAATGACTTTGATGATTTGCTGGTTTTAACCTATTGTAATAAAATAAATATATTTTTATACCTGGAACTACGTCTTTGCCAATGAGTAGAACGAACCTGTGTGTCTGTCTTTAAAGATAACCAAAGAACTCTCTAGGTGCAATTCCCAGAGTGGCGTTGTCGTGCAACAGTGTACATTTTTCACAATCACATATCCTCGCCACAAACTTGGCGCTGTCGGCAGGGTCTATTCTTTCAAATGGCTGAGACGGGTGTTTCTTTCTTTTTGTTTTCTGGTTTGTTTTCATTGTATCCTTATTCTTGTGTTTTCTTTTTTTCTTTTTATCTAGGTTGGAGAGACTGAGACAAAGCAGCAGTGGTTCCTAGAGGCCCCTTGAGTGTTTTGGTGAGGTATATATTACATTTGTGGTGCCGTTACGCCGTAGTACCCATTTTGTAATATAGAGGCTTCACAGTAATCATGGAGCAAGAAGTGCAGGAACTTAGAGAGTTGATTGCACAGTTAACAGCTGATAATGAGCGGTTGCCGCAGGGACAAGCTAGCTCTAGTGCTCAACCATCTACTTCTGCAGCACCACCTGCTGCCCCTTCCACCCCTAGTCTTCCTGTAGCAGAGAGACTAATTTTTGTGCCTAGGGATAGGAAGTGTCCCATCTTTAGGGGGAGGACAGGTATAGGGCTGAGTGAATGGAGGTGCAGGCGTGTATGAGGGCTCGGCATGATGATTTTCTGGTTTTAACCTATTGTAATAAAATAAATATATTTTTATACCTGGAAACACGTCTCTGCCAATGAATAGAACGAACCTGTGTGTCTGTCTTTAAAGATAACCAAAGAACTCTCTGGGTGCAGTTCCTAGAGTGGCGTTGTCGTGTAGCAGTGTACATTTTTTGCAATCACATTTGACCATATCCTCGCCACATTCACTGAATCATGGACAGCGCAATTCAACCAGGAGACTCTTTCTATGCTGATTTGACAGAGGAGATGACTCTGGGAGAGAGGGAGAAGTCACCTATGCTTTACGGTTAATAAGGACTGGTGTGTCAGTGGGAATGTGAGGTGCTGTCCTGTTCCTGCTGTGGAACACTGCCGTTTGCTTCTCAGAGGCAGCTGAAGAGTGGCACTGTTTATGTTCAGGAGCAGCAACCAATTTGCCCTCTGGTTGTGGTCAGGACATGTGGACAGTTAAATCATTCCACAACCAGAATCCATCAGTTACTAGAACTAGTCCGTAACATGGACAATTATAAAGCAGCAGCCAACAATGTAAGAAGACACACAAATGATGGAAAATGAAAGACTTGTGTTTCCTTTTCTCATTCTCTTACCAATTGCATCTCTTTTCTGTTTTTTGAATCACTGTTTAAGGATTGGGTGGGATTGCCTGCACAGAGTTCTCTACATTGAGGTAGGTGAGCTAGCAGCTATAAGCTAACTGTGGTAACTAAAAAAAATGCGCTAACAATGGCAACAGTGCTGACAGAGATAGCATTGATAGGTTTACATGCACAATAATATTTTTAGAATATGATAGTATTATAAATTTAATATAGGTCATGTAAACAGCATATTCCGGTAGGATATTCCAAATTAGGCTTTATTCTCAATGCAGCATTTTCCAATTGTGTAGGATATGCCAGAATTTGGGGGGTTTTAACTGCATTTCTTGGACATGTATACAGCGCATTCACAATGTGCATCTCTAACTGGGGTTTACTACCACAGTTTATGACACACGGCCTCTTGCATGTTTACAATCAGCTTTGTGCATTTTCATAGATACATTGTACACAAACCAATTCGCCAACAGTTTTTCAGGCTGGAATAGAGATGCATGCCCAAAAGAAAAGCCCACATTTGTCATCGGAAGGAGGAACACACTTCATGAAAGATATCTATATGCCCAAATATCATAATGCTGACCTTTTCAAGAAAGTGGTTGAAGGAATGAAAGAGGGACGCTGTGATCGCACGATCAAGCAAGTGTAGTGTAAAATGGGGAACAACAGAAGTAGAATGAGAAACAACAGAGAACTGAAAAGCAATTGACTATATTACTCATGTGTGGTCAAATGACATTGTGTTGCAATATCTGCACATCACATGCACTCATATACGCAACTAATTTAATCATCTCCATGTGACTTCACGGAAGGTTTGATCATATGATGGGGTCAGTCACAAGATCACAAGTTCATAATGATTCAGTGTTGTAATGTTTGTATTGAACATATGCCAATGTTGTTTAGATCATAATATACTAGAATCACAATGGATTAGAAACACTATGATTGAAAGGTTTTAAAAAATAGAGTAGGATCAGGCCCGAACATATTGGAAGGAAAGGTCAGAAGGTGACTGTCTCTGAACATATTGGTGAATCACATGCCTAGATGCTTGGAAACATTACATGATTATGTAAGAAAGTCATGCGTAAAGCACGAGGACCAGTTCCCATTAGGTTCTAGGTCAAGAGGGATGAATTAAAGAAAAGAGGTGGAGATTCAACAGAATCTCCACAGTATAAAAGAGAGAGCAACCAAAGTGAGTCTTCAGTCTGGTTCCGGAGCTTGACTCACAAGTTCTATGTGTTATTGCTTATGAACACATTAAACTCAATTGCACCTGTCTTCAGCTGTTTCCAGTGACTTTTTTGAGTATTCTTTTGACTACAAGGTACTAAAAGAGAAGAAGATAAATTTTGAGCTAGTTGTTGGGGATGAGGTCCAGATCCATCTGGCCTTATTTTGGACAACACAAGTCCACCACCAGTGGAAAACTTGAGGAGCAGCAGGACATGGGAAAGAGAGAAGATGACACGCAGCAAAGAGCCACAGATGGAAATCAAACCAAAGCCGCTGCAGTAAGGACACAGCCTTGATATATGTAGAGTATGCTCTACCAGGGGAGCTATGATGTGCCCCCTGCTGATGTGTAATTATCCCATGCTGGACCCGCTCACATGAGTGGGCTGTCACTTTTTCAGTGGAGACTCCGGGCTGCAGTGTAGTTCGCAACAGGTGTTGCCCAGCTGATTGGTGGCGTATCAAAAGACCCCAAAAGGTTACATCCGGCTGCATTACAAACTGACACTGACCGGCAGTGTATCGTACTACTGGCGGCTTTTGTCATTGGTGTCTGACACCAAATTTACTTTGAAATGAGAACGGGCTGGGTTTTAGGACCCTCACATAGAGTCCTAATGTGCATGTCCCTGTTTTGAAACTAATTAGATAAAACTAAAGGAGAGAACTGAAACATTTGCAACTTTTTGTAATATTCAGTATGATTACAATAGCAAGTGATTACATGACTTCTTTTTTGGAGGCAGTAGTTAAAAAACATCACATTTTATTTCTCCTGACTTGCAATTTTTGTCATTGGCCGCAATTTTTGTCATTTGCCGCAATTCCCCGCAAAAAATCACATAAAAATGCCACAATTTTTTAAAAAGTTGGCCGCAAATTCAAGGTTTTCGGGCTGCAAATTCAAGGTTTTTTTGCCGTAAGATCCTGGAGGGACTGAGATATATATACTATCATATATTAATACAATGTTAATGTAGCTATTATCAGCGGTGGTCCGTTAATACGGGGCGCAGGTGCACCACCCCAATCAAAATATATCAATAAAGTCTATTTAAATATGTCAATAATAGATTAATTAGCTAATGCGAATTTTGAAATAACTATGTAATAAAATGCGCCTGGTAGTCTGTCAATGTTTGTCAGTATTCATTAAAAATTGTTTCCATATTGTATTTGGTTAATTTCTATCTTAATACGCATACTTCCTACATGTGGGACGCTGGCCAAATGATAGTGAATGTCCTTCAACTTTTGGCTAGCATGTAACCTGAGGCTGCTCTCTAATTCGTTGCTTCAGATTCAGGGGCCCTGTGCGACCCGGATACTCCCACTTTTATTGGCAGCGAACTGATGTTGTAGTTATGTTTTTGTGATCTAATGTGATTGGACAATTCTTGACGGCAACGCTGTCTTTCAAGTTCAGATGCGCACGACTCCTGATCCCATTAGCAAGATTCCGATTCTTTTACAAGATGATGGGGACTTCAAGTAGACATCTGGACAACAGTAGACTGCCTCTGGTCAGTCTCCTCTATTCACCAGTTGTGTGTATGGATTTGTGATATGCCCCGTGTCTTTTTGATTACACTGACCTTGACATTAGATCTCCAGCTTGAAGGCTGTATATATGTTTTGCCCTATTTCTCCATTGCTATGGTATTACCTTTTTAGAGCAGAGGTTCCTCTAAATAAATTGTTATATTTTTGTTTCTTCTTGGTATTACATTAATTGGTTCATACCTGATGCTCTAGATGCTCTAGTTATGTGGTACTCATGTTCTGATTGAGCTCTAGGGACTGTACAAGGTCTTTTACCTGATGTGTATCTTTTTAGAGTGCGGTATGGAGCTTTGTGCATAATTTTTGTGTGTATATATGATGTCTTCTCTGGTGACTTGTGTATTTTACTATGCATTAGGCCTATATGTTTTCTCTTTGTATGCATTCATCTATGGAATCTATTGTATGTATCCAATCTCAGGGACCCTATTAAGGATCAGATGAGCTGTCAGGTGACCTAGCCTAGTAAGTATTTGAAGGGGTGTCTTTGAATGTTCTGTTTGTCTGAAGAAGAGCTTTTGCACGAAATGTCACAAGGTTGTACACAATAAATGATCATGTGACCATTATCAAGTAGTGTTACTGGCCAGTGTTTAGGCAGCATTAGTGTGTTGTGTTGTTATTGTATTTTTTATCTAGGAAGTGCTGCTTCAGTTTGTTTGTCCAAGGCTCTACATTGACTTTTTTTTCCCTATTTAGGAGCACCTGCCAAATTTCTAATTTAAAGCAATCTAAAGCAAGATATTTTCGAAGGGTGTAATAATTAGGTGTACATTTGCTTTCCTAAATTGATCTATAACATTGCGTGTACACGCAGCGACCCGGTGCTCTTCTTCAGTTAGCAGTTACACACTGAGAAGGACCTACACCCGAACTGAACTTTTAAGCCTAAAACAACACTGGACTGGCTGGACCCCCCCAGAAGGGTTCGACTCGTTCCCGGAGAGGATACGCCGGCGAGAGTGGACAGAAAGGAGGCGACGGCGGCGCTGCGAAAGACACCGGAAACGAGGCAAACGAGCCGGCATCAGAGCTAGGCTAACTGCCGCTCCTCACAAACGAGCGGTTCCAAGCGTCTTTCTAGCCAACGTCCGCTCCCTGGTTAACAAGATGGACGAGATGAAACTACGGGATGTTAACAAGCGGATAGACAGCTGTATCATGGTGATAACAGAGACCTGGCTGCATGAAAACATCCCAGACCTAGCCGTGGAGCTAGCAGGACGTACGATCTTCCGGGCGGATCGCACATCGGACTCCGGTAAGAGGAGAGGAGGAGGTGTGTGCGTCTATATTAACAACAGTTGGTGCACGGACACTGCCGTCATTGAGAGAAATTGCTGTCCAGACCTGGAGTTTCTAATGTTGAAGTGCAGACCTTTTTATTTGCCCAGGGAAATAACCCAAGTGTTTGTAACTGCCGTGTATATCCACCCGCGAGCTAATGCTAACGTAGCTATGAGCAGGCTGCATGATAGCATCACCAGGCAACAAAACAAACACCCAGAGGGCTTCTTCATCGTGGCTGGAGACTTTAATCACACCAACTTAAAGGCTGTGCTCCCCAGATTTTACAAGAATGTTGACATTCAAACAAGGAAGGGCAGAACACTACACCAGGTCTACACCAACATCTCTGGAGCCTACAGAGCCCGCCACTCCCCCCACCTCGGACACTCAGACCATCTTTCCCTGTTCCTGACACCAGCTTACAAGCCCCTCATCTGCAGGTCTAAGCCACAGTACAAGTCAGTGCAGTGCTGGACTGAGGAGGCCACACTATCCTTGCAGGACTGTTTTGAGGACACCATATGGGAGCTCTTTGAAGACCCATACATTGAACTCCACACCTCCTCTGTACTATCATACATCAGTTTCTGCATGGATAATGCAACATCAAGGAAACAGGTGAAAACATTTCCCAACCAAAAACCCTGGTTTAACGCCAGTATCAGAGCACTACTACAGGCCAGGGATTCAGCACTGAGGTCAAGGGACAGGGAAGCCTACAGGAGGGCTAGAGCAGACCTGAACAGAGGCATCAAGGCTGCTAAAACAAAGTACAGAGAGCAGATAGAGGCCAACTTCAGGGACCCCCGCTCCATGTGGAAAGGCATACAGAATATAACTGACTACAAACAATGCCACAACACCCTCCCCTCCACCGACACTTCTCTCCCAGACCAGCTTAACACCTTTTTCTCCCGCTTTGAAGAGGACAACAGACAGGCAGAGGACACACAGCTGACATTATCAGAGCACGACCAGCCCCCCACCATCCAACAACATCAGGTACTGCGAGTCCTGCGTGGCATCGACACCAACAAAGCACCAGGACCGGATGGAGTACCAGGGAGAGTGCTGAAATCATGTGCTCACCAGCTTGCTGCAGTATTCACTAACATCTTCAACCGTTCACTGCAGCAAGCCACAGTCCCATCCTGCCTGAAAACTGCCACCATAATCCCTGTGCCCAAATCCTCTGCCATCACAGGGTTGAATGATTACCGGCCTGTGGCCCTGACACCGGTGATCATGAAATGTATGGAGAGACTGGTGTTACAGCATGTCAAGGCCCACATCCCACCTGGCTTTGATCAACATCAGTTCGCCTACAGGTCCAACAGATCCACAGACGACGCCATCTCCATCGCCCTCCACACCGCTCTCAGCCACATTGAAAGCCCCAACACATATATCAGGATGCTGTTTGTTGACTTCAGCTTGGCATTTAACTCCATCAGCCCCAGCAGACTCATCAACAAACTGCAGACACTACAACTTGGAACCTCCCTCTGTCTGTGGATCAAGGACTTCCTGACTAACAGACCCCAGCATGTCAGAATGGGTACCTCCACATCCTCCACCATCGTCCTCAATACTGGTGTTCCTCAGGGCTGCGTGCTGAGTCCAGTCTTGTACACACTGTACACTTATGACTGTGTCGCTACTCACGGCTCCAACACCCTCATCAAATTTGCGGATGATACAACCGTTGTGGGGCTCATCAACAACAGTTATGAGACACCATACAGGGAGGAGGTCCAAGCAATGGCGGCCTGGTGCAGTGACAACCACCTCAACCTCAACACCAAGAAGACAAAAGAAGTCATTATTGACTTCCGGAAGTCGAGGACCACACTGCACTCAGGCCTGAGCATCAATGGGGAGGAAGTAGAACGGGTCACCAGCTTTAAGTTTCTTGGCCTGCACATCTCGGAGGACCTGGGCTGGACTGTGAACACCACCTACATCATCAAAAAGGCCCAGCAGCGTCTCTTCTTTCTGAGAACACTGAGGAGGAACAAACTCCCTCCACCTCTGCTGAGAAACTTCTACCACTGCACAATAGAGAGTGTCCTCACCTATGGCTGTACGGTGTGGTACGCCAGCTGCACTGCATCTGAAAAGAAACAACTGCAGCGGGTCATCAAGATGGCTGAGTGGATCATCGGCTCCCCACTTCCACGCCTAGAGGAGATGTATTCCAGCCGTCTCCTCCGATGGGCCACAAAGATTCGGAATGACCCCGCCCACCCAGGACACTCTGTATTCACCAGCCTTCCCTCTGGCAGACTCAGAGTCATGAGAGCCCGCACCAACAGAATGAAACACAGCTTTTTCCCCATGGCTGTGAAGAGACTGCTACAGGAACCATGACCCCCCCCAGTTTATTTTATGACAAGGACATTGTAGCTGCTATAAGAGAGCACCATACGAAATTTCACTGTATTTATTACAGTGACAACAAAGCTTCTTCTTCTTCTTTTTGGAATGAAACCTTTCATTTAATGTATATAGAATTCTGTGGTTATATAATTGGAAGTGATTTTGTGTTGAGCTTACATTGACCCAGCACCTGTAAAGTTGTGTATCTCCTAAGGTTTTTTTTTTTTTTTTTTTTTTTAGCACTGTCAGATATTTAGGAGCACAGACAAATGACATTTTTACATGCAGCTGTATAACTTAGACAATGATATGTACATATTAGTTTATACTGTTGATTATTTTACTCAATGGCAATATGCTTCCTCATTGTAAATCTCATCTGTCTGCTGCAGGCTGTGTATAGACTGGGACCTATTGATGAGGCGTCTCTGAAACATCAATGCTATTGTGTTAAAAAGTGACTCCCCTTACTAAGAGAAGTAGAATAGAAGTGGTTTATGCAGGTAGTTTGTCCCAGCTAAGTTCAAGGCCTACAATAGAGTATATGAGCTGAGACTATACAGTAGTATGAGCCCACGTGAACTTGACAGGAATTTTTGGTGGGAAGATAGATGTTAATATATTTTATTTTGGTGTCTTACCTTGTTGTTTTCCTGACTTTTGGTAAAGGAATTCATGTTTTGTAGGAAATAACATCATCCATTTTTTATTTCATTTAACTTCATTTAGTTTATCCATTGTTTAATTTGATTATTTTGGTTGCTGAATACTGTCAGTCTGATTTGAGACAGAAAGCCTCCAGTAAAAAGCCCAAAGGAGAGAAGTGGTGTTGTCTTAAAATGCACTCTTCATTTTACTGCAGATAATGCATTTTACCTGAGACCTGTTGTCCCCCCCAACAAAAGTGCCCCCCCCCAAAAAAAAAAAAGATCACCAGCTGCCACTGGCTATTATCAGTACTGTCTGCCCTGCTTCTCTCACTCTCTCTCTCTGTCTCTCTCTGTCTCAGTTTCTCTCTCTGTCTCTGCCTCTCTTTATGTATCATTTTTTCATATGCATTACTGCAAATTTATTATGTTCATCTGTTCTGTATGACTTCTATTGCAGGTCTGTCCATCCTGGAAGAAGGATCCCTCCTCAGTTGCTCTTCCTGAGGTTTCTACCATTTTTTTTCCCCATTAAGGGTTTCTTTTGGGGTGGAGTTTTTCCTTATCCGCTGTGAGGGTCTAAAGGACAGAGGGATGTCATATGCTGTAAAGCCCTCTGAGGCAAATTGTGATTTGTGATATTGGGCTTTATAAATAAAATTGAATTGAATTCAATTGAATTGAATTGAACTCTTAGGGCCAATAAAATGTTCCAGTCTGTGTAGCAGAATTTGACGGTCGATTGTGTCAAATGCAGCAGATCTAATAAAATATGGACAGAGACAAGTCACTTGTCTGAAGCAATCAGTAGATTATTTGTAATTTTTACTAGTGCTGTCTCTGTGCTATGATGCCCTCTAAATCCTGACTAAAATTCCTCAAATAAACTACTGTCATGAAGGAAGTCACACAGCTGATTTGTGACTACTCTCTCAAATATCTTTAAAAGAAAGGGAAGATTAGATATGGGTCTATAGTTGGCTAACACCTTTGGATCCAGGGTGGCGTTTTTTTTTAGAATAGGTTTAATTACAGCCACCGTAAAGGACTGTGGTAAATAGCCTGTGAATAAAGTCATGTTGATCATGAATACAGATACAGAAGTGTTAACTAAAGACTTCTGAAAGTACTTGTTCATTATAACTATAAGCATTCCTACATGCCTGAAGATGTAAAGGTATGTACTAAATAATAGGAAAAAAGCAGAAATTAATGGAGGATATATAAATATGTACATTTTTTTTCCCTTTCTGTTTCTTTAATCATCTTGTAACCAACCTGATTTATCTTGGGGCTCCTTGTAGGGTCCCAGGTCCCATTTTGGGAAACACTTAAATAAATGCAAAGCAGTGGTCGGATGCTTTCCCATTGGTCAGACATGTTTGAGTGACAAGTGTCTACACCAATGAAACCAAATTGTAATTTGTGATATTGGGCTTTATGATAAAATTGAATTGAATTGAACTCAGCACCCCTACTTCCCACATCCATGTTGTGTGCATTAATAATACCAATACTACTACTAATAATAATAATAACTACAACAATAATAAAAAATACTACTACTACTACTACTACTACTACTACTAATAATAATAATAATAATAATAATAATAATGATGAAGACATTTGAAACAATGGCTGCATTTTTTCAGTACTAAATTCATTTAAAAGGTAATGGAAAATGACTTTTTAAGCTCTCTCCACCACAGAATGTGAATTTGAGTCATCTCATACTGCCATGGACTTGCTTGATACTTGAACACTTGTGCTACAATTTTGTGGCCTGGGCTATGAAACTTTTACCCTGCAGCACAAGTGCTATGTGCAAAAAAAGTTAATGTACAGCCATGTGGCACTGTAACTGTGACCTTCTTAGCATGCTGACATAAGCATTTAGCTCAAAATCTCACTCAAAGAGCTACTAACATGGCTGTAGATTCTGTTAACTCAGTCATTCATTTTCTTTAAGCACTTATCCTGTTGGGGGTTGTCATTGGGTGAGAGGCAGGGTACACCCTGGACAGGTCGCCAGACTATTGCAGGGCTAACATATAGCCAGACAACCATTCACACCTACGGGCAATTTAGAGACACCAATTAACCTAACCTGCATGTCTTTGAATTGTGGAACAAGAAAGAAAACGCACGCTGACACAAGGAGAACATGCAAACTCCGCACAGAGGGGCTCCCGCACCATGGGTTTCAACTCCTCATCCTGGGTTTGAACCAGGAAGCCTCTTGCCAAGAGACGACAATGCTAACCACTGCACCACTGTGCCGCCTCGGTTAGCTTGTTCTTTTAAAATGTATTTTCTATTTAATCAATATCGTTTAAAGTTTAAATTGCATAGGTTTGTACTAAGCGCGATCACTTTAAATTAGCTTGTTGAAGTCCTGCTTGCTGGCTCTAAGAATGGCAATGTCAGTATGCTGGTTGATCAGTTGATCGGTCAATCTACCACTTTGGTCCAGACACAAATATCTCAACAACTATTGGCTGGATTACCATGATTCTTTTAAAGAAATTCATGGTGAGCATGTTAACATGCTAAACCAAGATGGTGAACATCAGCATGTTAGCATTGTCATTTTCAGCAAGTTAGCACACCAACATCAGCGCTGAGCTCAAAGCACCATAATACCGTACAGCCTTATAGAGCTGTCGCATGGCTGTAGACTCTTAGTTTTGTTAAGACAGAAATGGTGTTTTAACTGAAATAATGGCTCCTGCAAATTCAAAACCGTGCTTATTAAATTAATGTATTTTATAAAAAAATTCAAATTAAAGATTATTCATAGTCAGAGGTAGAATATAGTTTGGACAAGAGAATAAAGACGTACATGCAAATGCATGTGTGTGTGTGTGTGTGTGTGTGTGTGTGTGTGTGCTGTGTCCTGACCAGCCAAGGCCTCTGATCTCTGCTGTCCCGAGATGTGGAGGGTCAGGAGCAGCCGGCTGTTGCTGATCTTAAGTTCCAGTCTCTGGGTCTCCAGCCTCAGCTGTGTTGAGAGCAGCAGCCCATCAGGGTTCCACGTCCTGAATTGAAAACGAACGGAGAAGCCCCCCATGGTGGAAGACGGTGCGACCACTGGCAGTGACAGGAAGCTGCTGCTGGAGCTCAGGAAGGTGCAGGCCACCAGCTGGGGCCGTGAGCATGAGAAGGTTACACTGCCCTAGAGGACAAGAAATCCACTTTGACATTAAAGGTTTATTTTCAAAGTTCTGTCCATCATTTTGATCAGTAACAGTAACGCGTTACTGACCAAGTTAAGCATTAAGGTCTGGGAACACAGTGACTTCACTAAACTAGATAATCTGACCATTTGGAAACAAACCACTTAAATGTAAATGTACCTTAAATGTCAGTAATAATTCCTAGATAATTCCTAGGTAGAGCGGGTCGTCCACCAATCGGAAGATCAGCAGTTCGATCCCCGCCTCCTCCAGTCCGCATGTCGAAGTATCCTTGAGCAAGATACTGAACCCCAAATTGCTCCCGTTGATGCTTCCATCGGTGTGTGAGTGTGTTAAAAAAAAAACTGAGTAGCAGGTGGCACCTTGTATGGTAGCCTCGGCCACTAGTGTATGAATGTGTGTGTGAATGGGTGAATGTGATTTGTAGTGTAAAAAGTGCTTTGAGTGGTCAGATGACTAGAAAGGCGCTATACAAATGCAGGTCCATTTACCATTTACCAATAGTAGGAATGGAGTAATGGTAATAGTAATGTTTTTTTCTGAAATTCACTTATGCACAAAATGACCAATCTTTGTTCTTAGATTGCATAGCATATAAGCAGCCTCAAACTGACCCAGGCTGTGCTCTACTCTCCTGTCAGAGAACCAAGAGGTAAATTTGTAGTAGCATTCTTGTTTCTTTATATGCAGCCTATGATTTATTACAGATTACGATTACGTTACAGATATACTGGTGCAATATGTGTGAATAATTTTGTACTTCATGAAGTATTGGCATCCACTTTCAGGTGGTGCTGCTGATTGAGTCTAAACGTGCTCAATGTGGGCTGAGTTAAATGTTTGACTCTGTATTGAGTGCTGCCCCAAACTGCACATTGCAGTAAGAGTTACTTGGTAAAACATCATAAATTACTCTACAGCTTAAAGGATCAGGTTGAAACTTTTTTTTTTTTCTATTTAACCTTTATTTAACCAGGAAGTCCCACTGAGATTGAAAATGTCTTTTACAAGAGATCTAACTTCAGCTCTAAAAGACAAGAGGAAAAGACACATACTTGAAATCAAATGTTGCGTCAGGTAACTCGTCCTATCAAACCCAGAGCAATCAGAGCTGTCTGACTCTTAGTGTGAGAGAATTCCCATTACACTCCCATCACAACTTCCATCATGGCCGCCAGACGCTCTCTCCGTCTGTGTGTGTGTGTGTGTGTGTGTGTGTGTGTGTGTATACATAAAGGCACTAATCTAGATGTTCACACCAATTGTTTCTCTCCACTAACCAAATTCTGGTTAGAATGCCTTCAGAGTGATATGCAAATATCATTAAGTCATTGGCTCACAGTTTTAGGATAGTGTGGAACCCCAAAGCAAAGAGTTCAAAATCATTGCAGATTTTTAAATGTGATCATTTTGGAAAGTAGGAACATGATGGTCAGTTTCTATGAAGGTAGATTTCTGTCTTTATTATATAATCAAAAAAAAAGTTTCTTCAATCAAAAAAAAATATTTTCAATAAAAAAAAAAACATTTTCAATCCAAAAAAAAAGTGTTTGAATGCGAAAAAAAATTGAGACCCAAAAAACTGCTTTTGAACACTTTTTTTTCTTTGATTGAAAAGGTTTTTTTTTTGATTGAAGTGACTTATTATTTGATTGAAAATGTTTTTTTTTTTTTTTTATTGAAGTCATCTTTTTTGTATTTGGGCCATATTATGGGTAGGACATTTGTGTCTTTATTATTCAATCCCAAAAAATATCACTTCAATCAAAAAAAAAATATTTTCAACCAAAAAAAAAACTTCACTTCAATCAAAAAAAAAAAAAAACATTTTCAATCAAAGAAAAAAACATTTTCAATCCAAAAAAAAAACTTGTTTGAATGCGAAAAAAAAATTGAGACCCAAAAAAACTGCATTTGAACACTTTTTTTCTTTGATTGAAAAGGGTTTTTTTTTTTATTGAAGTGACTTATTATTTGATTAAAAATGTTTTTTTTTTTTTTATTGAAGTCATCTTTTTTGTATTTGGGCCATATTATGGGTAGGACATTTGTGTCTTTATTATTCAATCCCAAAAAATATCACTTGAATCCAAAAAAAAATATTTTCAACCAAAAAAAACCTTCACTTCAATCAAAAAAAAAAAAAAAATTCAATCAAAGAAAAAAGTGTATGAATGCAAAAATATATTTGAGACCCACAAAACTGCATTTGAACTCTTTTTTTCTTTGATTGAAGTGAAAAAAGTTTTGAAGTCGTTTTTTTTTGATTGAATCATTTTGACACAGATATCCCGCAGACATTCTCTTTCTCGAGCAAGCAAGTCACCATTTGCAGTGTACAGGTATGCGGTGAAAATCCGTCTTCCATCCATCCTATCGATATGCACAAACTTTTCAAACGACAGCATTTTTTTTTCCACAGACAACATTAGATGCCTTTTCAAATGTACACCGAGGGGTTTGTTTACGTCAAAGATGTGGACATGTTTGTAAAAGGAGCCACAGAGATAATCAGGACGAGAGCCTGGAGAGCACGATTCCCTGTGACATTCAGTAAACGCTTCACAATGATAAAACCTGAATGCATCCAAAATGTGAGTGGGATGATATATATGTTGTAGTCAAATGATGTAAGTTTATATAATATTGAAGTTAGTCCGTGCCTGTGATCATTCTTGTTTCCTACACCTGTGTGTACCTGTGCATCCAAATCACTTCAAAATGAGAGTTCACGGTCATGTCAGATGTTTTTTGAATGAGTTTTAATGAACTGTACAGAATATCATTGTATAGAGAGAAATTAAAGTCTGTAGCCTTTGATGTAAAACACGATTGTTGATAGTATCACAAGTTAATCTGAGCAGATAACATGTTACCACAGCGAGCTCCACATTGACATGTGCACATCTCTGACTGTATCATTAACATGTGCACACCTCTGTTACAGTCAGAGGTGTGCACATGTCAATGTGGAGCTCGCTGTGGTAACATGTGATCCGCTCAGATTAACTTAGGATACTATCAACAGTCGTGTTTTACATCAAAGGCTACAGACTTTAATTTCTCTCGACACAACGATTCTGTAAAGGTCATGAAAACTCACTGATAAACATTTGACATGACCGTGAACTCTCATTTTAAAGCGATTTGTACGCACAGGTAGGCACAGGTACGCACAGGTGTAGGAAACAAGAATGATCAGAGGCACAGACTAACGTCAATATTATATAAACTTACATCGTTTGACAACAACATATATGTCAACCCGCTCACATTTTGGATGCATTCAGGTTTTATTATTGTGAAGCGTTTACTGCTCCTTTCTAATCATGGAGGTGTTGATTTGATTTGAAAATGTAAAGTACATTTATGTACAAATTATGTTGTCCACTTTCATGAAAGGAAAAAAAAAAAAATAAATAAAAATGAATAAATAAAAGTCACAGGGAATCGTGCTCTCCTGGCTCTTGTCCTGATTATCTCCATGGCTCCTTTTACAAACATGTCCACATCCTTGAAGTAAACAAACCCCTTGGTGTACACTTGAAAAGGCATCTAATGTTGTCTGTGGAAAAAAAAATGCCGTCGTTTGAAAAGTTTGTGCGTATCGATAGGATGGATGGAAGACGGATTTTCACTGCATACCTGTACATTGTATTGGCGACTTGCTTATTCTAGAAAGAGATTGTAGATTGATGTCACTCAAACATGTCTGACCAATGGGGAAGCATCCGACCACTGCTTTGCATTTATTTAAGTGTTTCCCAAAATGGGACCTGGGACCCTACAAGGAGCCCCAAGATAAATCAGTTGGTTACAAGATGATTAAAGAAACAGAAAGGGAAAAAAATGTACATATTTATATATCCTCCATTAATTTCTGCTTTTTTCCTATTATTTAGTACATACCTTTACATCTTCAGGCATGTAGGAATGCTTATAGTTATAATGAACAAGTACTTTCAGAAGTCTTTAGTTAACACTTCTGTATCTGTATTCATGATCAACATGACTTTATTCACAGGCTATTTACCACAGTCCTTTACAGTGGCTGTAATTAAACCTATTCTAAAAAAAACGCCACCCTGGATCCAAAGGTGTTAGCCAACTATAGACCCATATCTAATCTTCCCTTTCTTTTAAAGATATTTGAGAGAGTAGTCACAAATCAGCTGTGTGACTTCCTTCATGACAGTAGTTTATTTGAGGAATTTTAGTCAGGATTTAGAGGGCATCATAGCACAGAGACAACACTAGTAAAAATTACAAATAATCTACTGATTGCTTCAGACAAGTGACTTGTCTCTGTCCATATTTTATTAGATCTGCTGCATTTGACACAATCGACCATCAAATTCTGCTACAGAGACTAGAACATTTTATTGACCCTAAGAGTTCAATTCAATTCAATTGAATTCAATTCAATTTTATTTATAAAGCCCAATATCACAAATCACAATTAGCCTCAGAGGGCTTTACAGCATACAACATTCCTCTGTCCTTTGAACCCTCACAGCGGAAAAGGAAAAACTCCCCCAAAAAAACCCTTTAATGGGGAAGAGCAACTGAGGAGGGATCCCTCTTCCAGGACGGACAGACAAGCAATAGATGTTATACAGAACAGATCAATGTAATAAATTAACAGGAATCCATATGACACAATGAGACATAAAGAGAGACAGATACTATATTAATAATATGATTATATATGTATGTGACAATAAATTATATGTATATAATAACAGTACAAGTATGACTAATAGTAACAGCAGCAGTGGGAGGCATCAGGCAGGACCACGACAGCAGCACAACCACGACACATCATCCAGGCACAGCTGCGACACGAGTTAACCTACGAGACAGTGAAGCACAAAGGCTCCGGAGAACTAGCCGAGTTAGTGACATGCAGTAGAGCCGAGTTAGGGAGATGCAGTAACAGGACATGAATGTTAGGAGAGAGAGAGAGAGAGAGAGAGAGAGAGAGAGAGAGAGAAGGAGAGAAGGGGCTCGATGTAATATAGGGGGTCCCCCAGCAGACTAGGCCTATGTCAGCCTAACTAGGGGCTGGTCCAATACAAGCCTGAGCCAGCCCTAACTATACGCTTTATCAAAAAGGAAAGTCTTAAGTCTACTCTTAAAAGTAGAAATGGTGTCAGTCTCCCGGACTGAAACAGGAAGGTGATTCCACAAAAGAGGAGCCTGATCGCTGAAGGCTCTGCCTTCTGTTCTACTTTTGGAGATTTTAGGGACCACGAGTAACCCTGCATTCTCAGCACAATATTCTGGTGGGATAATAGGGCACTATGAGCTCTCTAAGATATGATGGAGCCTGATCATTTAGAGCTTTGTAAGTCAGGAGAAGGATTTTAAATTCAATTTGGATTTTACAGGGAGCCAGTGCAGAGAAGTTAAAACAGGAGAAATGTGATCTTGTTTCTGAGTTCCTGTCAGTACACGTGACGCCGCATTCTGGATTAGCTGGAGAGTTTTTAGGCACTTAACAGAGCTACCTGATAATAGAGAATTACAGTAATCCAGCCTAGAGGTAACAAACGCGTGGACCAATTTTTCTGCATCATTTAGTGACAGGATAGGCCTAATTTTCGCAATATTACACAGATGAAAAAACGCAGTCCGAGAGGTTTGCTTGAAATGGGAATTAAAAAACAAATTTTGATCAAATATTACGCTGAGGTTTCTTACGGTGGTGCTAGAGGCCAGAGCAATGCCATCCAGAGAAACTATATCATCAGATAAAGAGATTCTGAGGTGTTTGGGGCCAAGAACAATAACTTCAGTTTTGTCTGAATTTAACCTTAGGAAATTGGAGCTCATCCAGGTTTTTATATCGTTAAGGCATTTCTGAAGTTTAGTTAATTTATCTGTTTCTTCTAGCTTTATTGATAAATACAACTGTGTATCATTCACATAACAATGGAAATTGTTATACGAATTGAAATTGATTTCTAATGTTACTTAAGGGAAGCATATATAGAGTGAATAGATTTGGTCTGAGAACTGAACCTTGAGGTACTCCAAAACAAACTTTAGTAAGTGAGTTCTGCACTAAGCAGGTTTAAATCCTATTTATCTGATCAGTTTCAGTCCATTCATGTTCATAATAATTCATCATTACATACTAAAGTTTGGTTCAGAGTTCCACAAGGTTCTGTGCTTAGACCAATTCTGTTTACTTTATATATGCTTCCCTTAGGTAACACTATTAGAAATCACTCTGTAAACTTCCATTGTTATGCAGATGATACATCATTATATCTCTCCATCAAGCCAGAAGAAACAGATCAAATAAGTAAACTTCAAACATGCCTTAAAGACAAAAACCTGGATGAGCTCCAATTTCCTTATGTTAAATTTAGACAAAACAGAAGTTATTGTTCTTAGCCCCAAACACCTCAGAAACTCTCTATCTGAAAATATAATTTCTCTGGATGGCATTGCTCTGGCCTCTAGCACTACTGTAAGAAACCTCAGAGTAATATTTGATCAAGATTTGTCTTTTAACTCCCATATATAACAAGGTCTGCGCTCTATCATCTGCACAATATTGCAAAAAATTTGGCCTATCCTGTCTCAAAAAGATGCAGAAAAATTGGTCCACGCATTTGTTACCTCTAGGCGGGGATTACTGCAATTCCCTATTATCAGGTTGCTCTAATAAGTCTTTAAAAACTCTCCAGCTGATCCAGAATTTGGTGGCACCATTACTGACAGGAACTAAGAAAAGAGATCATACAGTGGTGGAAAAAAGTTTTCGGACACCCTTAAAATTTTACACAAGCTAAAATATTATCATGAAATATTTATGGAAAAATCTTTTTTCTGTTTCAAAAGGTGTGGCTGCATTAGACAGACACAAACAAATATAAATGACATATTTTTTTGTGTATTGTTTACAAGAAAAATTAACAAAACTAAATTCTTGACAGTTTCAATATGTCAGTTCTCAACATTGTCGGTATCAAAGTCAACAAATAACAGAGAATGTGTTCAAAACTGAACAAAAAATAAATAAACCATCACATCATCAAATTAATATTCAGTAGTCCTGCCATTCGCACGCAGTAGAGCTCTAATCCTGGCTGGCATGTTCCCCACGAGCCTTTCACACTACTGAGGAGTAATCTTGTGCCATTCTTCTTGAATTACTGCTTTTAATTCTTCTAAATTCTTTGGTTTACGCTTTGAAACAGACCTGAGCTGGCCACTCTAAGACCTGGATACTGTGCTCCAGCAGCCAAGTTCTACTGGCCCTGGATGTGTGGCAAGGGGCATTATCTTGTTGAAACATCCAGTTTTGACCTTGAGGGGACAGTGCACGTGCAGAAGGGAGCATGTGGGTTTCAAGAATGGCACAATACTTAGCAGAGGTCAATGTGCCATCACAGACAGTGAGATGACCAACACCAGCAGCACTCATGCATCCCCAAACCATGATACTGCCTCCACCATGCTTGACAGTGGGTACTGTACATGCTGGTGATAATGCTTCGTCTGGCCTTCTGCGTACCCTCACATTAGCAGGAGGAAGATAAAGCTGAAAACTGGACTCATCTGACCACAGAATCTTCTTCCAATTCCTGGCTGTCCAGTTCTTGTGTGCTTGGGCCCAACGACGCCGGGCTAACCTCTGTCTCTCATTGATCAGGGGCTTCTTGACAGCCTTGTAGCACCTTAAGCCATGATCTAAAAGTTGGCCACATACAATGCGGGTGGAACACTGGACACCAGTTTGGTTTGACCACTGCTGCTGAAGTTCCTGTGACCTGTGCGGTTTTCCCTGCACATGCGGATCAGGATGCGGTCATTTCTTGCTGAAGAAACCCTTGGACGCCCAGATCTTGGTTTGTCTTCCAAGCTGTTGGTTCGTCTGTATTTCTGCAGAGTGTATCCAACTGCTGAAGGACTGCATCTGCACTTCCCGGCTATCTGGCAGCAGCTGTACCCTTCCTGGCTGAGAATCTGTATCTTCAGGCATGTTTCCTGCTTTAGCTTCCTTGTTTTAGCCATTTTTGTCTCTGAAGAACTTTCAAATGTGCTGGCTTTATATAGACACGGAGCACGGCAACAAAAATTGTGTCTTTTAATAAAAAGTATGACCTTCATTGATGGATCACTGGTACCAAAATGACCCAATACTCAAAATTTCTTATGTATTTTTGTGGAACCAATCAATTTTAAGTTTTTAATGGCTTTTTTAGGATTTGTTTAGTAATTTGGCTGTGACTGTACTAAAAGATATTGCACTTGTAGACCTAAGAGTGATTCTTAATGCAATATTTCACAAATGCATGGGGTGTCCGAAAACTTTTTTCCACCCTGTATTTCTCCTGTTTTCTGATACGGCATAGTTTTTATTGTGCCAACCAGCCCTCCAAATTAAAAAAAAAAAAAAAAAGAAAAAAAAAGACATACATAATTTCTCCATGCCCTGCACACAGACACGTGCCCCTGCCAGCAGAAAAGCTTTTACATATCAATGTGGAAAGAAAAAATATGTTTTTATGATATGATTTGGTATGATCAGGGATTTTCAACACATTCATTTATTTGTGGCGGTATGATTAAATAATCTGTAGCAACGTTTAGATTTTCTGTTTTTGGAGCCAGACCGTTCTTTGCATCGGCTCCCTGTAAAATCAAGAATTGAATTTAAAATCTGTCTCCTAATTTACAAAGCTCTTAATGGTCAAGCTCCATCATATCTCATAGTGAGCATAGAGAGCTCAAAGTGCCATATTATCCCATCAGAACATTGCGCCCTGAGATTGCAGGGTTACTTGTAGTTCCTAAAGTCTTTACGGTAGAACAAGAGCCAGGGCCTTCAGCTATCAGGCTCCTCTTCTAAGATTTTTTGATAAAGTTTATAGATAGGGCTGGCTCAGGCTTGCCTTGGACCAGCCCCTAGTTAGGCTGACATGGGCCTAGTCGGCTGGGGGACCTCCTATGATACACTTAGCCCCTTCTCTCCTTCTCTGTCTCTCTCTCCTCAGTTTCTGAAAAGTTGGTTCTTCTTCATTTGCTGAATTGTACATCTTATTACTGCATATGGCTAATGTGACTTTACTGCATGTCACTAACTTAGCCTTTGTGCTTCACTGTCTCGCAGGTTCCCTCATATCACAGCTATGTCTGGGTCTTGTGTCGTGGTTACACTGCTGCCGTGGTCCTGCCTGATTCCTCCTACTACTGCTGTTATAATTATTATTAATCATACTTCTACCATTATTATGCACATATGATTATTGTTGTCACATACATATACTATCATATATTAACATATACTTATAACAAATGCTACCACAACTGTTACTGTTATTAGTATTATTATCATTATTATTATTATTGTTAGTATTATTACTATTATCATTATTACTAAAATTAGTGATATTGTAGCTATTTTCATTAATGCTTGCCCTGCTTCTCTCTCTGTCTCAATATCTCTCTCTCTCTCTCTCTCTGTCTCTGTCTCTGTCTCTCTTTACGTATCATTTTGTCATATGGGTTAATTTAAATTTATTATGTTGATCTGTTCTGTACGATATCTATTGCACATCTGTCCATCCTGGAAGAGGGATCCCTCCTCAGTTGCTCTTCCTGAGGTTTATACCAGTTTTTTCCTGTTCAAGGTTTTTTTGGGGGGAGTTTTTCCTTATCCGCTGTGAGGGTCTAAGGACAGAGGGATGTCCTATGCTGTAAAGCCCTCTGAGGCAAATTGTGATTTGGAATATTGGACTTTATAAATAAATCTGAAGTGAACTGATTAAGACTTCCATTAAATTCAAACCCAATTTGTGATGCTTTGTATTTTTCCAGTGTATTTCCATTCTGTAATGACCTTTCTGTATTATCCCTTCATTGTCAGTTATGGAGTCGCCCTATTCCTCAGCAGGATTCAAATAGCTTTCACAAACAGGAAATAATGCATGTATGTAATCCAGTGTGTCGTTTTAGCCCCTTTCCTAATGCATTCATGCCCCAGGTCAAATGCCTTTGCAGAAGTCACGGGTAATTATCAGCTCCAGCTCCAATCGGCATTGATGGAAACAAAACACCCAGGTGAATGCATTCATTTTAGCCCCTTTACTGGTGAGATACAATGACGTACCGTCACAAAACACTGTTGGTCTTTACCCAAGCAGCCCTCAAGCATCAATCCAAATTAGTCTGCACTGCATTTTCAAGACAGACTGAGTAAGCAGCACATTCTTACCCAAACCTCATCGCATATCAACTTTTGAACAAGAACGTTCTATTTCGATACATGATATGCAAGGTGCCCTGGGTGCGTTGGTTGTTGACATTTTTGGACGCCGTGTCAAGTTCTGCCTGTTACATGCATTGTCTGGTTTTAAAATACACTTCTGTTTTTACAGGAAATGTACACTTTGCATATAGTCTCAAAATATACTCACCCTGTCAGTGCAACACCTTGAATTATAGTTTTGTTTTCCTCCAACAACAAACGCACATGTTTACAGTTTGCCAATGCACACACGTGGTTGGGTTTAGGCATCAAAAGCACATGGTTGGGTTTAGGAAAAAGAAGAACAAGGTTTGGCTTTACAATCTTATGGCAAGGGAAACGCCGACCTCCAGGGTTAAAGTCGGTGGTTGTTGGACCAATCCACCACACTTCCCACCTGACCCACCGGACTTTTGCTGCCTTAACGTTTGTTCTTGTCCTGCCACGTTTCCAGGTTTACCCATTTTTCAAAAACCCGGGTGCACTGCTAATTTTGGTGGAAATGGGGTATTTGTGTTTCGATTTGATTGATGTCAGAGCTGGATGAAGTCCCTGCTAATGTTAATCTAACATTTTATACTGCTGCTCCTTCACATTAAAAATGTAAAGCTGGTGAAATACGGCATAGCTTTTATTGTGCCAACTAGCCCTCCAAAAAAGACATACATAATTTCTCCATGCCCTGCACACATACAAGTGCCCCTGTCAGCAGAAAAGCTTTTACATATCAATGTGGAAAGAAAATAATATGTTTTTATGATATGATTTTGGTATGATCTGGGTTTTCAACACATTCATTTATTTGTGATGGCATGATTAAATCATCTGCAGCGACATTTGGATTTTCTGTTTTTGGAGCTGGACCATTCATTAGGTGTGCTGTTGGAATACATGTAAGCTACCATTCTGTTATTATTTGCTTCACAGACGGAGGGCACGGCTGGTGCAGCAGAATGGCAGGCGCAGTGAAAGTGAAACGTCACCATCAACCCCCCCACCACCACCACCAAGATTTTGTTAGACTTTCCATTATGACACCCACCAACAGGGTGTTTATTGGTCTGGTGCAGCGCTGGTGCATTCTGGTAGTTGTAGGTTTCTACCTCTTGAGCAAAAGTGACTGCCACAGTCCCTTTTCTATGTTTTCTCTTATCATGAAGCACCCATTTTACAAAGTATTTGTGTCTGTCTACAGCATAGACAACCCAGTATTATAAAAAGACCATCTTTCTATCAGTGAAAAACTTAATTATTTTAGGTTTATTTAGGTTTAGGGAAACATCATGGTGTGAGTAAAGCAGAGCCTACTAACCACACTGTAAATCTGTGGCTTGCGTCTCTTTGCCAGGTCGATGATGTTGATTCCGTTGTAGTAGAGGTTTTCAATGCAGCCGTGGAAGTTCTTCCTGAGGAAGGTGCCAGGTTTGCCAGGCAGCGGGATGCCTCCAAAGCTCAGCTTCAGTGAAGAGACAGAAGGAGCACAACACAAAAATATTAGAAGTCATTCATTCACGATGGAATTCATGTTCTATTTTAATGTTAACTAGGATGGCACCCCCAAGAATGGTGGGAAATCCAGACTTTTTTTATTTGCATCATGCATTCAAAATAATGCTCTGGCAGCTCTCCAAAACTATTTCTGTGTTTTTCTTCACACAGAACGTTCCATGTACTTACATAACTGAGCTGCTGTAGGCTTTCTGCAGAGAACTGATTTCTTAAACTTCATGTAAAAAAGAAACCTGATATCTGTAATCAGGAGAGGAATAGGGAAACCTAATTTCTTCTGAGAGAAGATGAATTCTTGGGCCTGTGTAGAGGTAACTAGGTTTCTCAGTGACTTCTTATATGTGCAGGACAAAGACTGCAGATTAGAAAAGTCAAAGAGCTACAAGATGAAAGGAAAGATAATTAGCAAAGTGTTCGCATATTTAAAATAATTCCATCCAAAGTCGGACTAATAAAAAAACTTTTTTCAAAGACATTGGCACTGAGAGAAAGAGCTCTGCTCTGTCCTTCAGACACAGCGTCTTCCATCAGTTAAGATAAAAAGCCATACTTCCAAATAAAGACCGGGGGGAGGGGGGACTTCCGATTACTAACATGTTTGCTATGGTGGATGGCTCGTGCCAGCACAGATGATAGCTTTGTTGTTGTGGTTTTGAACATGGGGCATAGTTAATGACTTCATCCCAAACTGATCCGGAATGAGAAAGTAAAGTCATTTAAACTGCTGACTATTGTTATAACAAAGTGTAATCTTTCATTTCTGCTCATTGTTATAGGAGTGACGCTGTGTAAAACTAAAATATGAAGAGAATGCAATGATTTGCAAATCCTTTTTGAACTATATTTAGTTGAATTAAGTACAAAGACAAGATATTTAGTGTTCAGTTTGATAAACTTAATTGTTTTTTATAAATATACACTCCTTAATTTGATGCCTGGAACACATTTCAAGGAGGTCAGGAGCATGTTTACCACTATGTTACAGCACCTTTTCTTTTAACAACACTCAGTAAGTGTTTAGGAACTGAAGACACTAATTGTTGAAATTTGAAAGTGAAATTCTTTCCCATTCTTGCTTGATATTGACATTGTCATATTTTGTGCTTCATAATGAGCCACGCATGTTCAATGGGAGACAGGTCTGGACTGCAGGCAAGTCAGTCTAGTACCTGAACTCTTTTACTATGAAGCCACGCTGTCGGAACACGTGCAGAATGTGTCTTATTGTCTTGCTGGAATAAGCAGGGACGTCCGTGAAAAAAAAACATTGTCTGGATAGCACCATATGTTGCTCCAAAACCTGTATATACCTTTCAGCATTCACGGTGCCTTCACACATGTGACAGTAACCCATGATGCCATGGGCACTAACACACCTCCATACCATCACAGATGCTGGCTTCGAACTTCGAGCTGGTAACAATCTGGGTGGTCCTTTTTCCTCTTTAGCCCGGAGGACATAACATCCATGATTTCCAAATAAATGTGGACTCGTCAGCCACAGCACTTTTCCTCTTTGTGTCAGTCCATCTCAGATGAGCTCCGGCCCAGAGAAGTCGGCAGTGTTTCTGGATGTTGACATATGGCTTTCACTGTGCATGGTAGAGTCTGAACTTGCTTTTGTAGATGCAGCAGCAAACTGTGTTTACTGACAATGGTTTTCCAAAGTGTTCCTGAGCCCATGTAGTAATATACTTTATGTTGGTTTTTGATGCAGTGCAGTCTGAGGGGTCAAAGGTCACGGGCATTCAATGTTGGTTTTCAGTCTTGCCTCCACTCTCTTCTGTGTGGAGATTTCTCCAGAATCTCTGAATCTTATGATAATATTATGGATTGTAGATGGTAAAATCAATAAATAATGATAATAATAATAATAATAGTAATAATACATTGGATTTATATAGCACTTTTAAAGATACTCGAAGATGCTTAACAAAGATCAGCAATGAAAAAAAAAGACAGAAAAAAACCCACTGATTTTAGAGGTTATAGGCCGTTTTGACCTCTAAAATTAGTGTTTTGTTTTATTTTTTAATTGCTGTTGTATCTTGTATCTTGCAGTTGGAATATTTGCCCACACAGTTTTTCACAAAGTGACCATCCTTGCTGTAACACAAGGGAGCCTTTCAGGGATGCCTCTTCCATACTCAGTCATAATTCTATCACCTGTCACCAATGATCCTGTTCACCTGTGGGTGTGTTTTTTGTCTTTTTTTCCCTTTTTTTTTTTTGAGCATACAAAAAATTTCTCAGTCTCTTGTTGCCCCTGTCCCAACTTTTTTGGCATTAAATTTAGAATAACTGTCTATTTACAAAAAAAATAAAATAAAAATGTATCAGTTTGAACATTAAATATCTTGTCTTTGTGGTTAGAACTGTCGCCTCATAGCAAGAGGGTTCCTGGTTCGATCCCGGGTGCAGGAGCCCTTCTGTGCAGAGTTTGCATGTTCTCCCCATTCTCTCCAGGTACTCCGGCTTCCTCCCACAGTCCAAAGACATGCAGATTGGGGATAGGTTAATTAGTGACTCTAAATTGTCTGTAGGTGCGAATGTGAGTGTGAATGATTGTCTGTCTCTACAAGGCAGCCCTGTGATAGTCTGGCGACCTGTCCAGGGTGTACCCTGCCTCTTGCCCAATGTCAGCTGGGATAGGCTCCAGCCCCCCCCGCAACCCTCAAGAGGACAAGCGGTTAGAAAATGGATGGATGGCTATCTTGTCTTTGCTTTGTATTCTGTTCAATATAGGTTTAAAAAAAAAAGATTCTCAAATCATTGCATTCTGTCTCTATTTACGTTTTATACAGCCTCCCAACTTTTTTGGCATCAGGATTGTATGTTCATGGACATGTATCGTGAAGTTTTACAAAGAATCAGATACATTCATACAGTAGTGTCTGGACATTTAAAATAACTCTACCACTTTATATTAGACTGAACAAGAGTATACTAGTGAACATTTATTATATCTGTATGACTGGCAGGACAGACTGACCTCATAGTTGACCTCCAGTGAGTCTCCTTCTCCTTTGGTTTGGAAGTTCTGCATGTGGGAATCCACTGTGAGGTTGACCTGCTTGTTGAAGCGCTCGATGGTGACAGAGTGCCAGTGCTGGTCATCCAGTAGACTGCCAACCGTGACAGCTACACGGCTGCTGCTGAACCTGACCCTGGTGTCATCTGACAGAGACGCATGTAAAAAAACAACTCAATCAACAGATGGTGAATGACACAATCATTTATTGAGGAAAATCCCCCAAAGTATGCTTGTTCCAGTTTCCTAAATGAGAGAGAAATTAATGCAAACGGATCAGCAATCCAACTTCTCTTCCTGTGTACTTCAGGCTTCCCTTCATCCAGAGCAAGTCCTCTACCTTGTACCGGCATTTTTTTTTATTATTTATTTATTTCTTTTACTTTTGCAGATATCATCATAGCAATCAGCAACCAAAATGTCTCAGCTGAAAAAATACTGCACCTTCAAAGGACTCTAGTGCTCCCAGCTGGATGTTTTCCAAAGAGCGTCTGTCATTATCAGCTGTGACAGAACGCGTTGGTGGACACACAACCCTTATAAAAGCAACATCTGCAATTTTTCGACCAATGAGAATTTCGTCAGACAAGAGCACATTGACCGACCAATTGACCAGAGGGTGTCAGCCCAACTTGAGTGCACACTTGCAGTGGTGGGTAGAGTACTTCTATACTCAAGTGAAAGCATAATTAGTCCCGTAAAAAACGACTCAAGTAAAACCTAGTCAGGTAAAAGTAAAAAACAGTATCTGGTTAATAATCAGCTCAAAGTACAAACTACCTTCCAATAAAATATTTTAGGGTGTGCAACCCTAAAGCTTTTTTTCATTGTAACATCGGGTGTTTTTCTTTACTCTTCAGGCTACTAGAGTTCTAAAAACACCTTAAAATCCACTTTATGGGGGTTTAGCTCTGTCATCAACATCTGCAGTAGTAGTGCTCCTCACATGCTCTCCCCACTACACTCAATCCTCACTGTAAGAACAGACTCATTGTAACACAGTTATAAATGGCAAATGTAGAAAAGTAAAAAGTAGAGTAGTGGCTCAAAAGTATACTTAAGTAAAGAGTGTAAGTGCAGTTTAAAAAAAGGAGCTTGCTAAGTACTCATTCCATAAAAACCTACTTAAAAACTTACTTGGAAATTTCCCCACTGTGGGACTAATAAAGGAATATCTTATTTTATCTTAAAAAGTAATGTTTGTTACATGTAATGCGTTACTATCCACCCCTTCACACTTGAGGCTGAACAACAAACAGAAGCTGAGTGTTTGGCCACATTTTAGCAAACAGAGTGAATTGTTAAGTTTTTGTGAATATTTTGATGCCTTTTATCTTCTAGTTGAAGTAACTGGAGCATGTTACATATGGTATGAACTAAACCCTGCCATTGCTGCTGTCACATGAGATGTTTTTTCTCTACCTGGTCCAAAACCATACTTAAATTTTAGTACTGACAGTAAAAAAGGTTATTTCTCTCATACTTATCATAAGGGTTTCAGAAACATGTTTAAAGTAAGATAACATGTTTTTCTGGAAAACACAAAATAAGGCCAACTTCTGAAATGTATCAGTGTTTACTTTGTCTCAACCCCTTCACCTGAAAGTCTTTATTATGAGTAAATCACAAACCATCTGATTAAAGTAACTAGAATTGTGTAAAAGTGTACCTGTCAGTTTCTGATAATCTGTCACATGAACACATTTCTGTTGATACACAGAAAGCACTGAGGCTGAATACCCAAGCCCAAGCCTTAGGTGGAATTTTTTTTTTTACAAATAATGAGGTCAGAAGTAAAAGTCAACCTCTCTTTTCTTAATATCTACCACTCTGTAAAAGGTGAATCTTTTTTTCACCCTCTGCATCTTATTTACTCATTTATACTGTTATGTATTTCTTAAGCTACAGGAGACCATTCACCCATAGAAGAAAAGAAAAATATGTTAGCTCAGAATTATTTCTTAAGATCACATTATTACCAAACCTGGATCCTCTACTTACAAGAAAACCAGCATATAAATACTAGGATGAGTCGGATACTCTTATTAAGTATCCGGTGCAGATAATTTACATTTAACAAGCACGAATATCACCCGAATAAAAGTGTCAATATCCGTGATCCTGATGAACCAGAACAAAACATCACAATGGTCATTTGGTAGCTGCTGTGCATCCTGCTATACCAGGGGTGGAAAGTAACGAATTACATTTACTCACGTTACTGTAATTGAGTACTTTTTATGAGTAATTTGTAATTTTCTAAGTAGTTTTTGAAATATGTAATTTTTACTTTTACTCGAGTACATTTTGACCCAAGTATTTTACTTCGCTACATTTGAACCCCCTCACGTTACTGAATACAATATTGATAGTGAAAAAATTAAATGCGGGCGGAAAACCCCTGTGTCCCGGAAGTAAAAGTCAATTGCGTGGCCTTGCCTTGTGCGCGCCCTGTTGGATCTACGCGTTGGAAGATGGCTGTTGCTGACCAAGATATGGAGATCATGGAGGAGGAGGGGCCCGACGAAGATATATATTCTGGAGCGGAAAGCCACAAAAACCCTTGGCCAAACTTGGAAGACTTATTCGCGTTCAAACGCACAAAAGGCAACAACATTATAATGCAGTGTAAAATGTGCCTGCCCGGCAGAACGGAGCTTTCAGCATTCAAGACATCAACATCTAATTTACGAAAGCATGTGGTGGTAAGTTAGCGCATGTGTTTTTGTCTCTTACATCCCAAACGGTTTATTTGTTGTTTGGTTTAAAAATCCCAGATAACACAGTGCTGCCAACTTTCCCAGAAACGTAGGCGTGAGATTTGGCGGGGGCGGGTGGGAACCGAGCCGCGGCTTCACAAGGCTCAGCCAGCCGCTGTAGCATGGCTGCTAGCTGTTAGCACAGAGCTCAGAGCTTCTGTGAGCTAAGATGCTTTCACCACACGTGAAAATGATCCATCGTTTGATTTTTCAGCTCGTAAGGCTCGCGTTTGTTTTCACTCAAGTCCAAACAGTTGATCAGTGAGTGTCACGTTGTCATGGCAACTGACCGGAAAAAGACGCGTGTCTCAGAGAGAGAGAGAGAGAGAGAGAGGGAGAGAGAGAGAGAGAGCCTAAATAACGCTACACCAGAGAGTTGTCCTTAAGTTTTTAGTGCAAACAGTTGTTGTTATTATAATTATTATTTATTTATTTATGTGATTGGTTGAACAGCATTTCAAGAGTGTCTTGAGCAGTCTCACTCTGCTTTGGCTGGTGTTAAAATATATGACATAAATGTTATATAATAATACATGATTATGGTAATGTATTTAGATTTCCGTTTAACTTTAAACATTTAGGCAAGGCTTTATGGAATCATGTCTTCTAAATTCTACTGCTCCATTAATGAATCTGTTACCTATACGTAGGGCCCCATCAGTCAATGGTTAGGGGCAGGCCGGTGGGCCGCCGGAGTCACCCTACCACTGGGCCTAACAAGTTTTCTGGGGGAAATCCTGAATAGTGACAGTACAACACATTTTTTTCATAAGGATGAGATTGTTCTAGCTTAATACGTGTTCTAGTTCTTAAATAGTATTTTCTAAATATGAGTGTGCCTACAAATACATAACTACTCTGTACCCTCTTGTATTGTGTGTATTCACAGAGAAAGCATCCATCAAAGCTTGCTGCTTTTAGTGCATGTACACGGAAGTCACCACAGGAACAAGGAGGCAAAAGTAAGCAGAGCAAGCTCCCAGACAACCAGGCCAAACTTGCGGTGGGTGGTGCCATCCGTGTGTCTCAAGGGACAGTTGACCGGTTCCTCATCAGGCTTATCTGCGAAGGTCACCACCCCTTCTCTTTGGTGGAACAGCCAGCATTCAGAGAGTTTGCTGCTGCTCTCAATCCTCAATACAAAATGCTCTCCAGGCCCACAGTTAAGAGAAGAATCGCAGAAGCTGCTGCTGAAATGAAGACAAAGTTGATATCACACCTTAGTAACATCAATCATGTCGCTACTACCACAGATTGTTGGTCTGCACACCAAAAAAGCTACATAGGTGTCACGTGCCATTGGATTGATGGGGAGACTTTCGAGAGAAGATCTGTCGTGTTGGCATGCAAGAGGCTAAAAGGGTCACACACCTTTGATGTGCTTGCAGGTGTCCTGGATGATATCCACTGCCAATACAAAATAAGAGGGAAAGTGGTTAGAACCACCACAGATAGTGGCTCAAATTTTGTGAAGGCCTTCTCTATTTTTGGTGAGCAGAGCCAATCGGAGGATGATGATGCCGGATCAGATACAGACCAAGAAGGTTCAGAATCGGATGATGATGTTGAGTTCCAAGACACATTCAGCATCCTAGAGCAAGACCACGGCCTGGAGTACCAGCTCCCCAAACACCAGAGATGTGCATGCCACCTACTGAACTTAGTTGCCACGACAGATGCTGACCTTGCTGAAAAGAAGAACGACACCTACAAGAGGCTTTCATGTGCTGCCTTTGGCAAATGCCAAGCTCTGTGGAATAAGTCAGGTCGCTCGCACACTGCAGCAGAAGCTGTGGAAGACAAATGTGGTCTTCAGCTCATTCGACCCAACAAGACACGGTGGAATTCAACATACATGGCTGTGGAGAGAATCATACGCATCATAAAAGAACAAGGGGAGGATGCCATCAGGCGTGTCTGCGAAGAACTGAAACTGAAAATGTGAGTTTTTGTTTTTACATTTTAAAATATTTAATTTGCATATATAACTTAACATTTGTCATAATTCATAATGAATAAACAGTGCTGATTCAAGAGTATAAAATACACAATATATAATATAATACAATTTTATATGATGTAAATGTTATTTTGTTGTTTATGGTTACAAAGTCCAAATCCTTCTATGTTAATAAACAAAACTTAATTATTGTTTTTTCATTTATTTATCTTGTGCAGGTTGAGTCAGGCAGAAATTGCCTTTCTGGATGAGTTCTGCTGTGTGATGAGACCAGTGGTAAAGGCCTTGAATATTCTTCAGTCAGAGAGCAACACACACCTTGGGTGGCTGCTTCCAGTGATCTCTGAATTACAGTCCAAACTGAGAAGGCAGGAAGCGTCGGTCAAGATGTGCCTCCCACTCATCTCGGCACTACAGCAAGGGGTCCAGAGGCGCTTCAGAGTCATGATGGAGGACCGAGAGCTTATCTCAGCAGCAATCCTCCTACCCAAATTTAAGACGGGCTGGACTGACAAAGCTGAAGTCACTGAAGCAGGTATGACTCCATTGTTCAATATCACAGCGATCAGTAATTTATTTTAGTCTTGTTCATTTGTTTTCTATCAACAAATACATATTACCAACATTTCAATACAGAATACAAGGAGTTTTATTTGCCACATGCATAGAAATACTAAAAAAGCATAACATGAGGTGAAATTACAGTTAACCACCTGTACTGTGCAGGCGTGTTTGTTAGTGGGAGCTGGGGTATTAAAGTGCAATAGTGCCAACGTGCGTACTGCAATATGTCATCTGACTTAGCTGTCCATAGTACTCTTTAAGAACAAATAGCTCAGTACTTAATTTCCCTACGCTGTCTGTCATTAAACAGGACTACTGTATGTGAGGCATCACCTTGACCAGATGGCTGAGGCTGAGGTGAAGCAAGGCGCGCTCAAGGAGCATTCGTCGGACGAAGAGGACTACTTCTCCACGATGAAGTCCCGCAGGTCAGAGGGTTCTGGGGAATTGGAGGGGTACCTTGCCTGTGTTTCAGCATGGACCTGCTGAACTCCTTCCCAAACATTAAGAAACTGTCTCTGAAACTCAACACAGGCCTTCCAGCCTCAGCCGCCTGTGAGAGGCTTTTTAGTTCTGCCGGGTTGCTCTTCACAGCAAAGAGAGCAAGACTTACAGCAAAAAACTTTGAAAATCAGCTGCTGCTGAAATTAAACAAGAGCTTTTCCAGTCTAAAGTTGTAGATTGTGGGCAGTATTGTGGGATCCTGTGGGCATTTTATTTTGGTTTATTGTGAATAGCAGGATCCTGCGGGCATTTTATTGTGAATACTGGGATCTTGTGGGCACTTTATTTTGTGTTTTGAATACTTTGATTCTGGTTTAGTGTTGTCGGTTGGACAATATGACTGAAAATAGTTTGCACTTTACAGTACAGGTTGTGACTGTCCTTGTTGTCCTGTTGTGAGGAAGTAAGAGGATCATGTTACTGAGCTCAGCTGAGCTTTTACAAGTGTGGATGTGTACTTTAATATGCCTCGAAGTTGATTAAAACAACTTGTGCTGGATTTGATTCGTGACTCATCCTTTTTTTGCATTAAATAACTGAAAGTAACTAAGTAACTTTTACTCAAATTACATTTTAAATGAAGTACTTTTGTACTTTTACTCGAGTAAATTTTTAGATGAGTACTTTTACTTTTACTTTGAGTAGGATTTAAGCAAAGTAAAGATACTTTTACTCAATTACAATTTTTCAGTACTTTTTCCACCTCTGTGCTATACACACGCAGACAGAGCAGCTCCTCCCATTACACACATAACTGCTGCAGCTCTGATGTCACCTGGTGGTCATAGACACACACACAATCTTGCCATCTTCACAGGCAGCCAATAGGCTTGTGCGAGATGAACTGCGCCTCGCCTGGAAAGTAGACGAGAGCAGGCGGCTGCAGCAGGGGGTGGTGACAAATAGCTGCGATCAAGTCAGACAGGTTCCTGACAGTTTCCAGCAGCCTTCAGTCTGTACAGACTTATATATAAACTTGTTTTCAGTCTCCATCAGTCACACAACATGTATTCTGTTAAGAGAATAAACCTTCAGATCGGACAAATAAAGTTTATATATGTGCAATTCAACAAAAATTAACGTCATATTGTTGAGTCGACATCAAAACCAGTCAGCTGTTAGATCACGTGAAAGCCAGGTGGTGCAGTCGGTGGAGAGCAACTGCAGCGCCTGGCTCTAAAAACTGCGGCTACCTCGCTCTCACAATTCGCTGTCCACTTCTGTAATACGTCAGAGCAAGTCGAGACGAAGTCGGACACAAAACTAACCGGCATGCACCATGCGCCGATCGCCGCTGATCGAATCTGCGCAGGCCAGGCTCATCTCCAACAAGCCTATTGAGTAACAGCACGACTCTTACTGCGTTAATCCATACCAGTTATGATCAACTTTTCATCAGTTCACTCCTACCTCTGTTTGTAGAAGATATCCAAAGTCACCTGAGTTAGTTAGAGAACTTGGCTCGTAAAAGATGGTGCAGTCGCAGCTTGCAACTCTCAGGCCCAATCTCAAACCACTCCCTACCCACTACCACTATCATTTAAATCAGGACTGAAAACATTATTGTTTACTGCAGCTTTCCCGTAATTTAATCACTATAACTTTTAGCTATTTTATCTGCTTGTTTTTTGTTTTTAAATTAGACTTTTACCATTTCTTTTCTATTTTAATTCCAATGTTTTTAATGTAATGTTTAAATTTTAATGTTTTTGTTTGTAATGTACTTCTCTGCTGCTGTAAAGCACTCTGAATTGCCTTGTGTTCGAATGGTGCTATACAAATAAACTTGCCTTGCCTTGCCTTACCACTTCACTACCGAGTGTCACTTCAAATCAAGTTACACTCGCAGCTGCAGGGGGCACTCCTGATTAAGGGGAAGTGTATAAAAGAGAAGCCAAACCATAGGTGTTTCTCAAAGTCAAAGATCCTTCCTTGGGAGGATGGATCCTGCAGAGGCAATGCAAGAGTCCTCCCTAGCATTCAGTGAACACATGTTCGAGATGAGCCAGGCCTGCCCAGATTTGATCACCGGTGATCGGCGTACAGTGCATGCCGGTTAGTTTTGTGTCCGACTTCGTCCCGACTTGCTCTGACGTGTTACAAAAGTGGACGGCGATAAAATCGCGAGAGCAAGGTGGCTGCAGTTTTTAGAGCCAGGCGCTGCAGTTGCTCTCCACCAACCGCAGCACCTGGCTCCCACCTGATCTAACAGCTGATTGGTTTAGATGTTGACTCAACAATATGACGTTAATTTTTGTTGAATTTCAGATATTTACATTTTATTTGTCCGATTTGAAGGTTTATTCTCTTAACAGAATACATGTTGTGTGACTGATGGAGACTGAAAACAAGCGTATATATAAGTCTGACAGTGTTTTTATAAATTGACATCATATCGGACAGGATGTAAGTGTTTCTGTGACTTCCTGTATGGACTGAAGGCTGCTGGAAACTGTCCGACTTGATCGCGGCTATTTGTCACCGCCCCCTGCTGCAGCTGCCTGATCTCGTCTACTTTCCAGGCGAGGCGCAGTTCATCTCAACAAGCCTATTGGAACAGGCTAACAAGTGCCCAGGTATGCGTCATTAACCCTCAACAGACTGAGGGGGTTTCAGGGTACTGTGGTAATTTTGATTCTCTCTAATGTTGTTGTACAATATGAACAAATCAGAGTCATGTGACTTTTAGGGAGAATATATTTCTGGATTGTACTTAAAGAATAAAATACAGGTCGGCTAAATGACATTTTTTGTAAAAGGTGTTTTTAGAATTCCTCTACAATGTATAAAAACTGACCTTACCCACTGTGCTGAATTTTTAGGTCAGTTAATGTGTTTCTGTAAAGTCTTAGGAATGTATGAAGCATTAACACTTTCATCTGCTCAAATGATGAGGACAATTAAATAGCTATCTAAAAATGTGTCCTGTTGTTTTGGGAAGAGTTGGCAGTGGGATGGTTAATCCTTCTTTTCACTGAATACGCAAAAGGTGCTGTTTACAGGTGAGGCCAGGTAAAGCCCCCAAACACACATTCTCACACACATTCACACCCTAATCCCTTTTCAGAGTACAGTAAACGCAACAGCTGAAAAAAGTCCTAAATCAACACAGCATCTACAGTACATAAACAGATTTACACACAGAATCACACTGTGATACTAAAGTATTCTAGATTGTATGCGTCCATCACCACAAATTCAGCTACAGTAATATGAATAGATCTGATCTGATGAGCCGAGCTGCTCTGACACAGCTGATCACACAGATTGGACCGGATACCGCTGTGTAATCCTCTGAAATAAGTTCACCTCAAAACAAATAGTGATGCTTTGACCTGCAGGATATTCTAATGTGTTTACTCTGGCTGTTCTCACTGTGATTCCCCCGAAAAATACACCAATTGAAACCAAAAGAATGAGAGCAATTATCGAGTCATCATGTCAATAGTTGGGGGAGGAGGCGGTGGACACTCCATCTCTGCTGTAAATGATTCATTTAAAAACTTTTATGTTTTATCTAAATCCTGTTATTAAAAAAAAATCTCATTCGGCTGTGAACACAGTGGAAAGTGTAAATTATGAGATTTCTGTCAATATTTTTTTCACGCTTGTACGATAAAAGCTCCGACATTGACGACATTAATCCAAATAAATGACATATTTATATTAATCCTGCCAAGCTCTGCTGGCGCAGGTTTCATTGAAGAGGCCCCGCCTTCATCTCCAGCAAATCGTGTGCAAAGCATTGTGGGGATTTTATACCCACGGAGGATCCACACATGCATCCTTCGAATTTCTTTGAAAGAAGGACTCAGTCCTTTGTGAAACTCAGAAGGACCCTTGACATTGGAACAGTCCTTCGGTGGGGGTCGATGGCATAGCATTATTCAAATTTGGCCGTTTGAGGATCCTTCCTTGACTTTGAGAAACACCTCCAGGGACACCCTCGCCACGCTACCGGAAGAAGGAAGCATGGATACCGACAGATGCTTTGCTTGCGCTGCTGCCGCAGCTGTCATATTCCGAAGGATAAGAGGAGCAAGAATGGCTCTTCACAGATGATGACGCCATCTACAACGAGGTAGGCCGAAGTACTGCATTGCAATGTGTATTTCATTGAATAAGCCTGTTAGATAAGGTTAAATGTGATTGTTGTGCCTCCTGTCAATTACACACAATCCGCAATTAGCAGACATTGATTTACAATTTATATTTACATCTCTGATGGCTACATTATCAACACAGCAAGTATAATATACATGTGCTTACATATAAATGAAATATCAATTAAATATATGTAGCAATTATTATGTAATGTAAGTGATGTGCAAAGTGAAACTGCCACTCAGGTGTAGGCTATATTAGCTGTTTGGATTCAGAAATTGATGACAGTGCTAAAATATGTTACAAAATGTATAAAATAAAATAAAATAAAATAAAATAAAATAAGAAAATGTCCTGTCTTTCTCCCAGGGAGGTTCAATGCTGTACATGCAGCTGAACCCAGCTGTCCTAATTCTGCGGGCATACAATAACCCAGAGGCCTGCCTGAAAAGGGATTTCAGGCTCACCAGGCAGTCTGTGGCACTTCTTCCGAGGCTGATCCACAGACCAAAGGACCGTGGTTGGGAACCCCCATCTTTAGCCAGGCACTCTATCCACCATCTGGCTTCTTCCTCTTGGCAGACAGTGGATATCCATGCCTGGAGAAACCAATCAGCATCATTACACCCTAAAAGCTCCCTCTCCAAGGACGGATCCAGGAGCGTTACAACTGGCATCATTCCAGGGCTCATTCAGTTGTTGAACGTGCCTTTGGAATGATGAAGGCACGATGGAGGGCCACACTCTTTAAGGCACTGGAAGTCAGTCCAGGCTTTGCCCCAGATGTCATCACTTGTTGTGCCTTTTTACATAACCTGTACCTCAAGACGAATGAAATTGTGGAGCTGGAAGACGACATCATGCCCGATGGAGATCACCAGGGGCCTCATTTATCAATCGTGCATATAAAAGGTTCTAAATTCTGTCATAGGAATGAAACTTAAAATGTATGTAAGTACAAAAAAATCTGTAATTATCAGACGTGCGGACACCAGTCGTATGCACACTAGTAAGTAATCAGTGATGATAAATCCCACCTGTTCCTAACTACCATGCTCGTGCATGGTTAGGGTCATTTGCATTCAGAAACGCCTCCAATTGACCATATATGGTAGCAACAATCCCTTTAATAATGTGTGAATGGATTTTTTTCCCCTCACCGAAATCATGGCAAAGAGGGCGAAGAGGAGGAATTTCTCCGACACCGAGATTGAGGTACTTATAGGAGAAGTTGAAACAAACCAAAAAAACCTGTTTGGAACACTAAATGCAGGTGTGACCAACAAAAGAAAAAATGCTGCGTGGGAGAAGGTAATGACTGCTGTTAATTCTGTTGGGTCAGAGGAAAGATCAAAAAGAAATGGTTTGATACCAAACTCAGTGCCAAAAAACACGTCACAGCCCACAGACACGAAATATCTGTAACTGGAGGAGGACAAGCAACAACCCAGCTTTCACCCATGGATTCACCCATGCTAGCATCATCGGGGACACAGCACTACGTGGCATTATTCCTGATGGAGATACAGACACTCTCCCAACAGAACCAGCTGTACCATCGACCAGTCACACTGCAGGTAAAATAAAAAGCTGGGCTGAGGTGTTTCATAAACATTTATTTAGACAGTTTAATTTGTGAATTTGAATTAAAATAAATGTGACAATAATGTGATGTTTTTTCAATAACTCAGAAATTCAAGCCAGTCCCTCCTGCGCTCAGGAGCCGGAGGCGGTGGAGGAGCCGGGGAAGTTGGAGGAACAGGAGCAGCCGGGGCCATCCAAAACCCATTTGGTGCGTCCTGGGGGGGCGAGGGTGCTGACGGAGGCAGTGCTGCAAAATCGACAAGACCCCACCAAATCGTCAAATGAAATAAAGGATCAACTGACCAACATCGCAAATACTTTACTGCGAATAAACGAGTCACTGAAACAGATTGCTGCATGCACATCGCAAATGTTGAATGATGTTGAGATTATTTTCCCACGCACACTTTCGATCTGAAATTTCTCACTTTTCAAAGATCGGCTAACAGGCAGACTTACCTAAAATCTCTGTATGATCCTCTCACTTTTAATGGCAGCGGCATTAGGGGATGCGAAAGGCTCTGCATTGGGCATGAGCTCGTCTGCTCTGGGGGGTTCCTGCAGAGGGACGCCTTGTCTGATGGCTAAATTATGAAGCACACAGCAAGCCAAGATGATGTTGCAGACTTTTTCAGGCTTACACTGAAGTGTTCCCCCCGCGTTGGACAGGCGCAGCCATCGGCCTTTTAACAGGCCTATTGCGCGTTCAACGACTGTTCTTGAGCGCGCATGGGCCCGGTTGTAGTGCTGCTCCTGCGGGGTCCTCAGGTTGGCTACGGGGGTCATCAGCCACGGCTTTAGTGGATATCCCCAATCACCTATAGAGATGTTATAATAAACCATACGAAGCCCAGAAAATAATTTCGAAATGTTGTAGCAGTCACCAATAAGCCAGTCATCCTCAACAGCTCCTGCTTGGAGGTGCACACCCACAGAGCTGTTCTGTAGAATGAATGAGTCGTGCGTTCCTCCAGGCCACCGGGCAACAACGTTTAACAGAGACATAGTTGTTTCGCAGATTATTTGTGCATTGATTGAATGAAATCCTTTCCTGTTCACGTAACTGAATTCATTGTGTGATGGTGTTTTTATTGCGATGTGGGTGCAATCTATGGCTCCAATTATGTTTGGGATGGGCGATGGCGTGAAATCCTCGTTTAATTTCAGCTTGTTGGTGATGTCTGTATGGGAACTGGATGTAATGTGGGGCCAAAGAAATTACTGCATCCAACACTGCCGGCATGATTCTGCTTAGTGTCGGCTGAGAAATGGCGCATATGTCTCCAATCTCTCGCTGAAATGTTCTGGCGGCCAAAAATCCCAGGGTGGACAGGAGCTGGATGTGCACTGGGATGGCTTTGGTGCGTTTTGTCTCTCGCTCCAACATGGGTTGTAAATCAAGTTTGTTTGAGACTGTAAAATCAGTGTGAGGAAAACAAATGTGTGTGTTTGCTCTAAAATATTTTCCAAAGTTGAAAGATGGAACTCTTACATTTGTATGTTGTTTCCTCCATTTTGATGTTGCGCCTCCTGCTAGGCTCATCAGAAGCCTGCACTGATGCACACTCGCTATTTAAGGGCTGAGCAGTCCACTCGCATTCAGTGATAGCTGGTTTGGGATGGCCCTTAATAAGGCGCAGTGCAAACAGAGGGGGAATGGATAGGGCGAGAGGATAGGGGCCAATTTGGGATTGGGCCTCACCGGGCGCTCCCTCAGTTTAAAAGTCAGCTAGTCACAAGACTGTGTGCATGTCCTACACCAGCTCTGTCTGTATAATCACCCAGCTTCACACCGTCAGTTTCTCAAAAGAATAAAAATAAAACCGAAATAACGATCTAACCACTTGAGACACACACACACACACACACACACACACAGATTTGCTTAACATAGAACATTAATTATTGTGTTCAAAAGCATCACACAAGAAAAAATAAATTATGTGAGAACTCTAGTTCAATCTTTTACTTTGTACTTCCTGCATGTATGTGTCAAACTTAATGTCAAGTTTATGTTCATGTCGTGTTCTTTTAAAAAGTTATGTTGGGATTCACTGGATCACAGATGATTTTGTCATTCGTTAAAATCTAAACTGGACATGTGAAGGCTTTTCCTCCTGAGGTCGAAGACCTCATGTTCTTTGTTCTCAAACAAAGAAGTTACCTGACGCCCATCTCAGCAGGAGGCCAACCTCACACCTCTTTGAGAGACAAGTCTCAAAAGTGATTGGTCAGTACTGTTACAGTGCCATGTGACTCTGTGATGTCATCAGACACACTGTAGGAGTTGATTTCCATTCACTACAGTCTCTCTCTTAGGTCTTGGGTGGCAAGCCGCTCACACCTCTTCCCTTCTGGGCCCTGGACCAGCCCAGATGTGCTCTTTGTCCCAAACCATCGAAAGGGGGGAACAACTGCTCTACAGAGTTTTGTTCCTTTTCTCCTAAGACTCATGCCCTCGCTCAAGGCAGGCGCATAACTTCTACCAGAGAGGTTAGAAGGGCAAACACAAGGTTTGCAACTAACTTCCCAGCAACAAGGAGAATCAAGTTGAGTTAGCACCCCAGCGTCTAGCTCTGCAAGGACCCCGAGCGACCGGCTTCCTCGGGTCTGCACCTTTGGAACAAGGACACAACAAAGACTGCTTCTAGAGCCACAGCTCTTTCCAGCCTGCTTCACCGGCTAACAAGGACAGCACGCATCAAACCAACTCTTCCCTCAATCCATTCAGGATTTGGTAACGTAACAACTGGGCATAGCTTTATCACAGCTGTACAGGCTAAGCAAGACTGTTTAACTTGTTGTTTGTGATTTAATGCTGTTTATTGGGTTATTGTTGTGATTGTCTGCAATTAGGTTATTGATTAGTTGGTTTTACCAAAGCAAGGTCATGTTTAGTTTGCTAATGCTGTTCACAGACACCATCTTGCATGTAACTAAACATCTTCTGCACTAATCCAGACCCTTTACAACAAATCGCATTCACATAGACTCACTTACAAATAGGCTTTCAACAGAACTACACCAAAGCAGGCCGTTCAAAGTTCCCTTTTTTGTAAATAGCTGTCCAATTAATAAGAGAAAAAGCAACTTCTGATCAACCCATATCAATTTCAGGCTCAAAACGCAAACTTCCTGTTTAAACCACACCCACTTCCGATTCAAGCCCCGCCCCTCAGAGCATGGATATGGGTACAGGTAATTTAGTTGATTGAACAGATACAGATATAGATAATGGTGTACTCGCTCATCCCTAATAAATACACACTGTATATATATTTTCATATTTGGTAAAAGCTGTGTGCAATTTGTGTGTAGGCTTACTACAAGTAACAACATGACCTCACAAATTCCTAGAAACACATAACCTCAGTGTTGATAATGTTAGCTATTGCTGTTCTGTGAAGGAAGAAACTGCACATTTCAAGTTCTTTCACCTCTCTGTGTTTCTGTTTTCTTGAAGAAGTTTATTCTGGGTGTGTTCACTATGAGCTGAGCACCACAGTCCTCTGGCAGAAATAAAATCCAGCAGAAAATCTCTTTTAAATGATTTACTCTAAAAATGAAGGATGCCTTTTAGTAAAACAGAACAGTAACAACAAAAAAAATGCTGAGCTATAACTACAGTCTTTATAAAACATGGGCATGAAAACCAAGCATTCCAAAGGAATATATTCATTCCTGGATTTTGTTTTGCTGCTCACCACCTAATATTGGTGAGGAAGCCTGGGTTACAGACAACTGGCACCCATCATGGCTGATTGCAATAAACACAGCTGTCAACCAAGCAAACAGGCTTCAACATCATATTAACAAACAGGATTTGGGAAGTGAGGCTGTGATAACAGCTAGTTTACCTAGATTGAGGTAGAGGGCCAGTTTTCCTCTGTGAAGCTCCAGGGTGATGTAATCTCCCCTCTGTCCCTCCCCGTGCAGTAAAACTCCCTCTGCCTGATGGCTCTTGAAGCGCAGAGAGATCACATCCTTCACTGTCGACATTGATTTCTGGTTGAAACGATACAGCAAAGAGCTTCTGCCGTCAAAGTTGGCCACGTCTGACTCTAAGAGAAAGAACACGTCATTAGAATAAAATACCCTCAATAACACATAGAATGCTACATGCTTGGATGTAGATCAAAAGCATGTGTGGCTAAGTTTTAATAAATGATTGAAGTTATACTATTTGATGGGTACAATGAGGTGGCTGTATGGAAAATAAGATATGGAAATTAAAATATCTCCCATTTCAATTGCAAAATCAAAACATGGTAACCTACAAAATCAAAAACAGACAAAACTGATAGTTCCAGAAGATGTCATTAAACACATTTGTATGTTTTTAAGGCTGTATTCTGACTGAAAATAGCCTTGGGTCAAATAAATGTGCTTGCATTGATGTAGATATGTTGCTCCAACTACAAGTGAGACGACAAAACATAACTAAAGGCCCGACACACTAAGCCCACAGCTGGCCCTCTAACACATTCTCACTCCTAACTCATCTTCTCAGTCAGTGGACTTTCCGTCTACCTGTGACTTGCTAGGTATCCTGGGTGCATCTGTTGTTGACATTCTGGGAAGGCATGTCAATTAACGCTTCTTCATTGTGTCTTTTCAAAATACTCTTCAATTTCACAGGGAATGTACAGTTTCTGCTTGTTAGATGCATACAAAATAAAGTTATAACATCGGTAACACACTGGGTATTTACGTTCATTTCAGCGGGCAACAAAAGCATGGTAGGTTTAGAAAAAAACATGGTTTGACTCAACATGCAGGAAGCAAACACCAGCCCCCTGAGTGAAAGTCCTGTGTTTATTGGACCCATCCCATCCACCACCCTCTCTCCCACCCTAAAGCGACTTTCTGGGTCCTTAAATTACATTGTTTTTCCATGGCATTTTTAAACTGATGCCATCCATTGGCATTATTAACTGACACTGCCCAACAGCGTAACATACTGCCCCAAAAGGATGCCTGTTTTTCGTCAATGTCTGACATGGAAATCAATGACCAAGCAAATGCAGATGACAACTCCGGAATGAGAATGGGTTGGGCCATCATTAGATGTTGGGCCATCAGTGAGCATCTGTTGCTCAAGTGTTTGCAGTGTATCCTGAACCGAGTTGAACCTTGTTGTCCCTTGTCAGCTGTGTTTTTTGTCTGATTCAGTATGTTGAATTGGTGGCAGAGCTTGGTGGTAAGTTAAATCACTCTGATTGGCAGCTCAGGTCAAGAAGAGAAACGAAAGTGAGAAAAGTATAAAAACAAACAGCTCTAGTCAAGAGGGGGTAAGATCAAAACAAAGTTGCTATATAAGGTAAAATTTTGTTTCTTTGCCTTTTTTTCATTGTGCTCTTTAGCACAAACAGTCTGTAATTGTTTGTGTTGTTTTTCGCTAGCACGTGCACAGATAGGAGGGCGCTCCGCAATACCAGAGCAAACTATTACTCATCATTAATAGAAGAAAATAAGAACAACCCCAGGTTTCTTTTCAGCACTGTAGCCAGGCTGACAGAGAGTCACAGCTCTATTGAGCCCTGTATTCCTTTAGCCTTTAGCAGTAATGATTTTATGAGCTTTTTTAATAACAAAATTCTAACTATTAGAGGCAAAATTCATGACCTCTTGCCCTCTAACAGTACTAATCTGCCTTCAAACACAGCTATAAGTGCTGATACATATTTAGATTGCTTCTCCCTGATTTCTCTTCAACAACTGACCTCAATGATGTCTTCATCCAGTCATCAATGTGTCTCTTGGACCCCATCCCAACTAGGCTACTTAAGGAAGTCTTACCTTTAGTTATCACTTACATACTAGACGTGATCAATATATCTTTATTAACAGGCTATGTACCACATTCTTTTAAGGTAGCTGTAATTAAACCTCTGTTAAAAAAGCCCACCCTGGATCCAGAGGTGTTAGCCAAATTTAGACCAATATCAAATCTTCCCTTTCTTTCAAAGATCCTTGAGAAAGTAATCACAGACCAGCTGTGTGACTTTCTCCATGATAATAATTTATTTGAGGAATTCCAGTCAAGATTTATCAATCAATCAATCAATTTTTATTTCTAAAGCCCAATATCACAAATCACAATTTGCCTCAGAGGGCTTTACAGCATACAACATCCCTCTGTCCTTTGGACCCTCACAGCGGATAAGGAAAAACTCCTTTAACGGGGGAAAAAAAAAAGGTAGAAACCTCAGGAAGAGCAACTGAAGGAGGGATCCCTCTTCCAGGACGGACAGACGAGCAATAGATCTTGTACAGAACAGATCAGCATAATGAATTAACAGTAATCCATATGACACAATGAGACATAAGAAGAAACAGATATTATATTAATAATATGATTATATATGTATGTGACAATAATGATATGTGTATAATAGTCCAGGTATGACTAATAGTAACAGCAGCAGTGGGAGGCATCAGGCAGGACCATGGCAGCAGCACAACCACAACACACCACCCAGGCACAGCTGCGATACGAGTTAACCTGCGAGACAGTGGAGCACAAAGGCTCCGGAGAACAAGCCGAGTTAGTGACATGCAGTAGACCTGGGTGAGAGAGATGCATTAACAGGACATGAATACTAGCAAGGGAAAGAGAGAGTGAGAAAGAGAGAAGGGGCTCGGTGTATTATAGGAGGTCCCCCGGCAGACTAGGCCTATGTCAGCCTAACTAGGGGCTGGTCCAAGACAAGCCTGAGCCAGCCCTAACTATACGCTTTATCAAAAAGGAAAGTCTTAAGTCTAGTCTTAAAAGTGGAGACGGTGTCTGCCTCCCGGACCGAAACAGGAAGCTGATTCCACAAAAGAGGAGCCTGGTAGCTGAAGGCTCTGGCTCCTGTTCTACCTTTGGAGACTTGAGGGACCACAAGTAACCCTGCATTCTCAGAGCGCAGTGTTCTGGTGGGATAATAGGGCACTATGAGCTCTCTGAGATATGATGGAGCCTGATCATTTAGAGCTTTGTAGGTCAGGAGAAGGATTTTAAATTCAGTTCTGGATTTTACAGGGAGCCAGTGCAGAGAAGCTAAAACAGGAGAAATATGATCTCGTCTCTTAGTTCCTGTCAGTACACGTGCCGCTGCATTCTGGATTAGCTGGAGAGTTTTCAGGCACTTATTAGAGCTACCTGATAATAGAGAATTACAGTAATCCAGCCTCGAGGTAACAAACGCGTGGACCAATTTTTCAGCATCTTTTAGTGACAGGATAGGCCTAATTTTCGCAATATTACGCAGATGAAAAAATGCAGTCCGAGACGTTTGTTTCAAATGGGAGTTAAAAGACAAATCTTGATCAAATATCATGCCGAGGTTTCTTACGGTAGTGCTAGAGGCCAGAGCAATGCCATCCAGAGAAACTATATCATCAGATAAAGAGTTTCTGAGGTGTTTGGGGCCAAGAACAATAACTTCAGTTTTGTCTGAATTTAACATCAGGAAATTGGTGCTCATCCAGGTCTTTATATCTTTAAGGCATTTCTGAAGTTTAGTTAATTGATCCGTTTCTTCTGGCTTTATTGATAAATACAACTGTGTATCATCCGCATAGCAATGGAAATTGATAGAGTGATTTCTAATGATGTTACCTAAGGGAAGCATATATAGCGTGAATAGAATTGGTCCGAGCACTGAACCTTGAGGTACTCCAAAACAAACTTTAGTACATGAAGATGATTCATTATGAACGTGAACAAACTGAAAACGATCAGATAAATAAGATTTAAACCAGCTTAGTGCAGAACCTTTAAGGCCAATTGAATGTTCCAATCTCTGTAGCAGAATTTGATGGTCAATTGTGTCAAATGCGGCACTAAGATCTAGTAAGACAAGTACAAAGACGAGACCTTGGTCGGAAGCAATCAGGAGATCATTTGTAATTTTAACTAGTGCTGTCTCGGTGCTATGATGAACCCTAAATCCTGACTGAAATTCCTCAAATAAGTTATTATCATGGAGAAAGTCACACAGCTGGTCTGCGACTACTTTCTCAAGGATCTTTGCATTTAGGGTGCAGCCAGAAGACACAGATCAATTAACTAAACTTCAGAAATGCCTTAAAGATAAAAAAAAACCTGGATGAGCTCCAATTTCCTGATGTTAAATTCAGCCCCAAACACCTCAGAAACTCTTTATCTGATGATATAGTTTCTCTGGATGGCATTGCTCTGGTCTCTAGCACCACCATAAGAAACCTCGGCGCAATATTTGATCAAGATTTGTCTTTTAATTCACATTTAAAACAAACCTCTCGGACTGTGTTTTTTCATCTGCGTAATATTGTGAAAATTAGGCCTATCCTGTCACTAAAACATGCAGAAAAATTGGTCCACGCGTTTGTTACCTCTAGGCTGGATTACTGTAATTCTCTATTATCAGGTAGCTCTAATAAGTGCCTAAAAAGTCTCCAGCTGATCCAGAACGCGGCAGCATGTGTACTGACAGGAACTAAGAAACGAGATCACATTTCTCCTGTTTTAGCTTTTCTGCACTGGCTCCCTGTAAAATCCAGAATTGAATTTAAAATCCTTCTCCTAACTTACAAAGCTCTAAATGATCAGGCATATCTTAGAGAGCTCATAGTGCCTTATTATCCCACCAGAACACTGCGCTCTGAGAATGCAGGGTTACTCGTGGTCCCTAAAGTCTCCAAAAGTAGAACAGGAGCCAGAGCCTTCAGCTATCAGGCTCCTCTTTTGTGGAATCAGCTTCCTGTTTCCGTCCGGGAGGCAGACACCGTCTCCACTTTTAAGACTAGACTTAAGCCTTTCCTTTTTGATAAAGCTTATAGTTAGGGCTGGCTCAGGCTTGTCTTGGACCAGCTCCTAGTTAGGCTGACATAGGCCTAGTCTGCCGGGGGACTTCCTATAATACACAAAGCCCCTTCTCACCTTCTCTCTGTCTCTCTCCTTTGCTAACATTCATGTCCTGTTACTGCATCTCCTTAACTCGGCTCCACTGCATGTCACTAACTCAGCTTGTTCTCCAGAGCCTTTGCGCTCCACTGTCTCGCAGGTTATCTCGTATCAGAGCTGTGCTTGTATGGTGTGTCGTGGTTGTGCTACTGCCGTGGTCCTGCCTGATGCCTCCCACTGCTGCTGTTACTATTAGTCATACCTGTACTATTATACACATATGATTATTGTCACATACATATGTAATCATACTATTAATATAATATCTACCTCTCTTTATTTCTCATTGTGTCATATGTATTACTGTTGATTTATTATGTTGATCTATTCTGTACAACATCTATTGCATGTCTGTCCGTCCTGGAAGAGGGATCCCTCTTCAGTTGCTCTTCCTGAGGTTTCTACCATTTTTTTCCCCCATTAAATGTTTTTTTGGGGGGAGTTTTTCCTTATCTGCTGTGAGGGTCCAAAGGACAGAGGGATGTTGTATGCTGTAAGGCCCTTTGAGGCAAATTGTGATTTGTGATATTGGGCTTTATAAATAAAACTGAATTGAATTCAATAAGTTCTTTTGACATTAGTAAAATACAGTTAATATTCCCTTAAAGTCAGATAGGCTGTTACTCAAAAGATGGTGCACAGTAGAATTGGGTGACTTCCACTTTTGCTGGTCCAGTCCGGTGTATGAGCTCAACCCAGTTTGATTTTATGGAAACCAGTTGAATTGGCATCTTGTCATTCTGACACATTCTGGCTAATTAAAAAGTAGCTTCCATCATTAAGCTTTGCTGACTGCGTCATGGCGTTAATACCAACTCATATGGTATTAGTAATAAGCAATATCAAGCATAGCGTTAGTTCAGGCAGGACACGGTGTCAAGCTCAGCTTACATACGAGCTACATCAGTTGATCTCAAACAGCCCAATCAACTGATGGAACAGCTGACTGATGGAATGGAGTCAGCTGATAGATCACATGATTCCCTTCTATGCAACCAATTGGCAAATCTCATTCAGGCTGCCCTATTTAAACTGCTCTGACCTGCCTACTATTGCTGCTTCCTCCGCAAGCCACTTTGCAAGCTCCCACACATGAGAACAACCAGGCTGTCAGTGTACACGCTTCAACTTACCCTGCTGCTCATCTTGTTGAACCCTGTCCACAATGAGGATCCACTGTGATTAATCTTCTGCATCATGGACTCACAGCAAAAGCAATCTGAAGCAGAAGAAGCCAACCTGAAGAGAGCACTGTTCCCGCCATCGGCGCTCTCATATGGCAAGTAGTGATTTAAATGTTTCCAGTATTACCAAGTGGCTGGTGCCCAGGCCTCCGGTAGCATTGCCTCAAACACTGTAAGTCTACGGCAGCAGTCGCAGCTTAGCAGGAAGACCTATCTCACTGTTTTTGGAACATCAGAGTGGAACTGCCATCTGCAGATGTCTCCACCTGGTCCCAGGGAAGCCACCAAAACAAGCAACAGCTCCCGCAACTTTGCTGCAGTTCCAGTATGGCCGCTCTGCTGTTCAGAACCATAATCCCATCTGCTGGCTTTATCCTCCATCCAGTCATCGCTCACCAAAATGAACTCCAAAATCATAGACTTTGAATCTGGTTCAGCTGCTGCCAGTCCATTTTTTCCCTGCAGCCGCTGTCCTCCCCCACCGCGATGGGTGCATGCATGGCTGTCATCTGTGACGCTGACTGATGACGTCACTACATCACGCTTCGATGGCAGCTTATTCCCGCAGAGGACACTTGGAAGTGCAGTCCCAGTCTCTCCCAAGGTTCCACTCTTTGCTCCTGCAGCTACCAGTTCCCGCAACATGAAAAGCCAAATCTAGCAGGTAATGGCATCAATCTTGTTTAAATCTCGTGGTGCTCAGAAGCAGGCTTATTGTTGCTTCTGGAGATGTGTCAGTGATGCTAAAGCACGGTGATCCCTGCCTTCTCTAAACTTCATTAATTTAATACGGTATTTGGCGTATTCAGAGAAGTCATCTGTGAAGTGCATCCATTCCGTGGAGCTGATCTGAGTACTTATCTAGTCGTCATGTCTGATCTGGCCATGGCCTACAGAGGAACACTATTTATAAATATATGAATTATGAATATAATAATGGACATGATATATGTATATATACATATATATTTTAAACACACACACACACACACACACATATATATATATATATACATATATACAGTATGTTTTAAAAAAAAAAAAAAAGGCACCACGTTATGTCCATCCATAGACTGGTCAGTTTTCGATCTGGCTCTCATTTATTGGCCTCTCTGCAGCTCCTTCTCCCACTTCTGTGTAGACAATTCAAGCCTTCTCCAGCTCCAACCCAGGGAGATTAAGGTGATAGACTCCCATGCGTTCTAACTCCCTGAGTTTGAAAAAGCTTAAAATAAATAAATAAATAAAATAAAATAAATCCTTACTGCTGTTTTATCAATTATGTAATAACAGGAGTGGTACAAGGGTTCCTAGCTGGCTTCATGTGGTTGACAAGTGTCACTTGCTTGCAGTAATTTACAATTTGCTTGAAGGAGCTCAAGATGCACGCCTGAAAAAGAGGCTCCATGATCGGTTCATTTGAAGAACATATAGGTATAGCTACCCATAATATGCCGGGCAAGCACCTAATTATTTTTTATCTACTCCTCATCAAGACAAGCTCAAAGCATCATAGTTTCATCTCTTTGGCACTGTTTTCACAGTTTTATGCTTTTGGATGATGCCCTAAAGTTTATTAAGAAGCAGGAGGGGTGTGCTCCTAGCCAAGGCAGTTATCAACGAAGCTTTCAAGCATGCCTTTACACCCTTCGCAGTGGCATCCATTTGAGATTTAAATATAGAGGGGGATGCATTTTCAGAAGGCTCATCTTTGGTTGTTGCATCAGCCCAAATAATTATCCGTCACTTTGTCAAACGCACTTTTCTGGATTCTTTAATAACTGTAAAATGCCTTCCATGCTTCATGTCTTAGATGACCTCCTGCTGGAAGACTGTCTATTCAAACCAAATCAATGCATCTTGTGCTCAAACATACTTTTGCTAAATTGCTAAATTAGGTATTCCTCTTCCCGAAGACAAAACATCAGGTCAGATATCAACCACATGCAAGCAAAAATAAATACATAATAATAATAATTATATATATATATATATATATATATATATATATATATATATATATATATATATATATATATATATATATATATATATATATATATATATATATATATAAATCGCACATGTAATCGCATCAGAGAGGTCATGAGAAGCATAGGAGGCAGTAGCATGTCAAAGAGGAGTCCTGTCTTTGCTTGGGTATCTTATTTGCACATGCATTATTCCCCAGGGATTCTTCTTAATATCCAGGCTTCTCAACCTCTCAAACTGTGCATTCCAATACCCATACTGCCATAGTATGCCAGGAGAAGATTTTGTATGTTCCAATACATAATATGCAATATGCAGTATGCCAAAAAACAAACAAGCAAACAAACAAACATGCAAGTGAGCATGCCTTCCTGGCTTTTTGACCCACAATCCTTTGCACACTGAAAGATTCGTCATATCAACTGAGCCACTGCAACAGTATGTACTTTTTAGGGCAGCTGCAGTACATACTAAAGTGAAAAGTGAAGCATGCGATTTGGACCACACCCCAAATCTGTAGAGTACTCCATGCTTGGATGCAGGCTGCAGATCTGAGCTCTGGTTCTGGTCTCTTCTGTTTAAAATGTAAAAGTAATGCACACCAAATAATTATGATGAGGTGCTGATCACTGGCAATAGACTTGATTGTAGAAATGAAGTGTCACACACTCTGGTTCCATATGCATTTCTTTTATTTTGATGAGGTTCCGGCCTTTGGGCCTTCTTCAAGATCAACAAGCATGTCTGGTGTCAATCTGGTCTCTTCTGTGCCACAAGTGGAACAACATCCCATCCTTTTATAATGAGAACCTCGGATCTTCATTAGCCATCAAGTTATACAGAGCAGCCCCTGCAGTTGGTTCATATGTGCATATAATATTCACTGTTTTGAATCCCGCAAAATGCAACCATCTTCCATTTAGGGAGTTGCCTCATGTAATAAATCCCACCCGCACTATTTGGATCCTTCTACCAACAGCCTGCTAGAAAATCCATCTGCTGACCTCTTGCTGATGGCTTTAAAGAGGAAACCACAAGGCAACGATACTTGTCGCTCTTTCACTTTCCCACTTATGCAAAGCAATCACATACTCAAGGGATAGGTGCTCTGGTTCTTAGACTTGCCATTAGAAAGGTTTCCCACACAGCTTTATGGGTTTCTTCACTCACTGAATCTTTTGATCCTACGCATGACCTCACTGTAGCGGATGTAATCATTAACCCTCACTGCTTCTCCATATTATTAAAACTCACAAAGACTGACAGAGATAGGTGAGGAATGCAGTTTAATTTCAAAAACTAATTCTGCTTGTTCTCTGTCTTTTATGACTCACTATCTGAAAAGCTGACCTCAAGCCAGCCGGCAGGAGCCTCTCTTTTCATGGAGGAGGGAAATCCCATGCTTCTCGCCTTGCTTCTCGCCTTGCTTCTCGCCTTGCTTCACGCCTTGCTTCTCGCCTTGCTTCACGCCTTGCCTCCTCTGCCAGCCTGGTGGGCTACCACATGAACACTATACTGCTCGATCTCTCCACATGTGAGAAGCTACAACTGCAGCATCCATTGCTTCTGTCCCAACGCCAAGGCAACGGGCTGATGGACATCATTTGCTTATGAATGTTACCTGGCCCATGTTGGTACTATTAGCCTCATTGCAATTCACAAGTCAAATTGGCTCTCCACCAAAGCTGCTCCTCTGCTAGCACTTCCAGCACTCTGGAAGGCCAGAGAGGTTTGCCTGGTGTGGTTGTTTTGGGGGTCTTTGCTGCTGCTTTCCCTGCCTTAAGCTTTCCATGTAGACGCATTGAAGGGCAGGGAGGTTTGCCTTTCTGCCTCAGGCTTTCCTCATTTGCACATGGAAGGGCAGACAGGTGTGCTCTCTCTGCCTTATGGCTTTCCATGCATGCATGTGGAAGGGCGGAGAGGTGTGCTCTTTCCACCTTAGGCTTTCCACGTAGGCATGCAGAAAGGCGGAGAAGTGTGCTCTCTCCACCTTATGCTTTTCATGTAGGCGTGTGGAAGAGTCTTTCTGCGTAGGCCTGTGGAAAGGCAGAGGGACCCCAGAACAGAGCCATACCGCCAAATATAACACTGCAAATGGAAATAAAGTTTTCTTTGACAAAAGAGTTCCTGACTGAAATCGAGAATACTGTTAGTTCAGGTAGGACACAGTGTCAAGCTCAGCTCACTGATGGAAGGGATGTCAGCTGATAGATCACATGATTCCTTTCTATGCAACCAATTAGCAAATCTCATATAGATTCTAAGATGGCGGCGCGTGTAGATGCAGCGACCCGGTGCTCTTCTTCAGTTAGCAGCAACACACTGAGAAGGACTTACACCCAAACTGAACTTTTAAGCCTGAAACAACACTGGACCGGCTGGACCCCCCCCAGAAGGGTTCGACTCGTTCCCGGAGAGGATACGCCGGTGAGAGCGGACATAAAGGAGGCGACGGCGGCGCTGCGAAAGATGCCGGAAACGAGGCAAACGAGCCGGCATCAGAGCTAGGCTAACAGCGACTCCGCAAAAAACCAGCGGTTCCAAGCGTCTTTCTCGCCAACGTCCGCTCCCTGGTTAACAAGATGGACGAGATGAAACTACGAGACGTTAACAACTGGATAGACAGCTGTATCATGGTGATAACAGAGACCTGGCTGCATGAAAACATCCCAGACCTAGCCATGGAGCTAGCAGGACGTACAATCTTCCGGGCGGATCGCACATTGGACTCCAGTAAGAGGAGAGGAGGAGGTGTGTGTGTCTATATTAACAACAGTTGGTGCACGGAGTTTCTAATGTTGAAGTGCAGACCTTTTGACCATGGTTTGTTAACATTATGTAACAGAGGTGTGTATTTAATGGATTTAGTGTGGACAGTGAGCTCCAATGCTACCTGATGCTATGCAATAGTCACACACTTGTTTGCTGTTGGGACATAGTGTCATGCTTCAGTTTGGAACAGCCGCTGCGTCAAATGGGACACAGGGTTAAATTCGGCATACCGGTTCAACCCAGTGGCTTAATATCATACCAATTTGAAAATATTCATACCCATACTGGCTCAACCCTAGCATATAGCAATTTTGGCACTTAAGCTGTAAACATGTTCCTTAAAACCACAGTTTAATTTTTTCAATGCAGGTCCCAGTCATTACAAAATAGTTGGCTTGGGGCACAGTCTTGCAATCAGTAAAGCAAATGTTCTGTAACCCGAGTAGAAAACTTTAGTATCTCCATGTTACATCAGACCGAATCTCTTCTACATATTGTATCTCCATATGAAACTGGATTCAATTTGTCCTGAAAGTGGCTGAGCACAGTTATTAGCTGTGGGTTTTTCCCCTCAGTTTTACCTTCCATATGATTCTCCTCCCCAGAGACACTCCTGCAGAGATTCATGAATTTATGGATTTCTTTTCTGTAATGCAGCAGGATGACCTGTGCTGATATCTGCCTGCAAGTCTCCTCCTCCTTATCATTCTGCCTGTCTTCTGTACATCCCCAGCACACACACATGCACAGTCTTCACAGCCTATATAATATAGACACTACCTATATATTGCAAATTCTTAGATACAGTGCTTTGTTTTCACACAGCCTGCTCCAGGATTTGCTGTTCTGTAAACTCATCAATTTCCTCATGTTGTCTTGATAAATTCAGTATAATATAGGCTACATCTGTACAGCACTAATTCTATCAATACAACAACAGAGCCATAATACCAAATTTACTATGTAAGCTCCATCCATTATTTTCCATGGCCATGGGGGGGTCATATTTCATCTCTTTAAGTCAAGAGCCCCATCAACTCCAATCCAGTGGATTTTAGTAAAAATTTGGTCAGGACATTGGCCTTAAAGCTGCTGTATCTGTGCCAAGAGATCAACTTTTTTAATTGATTAGCAAATAAATATATTCAAAAGTACCTTTTCTTTCACCCACATCTGTTAAACTGAGTTATGCCCTTTTCCTTAGCAGCCCCACCCCTTTGCAAAGACTTTATAATTGATGGTGGTCATTACTTTTTACCGATTTTGCACTTTTATAACAGGATTGTGTTTCCCAGTCCATGAAGCTGTACTCCAAATTTAATGCTGAAATAATCAAAATCCTGGAAAGTCTGTTCATATTACTGTTCAACAAAGGCTCTATCATGGTGGCCTTAATTGTCCATAAGGCCTTTTTTTTAGATCATTTTTAGATCACTTTTAGATGTGTGTTAACTTTTGAGTCAATCAGACTCACAGTTGAGGGGCGTGGCTTGTGGATTTGGGTAAATATCTGTCCAGGACACTAGGCTCAAAGTTCCTGTGTCTGTGCCAAAAGCTCAACTATTTTAACTGATCAGCAAATTTCTCACACCCATCTGTTAATCTGAGCACACCTTGACTACTTTAAGTCAGTGCAGCGGGAATGACCATCTGATAGATAATTAAGAGGAAGAACAATATCTCCAGCTGCAGAAAAATAAGTACTGAGTACTGGTTTATTATTAAGGCATGTGCAGCCTTTGCCTCTAGCATGTAGAGACCATGTTGAATGGTAAGGAGCATTTAGTGTCCCTGGCCATAATGTTACAGGCACATATAGCATTTCTACAACAGAGACCTCATAAATTCTTTGCTTCTCTGTGATTACAGGGAACTTATCATGCTTGTATCTGGCAATAAATAAAGTACCTGTGAACACATCATTCTTGGTGTAAGTGTGGCATCAGATTGTATATAAAGATGGACAACGTGGTAAGTTCCCAAAAGTGAAGCCAAAACAACTTGATCACTCCCTGGTGGCTGGCTGCAGTATAGGACAAAAAGTCCACCCCCTCTATGTTGGTGGATGGGCAACACATTCTCATCCCAAGTTGTCACATATCGCCGCTTTGTTGATAGACTTTCATATCTACATATAAGGCATTAGGTATCCTCTAGCATGTGCTGTTGATGTTCCGGGATGTCGCAACTGATGCTAGGATGTCAACAAAAGCACGTGGCTAGGTTTAGGCAACAAAAACATCATGGTTTGGCTACACTGATATAGGAAGTGAACACCTGTCTCATGGGTTTGTTGGACTCATCAACCACCCTCCCCCACCCACCCTACAGGGACTTTCCAGCTCCTTATATTGGGTTGTCACGGCAGTGTTTCAAACTGATGCTGTCCAGTGGCATATTGTACCACTGCAAAAGGTTCCATCTGGCTGCAATACAAGCTGAGGCAACACAGTAGCATATCATACTGCTGCGAAAGGTTGCTTTTGGTGTAGCTGTTTGACACCAAAATCATTGACAAAGCAGCAGTATTTGACGACTCAAGAATGAGAATGGGCTGGGATAGGACATGAGCAAAACTAAAAAACTCAAAGTAAACACTGAATAAATTTTTCTCAAAGACGGTCTTTATCATTTGAGTTAATTCTTATTACACTGCTTTATGTGCTTTATTCTGATAAGTCTAGTTTTATTTAGTTATTTGATACTATAAAAATGGGTTTTTGATGCCATGATGGCACTGCTTTTGATTTACTGGACAAGTGTTTGGGCAGGAACTTGATACTGCAGGGATCGCTACTGTGCAGACTCTGGCTCCAAATGACATTACCACTGCAAGATGGGAGCAGAGATGGAGTGAGAATGTGTTGGATGAAATGGAGATGCGTTGTTCATCTTTATGTACAGTGTATGGTACAGACCAAGCTTTCTGCAGGGTTTGTGTCACTCACTGTAGGAGCAGCCATAGACCTCCACTCTGAGGCCCAGCCAGCCACTGGGGTTCCAGTCCAGAGGGATGAAACGCAGGAAACGGGTTCTCAGCGAATGAGACAGCTTGTTCAGGACGATTGCCTCTGAATTCGCGTTCCCCATGAATGTCTGAGGAACAGACAGAGACAAAGATCATGGTTATGATGCCAGCATTTATATGATGTCAACACATGTTTTCATCTGCGTAATATTGTGAAAATTAGGCCTATCCTGTCACTACAAGATGCAGAAAAATTGGTCCACGCATTTGTTACCTTGAGGCTGGATTACTGTAATTTTCTATTATCAGGTAGCTCTAATAAGTGCCTAAAAACTCTCCAGCTAATCCAGAATGCGGCGTCATGTATACTGACAGGAACTAAGAAACGAGATCACATTTCTCCTGTTTTAGCTTCTCTGCACTGGCTCCCTATAAAATCCAGAACTGAATTTAAAGTCCTTCTCCTAACTTACAAAGCTCTAAATGACCAGGCTCCATCATATCTTAGAGAGCTCATAGTACCCTATTATCCCACCAGAACACTGCGCTCTGAGAATGCAGGGTTAATCGTGGTCCCTAAAGTCTCCAAAAGTAGAACAGGAGCCAGAGCCTTCAGCTATCAGGCTCCTCTTTTGTGGAATCACCTTCCTGTTTCGGTCTGGGAGGCAGACACCGTCTCCACCTTTAAGACTAGACTTAAGACTTTCCTTTTTGATAAAGCTTATAGTTAGGGCTGGCTCAGGCTTGTCTTGGACCAGCCCCCAGTTAGGCTGACATAGGCCTAGTCTGCCGGGGACCTCCTATAATACACAAAGCTCCTTCTCTCCTTCTCTCTCTCTCTCTCTCTCTCCTTTGCTAACATTCATGTCCTGTTTCTGCATCTCCCTAACTCGGCTCTACTGCATGTCGCTAACTCGGCTAGTTCTCCGGAGTCTTTGTGCTCCACTGTCTTGCAGGTTAACTCGTGTCGCAGCTGTGCCTGGATGGTGTGTCGTGGTTGTGCTGCTGCCGTGGTCCTGCCTGATGCCTCCTACTTGCACTATTATACACATGTCATTATTGTCACATACATATATAATCATATTATTAATATAATATCTGTCTCTCTTTATGTCTCATTGTGTCATATGGATTACTCTTAATTTATTATGTTGATCTGTTCTGTACAACATCTATTGCTCATCTGTCCATCCTGGAAGAGGGATCCCTCCTCAATTGCTCTTCCTGAGGTTTCTACCATTTTTTTTCCCCATTAAAAGGCTTTCTTTGGGGAGTTTTTCCTTATCCACTGTGAGGGTCCTGAGGACAGAGGGGTGTTGTATGCTGTAAAGCCCTTTGTGGCAAATTATGATTTGTGATATTGGGCTTTATAAATAAAATTGATTGATTGATTGATTGATGTACTGTACAAGTCTTTCAGTGAGAATTAACTGTAACAATCTCAGATCTGAAGAAAACAAACAGTAGCAGTGTTACCCCTATGATGTTTTTCAGAAGCTGTGCTGAAGTGCACCACCGTAAGATATTCAGCACATCTGCTGACACAAGAAAGCCTTTGGACACATATCTGTATACACCTGTAGATTATGTTTACTAAAAATGCTTCAAGACTTCTTGCCTGAAAAAGGCAAAACAAGGAACGTTATTATGGCAGTTTTAGGTTTACTGAACAATTGGATCTGTCTCCCCCAATATAACAATAACGACAGGAGAGTTGTGCTTTAAGGAAATTATTGATGCCCCTAATGTTAGTTGCTGAAGTAGCAAATGCGCTTCGTTGCTGCTGAATGCATATAGGAGAATCACTGAGTAATATTTCCAGTTGGTAGTAGAAAAACCTCTTCTTTTAGCTGAATGCTTGAAATCCAAGCAGAAGAAAACATCTAAATCCTTTGAATAGCAAAGTGCTGACAAAGTGTTTTTCCTCTCCTAGAACATACCATTTGATGAAAAGTGATAAGAACCATTACTTGGTGCAGAAATATGAGAACATCCGGTCCACTGTGAGGAACAAGTGGGGAAATAAGGGGTCTTGTACTGTGTCTTCTCCCCAGGAAATAACCCACACCTCTGAGATGTCATTATTTATTCCCACCTCAGTGTTCCTTCCAAGGGGAAAAGGGTGGAGAAGAAAAAAAAAACAGAGGAGGTTACAACTGCACCTCTGACACAGATGACCAGGAACTGGTTAAAAACCTGCAACACAAGACATTGAGAGAAGGAAAAGACCAAAACCTCCAACCGAAATTACAACATACTTTTTTTGTCATTGTGCTCCAAAATGTACCCTGGAAGTGTTTAGTGGTCTGATCCTATAAGCCAGTTGCTTAGAGTAACACATCTTGAACTTGAGTAAAATATTCTAGCTCTCTATTGTTTTTTTGGTAGCTCTTTGTAACCAGTGTTGGGGGTACGTGTTACAGAAGTAATGTCTTGCATTAATATATTACTTTTTAGCTGTAATAAAAAAGTAATGTAATATCACGCATTACCAACAGGATCCGAGGTTACATTATTACATTTACAATGCCACATAATGTCTTCCCAACTGAAATAAATGGTTTATTATTTAAATTTTTCATTCATCCACATCGAACCACACTTTGCCTCTTCCACCAGTTTGTAAAACCATTACAAACTGATGGCACCTGGCGCCTTATCCTCTGTGAAAGGTCACTTTTTGCATCTGTGTCTGACACCGAAACCAATGACAAAGCAGCGGTATATCACAACACCAGAATAAGAACAGCTGGAAACAACATTACACTCTTCCGTTTTATGATACTTTGTCATACTTCAGAGTTTATTTTGGTGGGTAACATGAAAGTAGTGTAAAAAGTAATGCATTAATTTACACAGATAATAATATTGTAAAGTAACATATTACTTTCAAGTGAAGGCTACTACTAATATGTAATGCATTACATTTTAAATTTAACTTGCTCAACACTGTAACAACAGAGGAGATAATAAACACATAAGGGTCAGGACATTACTGCATGTTGTCACTCACAGGAATTTGATTTCCCCACATGGGTCCATGCTTCTTGTGGTTTGTATATAAAGTCACTGTGGACACAAAGCTGACCAGCACTAAAAGGCATGGCCCTTTCACTGCATGAAAAGTGGGATTTTTTCGTCACTAAGCAGCACTGTAGATTGTCGTGGAATTTCAGGTTTACGACTGCACGCGGCAATTTGCAGGCAACGCAGAAAACTGCTGGGAACTGTCGGAAATTGACGTGGGCTTTGCTTGGCAGTTGTCCCCCCATGACCCCGTCTTCCCCTAATTCTAGGGGAGGCTTTCACATGTAAATGAAAATGCTGTAAGCTATAGAAATGCAAATCAAGGTAGCAGGGCGAGTTTCACCCCCCACCCAGAGGTGACATTTTTCTAAAGGTATTAACTTCATTTTAAGAAGATCTCTGGTGTGAATAGATGAGGCGTAGTATAGCCTAATTATAGACTCTTAAATTTTAGCTTGAATTGATTTATTTCATGTAAGTATGCTAGATTAATTATTGTGTATGGTCATTAGCAATGGTCAATGTTAAATAAAAAAGATATACAAAACAATTTATTTCAACAATTAGTTTTAATCAGGCTTTGTGCATTCCATCCTCGCATGTGACTGGGGGAGCCCGACGAGCCTTCTAGCCCTCGTCCAATCACGTGCAAGCTCGGCATGATTCAAATGGAAGACCTCGCAAGACGAGCATATCAACAGTCATGTTTTTACTCCTGTATGACATTCTCTTCCATTTCGCGTGTTTTTCGCTGCTTTGCTTTTCATGAACTACAATGGCTGGACGGCGTCTCTCCTTCAATACCCAGAAACTCCACAACATGGACGTGATCAACACCTTTCAGCCAGTCCGCAAACCGGCAAGAAGAAACTGCTGAATGCTATCAGTGGGCTGTCTCGCCAGCTTGCTATGTTTGCTGCCGATATGAATCAGCAGTTCACCGCAGTAAACTTCAGGTTGCTGTCCATTGGGGATAGGTTGGCTGCTGTGGAGTCGAAAAACTGTGTGGAGGAGACAGATGCACAATCCCAAAATTGCGGTAAGAATATATTCGGTGACTGCTAGCTAAGCTAAAAGTAAAAGAACAAATGAAGAAGCAGAACCAGTCTAAGTTTGTTTATAAAAGCGTATTTTTTTGATCTTGTAATTTACAGGAAGCAGTACGCCGTCTCCACAACTCGGAGACAAATTGTATGCACTAAGAACCGGAGCAAGGGTAAGGTTTAAAGAATATGCTTTCATTTTGCTGTATGAGGAAATGTTCAGATACGTTCTTGACCGATCTTAACCGTGCATTTTGTTTTTCACAGACTGTCCTCGCCTCATAACGAGGCTGTGACCTCCTACTTACTTAGAGCTCTGTCTGCAAGTCCGGATTTAATTGATGTGGATAATGACGCCATTGTCTGTAAGTAACTTTTACTGTTTTCCTTTTTACTGTGACTTTTACATTTTTTTTTTTCAATTTGATACCACTCTCATTTAATTGTTTTCCAGCTTGGAAAACAATTGTTTTTCAAGTGCATTAATAGATGTGTTTTGTCAATGTGCAGTGTATTGCGCAGTACTTATTGTCTTTACTGATTGTTTTTACAGCTGGAAGCGAGACGGAGCGTCCTGGCAGAGGACGAGGTGGACCTTTGGAAGTGCGCCACTATAGACATGATGTCTGATGAGGAAGACGGCATACTTGACAGGGTGTCTGGGTGGATTGTGCAACCTCCGTCGTTCCGCAGACAGGAGCTGACAAAATTCTGTGCCACGCTGCAGTTGAGATTGGAGGCGAACCCGAAGTACAGGGCAGTGCACCACAGATGTCTGCAAAATGACCCACATTCGGACAGAACGCCGTCAGATGCCTACAGCTCCGAGGCGGCAAATAGACACTTGACGGTGCTGTAGAATTTTGATTTGTTGTTGGCAGCTCCTACTTTTTTGTACATTGTTGTGTGTTTGCGTATGTCAATAAAGCTCTTTCTTTGAATAAACATGTTCCTTGCAAATTTTCCTTTCCTCATTCAATAAATTCATTCCTGTCATTGATGGTAATAATAATAGTGTAGCCCATAGGATAACAATGACATGAATATACAACATAATAGCATAACATAATAATAATAAATGTATTTTATTATTGTAAGGGAGGGGTTTACATTTATAATGACCCAGGGTGACCAATAGCGACAGATCTGCCAACCAATCACGAGTGATCTTTCTTGTTTAAAAGTAGTGGTTTCATCCAATACTGGAGTGAGGAAATTCAAGCCAGATGCGGTTTCGCTGCATTTATATGCTAATTAGAGCCATTAGCAGCTCCCAGGAGCTCTCCACATACGTCATGGTTCGTTTCCGACAATTTGTGGCACAGGCGAATGCGACGTTCACAGGTTGTAAATTGTCGTTAACTGCCGAAAATTAGTGACATTTCCGGGCATTTATGGGGACGAAAATCCGACTTTTCATGCAGTGTTTTTTTGTTTCTTTGGTCTGGAATAAGTGATCCAAACTCCAGATGTGAAATTGACCTTTGGGTGTAAAAACAATGCAGGGTAAGCTGAAATTAACCTGTGCACCTTTGCAACAAAATATTAAGAAAAGAGAGACACATGGATTCTTAAATGACTGAGAACAATCATCTCAGGGGGAAGGTGATGCTCCAGATCAATAGCAACTAGTATCAGAAAGATAGATAACCGACAACGGAGCTTTTGTGAATAGTTCAACAGAGTCAAACAAGGCCAATAATTCAGAATTCGCCCCTGGCAGTAGGAAACACAAAGCCCCATGGGTAGGCATGCGGTGTAGTAGCACAAATGACTGTCCATGGCTGCAGAGTGGAAGCTGAGTCTCTTTCAGGACATACATACACAAGGTTGCTGTTTCTCCACAGCTAATGAAAGCCACAGTATGACACAGTAACTGTTATTGACTGTTATTGTGATTTATGCTCAGTGCGTTCCACTTTTTTAGGTGGCTGACTCTTGAAGGAGATGCAAGCTAAGCACTTCTATGTGCGCAGTAACTTTTGTCTGCAGAGGAGGTATTTACTACTTTCAATGGGGTTCACAGAGCTGTCTGAGGCATGTGTAATATTTGAATGTTCTTTGGCGATTGAAATTAAAACTAGACTTACCGCCTGCGGTTGTATGCCTCTGTGCACCAGTCAAGTTTACATCCATGCCTGTGAAAACATAGATGCTTCACACACATCTTCCCCCCAACAACACAGAAGATGTATACAATCAGCACAGTTTCAAGGTGGGCACCCAAGATTAGTGTTACCAATTAAGTATCTGACCAAATATGTCGCCTTTTGTTCCTAACATAAGACACTGGGTAATGGCCAGAAAAGTGTTTTATGCAGAACATTTTGATGTCACTGTGAAGCTGGCCTTTGACTTTTTGGATACAAAATGTCATCAATTCATTATTTTATACTACTAGACATTTGTGTGACGTTCTGTCATAGTCAGTATGGTCAAACTGACCTTCACATTCAATTACTAAATTTTAATCAGTTCATTCTTCAGTCCAAGTAGACATTTGTGAGAAATTTAAAGACATTCCCTTAAGGTCTTCTTTAGATATCATGTTCAGAAGAGTGAGACAGATGCAAGGTCACACTGACGTTGACTTTAGACCACTGAAATCCAATCAGTTCATTGTTGAGTCCAAGTAAACATTTGTGCCGAATTTGAAGAAAGTCCCTCACAGTGTTCTTGAGATACTGCATTCACACAAATGAGATAGACTAGGTCAAAGTGACCTTGACCTTTGACCACCAAAATCTAATCAGTTCTCTATGGAGTCCAAGTGAACATTTGTGCCCAATTTTCTCAGCATCAGCCTCATACAAAAGACAGATCGAGTGTCTGTGACACAAAACATTTAAAGAGACTAAACATGTCTGCTGTGCCCGCAATGCAGGGTGTCAGTCTGTTTAAGACACTGCGGTGAACAGACTACATGTCCACAGCAGAAAAGACATTGAAAGGGTCAGGTCACCCAAATCTAATAAAACATGTTTCCTCCATGCCCCTCATGGTAGCTACCCATGCTAATCCCCAGAAATCTAGAAATCAGTTTCTCTGCACATGATTTCATTAATCCAATCCTATTATAATTATTATTATTATTTGTATTACTATCACCACTGTTGTTGTCAAAGTAAAAATGAAACTGCTAACAAATAATTCTCTGTGAACTTGAAAAAAAACAAAAAAAGTTATGTTTTTGGGATGTTGGCCTGTCCCTTTGTTATGACAGCAATATCTCCAGTGCAGCTTGAGGAAATTTCTTCAAATTTGGCAAAAACATCCACTTTGAGTTAACAATAAACTGATTAGATTTTGATGGTCAAAGGTCACTGTGACCTTGTGTAGCAGCTGCAGAATGGTTGCTCATGGATTGAAGAGCAGCTTTCACACCAGGAATCAGGATCTGCACATTTATTCTATCAAGAGTAGCATGGGGCACAGTCAATACACACACACACACACACACACATACACACACACACACACACACACACACACACACACACACACACACACACACACACACACACACACACACACACGGAACTATGAAAACATTGACTTTATTAATTCAATATAAAGGTAATACAAAATTAAATATTAAGGTTATAATACATATTTTGACTGTTTTGTTCAGGGCAGAGAATATTACACACAGGTTTTGAGAATGTTCACATAAAAAAAAAAAAACAACAACATTGACTTAGCTACACTTGCATCAGCCTCAGTCTTATTTCATATCTCAAAAAGGCCTTGAGGGAATTTCCTAAAATTTGACAAAACATCCACTTGGACTCAACAGTGAACTGATTACAATTTGCTGGTCAAAGGTCAAATCCAGTGTTACCTCACAAAATATGTTTTTGTCCATAATTTAGGACTTTTATGTGCTAATTATGACAACAATTCACATAAATGTTCATAATGATGAAGTGATGACATTTTATATCAAAAAGATCAAAAGTTAGCTTCACTGTGACATCATAATGTTCTGCAAACACACTTTTCTGGCCATTATTCAACGTCACAACTCAGGAACAGAAGGGGAGACATTTGGTCAGATACTGAATTGGTGACACTAATCTTGGGTGTCCACCCTTAAACTGTGCTGATTGTATAGATCTTCTGTACTGTCGGGGGAAGATATATGTGAAGGATTTACGTTGTCACAGACATGGAATGTAACTGCAACTTGATGGGTTCATGGAGGCATACAACTGCAAAGCAGTAATTCTAGTGTTTTATGCCAAAGTGAATCATCAGAACCACTGAGCTAGTATAACTGATCCATTATTTTTTTGAATGCTTGCCATGACACTGGCCATTAAGTTTATATTACAGACACTGCATATGTGCATCTCAACAACTATTGAATGGATTGCAACGTAAAGATGTGCATGATGCAGAGAGGAATCCTACTAACTTTGGTGATCCACTCACTTTTTGCATAGGCTTCCAGGACTTAAGTGGCAATTTTTTTGTCTAGCCCTAGACATTCCAACAGAGGAAAAAGTCTCTAATCATCATAAAATCTAAATACCATAGATGTACAATAATATCTAGATTTCAGATGCATCTAGTCATTCCAATGGAGTTGTTTGCCTGGCGCATATGCCCTGGCTTCCAGGTTTACTTATGGTATATGGTCCCTTGAAAATGCTCAGTGGTGTTTCTACTGCTGGCCCTGCCCACGAGTTCCCGCTCGGCTCATAGACTATACATTCTGATAAGACTTTTACATAGATTTTTAAATTGCTTTTCTCAGCTTTAGGAAAATTTTACAAATATTAAACCACCATAAATCACAATATTCATAATAAAAGGGGTCATAATTGACCTTGTTTGCAATTCAAGGTGTCCTGTCAACAGTTTTAAAGATGTCTCTTTTATAATGGTGGTCTATATGGAAAATGCTTTTTGGGCCGCATTTGATTGATTTTTACACCAAAATTTATAACCAGGATAACAGCAGGTGCATTTTCATATCCTGACAAATATGTGCAATGAGTGATGAAATATTGCGAGAATAACCACAGACACCGAATTCACATAGACCGCAAAATCCAATACTCAACCACAGTCAACCAGATATAGATCCAAGCTATGAGCGTCAGGACTTGACATCAATGCCTGGCTGGGGCAAATAAACTCTGTATTTGAGCAAGTGGAATGCCTCATCTAATTGTCTGATTGGACAAAAATAAATATAATATCTGACTTTAATGTAACGTTATCCGAAAATACACTGCATACTTACTGCATACTACACTGGATTGCAGTGTAATAATAAAGTAACTTGTAGGACAACAAAAGGGGCTAGTGTCAGAAGGAAACCGGATTCGTTAGGAGCCAAGAATGTTGAGCAACAATAATGAGACAGGTGCAGAATTAGAGGCTGAGTAATGACTTTTATATTGTTACAATGTATAGAAAAATTTACCCATTTATACAAAAACATGTAAATGTAATACCCAAAATCAAAAAATAAAAGTGCGCACAAAATGAGCTTCAATTGTCCGTTGGGGCCCTTAGAAAACTGAAACTGGTTGCAGATGCACCTGATCCTCAAGGTTCATGGATGGGGAATGTGCGTGTGAGTATGTGTGTGTGTGTGTGTGTGTGTGTGTGTGTGTGTGTGTGTGTGTGTGTGTGTGTGTGTGAGAGAGGGTACGAGTATCCCTTCTTCATTCTTCAAGGTTCTGGCTCGCCATCTGATGGAATCATCTCATTCTGGTTCTTGGATCTCATCATTTCATCGAAGGCAAGCGCATTATGGAAGAGACTTAAGCAGTGAGCTGAAATTTGAGCTTGGAATGAACACACAGTGGAACAGTTCTGAAAATTGGACTTCTACCTCAAGGTTCTCTACTTTACCTCCATAAACTTTTCTCAAAAACATAATTTGTTCATGTGTTCTGTATTTCAATCAAAAACTGACATTTCTTTCATTTCTTTTAATAAAAGGGGACTTAAAGATACAATTAAGCAAAAAGCTGTTTTTCTGTTTTGCAAAGGGCAACAAGCATACTGCACCTTTCTTCAAGAGACTCACTCTCACTCTCATTAATTTTGATATGAAAAATGATAATTCAATTGACACACCGATACTGAAATGGGAATACTTAAAATTTAGTATTAGAAAGCATTCAATAGCATTTGGAAAAAAACTGAACAAAGAAAAGAGAGCACAAGAAGCAATTGTGGTTAAAGAACTCATGACACTTAACAGTAAATTAAATTGGAGAGAAGATAAAGAAAGAATAAATCATTTGCTGTCCAAACTGGATGAGATGTATATGAATAAAGCTAAGGGAGCATATGTAAGGTCCAGAGCCCGGTGGAATGAGGAGGGAGAAAATAATTCTGCATATTTCTGCAATTTAGAAAAATGCAGACAAGAACATAATTCAATTTGTAGTCTAATAATTGATGGAGAGGAATGTACAGAACCCAAAAGAAGTTTACAATTTTTACAGTAATCATTATAAATCTCCCTACTCAGGACAAAGTGCCTCATCTTTCTTTGATAAGATAGATAATCTGATTCCTGTTATTGATGAAAACTTTAAAGACATCTGTGATGAGAAGCTAAGAATCATAGAATTTGAAAGGGCAATAAAAAGATGGCATCTGACTGTTCGCCAGGACCAGAAGGTATAACAACCAATTTCTATAAAGACTTTTGGGAAGATATAAAACTCCTATTGTTCTGTGGCTCAGAGGTAGAGCGGGTCGTCCACCAATCGGAAGATCAGCAGTTCGATCCCCGGTTCCTCCAGTCCACATGGCGAGGTATCCTTGAGCAAGATACTGAACCTCAAATTGCTCCCGAAGATGCTTCCATCGGTGTGTGAATGTGTTAAAAAAACTGAGTAGCAGGTGGCACCTTGTATGGTAGCCTCGGCCACTAGTGTATGAATGTGTGTGTGAATGGGTGAATGTGACTCGTAGTGTAAAAAGCACTTTTGAGTGGTCAGATGACTAGAAAGGCGCTATACAAATGCAGGTCCATTTATAAAGGAATGTGTGAACCAGAAAGAACTAATGGAAACAATGAAACAAGGTTTAATAAAACTGATACCAAAACCCGGAAAAGAAAAGAAAATTTTAAGCAACTTCAGACCTATTACGCTCTTGAACACAGACCACAAGATTCTCACTACAGTTTTGGCAACAAGATTAAAAACAGGTATATCTAAATTAATTAGCTCGACACAATCGGGTTTTCTTAAAGGAAGATCTATCCATAACAACATCCGCCTGGTTCTGGATCTTATTGATTATAGTCACTTAATTAAGGAAGATGTTTTATGTTATTTTTGGATTTCCATAAAGCATTTGATTTGGTGGAACACACATTTATTGTTAACACACTGAGACACTTTGGTTTTGGAAATGTGTTTCTTGATATGATTACTATGTTACATACAGATATTAATAGTTGTGTTTCCCTCTCAGAAGGCACATGTCCCAGATTTAAAGTAGAAAGAGGAATAAGGCAGGGATGCAGTATTTCACCTCTTCTGTTCATTGCAGTCACAGAATTACTAGCTATAGCTGTTAAAAATTTGAACACTGAAGGTTTAGACATAAATAACCACAAATTAATCACAAGTCAGCTCACTGACGATACAACAATCTTTCTACAAAACAAGGAACAAATACCGCTGGGTTTAAAAACAATAGGGGAGTTTTCCAAAGCATTGGGTCTGTATTTGAATCTAAGTAAATGTGAACTCATGAGTGTTCATAAATGCTCTGAATCCTCTCTATATAATATACCAGTCAAAAATTATATGAGATACCTAGGTATTTGGATTACTAAAAGTTCAGATACTAGTGAAAAAAAAGAATATCGAAAATAATATTGATCAATGCAGAAAAACATTAAATAACTGGCTGCAAAGGGATTTGACATTGTTTGGAAGAACAATGTTAACTAAAATTGAATCTATATCTAGACTAATCTGTCCTGCATACTCTCTAGCTATTTCTCCAATGCTAATTAAAGAGATTAATAAAATAAACTTCAATTTCATTTTTCATTTCATTTCATTTCAAATAAACATCACCACATCAGAAAAGGGGATTTGCTGAAAAATTATGAGGAAGGTGGTATAAAGGCAATCGACTTTGAAATAATGAATGGGATATTAAAAATTAAATGGCTCCAATCCAATTTAAAAAAAAAAATGGTGAAGAGACATGGTTCTCATTACCTACATTTATATTCAACAAAGTTGGAGGTATTGGGTTCTTATTAGCATATGATTATGAAATATCTAAATTGCCTATTAAACTATCTACCTTTCATCAACAGGTATTGTTACAGTGGAAAATGATCTTCAAACATAACTTCAGCCCTCATAATGTTCCATTATGGAACATCAGAGTCATATTGAGTAGAAGGAAATCTATATTTATGGAAGACTGGATGGAAAAACAAATATGGTCAATTGTACATGGATGGAAATAGTAATATACTTGAATTGGGTGAATTTAATACTAAATATAATACTGACTACTCCATTGAGAACCATAAAAAGGTAACACAGAACATCCTAAGCGCCCTCATCCAATCAATAAAGAACAATTTACTAAACATTACAACGCCAAGATTACACAAGATTAAAATTGATTATGTGGACCTTGTGAATGAAAAATGTAACAATAAATTTCTGAGACAATACTTAGTAAACACTGTGTACCTGGGTAGAACAAGAAGTACACTCGTCCTTCAAAATTATGACAAATCTGACATATCAACAATTAGAACAAAATTCTTAAGATTCCAATTCCCCGAAATATAAAGAAATGCACTTTAAAACAATATATAATATATATCCCTCTAACGAATTCATAAGGCAAAGGTTTCAATTTGAAGTAGAGAATTGTCATATTTGTAGAAAAAATGTTGAAACGACAGAGCATCTGTTTTATGAGTGTGAAACAGTTCAGAATTTATGGAGATCACTTCACAACTTGTTGTCCTCCAAATCTAGGAGCAAGTGGGGGTTTTATGGCACAACTTCACCCACTCACAAGATGCATGGAGAGAAGAAGAATGTCCAAAAAGAGTAGAACTCCAGCAACACTTGTAGCACTAGGAACAACTTTATTTCTTGACCAACGCGTTTCGGCTCAGGCCTTCATCAGGGTCATCATGAAACACATTAAAATCAGCACTTAAAAAAGGGTATGAAGGAGACAAAGAAAGTAAAAAAATGTAAAAAAAAATATGAAAAACAACCAATCACATACATCCATACAACATATCAGCCAATAGCGCACATTTAAAGGTGGGTTGGGCCTGTGGTCATGTGGCTATAATCCAATCTTTGTTGCAGGTTACCAGAGAGGTGAGGGGAGTGTCCAACTGGGGACATGAGTAATACCATATTTGGTCCATGAAGTGAAGAAGTGCAGCCAGGGGGTGGTAGCATTTTTTTCTCTAATACACTTTTACCCAGAATATGTTTATTCAATGTGGCATGCTTAGATAGCACTTTAATAAGTAAAGAAGAGATGCTATCTAAATTTAGAGAGAGAAACACCATACCAACATCATCCAATCCCTCACGGCAAGTGCTGACGACATCCAAGGAGCCTCTGCTTTCTGTGGTTTTGATCCCAGACAAGTTCTAAGGACCACCTCACTTTTTGAACATGAGGTAAATTTTGAAGACACGGATCTCCTGAAGAAATTTTATTTCTCACGCCAGAAGTTACTTCGCAATAAGTGGCATGCAATTACTTTGTCTGAATATATAAGAAAAGAAATGATTCCATGAGGCCTCCGTATCCTCAAGCCACCTTCTTTTGGCAAGGACAATCCAGAATTCATCACTGCATGGAATAGTGTCCTCAACAAGTGCTCCTTTGCATTGATGGCCATCACGATACAATACCTTAATGAGGAGGAAGGCAAACTCCAAAATGAGACATTAAAGAATGAACAACACCTTGAGACTTTGGCAAGAGAAAACAAGGATGTGCTAAAACAAATGGAGGACATTGACATAAAACTAACTGAATATGAGAATGAAATCAAAAATCTCAAGAAAGACAAATTCCTAAGAGATGAGAAGGACTATAAGAAGGGATATACCTACCCTTGGTGCAAACAGAATCATAACTCAACACTGAAATCCACCATTGCACCTGAGCAACACCAAACACACAATCAACAGAAAGTTTGGTTTAAAGACCCATACCCACGGAGGAGACTACACTCCACTACTCCAAATAAGAAGAAGGCCCAACACTCCTTGAACCATTCTGCCTGTCCCTCTTTTTTGGACCAAAGCCAAGCTGATATCCCAGACCAGCAGACATCCAAAGCCAAACGCACACGGCGGGGCAAGAGGAAGAGGTCAATTCAACCGCCCATGGACCAGATCCCAGGGCCAGGGAAGAAATCGGCTGTTGTCAACCTGAGCAGCACTGAACTGAACTCTAATCAGCTCTCTGTACTTGAACTTGGCCTCTCTATTGTTCCAACCCCATCTGTAAGTCCATTTGAACTATTTTTAGACCTACAGAAATTTCTCAGAGATGTAAGACGTAAAGAATATTTTATGAAAAATGATTCCTCTCAGAATTCTATTACAAATAACACTTTCAAAATTAAAAGTAACTTTTATCCACCTAAGAACAGAAACCATTCAGTAGAAACATACTGTCGACTTGTAGAACTGGAATTTGAAAATCATATAAAAAAGAAAACCTTCAGTCCACACAATTTGACAAAAAACCAACAGGAGGCATTATTTGAACTTGAGAGTAATAGATCTATTGTCATTAAGGCTGCTGATAAAGGGGGCGCCATTGTCATTATGGATAAGTGTAATTATGATAATGAAGTCCATAGACAACTTGAAAATACACTGTTTTATCAAAAACTAAATGTGACCCGACCAAGGAATACCTCAAAGAACTGCGAATATTACTTGAAGAGGGTTTTCTCAATGGTGATATTTCCCCTAGGGAAAGGAAATTTTTGCTGAATGAGTTTCCTTTAAAAGCCTTTTTATATATTTTGCCCAAAATTCACAAAAACCCACTGCAACCACCGGGTAGACCGTCTCTGGAATTGGAAGTCTAACAGAGAGAATATCAAGTTTTGTAGACTATCATATTAAAGATTTTGTACCATCTTTGAAGTCCTTCATTAAAGATAGCTCTCAGTTTTTAATTTTCCTTAAAGAACTCCCACCAATGGATCCAGATGTAGTCATGTGTACTTTAGACGTTGAGTCTTTATATACAAACATTGACCATCAACAAGGCTTAGATATGCTGGAACATTTTCTTAACACCAGACCAATGAGAACACCCTCTACTAGCCTTCCTAGTTGATTTGGCCTCCTTTGTCCTTAAGAGAAATTATTTCTTTTTTAATGATACACCATACCTACAGATCTCTGGTACGGCAATGGGCACCAAAATGGCACCCAGCTTTGCCTGCCTTTTTGTTGGTCACCTGGAGGATCAATTGCTGTATGAGCCACACAAAAATCCCTTTTTTCCTTTTATTATTTCTTGGAAGCGTTATATTGATGATGTGTTTTTACTGTGGAAAGGACCAATCCCCACTTTATTTGAGTTTTTACAATTTTTAAATGATAACTTTGCAGGCTTGAAGTTCGAACTCAATTACAGTCTTGAAATAATTAATTTTCTCGATATAAAGGTAACTAAAAATGATCACGTTCTCTCTTCCTCCCTTTATACAAAATCTACAGATCGGAATACACTTCTTCATGCTGAAAGCTTTCATCCCATCTCTCTTAAGAAAAGTTTACCTGTAAGTCAACTCACTAGACTGAAAAGAATCTGCGATGTTCCAGAGCAATATGAGAAAAGTAAAGAAGAGATGCTATCTAAATTTAGAGAGAGAAATTATCAAGAAGATTGGCTCGTATGTGCAGAAAGAAAAGTGGATTCAAAAAGCAGAGATACCTATCTGCAAATCAAAAAATCTCCCAAATCTAAGCCAAATCTTATTTACTGCACCACTTTTACTCCTAAAACGAGGAACATCAAAGATGTAATTTTAAAGCATTGGCATATTCTTGAAAATGATCCATCCCTACAAGGAACGTTTAAAGATCTCCCTATGGTCACCTTTAAAAGAGGAAGAAACATAAGAGATAGGGTTGTTAAAGCATGTCAGCATGAAGAAGTTCCAACCAATAAACTTACTTCTAAACCCCTTCAAGGCAACTTTAAGTGTGGAGCCTGTATAAATTGCCAACATACCAAAAACCTCAGGTCTTTTAATCACCCTCTCAATGGGAGGACCATCAATATTAAGGATTTTATTACTTGCAAAACAAAAAATGTTATTTATATGATACAGTGTCCATGTGGCAAAATATATATAGGTGAAACATCCCGTTGCCTTAAAGAGCGTATCACTGAACATAGGAATGCCATTAAGAGAAATGATGTAACTAGTCCTGTTGCCAGACACTTTAATGAGAGGCAACATCACATTTCTTCCCTATTCTTTATGGGCATAGAAGTGATCAAGTCCAGCCAAAGAGGTGGTGATGTCAATTTTCTCAGAAAAAAGAGAGAAGCATTTTGGATCTTTTACCTTAAAAGTTTGTTTCCAGGGGGCATGAATGAAGACTTTTCAATTCATGAGTTCCTATAGAGGCTCCTAAACATCCCTCACTCATGAGGTTGCATAGTGATTGTGTAAAAGTCTGTAAATTAAAGTGCTATCTAAGCATGCCACATTGAATAAACATATTCTGGGTAAAAGTGTATTAGAGAAAAAAATGCTACCACCCCCTGGCTGCACTTCTTCACTTCATGGACCAAATATGGTATTACTCATGTCCCCAGTTGGACACTCCCCTCACCTCTCTGGTAACCTGCAACAAAGATTGGCCTGTAGCCACATGACCACAGGCCCAACCCACCTTTAAATGTGCCCTATTGGCTGATATGTTGTATGGATGTACGTGATTGGTTGTTTTTCATATTTTTTTTACATTTTTTTACTTTCTTTGTCTCCTTCATACCCTTTTTTAAGTGCTGATTTTAATGTGTTTCATGATGACCCTGATGAAGGCCTGAGCCGAAACGCGTTGGTCAAGAAATAAAGTTGTTCCTAGTGCTACAAGTGTTGCTGGAGTTCTACTCTTTTTGTCCTCCAAATCTATAAATGTGGATTTCTTTTCTTGTATAATATATTTCTTGTGTAATATTCAGATGGGAGTAATCCTCAAAAATAAAAAAAAAACAACAAAATAAAAATAATAAAAATATTATGAACACAAGTGTCGATTTTGCTAAGTCCTCCCCCTCATGGTCTGCACTTAAAAATGAATTCTGCTTCAAACACACCTTAATAAGATTGATAATGCCCAGGCTAAGAAACTGTATACACTTATGGAAACAATTCAGCTGTGCTAAAACCCTTGTGCTGTTTGTTTAATTATTGGTTACTCATTGTGAGGGTCCTAAGGACAGAGGGATGTTGTATGCTGTAAAGCCCTTTGAGGCAAATTGTGATTTGTGATATTGGGCTTTATAAATAAAATTGATTGATTCATTTATTTATTTTATTTTATTTATTTATTTTTCATTGATTTGTTTTTTTATTTTATTTTTTATTTTCTATTAACTTTATATCTTCTCCCTTGTCAGATGTGCCAACCCCTCATCCTAACCCTAACACCTAACCCTAACCCTTATGGCAGGATTTTTTTGATATCTGGCACAAAGTAGGAGGTGTGATTTTGTTTGTTGGACAGTTGGACAGAAATGAGTATCCATCCATTTTCTAACCGCTTATCCTCTTGAGGGTCGCGGGGAGCACCCTGGACAGGTCGTCAGACTATCGCAGGGCTGACATGTAGAGACAGACAGCCATTTGCACTCACATTCACACCTACGGACAATTTAGAGTCCCCAATCTGCATGTCTTTGGACTGTGGGAGGAAGCCGGAGTACCCGGAGAAAACCCACGCTGACACAGGGAGCGCACGCAAACTCCGCACAGAAGGGCTCCCACACCCGGGATTGAACCACGAACTCTCTTGCTGTGAGGCGAGAGTGCTAACCACCACACCACCGTGCAGCCCAGAAATGAGTATGTTGCTGTTATATACTGTTCTATTGTTCTATAGCTTCAATAAAGAAGGATAAGAAAAACAAAACAAAAAAAGAACAGCGCCTGTGTTCCGAATCTGAGCTGTCAGGCATAGCTCCGGATTGGTTAAGGGCTAGGTACCCTCCACATGAGGTCGGGTGAACCGAGTGGTGCATTTAAGTGCAAACTTAAGTGTAAACAAATAAAGATAATAAATCATAAATGAATACTGTGTCTTTTATTCACATGTGGGGTTTTACAAACTGGGTTTTACACCTGGGTTACATAAAGTTGTGTTATATCACCGAACCCTGTAACTAATGTGTTTGGAGTAGCTCTAGAAGGCTTGTCCCTTTCAAGTAGCCAATCAGACTCTGTGGCTTTTGCATCCACTCTGGTCCGCCGACTGATACTCCTGATGTGAAAGTACAGGGCTCCATCTTCGCATGCCCATTGGGTCACAGAGGTGACAGCACACCTAATGCTAGAGGAGGTGAGATATTGCAGTCAGGGCTTTATTGAAAAGTACTACAAGGCATGGCAGCCTTTACTGGACCTTCCATGTGCCAAGTTGAATAAGGCCTTCAACCCCAAAAGACTATAATCTGTATAAATGAGGGGTAAATCATCCTGTTAGGTACAAATATCTATCAGTATGGAATACTATCTTTAGTAATCTGGAGTAGGTCATTTTTTCAGGTACATACATATGTCAGAGTAGATTACTATCTCAATAAATGAGGTGTAGGTCATTCTGTTAGGTACAAATATCTATCAGGATGGACTATAACCTGTATAAATGAGGAGTAGGTCATCCTTTCAGGTACAAATATCTATCAGAATTGATTATTACCTTTAAACATGAAGAGTAGGTCATCCTGTCAGGTACAAATATGTATCAGAATGTACTACTATCTGCATAAACGAGGAGTAGGTTGTCTGTTAGGTACAAATATCTATCAGAATGGACTACTATCTGTATAAGCGAGGAGAGGAGTAGGTCATCGTTTCAGGTAAATGTATCTATCAAAATGAATGATTATATCTAAAAATAAAGTGTAGGTCATCCTGTCAGATACATATATGTATAAAAATGCACTACTGCTTGTATGAGGAGTAGGTCAAACTGTCAGGTACATATGTCTATCAGAATGGACTAAAATCTGTATAAATGTGGAGTAGGTCATCCTGTCAGGTCCCTTTATCTATCAGCATGGACTACTATCTCAATAAATAAGCAGGAGATCATCCTGTTAGGTACATATAACTATCATCTTTTTTGGTAAAAACATCTATCAGAATGGATGACTATCGGTAAAAATGTGGAGTTGGTGATCCTTTCAGTTAAATATATCTATCAGAATGGAATACAAGCTGTATAAATGTGGAGTAGGTCATTCTGTCTGGTACAGGTATCTATCAGGTTGGACTATTATCTGTATGAGGAGTAGGTCATCCTGCCAGCTACAAATATCTATCAGAATGGACTTCTATCTGTATAAATCTGGAGTAAGTTATCCTCTACATTCATCAATTGGAAAGGACTACTGTCTGTATAAATTAGGAGTAGGTCATCTTGTCAGGTACATATATCTATCAGAATGGAATATGAATTGTAAAATTGTGGAGCAGGTCATTATGGCCATTTCATGTATGTAGGAGCCAAAATAAGTGTGTAACCTCTGTTGTTAATTGTTTGTCAGGGTGCACACGTTCTTTTGGTCACTTTCACTTGCGGTCATAATTGGCACAGCCATGGGTGTGGTTTCACATTATTTTACCTGTTCATTCACTGGCGTGGTGGTTTCATTAGACAAAGAGGGTGAGTGTTGGCTCCGATATTTTCTGTTGACTGTAATCATATCACATAATATTTAATCTAATTTTGCTGTAGTTTTCAGTTGTTTGTTAAATAAATCATCATAAAAACTCTATGCTGGACTTCTACATGGTTTCTTTGAATGAGTCACAGTTACAAGCCGGACTCAGCCTCTTAGCGGCTTTTTAATTGATAGTAGTCGCTACAATTTAGTCAACAGAAAATAGCTGCATCTACGACACAGCAACGAGGACGGGATTCAGCGCTGGTGGATCATGGACAAGGCTTTGGATCGCAGAGTTTTTGATTGAATAGACATTGTCCAAACGTTTGGACTGGTTCTCCACATCGGCTTGGATTGAAGACGCCACACTTGACTGCTGCCATCATGTACAGCAGCGCATCACAGCTATCGGAGGCGGTAGGCACGCTTGTGTTGATTCCCTCTGTGTGTTTGAACACAGTTCGGAAGTTTTGTATGTGCTGCCGCTTGTCCATTGGGGACTGCCTCTAATACTGCTTCTTCTTTTTGGCTTGTGTTGTGCCTGCTTGGTTTGCCGAGGTCGGCGGAGGTTTTAGGTTGGTTTGGCTGTTTGTCAGCAATGCGATTTCCAACAGAACAAAGCAGCAGCCACAGCGAAACAAAGTTGAACTGTTGTGCTGTGGTAAATGCGGTTTATCTATGGGTGTCATTCATTTGTTGCTGTATGTTTTGATGAACTGTAAATGATGGAAAATGATCAAATGAGTGAAACAAATGAAGTAAATGATGAAATGGAGGGAAAAAGGATGGTCAAGCTAACAGCCAGAGCGCTGGCTTGCAAAATTGAAACTCTTCAAAAGGAACGTCAGTCAAACGTGAAGAAAATTAAAGGGCTCACACGTGAAATTAAAGAGCTAATGAAAACCGATGAAAATACAAAGGACGTGAAACTCAAACTGGAGGAACTTATTTTCCTGTATGAAAATGCAAAAACAGCACATGATTCAGTTATTGTACTGCTTTCCAAAGAGGAACAGGAAACACCCCAGATAGCAAGTGACTCTGGACCGGATTCGCCTCCAAACCGGTAGATCCATGTTACAGTCACACCAGGTTTACATCCCCGTGCCAGATAGCATACAGGCTGTCTACACTCAGGAGGGAGCATGTCATTTATGCTGCGTTCACGACTCACGACTTCATAGTTTCAGGCGAGTCACGCCAAACTGTCAAACCAACATGGCGGACCGTGTGGTGCATAAGGTCACACATGCTATTATACTTTATATTTTACATTATCTGTATGTTTGGTAACATATCTTGTATTGGTTTATTCTTGCGCTGGAAACTATCTGTTAGAGCGGCTGCCAATAATGCGTTAACATTAGCAGATGTAACGTTAACATTTGAGCAATACCTTGCTATAATACTCTATTTGGCCCTTCTGTAACGTTAGAGAGACCAGACCAGCCATTTCCCTAAAGTTATTTTTTGTCTATTTCTCACCGTGTATCACCTGCATTAGCACCGTATCCATGGGGGCTGCCATTGTTGTTTAGAGGGCTGTGTGATGTCAGAGAGCATAACTGGGAGTACATCGATCTGGTACGAATTCACGGGTGGTAAGTTACAGGTTTGACTGCCGTTCCAGTGCACTTTCACTGGTAGAAGGTTGTAAAAACACGGGTTATGGGTTGCCTGGAACGCACAAGTAGACTCACAGTCAGCCAGCAGAATCAAAGTAGTTACGGGCCAGAGCCATGGCAACAAGCGAGCCATTTTTTTTTTTTTTGCTTTCTTTTATCAGACGGTTCAGACCGACCGGGGAGAAGCAGTGGGCAGTTGGTGATTTTTCTTCCAACTCTTCCAAATACAGTGGGGAGAACAAGTATTTGATACACTGCCGATTTTGCAGGTTTTCCCACTTGCAAACCATGTAGAGGTCTGTAATTTTTATTGTAGGTACTCTTCAACTGTGAGAGACAAAATCTTAAAACAAAAATCCAGAAAATCACATTGTATGATTTTTAAGTAATTAATTTGCATTTTATTGCATGACATAAGTATATGATACATCAGAAAAACCGAACTTAATATTTGGTAAAGAAACCTTTGTTTGCAATTACAGAGATCAGAAGTTTCCTGTAGTTCTTGACCAGGTTTGCACACACTGCAGCAGGGATTTTGGCCCACTCCTCCATACAGATCTTCACCAGATCCTTCAGGTTTCAGTGCTGTCGCTGGGCAACACGGACTTTCAGCTCCCTCCAAAGATTTTCTATTGGGTTCAGGTCTGGAGACTGGCTAGGCCACTGCAAGACCTTGTACCTGTACTCATCCTTCTTCTTCCTCCAAACATGGCGAGTGAAGTTTATACCAAAAAGCTCTTTTGGTCTCATCAGACCACCTGACCTTCTCCCATTCCTCCTCTGGGTCATCCAGATGGTCACTGGCAAACTTCAGACCGGCCTGGACATGTGCTGGCTTGAGCAGGGGGACCTTGCGTGCACTGCAGGATTTTAATCCAAGACGGCGTAGTGTGTTACTAATGGTTTTCTTTGAGACTGTGGTCCCAGCTGTCTTCAGGTCATTGACCAGGTCCTGCCATGTAGTTCTGGGCTGATCCCTCACCTTTCTCATGATCATTGATGCCCCACGAGGTGAGATCTTGCATGGAGCCCCAGACCGAGGGAGATTGACCGTCATCTTGAACTTCTGCCATTTTCTAATAATTGCGCCAACGGCTGTTGCCTTCTCACCAAGCTGCTTGCCTATTGTCCTGTAGCCCATCCCAGCCTTGTGCAGGTCTACAATTTTGTCCCTGATGTCCTTAGACAGCTCTCTGGTCTTGGCCATTGTGGAGAGGTTGGAGTCTGATTGATTGAGTGTGTGGACAGGTGTCTTTTATACAGGTAACGAGTTCAAACAGGTGCAGTTAATACAGGTAATGAGTGGAGAACAGGAGGGCTTCTTAAAGAAAAACTAACAGGTCTGTGAGAGCTGGAATTCTTACTGGTTGGTAGGTGATCAAATACTTATGTCATGCAATAAAATGCAAATTAATTATTTAAAAATCATACAATGTGATTTTTCTTTTAGATTCCGTCTCTCACAGTTGAAGTGTACCTATGATAAAAATTACAGACCTCTACATGCTTTGTAAGTGGGAAAACCTGCAAAATCAGCAGTGTATCAAATACTTGTTCTCCCCACTGTAATTTATAACGGTAAGGCGATCAATGTTGTGGTAAAACAGTGTTTAATTTGGTTTAATGCTTGTCAACATAATTTCAGAAGAGTTTGACTTAATATTTAAGCATGCTATTAGCATTATATTGGCAACTGCTAGCTTTTTAGCCAGGCTAGCTTGTACTTAACTAGCTAAGTTAGAATTTATAATGAATAAACAACTCTCTGTTTGTTATTAGTGATGTTACAACCAATGTTGCTCACAACTCGCTTTTCATCTGCATTTGTTAACGTTACGTTAGCTGCTCATAATATTGTAGCCAGTAGCATATAGGCTAATGGCTAACCTTAACTGCTAACAAAACAACGCCATTTGACAGCACAACCTGTCTCTATTTCAGGTTCAGGTTCCCCCAGAGTGCCACGGATTAGTAGGGTAAGTTTTTTTTTTTTTTTTCCCTGCTTTGATTTCCCCATCATTACAGTACATTTTCAAAACGAGGCTCAAGTTGGCTTCAAATCCAGGCTACAGTTTAAGTTTTGGAGTCTCATTGGATAAGTAAATCAAAGACATCTAAAGAACTTAAAAATGTCATCTAAAGTTAACTGTAATTCATTGCCTGAGCGCTGTGTAAGTTAGATATATGTGTAATTGTGACTAAAATTCAGTGTCCTTGGTGATAGCCCAAATACTAGGCTAAAACCTCCTGCACGGTGTAATGTGCAGCAAAATGTGTTACGATTGAAAAGTATATTTTATATGGTTATTCATTTAGTTATTGTGACTAGCTAAGAGAGAGGTTCGCTCACCTCTGTACTTGTAGTGTTTGTTTGTGGTGTTGTGTTGAATTGCTGTGGCACAGACTGAACAAAAATTGAACTTCATGTCCACTGGTTTCACAGCTGGGAGTGTATGGAGCTATATTAGGGCCAAAAGTTTTGTACTTGAAAAAATAAAATTTGAAACTGAAAATTCAAGTTTTGATGTTGAATTTTGAAAAATACATCAGTGTATTCAAAATAAAAATAAGTACACAATTTTTTTTTTTCAGGTTAAATATAATTATGATTCACTCTGGTAATTATTTTGAATAAATTATTTATTTTCATTTTTCACTTTCATATATTTTGATATTTGAGATTCTGTTTTTTTCATTTGCATGTTTTATCTTTTCAGATTCAAATATTATTTTTTACAGTTTCAAATTTTTTTTTTTCAGTTTCAGATCTGTCTTTTTCAGTTTCGGACTTTTGGCCCGGATTTCGCGTGGGGGGCGTGGTATCAACTCAGAGGGGTGTGGAATCATGACAGACAGCTTAACAAAAAGGCTAGGGACCTTCCCCTATCACGTTGCCTTCAGGGAACGTAGGAACTAAAACAATTCAACTCAACACTTTATGTACGCTACACCATGCGATTGGCGGTGAAAAAACTGATGTCAGTGACAAACTTCCATTTTCAAGCGGAAGTCAACCGAGAGGTGTGTGGAGGTCGATTCAATGGAGAGCTGCAAGGAATACAAATTGTGTTTTATCAGTCCTTTGGCGATAATTTTATCTGACTGCTATTATTTCTCCTCGCTTTGCACCGGGCGTCATTGGTTGCCATAACGACGGCGGCCGGCGGAGACTCCTTTCCCGAGTCAAAATCCTTGAGGCCAGCTGGCCGTGATGAGTTCTGTATTTTAACTGCTACACTACTCAGCCTTTATAAGCAATGTAAACTGTAATGTGACCTCAATTTAACTGACAGTAAACATGTATTCCAAAAATGTACAGCCCGGACCTATTTCACCGACGGACAGCCACCACTAGTGGCAACTATAAACTCATTAATTTTACCCTGGCATCTTTATATGACGCGGTTGACTGATGCTGGTTCAAAGAAAACGTAGTAGAACTTCTAGACGTGTGTGTATTAAATTATAATCATTCATTTATCAATCATACGATAGGATACATATGATGTCAATACCCTGGCGCCAGCGCTGGACACAACAGCGCCACCCCGAGTGTCTACAACGCCTGTGTTACCATGTTGTCAGTCTACTGTCTGTGCTGACTGTGACCACGAGGAGTGGAAAAACCATGTTGATTTAATTCAACAAAATGTGTCTACCAACAAGAATAAACACTGAGGAATCTTTAATTAATAAGGAATATTAATTATTATTATTATTTGTTTGATAGATAGATGACAATAGAATAACCTTTATAAACTGTATGTATAAAGATCATGAGACAAGTTTGATTTGCAATTAATGCATAAACCACCACATCTAGAAATATAAATGTACATGACACAAAACTATTAGGTCAGTATTTCCAATTTCTTATTTGATAAGTTCATATTTTCAGTATAAAGCTTAATTCTATGAATGTATTACTTATGCATTTCTGGAGGTTTTAAAGTGCAAAAACACAAATACAAAGCAATAAACCTCACTCAGACATCATTTTAGCAGCATTCACAGTTCAATATATTGCATGTGTGCGTCAGTGCATATTGGAGTTGACGGTGATTATAGCTCTGGGGAATAAACTGTTTATAAAACTTAAGTACAGTTGATCAGTGTGCAATACTGAGCATTTTGAACTTTGAATGTTGTGAATTTGTACTGTATACAGTTGCTGAGTTAAAAATACAATGGGACTGAATGGGCTTCTGTGGACATTAATACATTATATAATTCACAAACTATACAGGTCATCTGTATTAGCTCAAGTAGAGATAAACAGTGTGCAGTAGTGAGTATTTTAGAAATCTGAATGGAATTTTTAGCAAATAACAAACATTTATTTTAACAGCTAAAAGTAACAACACTTTTAATAGAATTGTTTCTCTTCTTTCTTTTTTCTTGTTCTTGTTGTGGCTCAGCTGCACATTCTGCCTTTGCTGGAACATATCAAGGAGCAGCAAATGCAGCTTGCTGCTGCTGTGAATAATCCTGCTGCAAGAATGGGGACAGAAACTCCTGTGGCTGAGATGCCTCAGAATGTCAGTGTCCCACTGGCCACCATGTCTGAAGTGGAGGAGCTGGAGGAATGGCACTCACATGCTAAGCAAAACATGGTATGGTTATTGAAATGTCATTGTCATCACTTTTAAAGCTACATCCATCAATGGTGTTCAGTCCGCTGTGTGCTAATATAGTGTCAGTTCTTTTATGGCCCCTGTTTGATCCATCCATTCATTAGCTTTACCTGCTTATCCCTTGAAAGGATAAGAGGGCTGGGGCCAATCCCATCTGACATTTGGCGAGAGGCGGGGTACACCCCGACAGGTTGCCAATCAGTCACAGGACCCCCCTTAGATCTAAATTTTTAATACAGTTATCCAAAACAATATATGTAATCAGGAGTTTTAAGTCCAGATAAGCTACTTTTTTCACAGATTAAAAATTAACTTTCAGGTCTGATTTTGTGACCCAGCAAAAAATTGCACAATTGTATCCAGTTTTTGCCTTTTAACCTGAAATACTTTTCTGTTTTGTCAGATTTCTGCTCGTGGTGCTGTAGGAGGACAGAACACCAAAAGAATCACATGGAATATCCTGTCAAGGATTTTCTCAGACACAGTGGCCCAAAAAATAATCTGGAAAGGAGTCAATGGGAAAAAGTGCTTCAAAGAAATGATCATAAGAAGTCTGTTGATCAGTAAGTACTGTAGAATGCAGTGGCCATTGCTAGTAGATGAGGACAAAACACAGTTTGTTTTTTACTTCACAACAGTGCTGATGTAAGGGATGCAAGTTGAGGATAATGAATTTTTCACTGAAGTGCTGTTGAGTGGGAATTTTTTACCTTGTTTCCAGTGTTCGTGTCATTCATCTGAATTAGGTATTTTATCAAAGCTATATGACCCTAAAAGTAAAATACCTCATGGTTTGAGTAAATGGCTTGCCTATAACTGAGTAGTGGTAGGGTGCTTTGGGAGTTGCTTTAGCTGCTAACACTAGCCTTAACTAGCCTAAGGTAGACTGCTTCTGACAGTAACTGGAGTACTGCTTGTACTATTACTCTGTCATTATTGACCAAATAAAATTAAAAGTAATTAGGTTTATTTAATGTTGTTGAAAGCATGGCCCCTAACCCCCTAACCTAACAAAAAGACAGAAAACACAGTGCAATTTCTAGCTGTGACACTGCATGTCTCCTACTTGTCTGTTAATCGGGTTATGATCAATTAAATTTTTAATAAAAATTACTGTATTTCCTCAAACAATGGCTGGGGGCACGGTCGACGCAAACAAATGAAGGGCTGGGCCAACCCTTAGGGCCCAATCTTTTTGCCTGTCATATACAGTGGTGGAAAAAAGTTTTTGGACACCCTTAAAATTTTACACAATCTCAAATATTATCATGAAATATTTGTGGAAAAATCTTTTTTGTGTTTCAAAAGGTGTGGCTGCATTAGACAGACACAAACAAATACAAATGGTATTTTTTTTGTTTATTGTTTACAAGAAAAACTAACAAAACTAAATTCTTGACAGTTTCAATATGTCAGTTCTCAACACTGTCGGTATCAAAACCTCATAACAACCTCATACCACGTGAGGCCAGACAGGCTTTGAGTCGTGTACAAGCTGTCCCGGCACGTCAAGCCCAGCCAACTCCTGCTACTGTGTAGTGAAAGTTGCCATCATGCAAACTAACCCTACCAGCAGCGCGAGACAGAGAAATAACAGAGAATGTGTTCAAAACTGAACAAAAAATAAATAAACCATTCTTCTTGAATTACTGCTTTTAATTCTTCTAAATTCTTTGGTTTACGCTTTGAAACAGACCTTTTGATAATCCACCACAGATTTTCAATGGGGCTCATGTCCGGGGATTGAGCTGGCCACTCTAAGACCTGGATACTGTGCTCCTGCAGCCAAGTTCTACTGGCCCTGGATGTGTGGCAAGGGGCATTATCTTGTTGAAACATCCAGTTTTGAGCTTGACGGAACAGTGCACGTGCAGAAGGGAGCATGTGGGTTTCGAGAGTGGCACAATACTTGGCAGAGTTCAATGTGCCATCACAGACAGTGAGATGACCAACACCAGCAGCACTCATGCATCCCCAAACCATGATACTGCCTCCACCATGCTTGACAGTGGGTACTGTACATGCTGGAGATAATGCTTCTCCTGGCCTTCTGCGTACCCTCACATTAGCAGGAGGAAGATAAAGCTGGAAACTTGACTCATCTGACCACAGAATCTTCTTCCAATTCCTGGCTGTCCAGTTCTTGTGTGCTTGGGCCCAACGACGCTGGGCTAACCTCTGTCTCTCATTGATCAGGGGCTTCTTGACAGCCTTGTAGGACCTTAAGCCATGATCTAAAAGTCGGCCACGTACAGTGCGGGTGGAACACTGGACACCAGTTTGGTTTGACCACTGCTGCTGAAGCTCCTGTGATGTCATTCGACGGTTTTCCCTGCGCATGCGGATCAGGATGCTGTCATTTCTTGCTGAAGAAACCCTTGGACGCCCAGATCTTGGTTTGTTTTCTAAGCTGTTGGTTCATCTGTATTTCTGCAGAGTGTATCCAACTGCTAAAGGACTGCATCTGCACTTCCTGGCTGAGAATTTGTATCTTCAGGCGTGTTTCCTGCATTAGATTCCTTGTTTTAGCCATTTTTGTCTCTGAAGAACTTTCAAATGTGCTGGCTTTATATAGACATGAAGCATGGCAACAAAAATTGTGTCTTTTAATAAAAAGCACGACCTTCATTAGTGGATCACTGGTGCCAAAATGACCCAATACTCAAAATTTCTTATGTATTTTTATGGAACCAATCAATTTTAAGTTTTTGATGCCTTTTTTAGGATTTGTTTAGTAATTTGGCTGTGACTGTACTAAAAGAAATTACCCTTGAAGACCTAAGAGTGATTCTTAATATAATATTTCACAAATGCAAGGGGTGTCCGAAAACGTTTTTCCACCACTGTAATGTGCATGCTAACTAAGCATAATGTACATTTCTATCATTTTAATTTAATACATTTAACAGTGTAACCATGCTACTTTCAACACATTGTTGTTCTGGATTACTCATCTGAAGTGTTATATAACCATGCAAGTCAATGAATTTTCCACAACACATTCCTGCAAATATTTCAGAATAAAAGCCTTAAAAGTTAAGAAATTAAGGGATGCTGTCCACAGAAGTGCTAGAGGGCTTTTCATTTGAAATGGTAACAGGAAGTCTTGAGTTTATGTGTAACAGCATAATGCATTAACAAAACTTTAATAGGGCAAACAGGAGCAGATCAGAAGAAGAGGAGGCTTCATACTAAAATATAAATAGAGAAAATTAGAAATAAAGGCCTGTCACTAATATAAGGCTTGGTAGCCTCTGCAGTTAAGGTGCTATTTGAGGAAATTCTGTAATTATTTTTTTTAATTTTTGACGTTACTAGCTGTTGCATAATCTATTTATCACTTAACTGACCCATTGGACATACTTTATTCAACCCTCTAAAGTAGCTATCAAAACAGTGGGTTATTAGCTGGGCCAAGTGGAAAATGGAGAATTTTGGTCACTGACAGCTTATCAAGTGATGGACATTCTTTCTCAACAGGGGCTGTAAGGAAGAACCAAGCTGCTAGCAGTGCTCCGGACAGTGAGATCGACTCTTGCGCTATCCGATGGTTTAACCTGGCGTCTGACCAGGGAGGTGGGTGCAAAGATTGTGCCAAGGCTGAAGAGACATTAACCATGGCAAATTTCAGATAAAGCATTGTTCTAGTCTTTTGCAGCAGCACTTATATTTTGTGTGTTTAACTTCACAATTGGTTTTATAGGCATCACAATATTCCACGGAGCAGCAGTGGCTGACTTCATAAAGGTATTGTATATTTTACATGTATTTTGCATTCTTGATTACCATGGCAGCCGCACTAAACGCTAATACTTAGTATTAGTTGTTTTCTTTTTAGCACCGTTAACATACAAACATTTCAAGTAATGGCAATACACATAGCCTTTTGTTTTTCATACAGCACACACTTTACTTTTTTGACAGTTTGTTTGCCAATTTGAATGCACACATTTTGGTTAACATTTTGTCATTAAAATTTTTTGCTTGCTTTGAATTATGTTATACCTTTTTGTTTTTCATGGATTCGGCAAATCCTCCCCTGGCCGAAAGAAGTGGCACCAGGAAATGGAAGTGGCAAGCACGCAGTGGGAGAGGCCAACTGGGTGGGGGTATGTTTGGGATCCAGTTAAACTTCATTATTTTAAGTTTTGTTGGTTTTTTTTTTGGTTTGACAGTTAGTTTGATTGTGCATAATTTCTTGGTTTAAATCTTTGTTGGTATCATGGTTAATTTTTGATACAGAGTTAATTGTTTATTCCTGCCCCCCCAGTTATGTTGAGTTCATTATAGGTTGCTGTTTGTTTAGTTGACCTCAATTTGAGTAAAAGGTCCCTAGTTTGAAATTTTTCTCTAGTGTCCCTATTTTTGTATTTTGAAATTTAATTTTAAGGTGATATTAAATTGTAAATAAATATAATGTTTTGCAAAGAACACCTGGTGTTCTTGAGCCTTACTGCTTGGTCTCTGACAATTACATTAGTTCTTCCCAGTGTGCTTTGGTATGTCAATGTCATGGGAAAAGATATACACTCTAAATTACGGGTTTCAAAGGTCTCTCCTTCATATGTCATATGCTATCGTCATATGACATGATTACACCATTTTTTATCTTTTTGTGTCCCATTTTAAATGCATTGCTTTTCATTGGGTCATGAATATAAAAATCAAATCTACTCATTTGAGTACTCCATAATGAAAATAATCAGGTGTTGTGGCCCCAGTCAAAATGAAAAGCAGTGTACTTGGAAATGCAAAAACTTAAATCTAAATTTATTTTAGTATAGCAGATGCAAATTTTAAATTAATTACATTTTTTACAGTAGCAGCACTAAAAATGTCCCACCCTGCTGTGGGGGTGTGTGCTTGCGCTTAAATTTTAGGAGGCACTCAGTTTACACTCAACAGTGCATAGGTAAACCCAATTTGATGTCAAGTCAGGCTTCATTCAGGTTTTTCTGGAGTTATCCACCATGAGTAGAGTATACTTCACTATAGATTTTGACTGATTAGTGTACAGTGAACGACAGTGTTTTTTTACAACCAGTCATGATGAGGGCATTCACTTTTTCACTTTATTTCCTTAACAATATACTGTGCGTGTAGAAGTGTATAGGAACGTAATTATAATTCTAGAAATTTATATCCAAAGATACTTCTGCTTTTAGTTTGAATGTAGTCATGAAAAAGATAAAGGTTAGCCCAGAACTAATTCAGATACAGCAAATATTTGAACAAAATGGCTAGAAAGTGATCATCCGATCTGGAGGTGGCAGTGTGCCGGCCTAGATAAGAAAGGACGCCAGCCTGGGTCTATTTTACTTATATGGCCAAGAACCTATGTAAGCTCTGGGCTGGATCCAGTACAGAATTGAACCAGATCTAGCCCACCTTCAGCTAAATGACTACAAAATAATTTCATCCGATCTGGAGCTGGCCGAGTGCTGGCCCAGATAAGAAAGGATGCCGGCCTGGGTCCATTTTACTTATCTGGCCCAGAACCTATGGAAGCTCTGGGCCGGATCCAGTACAGAACTGAACCAGATCTGGCCCACCTTCAGCTAAATACTTCAAAATAGTTTAATCCGTTTTTGAGCTGGCCCAGTGCCGGCCCAGAAGTGAAAAAACGTATCCGCACCATTATTGGCCCGTTGTGCCAAAGGACACCGGCCCAGGTTCATTTTACAGATCTGGCCCAGAACTTATGGAGGCTCTGGGCTGGATCTGGGCCATATCATTTTTGCTATCTGGGACAGGACAACTGGTTTAAACAAATAACTGAATACAACACAGATTTTATGGATGACATGAAACAATGGCTTTTTGAAACTGGAATGCCCTTTCTGCAAGCAGGTCATGTGACAACTGATTTACTGACTGCTGCAAAGCCAGGCATTTCTCTTGTTTTACCTGAGAAAGCACCTGTTGAATTAAAGGAGAAACTTCTCCATGCTGATGCTCAACAAGCCTTTCCCTCCTCTCAGTCAAATAATAAGGCAACATCTGATATACAGGATGAAATACAACCAAGTGACAGTGTGCCAAATGTTGGAAGCAGAAAAGGCAAACCAAGTTCTTCTGGCTCCAGCTCCAGAGCTTCAAGTACAACATCTGCATGTGGAAAGGCTGAGGCAGACGTGGCTGCTTTTATTGTGAGACAAAAATTGCTAAAGGATAAGCATGTTTTGGAAGAACAGGAGGAGCAGCTAAGAAAGAAAAAAGAGCAACTGGAGCTGAATGCAAACATTGCTGCTGCTATGGCCAAAATTAATGTACTAGTAGCCTCAAAGGGATCCAGTATTCAAAGTGACTTGTCTACAGCATCAGATGGTATGGAGTCATATTTGGAGAGATGACAACAGGAAAAGAAAACCCTCAACATGAAAGCTGATCCTTTCATACCAGTGCTACAAGCCATGATGCATTCACCTGGAGAAATCCCTCTACAGCACAGTGTCACCAATACACAACCACCAATAATAACAACTGTGGACAGAGATACTTCACAAATCCAATTGCTCTACACAGCTCCTTCAACAATTCAGTCAAACATCAGGAATCTGGTTGAACCTGTCACATCTCCAGATACATTACCTACTGCAAACAATGGTTTTGATGGTGACCCACTTGAGTACCAAATATTTATGAAATCCTTTGGACATAATATTGAAAGTAAAAACAATGACCCCAGAGACTGTATTACCTGAAACAATACACAAGAGGACAGCCAAGGGAACTAGTGAGGAGTTGCCAACATATGGCCTCAGACAGAGGATTCAGTAGTCTATAAGTCTTTATTGCAGGAACATTTTGGCAATGAGCATAAAATTGCAACAGCCTACATGGAGAAGGCTCTTTCATGGTCGTCAATAACCAGATGACACAAAAGCTCTACAAGAATACACCCTATTTCTGAGAGGATGCTGTAATGCCATGGAGGATGTCAACTACATGCATGAGCTCAATATCCCTGCTAACATGATAGTCATCATGAAGAAGTTTCGCTACCAGCTTGAGAGATAAATGGAGAACTGCTGCTTGTGATTTCCAAGAGAAACATAATCAAAGAGCTGGTTTTAAAGAGTTTGTGGATTTGATGGAAAAGCAGGTGATGATTGCAATATTTGGAGATATCAAAGACACTCCAACAATGACCAAAGATGTACAGAGGTCCAAGTCACAGCGTCAACCAAAAATAAAAAGTAGTATCTTTGCCACTGCTGTGACAGTTGCCGATAAGAAACATAATAAAGGACCTAAGGAAAAGGAGAGTTTACCTGTTGTGAAGAGCTCTTTGTTCTGTGGAGGTGGACATGATGTGGATATGTGTCCACAGTTGGAAAAGAGGACACATAATGACAAAATCGCTTTCTTAAAGGAAAATGGAGTTTGTTTTGGCTGTCTGTGTAAAAGACACACCAGCAAAGACTGCAGAAAGCGACTCAACTGTAACATATGCAGTTTAAGCATCCCAAAATGTTACATATCCACCAAAAAAAGAAGGAAATGGACAAAGAGCAAGCAGAGATGAAAAAAAGTGGTTGGCAACAGTGCTGTAGCCTCAGTTCATATGAGTGGTCTTACTGGGGCCAGCGAAGATAACTGTAAACTCTCAATTGTGCCTTTACAAGTTAAAGCTAAGAAAGGAAATATACTAGTCCATACCTATGCATTTCTTGATCTGGGCAGCACTGCATCATTTTGCACAGTTGAACTAATGAATAAGCTCAATTTTCAGGGAAGATCAAACATTCTTCTGAGAACCATGGGTCAAAGGAAGGTTGTTGAAACAAGCATTGTTTCAGGCCTAGAAGTCGCTGGACTGGACAGCAACAAGTATTGTGATCTTCCAGCAGAGTCGGCGGCAGAACAGATCTAATCAGGGGGCATATGATAACCAGCGGGGGGCACAAACTTCCGTTCAAGAACTAAATATATGATGTAAATGCTTAATATGAGTTTGCCATCAACCAACACAGCAAATCAGTTCCAATTACACAACATTCTGCAAAATCTCTTTTTAATACACACACACACAAGTGTACTGTGCACCCAAACTGGAAAAAAAAAAAAAAGCCGACGTGCAGGCCACGTCTCTCCCTGCAGGCCCTCTCCATCTCACTCTCATACAAAGCATACACATAAAAATGTGAATGGTGAATCTCCAAATTTAATTTGACGAATTCAGACAGACCCAAACCCAAACATTCCACATTTTGCGTAATAATGAAAGCCAAGGCTGGTGCCATGAAGTGAATTAAATGCATGTCTCACCTTTAGAAGAGTTGCAAGCGGTGACTGTTGTTGCTGAACCTCCTGAGAACAGTGTCCTTCCATTCAGTTGGACACTTTCTGGTTCAGTCCCTTTCAAATGCCAGCTGAACCAACTGGGCCTTTCTTTTGTGGAGCATTACGTGTCTGTGGTCCGAAAATACGTTTCTCAGGGTGGAGAATGAGTTCTCACACGTGGCTGTGGAGGCTCCAAATGTTAAAGCATATTTGAAAGCAGTCAATACACTGGGCATTGCGGTGAGATGCGTGTGGTACTTGGAGATGATGTGCTGTACAGTCCAGTCCCCCTCGATTGGCTGCGATTGTTTTCGCGAGCTGAAAAACTGTTTAGCAACCTCGTACTCTGTCTCAACAATAGGCGATCGTGACAAATCCATAATGTACTTCACAGTGACAAATGAACGCTTCCTACCGCTGAAAATGCTGGCAGGGTACTGCTGTAAAACAATTTGGTTGGGCTGGTCGGTCCCGAGGTCATCTATGGGTGCTCTTCCTCAGGTAGCACTTAGGCTAGCAGGGGCATCGTGGCTGCTAACACAAGGAGGCTCTGATGCTCCCTCTTCCGTAGATGGAGCTGGAGGAGGCCTAGAAGACGCAGCACTGTGTAGCCACTTTCTTATCCATTCTCTGTTCGAAATGTTATTTCAGTTTGATAATAGCTTGCTCTCACTGTGAAAAATACTTAGTGCCATAGTGCTCACTGACCGTGCCTTCTTTTCACGAAATGACAACAAATCAAACCAGTAGGTCACAGGTCAAGCACAGGACAAATGAGCATATGTCCTCACATGTGAAAATATTACTAACAAATGTGTGTTGTTGTTTTTTTTAAATTTAATTTTTAATTTTTTTATGTCATTTACCAAGGATGATTTCACGTTCAATAAGATAAATTTAAATAATCAATAAAATACAAAGTTTGGCACAAAGGCTTGGCCTGCTTGTGCGTGAGTGGAGGGAGGCACAATAACTCATTTGGGGGGGCATGGCCCGCGAATGACCCCCCATGACGCTGACCCCATCTTCCAGGCATATACACCCAAAAGACCATGCCTGTGCACAAAGGAAACATCCCATATCAACATTTGAGAAAAGTTCATCTGCTGAAATTGACTCTGAGATAGATTTGCTCATTGGCTCAGATGTACCAAAGGCTCTAGAACCACTAGATGTGATCAGGAGTGTGGGAGACGGACCTTACACTGTCAAAACCATGCTTGGTTAGACTATCAATGGACCATTAGGAGGTAAAAATGATAATGTCCAGGAGCAGTCCGCAGTAAATGTGAACAGGATATCAGCTGTGAAACTTCATGAGCTGTAGGAACAACAGTTCAAGACCGACTTTCCTGAGTGCATCAGAGATGACCAAGAACCTTCAAAAGAAGGCCAGCAGTTCTTGGATTTGGTCTCAAAATCTGGTAAGCTTGTGAATGACCATTATTGTATTGGACTGCCTTTGAAGGAACGTGAAGTATGCATGCCTGCAGCAGAAGTGTTGCTGAACAGCGTACTCTGAACCTAACGAGAAGATTCAAAAGAGGCTCTTTGTTTCATTCAGACTACACCAACTTCATGTCTGAAATTATATCTAAAGGTTATGCAGAGAAAGTACCAGATGTCTTGGAATGGAATGATGGCAGAAAATGGTATCTACCACATCATGGGGTTCTGCATCCACAGATGAAAAAACTCAGAGTTGTATTTGACAGTGGAGTGACATTTCGTGGTGTGTCCCTCAATTCTCAGCTCTTACAGGGACCAGGTTTGACTAGTTCATTGTTGGAGTCATGGCCAGGTTACGTAAAGAGCCTGTCGTTGTCACTGCAGATATTGAGGCTATGTTTCATCAGGTAAAAGTACCAAATGAAGACCGTGACTTGTTATGATTCCTCTGGTGGTCTGAACGAGACTACAGCCAGAACATGGTGGAATACAGAATTACAGTACATCTGTTTGGAGCAACTTCTTCTCCAAGTTGTGTAAACTTTGCCCTTAGGAAATTTGCTGAGGACAACATGAAATACTATAGTCCTTAAGCTGTAAACACCATCCTGAATAACTTTTATGTTGATGACTGCCTCTTTTCAGCAGCTTCAGAGGAAGAGGCAATAGCTCTTTATCATCAGTTACGGGCAATTTGTTTCATGGGAGGCTTTAGACTGACCAAGTGGACAAGTAACAGCAGTCATGTTTTGGCTGCTATACTTGAAATGGAAAGAGCAAAAGAAATGAAGAATCTGGATTTGGACCATGACAATCTTCCTGTTGAGAGAGTGTTGGGTGTACAATGGTGTGTTCAGTCTGATGTCTTCAAGTTCAAAATCATCTTGAAAGACCGATCGCTCACAAAAAGGGGAATTCTTTTAACCTTACTGTCGTGTTCGGGTCAAATCTGACCGATTTACAACTTAAAACACTCATAAATATTGTGTTTTACATCTGATTGCCTCAAGGCCTTATGATATCTTCCACACTGTGCATTCGAACATATGAAAGTGATGATCACCACAGAAAACATCCCCATACACACCACCCTAACACCCCCCCCCCCACCACACACACACACACACACACACACACACACACACAGACTGAAAAATATCTTTTGTGGGTACACATCTCTTTCCCGCGCTTATGTGCCTATCCTCCCACGTGAACCACCTTCCTGATGAAACAATGTATCATATTTTCACTCAGACTAAACAGGTGTTTGTTATGTGAACCCAGCTCTTTCCCGTGCTTTTGTGCCTACCCCGACCACGTGAACCACCAATCCAGACCAATCAATGTATCATATCTTCACACAGACCCCCAAAATATAGCTTGATGTTTGCCTTGCACTCCTTTTACTCTGAGCACAATGAGTAGGCGACTGACCAAGCGGTTCACTGTCAGAGAGGCTCTGGACCAGATTTTAGAACAAGATGAAGAGGGCACTGAAGTTGAACCAGAGATAGAGGAGGATGTCTCGGAAGTGGAAGACAACACAGATTTTGATCCAGACTTTGAGGAGACTGACCAGTCAACAGATGGAGAGGGAGAGGCACCTGAAGAACAGGCACCTGAGGAGACATTGCAGTCCAAGAGTGGAGACTTGCTCTGGTCTTCATCCCCCCAGGACAGAGGAAGTAGAGCGAGAGTGGAAAACATCATAAAGATGACACCAGGGCCAACACGGTATGCAACATCTCGTGTGAATGACATCAAGTCCAGCTTCCAACTCTTTTTACCAGAGTCCATTGAGGGAATTATACTGGAGATGACAAACCTGGAGGGGAGGCGTGTGTTTGGGGACACCTGGAGAGAATTGGACCTGATAGACCTCCAAGCCTACATGGGTCTGTTGATCCTAGCAGGAGTATATCGCTCAAACAATGAGGCTACAAAAAGTCTGTGGGATGCAGAGTCTGGCAGGCCTATATTCCGGGCAACTATGTCATTACAACAGTTTCATGTCCTTTCAAGAATTATTCGATTTGATAACAGAGATACACGACCCGTCCGCTGGCGAAATGACAAACTGGCCGCCATCAGGAACGTTTGGGACAGGTGGGTGGAGCGCCTACCACTGATGTACAATCCAGGCCCTGAGGTGACAGTTGATGAGCGCCTGGTTCCTTTCAGAGGTCGCTGTTCCTTCAAGGTGTACATTCCAAGCAAACCAGGGAAGTATGGAATTAAGATCTGGGCAGCATGTGACGCCAGGAGCAGCTACGCCTGGAATATGCAGGTATACATGGGGAAACCCAGTACTGGAAGGGCTGAAAAAAACCAGGGCATGCGTGTTGTGCTGGACATGACAACCGGTCTCCAAGGGCATAATATCACATGTGACAACTTCTTCACATCATATGCTCTTGGTCAGGAGCTGCTGAAGCGGAAGCTCACCATGGTAGGGACAGTGAGGAAGAACAAGCCTGAACTTCCCCCTGCACTGGTATCGACCAGAGGAAGAGAGGCACTCTCATCAAAATTTGCTTTCACTGACACACACACTCTTGTGTCATATGTTCCCAAGAAGAACAGAAATGTCATCCTGATGAGCACGCTACACAAAGACACCGCTGTCAGCACCACAGAGGAGAGGAAGCCCCTTATGATCCAGGACTACAACAGGAACAAAGGAGGCGTTGACTGCCTTGATAAGGTAATGTATAGTTTCATCCATCATGCATTTTATTTTATTTTTATTTATGTGAATCATAGCATTTTGTGTAAGACAGATTCAATATTATTTCCAATCTCTTATTTATTGTTCCTTTCATTGCAGCTTACTGGTACATACACCTGCAAGCGAATGACAGCCCGCTGGCCTGTGGCACTGTTCCACAACATCCTTGATGTGTCTGCATGCAATGCATATGTGGTGTGGACAGCGATCGACCCAACCTGGAATCAAGGGAAGAGTTTCAAGAGGAGACTCTTCCTAGCAGAGCTGGGGAAAGCTTTGGTGGCTCCTCTTATTGAACGCCGCCAGCACCTTCCCCGCACACCAGCCTCTGCCAGTCTGGTTAGGAGTGTGCAAGCCCCAGTCGCTGCCCTGGCCGCTCTTCCTCAACAAGCACAGGGGCAGAAAAGGAAGCGCTGTGAGCTCTGTGCCCCCAGAGACAACAAAACAAGCCTGAGATGCTGCAAATGTGATGCCTATGTTTGCAAGGCCCACTCTGACCTGAGTGTCAAATGCCACTCATGTACATGAATTCACATGCATACAAGCACACACACGCACACGCACACACACACACACACACACACACACACACACACAACTTCATGTTGAGGAGTTTGGTTTTCCATTTCTTTTTTACATTACATCTTCATTTTGGAATACATTTTTACTGCCTATTTGCATTTTCATTGCAGTTATTCATGTTATCCATGTTAACCACTACTCTGAGACATTGTTCACAGTTAAAAAGTGTTAAATAAAAATTTGGTGGTGATTAATGTTTTTTGTATTAATTTAACAGCAGTTAAAACAGACCGGTCAAATTTGACCGGGAACACTAAAGTAAGGGGTGGGGGATGAACAGGACCGGAGGGTTAACTGTTAGTTCAGTGTATGATCCCCTAGGAATGTCCTGACCACCAAGAAGATACTGCAAGACTTGTGCAGAAAAAAGACTGGTTGGGATGATATGGTACTAGACTCCATCGTACAGGAATGGATGAGTTGGATTCAGGATCTGCATAGGCTGGAAGGCTTCAAGGTTGATAGATGCTTCAAACCCACAAACTTTGGAACAGTGACATCTGCTCAACTGCATAATTTTTCTGATGCATGTGAGGACGGTTACGGAACTGTTAGTTACCTGTTACTGCATAACAACCATGTTGAGGCACATTGTGGATTTGTGATGGGAAAAGCAAGAGTGGCTCCATTAAAGCCAGCCACTATCCCTTGTATGGAGTTGACTGCTGCTACCATGGTGAGCAGAATGGACACAATGTGGAGAAAAGAGCTGCAGATGGAATTAGCAGACTCCATGTTTTGGACTGATACACATCTGTGTTCAAATACATCAACAACAAGACCACCAGGTTCCGAACAGAGTTTCTGAAATAACCAAAGTCTTGCATGCACAACAGTGGAGGTATGTTAACACAGCTAACAATCCAGCAGACCTGGCTTCCCATGGTTCAACGGTCAAATCTTTCCTGAAGCAATAAGTATGGGTGTCTGGACCTCAGTTTCTTCTTCAGCCTCAGGAAACATGGCCTCAGATTCCTGAAGGATTGGAGGAAATTTCACCAAGGGACTCTGAAGTCAAGAGCATAACCGTAACTGTTGCTGAGATAATGTCTGAAGAAGTGGATCCAATAACTCGCTTGATCCATAACTTCTCCTCCTGGATTCGTTTGAAAAAATCAGTAGCATGGATGGTCAGACTGAAAAGACTGCTTCTGCATTGTAGTACAAAGAGAAAACAAGCAATTTATGTTTTTGCTCACCTTCAACCAGACAAAATCTGTCAGAGAGACATGGGTCTCACAGTTGACGAGCTGGAAATTGCTGAGATGGAAATAATCTGCTTCTGCCAGAAGAACATATTTGTGGATGAAATCTCAAGTCTGAAAAAAGGAATGAATGTTAGGAGAACCAGCCACATCCTGCCCAAAGATTCACACATTTCTAATCTGATTCTTCGGCATGTTCATGAAGAGGTCGGTCATTGTCCAGATTACGCCAGAAATATTGGATTCCTGGTGCCACTGTGTCAATCAGAAAGATTGTGTGTTTTGTATGTCGGCATATGAATGCTACTCCTGGACAACAGCAGATGGCAGACTTGCCCCTGGATAGAGTCACTCCCGATGAACCCCCCTTCACGTATGTTGGAGTTGACTATTTTGGACCCTTTGGAGTGAAGTGTGGAAGGAGTGTTGTGAAGCGCTATGGTGTTATTTTCACCTGTTTAGCTGTAAGAGCAATTCACATTGAAGTGGCATCATCACTTGACACAGATTCTTTCATCAATGCCCTTTAGCGTTTTACAGCTAGACGTGGTCAAGTCAAAGAACTGAGATCTGACAATGGCACCAACTTTGTGGGAGCTCAGCGTGAATTGAGGGAGGCAACTGAAGGCTGGAATCAAAGTTGCATCCACAACACACCACCCCAGAAAGGAATCAACTGGATCTTCCATCCCCCTGCTGGCTCACACTATGAAGGTGTATGGGAAACACTGATCAGATCAGTGGGAAAGGTTCTCAGTTCCACTCTCAATATGCAAAATCTTGACGAGAAGGGTCTTCACACAGTTTTGTGTGAAGTTGAAGCCATCCTAAACAGTGGTCCAATCACCAATGCTTCTACAGACCCAAATAACCTTGAAGCACTCACTCCAAACCACCTTCTGCTTCTTAAGACTTCACCATTCCTACCACCAGGACAGTTTCAGAAGGATGACATACAGTGGTGGAAAAAAGTTTTCGGACACCCCATACATTTGTGAAATATTGCATTAAGAATCACTCTTAGGTCTTCAAGTGCAATTTCTTTTAGTACAGTCACAGCCAAATTACTAAAGAAATCCTAAAAAAGCCATTAAAAACTTAAAATTGGTCGTGCTTTTTATTAAAATACACAATTTTTGTTGCCATGCTTCGTATCTATATAAAGCCAGCACATTTGAAAGTTCTTCAGAGACAAAAATGGCTAAAACAAGGAACCTAACGCAGGAAACACGCCTGAAGATACAGATTCTCAGCCAGGAAGGGTACAGCTGCCGCCAGATAGCCAGGAAGTGCAGATGCAGTCCTTTAGCAAGTGGATACACTCTGCAGAAATACAGACGAACCAACAGCTTGGAAGACAAACCAAGATCTGGGCGTCCAAGGGTTTCTTCAGCAAGAAATGACTGCATCCTGATCCGTATGTGCAGGGAAAACCGCCGAATGACATCACAGGAGCTTCAGCAGCAGTGGTCAAACCAAACTGGTGTCCAGTGTTCCACCCGCACTGTACGTGGCCGACTTTTAGATCATGGCTTAAGGTCCTACAAGGCTGTCAAGAAGCCCCTGATCAATGAGAGACAGAGGTTAGCCCGAGGCGTTGGGCCCAAGCACACAAGAACTGGACAGCCAGGAATTGGAAGAATCTTCCTCCTGCTAATGTGAGGGTACGCAGAAGGCCAGGCGAAGCATTATCTCCAGCATGTACAGTACCCAATGTCAAGCATGGTGGAGGCAGTATCATGGTTTGTGGCCAGCTCAATCCCCGGACATGAGCCCCATTGAAAATCTGTGGTGGATTATCAAAAGGTCTGTTTCAAAGCGTAAACCAAAGAATTTAGAAGAATTAAAAGCAGTAATTCAAGAAGAATGGGACAAGGTTACCCCTCAACTGTGTGAAAGGCTCGTGGGGAACATGCCAGCCAGGATTAGAGCTCTACTGCGTGCTAATGGCAGGACTACTAAATATTAATTTGATGATGTGATGGTTTATTTATTTTTTGTTTAGTTTTGAACACATTCTCTGTTATTTGTTGACTTTGATACCAACAATGTTGAGAACTGACATATTGAAACTGTCAAGAATTTAGTTTTGTTAGTTTTTCTTGTAAACAATAAACAAAAAAAATATCATTTGTATTTGTTTGTGTCTGTCTAATACAACCACACCTTTTGAAACACAAAAAAAGATTTTTCCACAAATATTTCATGATAATGTAGCATATATGATAGGAAAATTAATAATTATGCTGAATATGCTAACTAGAGATCTGGATAATTGGCTAGTTGTCAGAAGATATAAGCTCGGCTCAAAGAGGAAGTGAACAGTTGTGAATCACACAGAGACAGAAATACTGCTTGGTATAAATGGTACCATGTATTAGAATTATTAACAAAATAAATAAAACAATATTTGACAAAAGTAGAAATGTTTAACAAAATAAATAAATAAACAATATTTAACAAAAATAAATCACATTCCTTTGAATGGCCATTCAAGTTTCTTTGAAGACATTGAGTATATGTATGCGTGGATTTCACAATTTCACAATTTCACAGTATTTTAGCCCCAGCACAACACAAGCAACCCATAGAAAAATCCCACCCCAAGCTCATACAACCCACGTCCAGGTTATGGAAAACAGTCCAAGTGAGTCGTCAATAGTTTCAATTCAGTTGTTTGCAGTGATTGGTGTGTTGGTGGGTGAATGAGGACAACGAGATGAGCAAAGTTCCTTATAGGTTTCAGAAAAAGAGTCTATAGGCTGCAAGGAGCCTCCTACCCGGAGGTTTCCTTCCTTTGTAGCTCGCCATCAACCTGGCCTGTGTGTAATACAGGACCATTCATTAAAGTTCATTGTGTACACATTATCAATTATCATTCCACTGCATACATATATACATACATACTCATTGCCTAATAAATAAATAAACATCAATTGCATAGCATGTCAAAGACTGTCAAGTAGTGTTAGCCACGAGTGAGCCGCGAAGCTAATCATCCCATTAAAACACATGGAGACGGCTAAGCTAGCGCCACACACACACAATCAAACACTCACCAGCTCGCTGTAAGCTACAACCTCAGACCGCGGACACAGCGGTAAATGGATGCACCCTCGGACACACTCAGGACAGACTCAGCGGTAAGCGGCTCCTGAAAGTTAAGAGTTGTTACGGTAGGCATAAAGCATTATATCACTAAAAAACTTGTGCCAAACAATTCCAAACTGACCTGCAGCAACTCCGTTCCGACCGTGGCTCGGCAGCAGCGAGCTACTTCCTGCCCTCCCCCATATACTGTACTGATTGGCGGCAAGCGGTTGACGGTGACGTGACGTAACGCGACGTAACGTGCTGCATTTTGCACCTGGGTTACACCCTCCCCCCTTTAATTCATGCACGTCCCGGTGCATACTACACAACACGCACACAAGGCACAGACGAATCGCTTGCTACAGAGGTGGAACTCAAAGCGCTAGTACAGACATCGGCTAAACCTTGGAAAAGAGCGTTCACAACAGAAATAAATGGATTGCCTAAAGCAGGATACTGGAGTCGCTTAGGTGGCTGTCGGGGTCGAGTAGAACGCCTAATTGTGTCAGCAACAGGCTCCACAATGTCACTACCATCAGCTACGTGAAGTTGGTCAGCGGGTTCGGCAGTTATCTCGACCGGACTAGTGTCTCTAGCAACTATCTCAGGGGAGTGAGTGGATGTCTCAATTTGATCACCCCGGGGGTCTAGGGTCTCTGGCTCATCTGGTCGGGCCACATCAGCAGTTTCAGGTGGCAAGGGACTGACAATTTCTGGTCCACTAGAAGATGGCGTGGGAATGTCAGTAGTCGGAGTATGAGTGGCAGGCTTAACTGCATTTTGAGCTGAAGGCACCAAGTCCATCCTAAATCGAGCAGGTGGACAACTGTGCAAGGGTGGAAAATCGTCCATTTCGTCATCCACTGGACCTTCAATGAAATCTGTGTCAGTTTGTGACTGACTGCGGGTTTTGGGTCGGCGGATGGGATCAGGAACTGGCGGCTCGTCCTCAACACCAGCTGGGAGGAAACCACATGGCAAAAGGAGATCCCTGTGGAGAGTCCGAATAGGTCCATTCATGGTTTTCTCCAGTCTTACTGTATACACTGGAAGATCTCCGGCACGGTTAACAACTTCATACACATCACGCTCCCACTTGTCTTCGAGCTTGTGTTTGCCACGAAGTCTCATGTTGTGTACGAGTACCCTGTCCCCCACTTCCAGAACGGAAGGGGTCACACGCTTATCAAAGCGAGCCTTGTTTCTTTCCATTGATTTGGCAGCGTTCTTTGAGGCAAGCTGATACCCTTCCCGCAACCTTGACCGCAGGTCCTGGATATACTGACTGTGTGATGGAGATTGAAGTGGGGACACTGGTAGACCAAAGGCCAGATCTACTGGAAGTCTAGGTGATCTTCCAAACATCAGCTCATAGGGTGTAAATCCTGTGACTTCATTGCGGGTGCAGTTATATGCGTGCACTAAGGGCTTCACATATTCCTTCCACTTGGTTTTCTTCTTCTGGTCCAACGTCCCCAACATACTCAAAAGAGTTCTGTTGAAGCGTTCCACAGGGTTACCACGAGGATGGTACGGGGTAGTGTGTGTCTTTTCAGTGCCAGTTAGTTCACAAAGTTCTTTGATCAGCCGAGATTTGAAGTCAGGTCCTTGGTCTGTATGGAGACGTTCAGGGATGCCATAGTACACAATGAACTGTTCCCATAAACACTTCGCCACAGTCTTTGCTTTTTGGTTCGGCGTTGGAAGGGCTACAGCAAACTTAGTGAAGTGATCAGTCAGGACTAAAATGTCCTTGGTATTACTGGTATCCGGTTCAAGTGAGAGGAAGTCCATGCAAAGCAGTTCAAGTGGACGGGTGGTCTTGATGTTAACCAAGGGTGCAGCTCTGTCAGGTGGAGCTTTTCGTCGAACACAACGGTCACAGGTCTTGATCTTTGTCTCTACGTCAACTGCCATTCGAGGCCAAAAGAACCAAGTTCGTACCAAATCGAGTGTCCGTTCAATCCCCAGATGACCCATATCGTTATGGAAGGAGGTTAAAACTATCGGACGAAGCTCTTTTGGCAACACCAGCTGGAACAAGATCTGGTCATCACACTGTCTTCTCCAATACAAAACACCATTACAAAGCTCAAGGCGATTCCACTCTCTCAGTAGAAAGGCGACTTCTGGGAGTTCATGCCTCATCGTTGGAGGGACCTTCTCGCCAGTCTCCATCTGATGAATGACCTCCCGCAGACTGGGGTCTGCCCTCTGCTTCTCTTTGAGGGCCAGCTGAGAAAGGGGTGGAATGATTGGCAGGCCGTGCCACGCTTCCGCGGCATACTCCTCTGGGATGGCATCAGCAGAAACAGACAAAGACTCCACCAGGGTGAGGCAGCGTTGCATTGAGTCAGATGAAGGGCAGCGCCGCATTAGACAGCTCTGGCAGATGGCCTCAACCACGTCTGGTGCAATCTCATCCACATTCCCCGGTTCCCTTAGGTGCTGAGAAGTGAACTGTTGGAGCAGGTCCTCCTGGGAAGAGTCATCAGACAAGTTGCTATGTGGACGGCGGGACAGGGTATCGGCATCCATGTTCTGCTTTCCGGAGCGATATTGCAGCTTAAAGGAGTATGTTGACAGAGCAGCTAACCATCGATGACTGGTAGCATCTAATTTGGCTGAAGTTAGGATGTATGTCAGGGGATTGCTGTCAGTGACAACTGTGAAGGTGGCCCCATACAAATAGTCATGGAACTTCTCAGTGACTGCCCACTTTAATGCCAAGAATTCCAACTTGTGCGCTGGGTACCTGGATTCACTCATTGTCAATCCCCGACTAGCGTAAGCTATCACTCTTAACTCCCCTTCCTGCTCTTGGTACAGAGCAGCACCCAATCCGCTAGCGCTAGCATCGGTATGAAGGATATAGGGCTGCTTCGGGTTGGCAAACCCAAGAACAGGAGCAGAAGTGAGATTGGCAATCAACAACTCAAAGGCTTGTTGGCATTCAGGAGTCCACTGTTCACCAAACGGTACTGCAGGATGGAGAAACTTGGAGTTGCGGGTGGGTGCTCCATGGGTGGATTTCCGAGATGGCGCATAACCTCGGGTGAGCTGGTTGAGAGGTTTGGCCACTGTGGCATAGTCTTTAATAAAGCGCCTGTAGTATCCTGCAAATCCAAGAAAAGACTTCAGCTCTTTTAGCTTAGTGGGAACTGGCCAGGATTTTAGGGTCTCGATCTTTTCTGGATCAGTTTCCACTCCCCTCTCTGACACCACATGACCCAAATAACGCACCGCCGTCTGGAAGAACTTACACTTCTTGGGGGAGAGTTTGAGACCAAACTCCTTCAATCTTTGTAGTACTCTCAACAAGCGGCGTTCGTGCTCTTCCAGGGTGTCAGAAAAGATAATCAAATCGTCAAGGAAGACAAGCACCTCTTTCAGGTTTAAATCACCCATGCACTTTTCCATGAGACGTTGAAATGTGCTGGGAGCATTTGTAACGCCTTGGGGCATCCTGTTGAATTCCCAAAATCCGAGAGGTGTCACAAAAGCCGTCTTAGGTTTGTCTGCTTCATTCATTTCAATCTGGTAATAACCAGATTTCAGGTCGAGTACACTGAACCACCGAGAACCTGTGAGTGCTGAGAACGACTCCTCCAGGTTTGGGAGGGCGTATGCATCTTTGATGGTTTGGAGATTCAGTTTCCTGTAGTCAATGCAAAGACGAACATCATTGTTCTTCTTGCGGACAACAACAATGGGTGATGAGAATGGCGACTCTGACTCACGAATTACACCAGCCTCAAGCAGGTCCCGCAAATGGCTTCGGACCGCTTCGAGGTCATGGGGATGGACGGGTCGCGCACGATGCTTGAATGGCGTCTCATCGTGAAGTTTAATGGAATGCCGCACCTTGTCCGTACATCCAAAATCAAGGTCATGATGTGAGAAAACCTCCGGTAGATTGTGGAGTTTATTTGTGATTCGCTCTTTCCATTCTTCCGGTAGAGGTGAATCTCCAAAATCGAAATTCAGGGGAGTTGTGGGATGGTTCCCAGATGGTTCAGGATTGGTTACAACCTGATGTGACAAGACACACGGAGAGGGACTAATCCCTGCGATGACGCTGCTGGGTGGAACATAAATGTCTTGCTCAGATTTGTTACACAGGACAACAGGGACTGTGTATGGTGGCCGGGCCTCAAGTGCTATCAGGCAATTTGCAACACTTAGCCCACCGGGCAGAGGAGCTGGGGGATGTTCAAAAAGTGCACACTGACCTCTGGATGGCACTGAGAGTTCAGCTGCACCATCAACAACAATGGTTTGGCCAGCAGGGATCAGAACAGGAGCCTTGCTGGATAATCTGATGATTCCCTCCTGGTTCTGTTGATGACGTACCTGCAACACTTTCAGCACTGCACGATATCCAAATAAGGTGGGCAAGAAGGTGCTGTTGTCATTGTCATATTGGGTATATAATGCCTCCAAGGTGTTCATACCAATCAGAACAGATGACTGGGACTCTGGTCTGACGTCAGGAACAATGAGAGCAAGAGTGGGAACCTCAAATACTGAACCAAGGAAATCTTGTGGGAACGTTATAGTGGTTTCGATGTACCCAACGCATGGGACAGCTTGACCTGCGGCACCTTCCACCTGGAGGAGATCATGAAGGGGTTTGACTGGTTGATCAGAGAAATGCAGGTTGTAGAGAGAGACCGGAATGGTGGTTACTTGTGATCCTGTGTCCAGGAGACAATGACAATCTTGGCCAGAGATATTTACAACTGCAGTACATCGTGAGCCCACTAGTCCTTTGGGCAATCGCCATGTGCCTGTGGTCGATTTCTTCAGCTTTGCACACTCAGCAAGTTTCTGCTTTGTGGGACATTGTTGGTCCACAATGGTGCCTGTTCGCCCCTCAACAGGAACCGGTTCTAGTTTAAATGCTGAGCAGTCTGGTTTGAACTCTGCCATCTCTGCTGTTTCTCTGTAAATTCTTTCCTCTTTATGGTGACAAGAGTTGGATTTGAAGGGTTGTCGCACTGGGGCTTGATATGACCGTCTTCACCACAGCGGAAACAGTAGCCGGGCTTTGGTCCAGAAGGCAGGGTTATGGCTGATGGAGTAGTACTTGGCTTCCCAGCCCTTGGACCTCTACCCAACGTACTACCACTAGTGGCCTTTGGAAAGGCAGGTTTCTTCAAACTGGTTTGAGCAGCAGTTAGTGTTGCAAGTTGTCGTTGGATCTCAGCCAGTTGCTTTGTAAGTTGCTGGGTGATTGTAGTCAATGTAGCATATGCCCCCTTCTCATCACTATCTGTGAATGCATACTGGGCTTGGGAGCTAACTTTTGGCTTGCTGGGGCCCAGATGTTGTTCCATTCTCACTGCTTTAGCAGCTTCACAGTCTTCCTCGGTGCGGAGTAAGAGTAGCAGCTCAGAGAATGAAGGTGGTTTTGATTTCTTCTGTTTAAGTTGGAGTTGGGCACTGAGTGCATCATTCCAGCAGCCTCGGCAAAACTGGCTGAGTAGGTGCTTATTGCTGTCAGCACCAGGAATTCCTCCTCTTTTTACAGCGATATTCAGGGCAACTTGTAGTCTTTGAAGGTAGGCAGAAGGCTTCTCTCCCGCATTTTGGAAGGTGTCTATAAACTTGGCATAAAGTTCATCTCCATCTTGTACAGTGCCGAATGCAGAGTCTAGAGTCTGTAAATAGACGGCTGGTGGTGTGTCAAATCGAAGATGCTTGACCATGTCAGCAGCAGGGGGCAGCAAACTTTCAAAAATTTTCCTTGAACTCTGGAGATCAGATACTGCGGGATCTTGCAATAACAAATCTACACCAGAGCGCCATGTATCATAGTCTGTTTCATTCTGTGGTCGTGGCACTTTTCCAGAAAAAGATCTGAGTCTATGTGCTGAGAGGTGAAGGACGCTGTCCTCATTCTTGACTATATGCTCAACAACATAGCATTGCACTTCTGGTGGATTGACCTCATGAGCCGCTATGGCTGGCATGGATAGTGTGGCTTGGGGCTGAGAGGCAGATGAGAAAGGGAATGGCTCCTTTTTCAGGTTGGGCATGGTGGTGGTAGAAACAGCAGGAGGTGCAACTGGGAGTTGAACGGAAGACACAGGAAGTGAAGGCGCAGGCGGCGAAGCACTCACCACCTTCACACAGCACCTCCCCTGGATACTGTGTTGTGATAGAGTGACCAATCTGAGACATCGCACTCTTCAAAACTTCCCCAATGTCTTTCCCGGTGAGCTTTGCAAGGTTTTCTAGCTCTGAAATGTAGGATTTTGTTGCCGAGCTCCCTCCCTGTTCAGCGCAAGCAGTGGACAGATCAGAGATTTCATACACTACTCGTGAATCACTAGAACAATAAGAGTATGGTAAAATGGGCCGCAACGCAGCTACCCCCACACCAGAACTGTATTCAACAACGAGTGTTTGATCAAAAATGGAGTCTGGCTCCTTAATCATTTCAGTTTTGGCAATGGACCCATATTGTTTCAGGAAGTCAAGGACTTCTTCATCAATTTCTGTTTGTGTTATACCTTTAACCACCACTGCATTTGGTATTTTAATACCATATTTGTCAAAAATGTCCATGATTATATATTGCTAATACTGTAACAGATCCTCCTGGCTAGCTCGCCACAAAATATGTAGCATATATGATAGGAAAATTAATAATTATGCTGAATATGCTAACTAGAGATCTGGATAATTGGCTAGTTGTCAGAAGATATAAGCTCGGCTCAAAGAGGAAGTGAACAGTTGTGAATCACACAGAGACAGAAATACTGCTTGGTATAAATCAGTGTTTCCCACACGTTCATTTATTCGTGGCGGCCCGCCACGAATAAATTTTGGCCGCCAGGAATACATTTTTCGGCTTTTGACTCGACCTGCCTCCGGACTGTTTGCTTTGTGAATGTCGCGTGTCGTTACAATTCTGGAGCATTGGGTGGCGGTATGCATTGTAACGCCGCCTATAAATTAATAAGACGCAGAAGAAGAAGTCGTGGCGGAAGAGGCGTGGAACAACAAAGGTAAGACGTGCCGGTACAAAGTGGTCAAATAAGCCCAAAAGTGGTCCGAACAACTCTAACTCATCATGTTATATCAGCCTGTGTCTGTGTCAAACCTGGAAGCTCAAAATGTGCAGAGACATTAACTGTTGTACGTGTGTACGTTAGCCGACAGGCACCCGTTGAGCTGCTGCCGCTAGCGCCGTAATGTTAGCTTACATAAATCGGCTCTGCTCATTAGTAATTGACTTGGTTGTTCACTCTTTTACACAAATGAGTATAGAAAAATATTTTCTGAAGAAGAAAAGACCTCGTCTTGAAGAGGAGGTAGGTTCCGGACCTCACGGGGTATTATCAAAACGGTATAAGACGCTTAAGAAACGCATGGAATAGTGACAAGACTTCCATCAGTGTGAAATGTATTTGCTTTCAATATTTCCAGGCTTCAACTAGCGCCGCAGCTGTGGCAGCAGATGCAGCTGCGGCAGAGAGAGAGAGAGGAGGAGGAGGAGGAGGAGGAAGGGATAGTAGTGGGGGGTAACGTTACGTCAGATAACGTCGGATAAAGAGTGCAAACTTTGCAAGCAGTAGAGATATAAATGTCTCTATATCTAAATATACTTGTATATCTAGTAAAAAATAAATACAAGCTATTATTCATATCTTTTATTACTATGTATATCTATTAATCTATAAAAACTAAAAGAGTAAATGTAGGCTATTATTTATATCTTTTTATTAAAATGTATATCTATCAGTGGCGGCTGCTGGTCTTTCAAACAAAGGAAGCTCACTTTAAATTTACATAATAAAATTTGTCATATTTTAGCGAGGCAGTAACTTATAAAAGGAAGCCGTTTTTCAACCACACTCATGCCATAGAACCATACCTGTCAAGTTTTGGATTTGAAAATAAGGGAGATTTGCCGGTGCTCGCTGCGAGCCGTCCCACCACTCCAACCAAGCTCCAGTATCCCTTACATTTTAAGACAGGTGTACAAGATATCTAAAAACAACTTGTCAACTGCTTACTAACTACAGTTAGGTGATCAGAATCTGATAGGCCAACCTTTGTTGACATTGAAATGCTGTGAACATTCCTACATTATAATACAGCCTAAATGAAAACACAAAGGGTATATGAAGCACATTTATTTATGGTTTATAAAACGGGTGCTTCCCATCCTTAAATGTGATTGGCTGAGCCGCGTTCCATGCCGTTGTAAAATCACTGTAACCCACTGGTAGACCGCAGCGTCTGTGTTGCTTGGCAACCATTCTGTCCACTCCATCTTGCTTGGTGGAAGAATGAATAGTTCTCAGTTTATTGTTGCATTATTACCAATAAATTGATGATTTTTTTCGTGTGTTTATTTTATGGGCTATATGTAGGGTAACCGTTTTATAAAGGCAATAAGCCCTGAGCAGCCGTGAGTTACAGTGATTTTACAACGGCGGAGGGGCACTGAACGCCCCTCAGCTGAATGAACTCGTCGTCGAGATGAACGTGTTTTAACGCATCTGTAGTCAATGAAATGTCAACACAACCGTACATATTTGACCATTTAATTTTTGACACTTTAGGGGAAGCTGAGCTTCCCTTGCAGTCTTAGAGAAATCGCCTCTGATATCTATATATGTAGATCTTAAGTAAAAATTTACTGAATGCAGGCTATTTTCATCAATACTTGTACATAAGTCATCGATTGTTCTATTCAAGTACATTTGTATAGCAATTATATATGTATGTATAGTGTTTACAATTGCACCTTTGCATATTCATGTGTGTATATAGTTTTCACAATTACAGTTTCGCAGTTCCATTCAAAATGTGGGTTTTGACTTTGAATCAAAACATATGACCCATAAACACATGAATGCAAAACAATGAAATTTAAACATGCAATGAAAAATGTTATTACTTGTGATTGACTATTGAAATTTAGCAATTAATTGCAATTTTAAAAATGAATCATTTGACAGCCCCAGTTTTAGTCAATAGATTTAACATCCGACTTTGTTAACATTTCTTTCAAGGGTCATTCCACTGATTTTACTCATAAAGATTAGTTCACTCATAATTATTAATACCTCTCAGCTTGCGACTGCAGTTAGCTAATGTCCTCTGTAGAAACTGCACTCCTGGGCAGAGTAAATATTACTCAAATATTTTGGTTTTTAGTTCTAACTTCTCCCTGTGATCCTTCATCTTCCATATGTTGAGTAAAATACAAATATATACTAAAATACAAATCAATTTTCTGTTTAATTACCAGGCTGTATGAGGTTTTAACGAAAAACTCAGCATCCTGTTAGGTGTTGTGCAACATAGGGTATTGCCAACAAATGAAAACGTGCTAAGCTAAGGTGGCTAGGTGTTATTTAAGAATTGGCACATTGTCGTCCTCATTTAGAATCCCAACTAAGACACCAACAACTAACAAGTGTTGCCCCTTGAGTTCTGTGTTGTTTCTGTTTCTTTTTGTGTGTATATGCACAGGATTTAGACATAGTGACTCTGTACATGACATACCTGTATACAGGGGAGGGCAGTAATGCTTGTAACAGACAGGAGTTTCTTAATGCAGCAGCCCCACCACACCACTAGGTAGTCTAAGTTGTTATACCTGTTCTGTTTTGTGTTGTTCAAGAAGAAAACTGAGCAGGCCTACGGAGACATATGCCTGTAAGTACAAGCGCATTGCCCTGAGTTTATTTGAGTATGTTAAGTAGAGTAGTTCACTTGCACTTTATTGTTTGTCATTGTATTTTCATTGCATCGCTAATACTAATTTCTGTTAGCACGTCTATGGAGATTTTCATTATATCTTAGCATTATACTAGCGGACCATAATAATTATTATTCCACATTTTGTGGCAGCTATGCCAGCTGTATTTTGAGTTACTGAGGTTGCAAACTATGCCAAATGGATAAGTTTGTGATTTATAATATGACATAATGCTTTCTTGTCTGTGTTTCATGTAGTTTTACAGTGCCTTTATGTGGGAGGCAATAAATGTCAGACCAGACCTGTAAGGCCCAGCAGCGTCTCTTCTTTCTGAGAACACTGAAGAGGAACAAACTCCCTCCACCTCTGCTGAGAAACTTCTACCACTGCACAATAAAGAGTGTCCTCACCTATGGCTGTACGGTGTGGTACGCCAGCTGCACTGCATCTGAAAAGAAACAACTGCAGCAGGTCATCAAGACGGCTGAGTGGATCATCGGCTCCCAACTTCCACGCCTAGAGGAGATCTATTCCAGCCGTCTCCTCCGACGGCCACAAAGATTCGGAATGACCCCACCCACCCAGGACACTCTCTATTCACCAGCCTTCCCTCTGGCAGACTCAGAGTCATGAGAGCCCGCACCAACAGACTGAAACACAGCTTCTTCCCCATGGCTGTGAAGAGACTGCTACAGGAACCATAACCCCCCCCCCCAGTTTATTTTATGACAAGGACATTGTAGCTGCTATAAGAGAGCACCATACGAAATTTCACTGTATTTATTACAGTGACAATAAAGCTTCTTCTTCTTCTTCTTCTTCTTCTAAATCTTTGTCACTTATTTAAAGAACGGTTTACCTGTCTGCCAAACTAAGCACCAACGTTTAGGAGGGGCAGAACAGGAGTAAAAAAGTATATTTTTAAGAAACAAGTACTTTTCTTGTTCCTTTTTTTTAACTGTACCTCTACTCTTTTGTCAAGTGTATTTTACCAGTAATCTACTTTTTACCTCACTACTTTTACCATTTATGTATATTTTCATGACAACTAGTCTGCTCTAAGTGTTGAAATGGTAACTTTTAAATGGTATTCCACTACAAATTACTGAATACTTGTCTTAAAATGTAATTTGTAACATATTCCAATAGCTGACTCAAACTAATTTATGTGTTCTTAATACTTTAGATTACTTTTGAAATCATTTTCCTGAGCTTATTTGTCTGGGTCTTATATTTTCATACCAGAAACACACAACAGTGTCGTGGCTGTGCATCTCCTCTGCTATTGTCATGTGGAAGGTACACTGCACATACTTTCTTTACAAAAAAAAAATCAGTTTTTGGGAAAATACTCGCTGGCCACTTTATTAGGTACACCTTGCTAATACCCAGTTGGACCCCCTTTTTCCTTCAGAGCTGCCTTAATTCTTGGTGTCATAGATTCACCAAGGTGCTGGAAACATTCCTTAGAGATTTCAGTCCATATTGACATGATAGCATCACAGAGTTGCTACACATTTGTCGGCTGCACATCCATGATGCGAATCCCCCATTCCACCACATCCCAAAAGGGCTCTATTGGATTGAGATATGGTGACTGTGGAGGCCATTTAAGTACAGTAAACTCATTGTCATATTCAAGAAACCAGTTTGAGATGATTTGAGGTTTGTGATATGGCGCGTTATCCTGCTGGAAGTAGCCATCAGTTGATGGGTACACTGTGATCATAAAGGCATGGACACGGTCAGCAGCAATACTCAGGTAGGCTGTGGTGTTAAAACAATGCTCAAACTCAATTAGCACTAAGGGGCCTGAAGTGTGCCAAGTGAGCCCGTCTGAACTGTAGCCTCCGTTTCCTGTTCTTAGCAGACACAAGTGGCACCCGGTGTGGTCTTCTGCTGCTGTAGCCCATCGGCTTCAAGGTTCAGCGTGTTGGTCATTCAGAGATGGTCTTCTGCATACTTGGTTGTAACGAGTGGTTATTTGAGTTACTGTTGCCTTTCTATCTTTAATCAGTCTGGCCATTCTCCTCTGACCTGTTGCATCAGCAAGGCATTTACACCTAGAGAACTGCAGCACATATGGATATTTTCTCTTTTTCTGTAAACTCTAGATCCCAGTAGATCAGCAGTTTCTGAAATACTCAGACTAGCTCGTCTGGCACCAACAACCATGCCATGTTCAAAGTCAGTTAAATCACCTTTCTTTCCCATTCTCATGCTCAGTTTGAACTTCAGCAGGTTGTCTTGACCATGTCTACATGCCTAAATGCGTTGAGTTCCTGCCACGTGATTAGCTGATTAGCTATTTGTGTTAACAAGCAGTTGAACAGGTGTACCAAATAAAGTGACATGTGTCATATGAATTTTACACAATGTCCTTACAGCAAGCGAGCATCGTTGTCTTCCACATTGAATCTGTTAAATATGCACTTGTGTTACATCATCTAAACAAACCATGTAGACCTCTACTGCAGCTGCCTGGAAGAAAAAGAAGCACCACCTATCTTTTGACCACAATGCAATAATGATGATGGAGCAAACCGCAGAACAAGAGCCAACTTCCAGCAACAATCCCTGAACACATCTGGCCTCGCAAAATCTAAAAAAGTCAGCAGTTACATGTTGAAGTGCTGCTGTGCTTCCTTAAAAACACTGAGATCTCTGTTAAAAAAAAAAAAATAGTAAGCTAGCTTGCATTCGTTAAGTTCACTTTTTCATATATAATATTAATAGTTGATGTTATCATAATGACATTAACTTATCTTGTAGGTATAAGTCTGTTTGGCTTTTTAAAATCCATATTATACCAATCAAATGGAAAGTCATTTATTAATCAGGTACTTTTACTTGAGTAGGTTCCTCTAATGGTAATTTTCACTTTTGCTTTAGTCATTTTTTATGGGAGTATTGGACTTTTACTTGAGTAAAGATTCTCAAAACTCTAACCACCACTGTTACCTCACTTCCACCATATTAGCTGTGGTTCTCCCGTTCAGGATTCTTGAAACCTCAGTGCTATCCAGTGAACCAGCCTGGATTTCCTCTAGCTTTGAGTAGAACCATTGTAATCAAGGACTTTTCATCAACAGAGGGCATTGCACAATGCACAAAGGAAATAAACAGTCAAAGCAAAGTTACTAATTACATTGACTACCTGCAAACTTAAATTTGTTTTTACCCCCAAAACAAGTATGGACCAACTATTAATGATACCACTGCACACTCTTTTTTTCCCCCAGTGATTTCTCACTTGCCCTCTCCATCCTCTCTTTCCAACCTGTAGACTATGACATGCCCACTGATGTCATTACGATTTGCAGTTTAGTTTAAAAAAAAAAATAATGCTAATTTTTGGTTCCAGCTGAAAACCAACTTTTCGGGTTTTGAACCAGTTTACTTTTGAAATTCTCTGAAAGGTGCAGGGCCCAGAACGGAACTGGTTCCATGTTGTTGGTGTTGGAAACATTTGGCATCACACGGAGGCACCATAAATATTGGAAACAATATTTGGCGTCACACGGAGGCACCATAAATGTTGGAAGCAATATTTGGAGTCACACGGAGGCACCATAGATGTAGGGAATCTACACTTGTAGGCCTCATCAAGGGGCAACATAAATGTTGGGGACAACAATAATGGTGGGGTTTATAATACTATAATACTCATCAAGGGACACCAAATATGTAGAGGTTCTACAAATAGTATTACAAAAATCTGGGATAATACTTATTATCTATATCTAGTAGGTCTGACATGGCGGCACCAAAAATGTTGGGAACAACACTAATAGGCCTCATTAAGGGCCTGACCTTGTAACAGATCTCCAACTTACGTATCAAATTGGCTATCAGAAATAAAAATATATTGGTAATAATTATTAATTATGTTAAATAACGTGACTTAATTAACATCAAATCACCTTGTGGGGCCCCATTCCCGAAAAGGGAAAAATAATAGCCACTTAATGATATCAGTCTCATAAAGTTCACTAAGCTATTAATTTGAGCTCAAGCCTGAAGGATTTCGGAGTTCTTGACGTAGCAGAGGTTGACTATTCATTCACTCTTGTACAACATTAAACAGACAGCAGGTACGATTCCAAAATTATATTTATTCGTAAAGGAAAACAAAGCAAAACCAAAACACACAAATCCTAACTAACTATATACAAGCATGTGTGTGTGTGTGTGTGTGTATACATGTGTAGGTGTGTGTCTGTGTGTGTGTGTGCAAGAGAGAGAAAGACAGAGGCAGGTGTGGTGATCGAAGGGCCGTTAGGCCTACAAAACAGAACGTCTGACAACAGAGAACTACAAGATGGCTGAATCAAAGCTGGCTTCAGATCGGGGGAGGTGTTTGTCCATGTGGTCAGGACAAAGAGTCTATGTGAATGCGATTTGTGTTACAAAGGGTCTGGATTAGTGCAGAAGATGTTTAGTTACATGCAAGATGTTGTCTGTGAACAGCATTAGCAAATTAAACATGACTTTGCTTTGGTAAAACCAACTAATCAATAACCTAATTGCAGACAATAAAAACAATACTCAAACAGCATTAAATCACATACAACAACAGTCTTGCTTAGCCTGTACAGCTGTGATAAAGCTATGCCCAGTTGCTCCACTGCCGATCCTTGAATGGATGGCGGGAAGAGTTGGTTTGAGGCGTGCTGTTCTTGTTAGCCGGCGAAGAAGGCTGGAAAAAGCTGTGGCTCTAGAAGCAGTCTTTGTTGTGTCCTTGTTCCAAAGGTGCAGACCCGAGGAGGCTGGTCACTCGGGGTCCTTGCAGAGGTAGACATTGGATATTATCTCAACTCGGTTCTCCTTGTTGCTGGAAAGTTAGTTGCAAACCTTAGTGTTTGCACACTAAAGTCCGTGTGCTCCTGCTGTGAGCGAGGGCATGAGAGTCTTAGGAGAAGAAGAGCAAAAGTCTGTAGAGCAATTGCCCCCCCTTTAGTGGTTTGGGGCAAGGGCCTCTGAGCTGGTCAGAGCCCAGGAGAAAGAGAGCACATCCAGGCTGGTCCAGGGCCCAGAAGGAAAGAGATCTGAACGGCTCTGCAGCTCAGGAGCAAGAGGAAGACTGTAGTGAAGGGAGAAGAACCTCTACAGTGTGCCTGGTGACATCAGAGTCACATGACACTGTAAAAGTACTGACTTGTCTCTCAAAGAGGTGTGAGGTGGGCATCCTGTTGAGATGGGTGTCAGATAGCTGTCTTTGTTGATGAACAAAGAACATGAGGTCTCTCCATCTCAGGAGGAAAAGCCTTCACGTGTCCAGTTTAGATTTTAACAAATGACAAATCATCTGTGGTCCAGTGAATCCCAACATTGGGAAAGGAGTATGTCTGTATTTAAATGGATACAGTGATCCAGGGGGATAGAACCATGTTAATGAGACATTACAAACGTCATACCCCTTTCACACAACAAACAGGTGAATGAAGCTGGTCTACTCAACATGTTTGACTTGCATTGGATCTATTCATGAGGTAGCTGCCACTGTTGGCAAAGACTCCAGTCGGCAGTGTAGTTCATACATTTCACTGATAAACAACACAATTACACTGAATTAGATCAAATAATCACCAAAGAAATGTCCAGTTTCAGCCTCTGTCTCCTTCCCTCTCTTTTAAAGTACATTAAAGCCCCTCTTGTCTTAGGCCTCTCTTACTAAATAACAACAAGCATATGCACGTGTTGCATACAGGAACCCAGTGTTTCCCATACCTTAATTTATTTAATCTTACTTCATCACACAGTTGCGTGCAGTGCATTCACTTAGCCCCTCCTTTTTCCTCTCTCTCTCTCTCTCTCTCTCTCTCTCTCTCTCTCTCTCTCCCTCTCTCTGTTTATCAGACCACAAATGAGACAAGAATTAGCTACTAGCCACCCCATGGTCCCACCTCCTCCCTCTCCACCACTGTGGACTTCCCTGATAGTTGGAGTTGCCAGAGCTAGACCAGGCACTAGTTCAGGAGATGGAGCTTCGGTTGTCAGCTGTAGCAGCTTCAGTTCAGCCAGTGTGAAGCCCTCAGCACCGGGTGTCACAGCGGGTTGGTAGCCAGCAGCAGCACTGGGTCTAACCTGTGTAACAGTAGCAACAGAGAGTTTGCAAACTTGCTGAGGTTTGTGCTGGCTTGATTTGAGTTGCTGCAGCTATTGACTGGGGGTCTGTCTCTGGAACTATTGTCTACTCTCCTCCCAGCAAGGTGGTCTGTAGCGGTGGGAAGTGAGAAGGAAGACAGACTTGTGATTTGAGGCTCTTGCTAACATGAGCTACATAAACTTGAAGTTGAAGCCACAGCTGTAAGCCTGGATGTAGATTTTACCATGTGGTCACTGGCTTCTTCTTCTGCTACACATTTAATGCCTCAGCTTCCAGGTCAAAGCCTGGGGCAGAAACTGTGGAGCATGCACAGAGTGCTTGGCCAGTTTTGGTCCCAATGACTGTGTCCATGCAGGAGTAGTTTGACTCCCAATCACATTATCTGATAAAAACTTTGAGAACTTTGATTTAGTACAATTTCAGTTGGAATAACATTTTTACATGAATTTTAAAAGTCCAGCGTTAATGGGACTAACACAATAAATCGATTTTCTCTAATGTGATATAAAAATACTGAGTTTGAAATGCTGCCAGTATTGACATAATATAAGGAAGGGAGGGGCTGTGGATGGGTCTAAACCCTGAAGTTTCACCCAGGAGCCCAGTGTTTGCTTCCTTTATGAGTGTAACACAAACCATGATGTTTTTTCTAAACCAAACCACATGCTTTTGTTGCACAAGGAAATAAATGTAAAACAAGGTGTTTTACTAGCATTGTAAGTTTTGAAAAACACTGTACACATCTAACGAGCAGAAACTGTACATTTCCTGTGAAAAAAAAGTACATTTAGAAAAAACACAATGCACGTAACAGATGTAAATTGACATGCTGGCCCGAAATGTCAACAACAAATGCGGAAGGATAGCTAGTTAATAATATATTCATGTCAGGAGCACTGAGAAAGCGGCAATATTTGACAAGTTGGGATGAGAACAGGTTGGAATGCCACTCACCCTAACCAGGAGGTTCCCATACCAAGAGATCATGTTAAAGGTGAGAACACTCTCAGTAAGTGACCTGTACACCATTGCCAGGGTGTGTTTACTAGCAGTGAAGCTCCTCGGCTTCCTGAGAAGAAAGAGATGCTGCCTAGCCTTTTTTAAATGCAGTCTGCATTGGGCTGAAAAATCAGTTTATCATCAATGATAGTTCCCAAATATTTAAACTCAGTGACCTTCTCCACTTCCTGCCCTTTCATGGTAATGGGCCTGAAGACAGGCCGTGTGCCAGCTGCTCCCATCCTTCCTCCCAGACACAGCTCCCTGGTCTTACTGATATTAAGGTTAAGGAAGCTGCCATTGAACCAGGTGGAAAGGTGGTTGATATGCTGAGAGTAGGAGGGGCTGTCAACATCCTGCAGGCAGGCAACCAGGGCCATGTCATCAGCATACTTAATAAGTGAGAAGCCTTTACCATTATATCTCAACTCATTTGTATACAAAGAGAACAGAAGTGAAGATAAAACACAACCTTGTGCAACACCAGTGTCAAGGACCAGGCAGTCCAAGAGGATGTTGGTTACACAGACTTGTTGAGGTCTCTCTCTCAGGAACTCCCTGATCCACAACACAAGATGGCTACTGACCTTTAAATCACACAGGCGCTTCCAGAGAATATGTGGCTGTACTGTATTGAAGGCAGAGGAGAAGTCCATGAATAGTACACGGACATATGCCTTGGGCTTATCTAAGTGACTTTGTATTTTATCCAAAAGGGTGAGGGTGGCAGCTTTGCGAGGGTTAATTTGCTCAAAAATAGAAATTACATCCCTTTCCTTAACTATTACAGGAGCAGGTGTCAATGCTGCACACATGGTATCAATTTCATCACTAAAATCATGTATGTCAAATCTAGAGTAATGGGTATTCAAATAATTTGCAAGGCCTATGGGGTCAACACACTGAGGAGAAGCTTTTTGTTCCCTTCCCATCATTGTGTTAAGTCCTTCCCAGGCATCCCTTGCATTGCCATTACTAAGTTCCCTCTCAACCTTGTCTAATTATGCAATTTTTTTCTTTCTCTAGTTCCCTCACTTGTTGCACATCTCCCCCCTTAATTGTTATTTTCTTTTGGTTTAGCAGATGTTCCATTCCTTTATCGACCCATGGGTTGTTGTTAGGGTAGATTCTAACTGTTTTTGTTTTAATAATATCACCAACACATAACTCGATATAACTAGTGATGGTGAAAATCAGCAATTCAGGATTATTACAGTAGACCTCTGCATTAAAAATCAAGTCCCAATCAGTGAACTCAAAACAAGTTCTCAGCTCATCAACAGAGTCCATTGTCCAGCACTGAATATTCTTAAGAGTGGGCTTCTCCCTTTTCAGTTTCTGGCAGTATTTTGGTAAGAGGTGAATAACGTTATGGTCAGACTGACTGAAAGGTGGACGGGACCTGGGCACATAAGCACCCTCGACATTACTAAAACACTTGTCCAGAATCCTATCCCTTCGTGTTGGACAGGTCCCATACTGCTCTAGGTTTGGAAGATGTGTGGAGACGTCACATCCATTAAAATCACCCAAAATAGGAATATTGGGTCACCCCGGAGTTACGTTGTGCTTTGTTGTAACTGACTGTTATGCGCTCAGCTGCTAGTGTATAGTCCGGGCCAGGCACATATGCCAGAATGACAATGATCTGCCCGAACTCATTGGGCAGGTAATGTGGGTGAAAGGATACAGTCATGATCTCATGACATTTAGAACAGTCAGTTTCACATATCGTGACGTTGGTTGCCTAGCTGTTATCCACACACACACATATTTCACCTCTGATGTTTTTCCCTATTTGGTTAAAGTCCCTGTCATATCAAACAAGAGTGTAGCCCACCAAGTCAGTGATGCTGTCGTCCTCCGTAAGCTAAGACTCTGTAAAACACATCAGATTGGCTCTGCTAAAGTCTCTGTCATACTTTACAAGTCCAGATAGTTGTTCCATCTTATTCTTTAGTGAGCGCACATTGGATAGGGTGATTGTTGGGAGAGGGGAACGCGCACCCCTCCATTTGAGTTGGTTCTGTATTCCCCCTCTGGATCCATGCTTTTTCCTTTTTGCTGTGACATGATCCGATTGATTTGTGGAGCGGATTATTTCTGTACAGGTGAAGAGAGGGTTCGGTGGGGTAGTGTTTGCTTATTGAGAACCCAGAGTCAGCAGGAGCTCTCTAGAGTAGGCTATCCACTGTTTCTTGGAGCCAATAGTCTTGCTGTTGGCATTTACAATGTCCAGAATAATCATCAACGTGCAGATCACCGCTGCAAACTTGACAAACATGTTGCTTAACATGGTCGTCCAGTACAATCTTAGTTACAGCGTAAAATAACACAAAAAGACGAAAACAAACAAAAAACTAACAACTAACAAACAAGCAAGACGCCGAGGGTCAGCACTCGCAAATGTCAGTACTCACTTATGAGCCCCTATGCTTATTTTTATGAGCAAAGTTGTGATAGATTTTTTTGGCCTAACTATGCATTTTTGAGCAATTTTGCACCACAAAATACCTGTAGCATACAACACGATGACATCAAACACAAAGCCCTTAGCTTTCTGCTGCTAAAAGAATGAATGTTCTTGCTATTCAACGCCTCACACGGGGCACCAAAATGTTGTAAATTTATAATACTAGGCCTCATCAAGGGGCACCAAAATGTTGTAAATCCACACTTTGTACGGCGGCACCATAAATGTAGGGAATCTACCATTTAGGTATCAAATTGGCTATCAGAAATAATTAATAATTATTAGTAATAATTATTAATTATGTTAAATAATGTGACTTAAAGGTCCCATATTATACAGTTTTTCAACAATTTCACATAGGTGTCAGAGGTCCAACAACATTGTTTTCAAAGTGTAATGCCCCAAACCCAGCCTTGGTCCTGAATTTCAGCCAGTCTAAAAGTCCCTTTAGTGAGCTCTACTGAGAACAGGCTGTTTCTGTGTCTGTACCTTTAAATGCTAAAGAGCTGTGTCTGTCCACGCCTACTCTTCGCCCTTCTCGGGAAGAGGATGCGGCTTTCGCTCGCGGTACCATGCGCTAATGTTTACGGTGGATTTATCGCTATGGCTCATAGAAACGCTGTCTTCAACCATACAAGTTTGAACGAGAATCTGACCCAGAAGGAGAGGCTCCTGAAGAAGTTCAGACTCTGCGGCTGCAGCAGGACGTTTCAGAATGGTTAGTTAAAAACACTGTGTGTCCGAATATGTTACTTAGTTTGGTCATATGTGTTACAGTTACTACCAAGTAGCTAACGCTAGCTCCTGCTAACTGTAAGGGTAACTGTGACGGTGTTTCATATTATACTGAATTTATTCAGTATATCAGTAATCTTTGTAAGTTTTTAAAATTTGAGGCAGTGTGCAGTCCTCTGTAAACTACACTGTTCTCCATCACCACTTTACATGCAACAAGTCATGTAACAAATTACCTATGAATTATGCTCTTGGAAATGTTAGGTCAAGTTTACTTTTAATCAACATCTGCTTGTCCACTTTCTTAGTTTTAAGATTCAATAAGCTATTTTTTGTGTGAGAAACGTTCGCTTTGTTTTTTTGATAGGTGCTCCTGTGGAAACTGCTCAACCATGCCCACAGAAGCTGAGAATATTTGCTGCTTGGAGATACCATAGGTACCAATCTCATAGCTAAACTTAAAACTAATTTGTCTAATTAGGCTACTGGTTACACTCACAAATAACAATGACATTTTCTGTTTGTAATTCACTGTAGGTCACCAGACGCCTACAGGAGGTCGATGAAGACCTGTCATGTATGGTTGACCATCCTGGGTTGGAGCCTGTCTGCCTCAATGTCCCTCTGCATAATGGCTGCCAAATATACTGTGGTCCTTTGCAGCCAAGAGGAATACATCAGTATGTTGTGATTTGTAAAATGTCCTAATCTGAATTAAAATCAAAGATGTTGAAGTCTTGCTTTGCTTCAGCAGGCATAATTTTGCAACTGTAGTAACACATGACAAATCTAAGTATAGTACATTTTAATATATTGAATTTGCTGTTTTGTTATTTGTATAGTTTTCATAAACAGATTTGTGCATATTTTTCATGTATTCACAGGAGTCATTTCTGCAGACACTTTCAAGCATTTATTTATATAAAACAATGTGCCTAAAAAAACAGTCACAATTCAAACACAGGGCCAACCTTGCACAATCCACATTAAAAAAGGTGTGATACACACCATTAGTAAATCTCTGCAAGACTAAATATTGTGTCCATTGTTTTTATTCGCTACAGGTATCTGGCCTCTGGCTGGAGTTTTGTGAGCTGGTGCTGGGGATTCCTGGGGCGCAGAATCCGGGTCATCATGCCAGCTTGTGTGGTCCTACGCATCCACACAGTTTCCTGATGCTGAAGGCCACTATGTGGGATTTAACTGGTCCTCGATTGAACCTGGACACATAGCTGGCGATGACCTCCTCCTTGTCAGGCCGCTCATACTGCGCAGTTAAGCCATCCGGGACAGGGATGGACAACAGTGCATTTGCGTATGGCGTAGGGTACACAAAGACTTTTTCAAATATGAGGTCCATCATGTCAGCAACATACCCTGTTTCATAAAACAAAAACACAAAGATTTTGTTCACTTTTATTATTACAATTTTCTTTTTTCTTTTACAAAACACTAAAAATGTCCTAAATACATCCTGGTACTTGACACTAATTTCTTTATTTTTATTTTTTAAGGTTTTGGTTTTAACTGTGTTTTGGTTTTGAAATTTTTTTCACATGTGAGAGCAATACCTAGTACAAGTTGAAATGTCTGATCACTATTAAAAATTGAGGACAAATGTAATAACTTTTAGTCTGTCTATAAGTAAAACACCTGCTTGGAGCCAGTTATTCTTGTCCCATGTGTGGTGGACATCATGCAGGCACTTGGGGTAAAGAGGATCCTCATGTGTGTGGATGTCTTGTACATGGTTCAGGATAGAGGTCTACGAAAATGACACAAAGACAGCAGAAATATTACATAATAAGTATTAAAACGGGTAAATGATTACTAATTTCATCATAACTAATTGTACTAAAGGTGGCTAGTACATACCAGCACTTCTGAAGTGGGGCTGAAGAGTCCTGAAGGATAGCTGTGTGCCTACAGTACGTGTCTCCAGTGGGTCAGTCTGGCACGCAACATCCCTTGATGCGGGTAACTGAGTGGATGCACTCGATGTGCTGGCCTGTATAGAGAAAACAAGGTTTACATTAACATCTTCTCAAATTCGTAGTTACAACAGCTGCAGGCAATGCAAAAATTGTGACAGCAAATGCACTCAATTATATAAAATAAATGACTTAGAATATTTCACTTCCACTGTAAATTGTAAGACATTCAAAGCCTGTAACTGCAGTAAATGTTACATGCTCACCATCTAGAAAACGTGCACGCTGTCCACTTTTTACATACACATTGTAACTATGCACTTACCTAACTATATACATGCGACACTGAGACAACAACGTAACATCAGATAAGGAGTGGGGGACAGGAGACGTGGTCGTGAATCACCATTGAATCAGAGAAATAAAACAATCGTTTCACAGTAATCAAATCACAAATCATCAAATCAAGCACCTCTCATTAGCCTCAGCTGTTGCGGCTACTATCACGTATGATGAACTAACCAGCCTGGTGCTAACAAAAGTAACGTTAACAAGCATACCAATGAGAATTACTGCATATAACTCATTACATCTCTTTACTCTTTACATGCGGTAACTAGTAACAGAGTCGTTGGTGTCGACTGCAGACCGCGCGTTCATACAAACAACAGAGGCTAACGTTACTCTACAATGCACGGACAGTACCGTGAACACATGTCACAATCATCCAAATTACAAATCAGTGTATACAGCTAGCTTCAGATGAGGCTTGTGCTCACACATCTTATGTTGAATGTCTCCTGATATTAATTACTCTGGCATATTATTCAAGGACACAAACGTTAGCAACAGTAACTGAGCTACAGTTAGCTGCAGTGCTAACGTTACAGGGACATTTTAACAGGCTATCACGCTAAGCAGGCCTACACAGTAAAGCAACACAAAATGAAATAACTTACAGCTCCCACGTTTGTAGTTGAGTCACGGACAGTTGGTACCAATCCATGCTTTATCTTCAGGTTTTTAGCGAAGCCTGCTGTGTAGAGAGCAGTCCTCCTTGAAATGCTGGGTGCACACATGCAAAACTTTGGGACGTTTTGTTGGTAAATTTCCAGCAAAAATAAAATCTATCACTGGGTCTTCAGAGGCTCAGACGAAGGGAGTAAAAATAGACTTCTGTGCAGCCAACAACAGAGCAACTGCCGTGCTTTGCTCGTACCTTTGCCATGTCTGTTTTCCAGTTGCGCTTGTGAGGAGACTTGTAATTTCAGAGGGCAGAGCTCATCTACCTGTGGGAGGGTCAAAGGTAGTATCCAATACCAGAGGGAGTGGTTATTTCCCCAGATGACGTCATAAAGGGAAAATATCTGATTCGCCTGTTTGAGCACACTTTCGCTCAAAGGTGGAGCAAGCAAGTGAGGGAGATGACAGACTGTCTTCACTTCTGGGCCTCATACACAGGCTATGGGGACAAATATTACTGTTAGAAAACCATTATAAAGTGAATTTTGCATAATATGGGACCTTTAATTAACATTAAATCATCTTGTGGGGCACCATTCCCAAAAAGGGAAAAATGATAGCCAGTTAATGATATCAGTCTCATAAAGTTCACTAAACTATTAATTTGAGATTTTGATTAATAATTAAATTAATAACCATAACCAAATTAATAATAAAGCCTGAAGGATTTCGGAGTTCTTGACGTAGCAGAGGTTGGCTATTCATTCACTCTTGTACAACATTAAGCAGAGAGCAGGTAGGATTCCAACATTATATTTATTCATGACGCAAAGCAAAGCAAAACCAAAACCAAAACACACAAATCCTAACTAACTATATACAAGCGTGTGTGTGTGTATACGTGTGTAGGTGTGTGTGTGCGAGACAGAGAGAGAGAGAGAGAGAGAGAGAGAGCGAGACAAAGGTGGTGTGGTAATCGAAGGGCTGTTTGGCCTACAAAACAAAATGGCTGACAACAGAAAACTACAAGATGGCCGGATCATAGTTGGCTTCAGATCGGGGGAGGTGTTTGTCTAACCGTGTGGTCAGGACAAAGACAAAGGAAAAGAAGTGGGAACTTTGAGCTGCCTGCTTGGGTGTAGCTCTGTTGCAAGCCAATTTGTAAGTGAGTCTATGGCCCCCTTTACACCTTGCATTAGCATGCGTTTTTTGCAATCGAATAGCAATCGGATAGCGTATGACCACATACATTTATACCTGGTATTAATATGCGTCTCTGGTGTCCCATCCAGATCCGTTTGCTATCCGATCACGCTCCGTCCCGCCCACGTTACATCTTAGTGGCACGCTACAACGTCATATCATGTGCACCACAATAACAACAACAACAACAAGATGTTAGCCATCGATGGAGTTGCGTTCTTGTATGGACACTTTTGTCAGACCAAATGGAGAGCAGACACTTCATTTCACCGTGGCTCCGTCCTCAGCGTCTCTTTACCTTGGTGAAGATAGTTTGATGTTGGATATTCAACGGATACTCACATATTCTTTTTGGGTTCAACACTGATTTCCACCTCCATATCATAGGCAGAAAACAATACACAACACGGGGTAGGGCTATTAACCCCCCCGCCCACACACACACACACACACACACACACACACACACACAAACACTCACAAAAACACACTTTTTATTTTATAAGAAATTTTTAAACAAACTTCAACAAACCATTTTACATTTGTGTGTGGTGTCTGGGTCCAGTTATGTGAAAGCTATTGGGTTAATAGCCCTACCAGCGGCGGTCCGTTCATACGGGGCGCAGGGGCGCCGCCCCCATCAAAATATATCAGTAAAGTCTATTTAAATATGTTAATAATAAATTAATTAAATAATGCGAATTTCGAAATGATTATGTAATAAAATGTGCCTGGTAGTCTGTCAGTGCTTGTCAGTATTCATTAAAAATTGTTTCCATATTGTATTTGGTTAATTTCTATGTTAATATGTGTACTTCCTGCATGAGGGACGCCGGCCAAATGATAGTGAATGCAAGTCCTTAAACTTTTGGCTAGCACGTGACCTGAGGCTGCTCTCTGATTCGCTGCTTCAGATTTTTCGACGGGGCGCAGCCCGGTGCGCCCTGGATCCTCCCACTTTCATCGGCAGCGATTCAGTGTTGTAGTTGTGTTTTTGTGATCTAATGTGATTGGACAAGTCTCGACGGCAACGCTATCGTTCAAGTTCGGATGCGCGTGACTCCTGCTCCCGTTTTACAAGATGATGGCGAAGTAGACCAGTGGAAATGAAAGAAAACTCTGTTGTTTCCCTACAAAATAAGCCTTTTACACGGCGTTCACTGGAGGAAAAAAAAAGAGGATAAAAGAGCTTGGACCGGACCGGCCCGATCTACAGATTCAGCGGCAGGCTAGTGACGGAGGACGAGCTAACACCCGGGGCTCTTGCCGCTCTTGTTATGAGAAACGGAGTTGGCTAGCTGGATGTGGTCCTTGTTTGCTGTTTCAACGTGTTGGTACTGAAGCATTGTGGACAACGGCGGGGGTACAAGACCTAAAACACCTGTCTGAAAAATGCAAACGGCTCGAAAATAGCCATCTGGACACCAGTAGACAGCCTCTGGTCAGTCTCCTCTATTCACCAGGTGTGTGTGTGGATTTGTGATGTGCCCTGTGTCTTTTTGTTTGCTCTGATTTTGACATTAGATCTCCAGCTTGTGGGTTGTATATATGTTTTGCTCTGTCTCTCTATTGCTATGGTATCATTCATTACCATTTCAATATTACCACCTTTTTAGAGCAGAAGTTCCTCTAAATAAGTTGTTATATTTTCCATTTTTTGTTTCTTCTTATTACATTATGGTTCACACCTGATAATCTAGTTATGTGGTATTCACATTCTGATTAAGCTCTAGTGTACAAGGTCTTTTACCTGACGTGTATCTTTTTAAAGTGCACTATGGAGCTTTGTGCATAATTTTTGTGTGTACATATGATGTCTTCTAGTGACTTTAATGTGTATTTTACTATGCATTAGGCCCATATGTTTTTCTTTGTATGCATTCATCTATGGAATCTATTGTATGTATCCAATCTCAGGGACCCTATAAAGGACCAGATGAGCTGTCAGGTGACCTGGCCTAGTAGGTACAGTATTTGAAGGGGTGTCTTTGAATGTTCTGGTTGTCTGAAGAAGAGCTTTTGCACAAAATGTCACAAGGTGGTACAAATAAATGATCATGTGACCATTATCAAGTCTTACTGGCCAGTGTTTAGGCAACATTAGTTTGTTGTGTTGTTACTGTATTTTTATCTACTAAGTTTAGGCCAGTATGCTGTAGTGTGTAAAAAGGCTGTATGTTATTTTTATTGTTTTTGAGGAAATAGAAGTGTCTTATGCAGGTAGTTTATCCCAGCTAAGTTCAAGGCCTACAACAGAATATATGAGCTGAGACTATACAGTAGTATGAGCTCACGTGAACTCGACAGGAATTTTTGGTGGGAAGATAGATGTTAATATATTTTATTTTGGTGTCTTACCTTTTTGTTTTCCTGATTTTTGGTAAAGGAATTCATGTTTTGTAGGAAATAACATCACCCATTTTTTATTTCATTTAACTTCATTTAGTTTATCCATTGTTAATTTGATTATTTTGGTTACTGAATACTGTCAGTCTGATTTGAGACAGAAAGCCTCCAGTAAAAAGCCCAAAAGAGAGAAGTGGTGTTGTCTCCTTTGTTATATTCGCCACACTGACATTGTACTGAACAATGACTATGTCTTAAAATGCACTCTTCATTTTACTGCAGGTAATGCATTTTACCTGAGACACCGTCCCCCCCCCAAAAAAAAGTGCGCCCCCCCAAAAATTTTGATCACCAGCCGCCACTGAGCCCTACCCTGTGTTTCTCATTGTTTTCTGCCTATGACATGGAGGTGGAAATCAGTGTTGAACCCAAAATGAAAATGTGAATATCTGTGAATATCCAACGTCAAACTATCTTCACCAAGGTAAAGAGACGCTGAGGACGGAGCCTTTTTCCTCCTTCTTCCTGTGTCCAGCTGGCGCACCTCACTTACTTGTTTTCATCCACGGAGTTGTTGCATGTGGATTGGAGACGCATTTGCATTTACACTTGTGTTAGATGTGGTCACGATGCGTCCCTGACCACCTTCAGAAGTGGTTTGGCTGATCGGATAACAATACCTCCTCAATGCGTTTCGAGTGTATTTACACCTGTACTTTCATGTGGTCACGAGCAATCGGATTGCTATCCGATCGCAAAAAACGCATGTTGATGCAAGGTGTAAAGGGGGTCTAAGTGAATGTGATTTGTGTTACAAAGGGTCTGGATTAGTGCAGAAGATGTTTAGTTACATGCAAGACGTTGTCTGTGAACAGCATTAGCAAACTAAACATGACCTTGCTTTGGTAAAACCAACTAATCAGTAACCTAATTGCAGACAATCACAACAATAACTCAATAAACAGCATTAAATCACATACAACAAGTTAAACAGTCTTGCTTAGCCTGCACAGCTGTGATAAAGCTATGCCCAGTTGCTCCATTGCCGATCCTTGAATGGATGGCGGGAAGAGTTGGTTTGAGGCGTGCTGTTCTTGTTAGCCGGCGAAGAAGGCTGGAAAGAGCTGTGGCTCTAGAAGCAGTCTTTGTTGTGTCCTTGTTCCAAAGGTGCAGACCCGAGGAGGCTGGTCACTCGGGGTCCTTGCAGAGGTAGACATTGGGGTGCTAACTCAATTTGATTCTCCTTATTTCTGGGAGGTGAGTTGCAAACCTTGTGTTTGCCCTTCTAACCTCTGTGGTTTCAGTTATGCGCCTGCCTTGAGCGAGGGCATGAGAGTCTTAGGAGCCCAGAAGGGAAGAGGTGTAAGCGGCTTGGCCACCCCCAAAAGCAAGAAAAGACTGTAGTGAGGACCTTCTACAGTGTGTCTGATGACATCACAGTCACGTGACACTGTAAAAGTACTGACCAATCACGTTTGATTGGTGTGAGGTGTGAGGTGGGTATCCTGCTGAGATGGGTGTCAGGTAACTTCTTTGTTGAAGAGCAAAGAATATGCGGTCTTCCATCTCAGGGGGAAAAGCCTTCACATATCCAGTTTAGATTTTAATAAATGACAAATCATCTGTGGTACAGTGAATCCCAACAATGTAAACTGGATGAGAAAGAGGAGCAAAGACATGCAAATGCTAGTTGTCTATGGTACTACTCTCTGTGTTCTGTGCATTAATTTGCATTGTGGATGTACATAAACAAAAACAAACATAGGCCCCTTAAAGGTTTTGGGTGAATCAGATGAGATATAGGCATTCAAGAGAAGTGGCAGCAGTACATAGAAACTAGTGTAAAGTTAGTAAATAAATGAGTCATTTTGAAGAACCATAACAGAAGAAATAATTGACATTAAAATCTCTAAAATATACAGTACATTTTAAAATAATCCCCCCTAAGTCTTTGAATATACAGTATATATCAAATTGCAGACATTGTTTTCTTTTTGGACCTAGTGACAGATTCAATCTGACTAGACAGGATAACTCTTCATTCAAAATGCAGTGGACCTAAACAGACCTCTGCCAACTAATTAGCTGCTACAGTGGAAAAGGCAGCAATATATACTATGTGTCACTCCACACTCTCCTTCTATCTCAGACACATTTTTACTATTATAATAATGAGGACACATCACATGATCAGAGCTGCTTGACTGCACTTAGAATAATGAGTTAATGGTTACAACATGGGAAGTCATGTACATGATATGCTTGGCATTCAAGTGTTAATTTGTGGGAACACCACTGCTATGCAACAGCGACCATCAGTGTCTAGAATCCACTGAGGTAAATTAGTGAGCAAGTAATTTTTTTAGGTAATGCAAAGGCATACTGACAGAGGGAAAAGATGGGGTTGTTATCTAAATTTTCCCCAGACTTAAAACAACAAAGAACAACTCTATATGACTAGAATTAAAATATATTAACTTACTATCCACTGGAAACTGAACTTCTATGGTCTCTGCCATTTCTGAAAACATCAGCAAGCACGTCATAACTCGTGAACTCAGAGCTTTAAGAAAAACTTCCACTTCATAAGTTGTGAATACCACAGGAGAAGATGTTCATATAGACTATTCTCATGAACATGTTAAACATGACACTGTTTGAAGGCAGCCAGGGCTACATAAAATGAAGTGGACTTTTAAGGACCTTCATTTCCAACCACCCTTCCAATTTAGACCAGCAGATAGAGTCAAACTATCCGCATCTGTCTCACATTGTTCCCCTGTGTCATTGCCCCACCAAATGCCCTGGCATCAATCAGGAAGTAGACCTCCACAGAAAAAACTCCTCCAAGTGTAACTTTAATATAATAGCCAGAGCTACAAAAACATCACAGAAATGCTTAAATGAAACTGTGAAGACTCACCCCTCCGCCGTCCTCCTGCCTGTACTGTTTCCAGGCCTGGCCTGTGTCACTGTAGAGCAGCAGGTATCTGCTGACCCAGTCTAAGCTGTCATAGCGCCCCTGTGTGGCCACAGCCGTCACCTCCATCCGGTCCCTGAGGTCCACCTGGAGCCAGGGCTCCCTGTCTGTCACCGCGGGAGACCAGCCTCCTGCTCCTTGAGGAAGACAAACACATGGAAAGGAGATCTATTTAAAGCATGGACAGTGGAACGTTGTACTTTTCTACTTAGTCTTAAGGCTTATTTAGACTCTCTTTACGCATGGAAATAGATTTGTCCATCTTAAATGTTGTAAAAATCACTCCCCTCAGACTTCCGTCCTTTATGATGGCATAGATACAGCCAATAGATGGCACTAGAGGGTCAAAAGTTTCACAGAACAAAGGAAGTAACAGAGAAGGAGGTCATAATGTTGTACCTTTAAATGGAGGCAGCATTGTCGATGACAATGGTGTTATATACACCTTGACATGTGGACGGAGAATTCTTTGCACTATTTTTACTGTATTTTATCATTTATTATTATACATTACAGATTTGGTCTATTCTGTCATCATTTAAATGTCTTCATCATCTCCTACAGTTGTATCTCGCTTGAACTACACTACACTGCTTCCACGATCTCCAGTGGTACTGCTCTGTTTCATCTGTACATTAGATGCAGAGACTGATTGAGTCTTCTGTCCATACTCTGTGTTCATTTTGTCCATTTTTGTACATATTTCCTGAAAGCTTGTGGATACAGATGAAACAGAGCAGTACCATGGGAGATTGAGGCAGTGTAGCGTAGTTGAAGCAAGATACGACCATAGGAGAAAATGACATGGTAATATAGTAAAAATAATTCTTCGTCCACATGTCTGGATGGAACAGTAAAAAGCCTCACAGACAACAGCTGTCTACAATGCTGCTTCTACTCAAGGGTACAGCACTACAACCTCCTCCATGATTGCTTCTTTTGTTGTTGTGTGAAACCTTTGACTCCGCCCTCTAGTGCCATCTATTGGCTGTATCTGTGTCATGCATGAAAGTATAAGGGCAATGATGTTTACAACATTTGAAACAGAGGTATCTATTTTCGTAAGTAAAGGAAGTATAAGGCCATGTCCACACGAAGACGTGTCTTTTTGAAACCGCCAAAGAAAATGATCGGATTGCAATAGTGTTCCGTAAACACGGAGCTGGCTTCAAAAATGCAGGCATAAAGATGAAGCCGGTTCAAGCCACTGAAACTGCATAAAAAGGCTGCAGTATATATGCCATCCAGGAGATGGCGCGCCACTAAAAAGCAGAGCATACAGCTCTGAACCAGGGAAGAGGAAGCAGAGCATGCAAAAAAGCCTGTGCAGTGTATATAAACAGAAGAAGAAGAAGAACCAGCACAAGCACAACATGAAGATGGCCAAAACAAATTCCAACACATTGGGGGAAAACGGAGACTTTGCTTTGGACTGACGACGAAGTCGAGCTGCTGCTTCCAGTCACGCTGAATTACAAAGCCTGTAGACTATAACAACATGTTGATTGGGAGCCATGTCACTCGAAGTATGCCGATATAATGGACTCGTTTCAGGCACAGTTTGCAAAACCAACAGAGAAAGATTTCCCACATGACGTTATCGGCATATCAAAATCTCAAATCACCGCCAAATTAAAAAAATATCCGCACGAAGTACAGAGTGTAGCCAGGGAAGAGTGGTCACTTATCTGTCCTACGGACAGTCATTTTTATTTGTTTGCACATTTCCAGTAATTATAATACTAATAATAAAATTCTGCTTGAGAAGTTGTTGTCGTTGTCATGTTTATTTTCACTAGACACACAATTCACACACTTTCAAACTAGCAGTATACTGTACAGGTCACATTTGGAGAATGCACAAAGCTTTAAGACCAGCTGGTGTTTTGGTCACTCATGTTGGTCAGTCTTTAGTTAAGGGTCAAGATACTTTGCAAGCACTCTCCTCACTCGCTACATAAAGTCCATCCATGTTGACTTTATGGATGAGGTTGAGCTTGGTGGTCACCCTCTCAATGGCACTGAAGGTCAAGGTGCCATGGTGCAGAGAGAGAGGTTGCAGTGAGAACAGCCAGTTGTCTTCTGAAAAGTTGAAAAATTTCTCAACATATGAGAGTACTGTGTGGAGAAATGCAGTGAAACCACCCTTGCCATGTCTGCATCGCGTGGAAGGAGACGCTGCAGCTTCACTTTAGTTAAGGAGCCATAGAACTGGTCATCTCGTCTCTGTGTGAGTTTTTGCTTGAAGTTATCCATGATGGAATATAACTCAACACAGGTGGTTTCATCACTCTCCAGCTTCTTTACAACTTCCTCAAAGAGAGAGAGGATATTATTGCAGAAGAGAAGGTAAACCTCCACAATGTCTCCATCTTCCTCAGTTGAGTCCTCACTGAACTTTAACAAAGCCCAAAGTTGTTTGGGACACTCCTCCCCCAGGCTGATGAAGTAAGACTTCAGTGAAGTCCAGGTTTGCATTAGCCGGGTGATGGCTGAATTAAGGGAGAGCCACCTGGTTGTGACATGTCGTAGAATTTCCTGGAACTCAACATCACAAAACCTACAAAACTCTTTGAGTGATTCTCTTCGTTTGGCAGATGTGAAAAAGAAGCCATAGCCCTTCAGCACAACATTTTCCACATCTACAGTGAGCTGGTCACGAGCATGCTTCACTGTGTTGTGCACAATGTGGGCATGGCAGTTTCCTTGCAGCAGATCTTTTTGTTTCTTCTTCAAGTTGGTGAAGACAGAGTTGTGAATTCCGTAATTCACATTTGTATTGTCTGCACTAAATGCTGTCACTTGATCAAATGATAAGCCAAATTTGTCAAGCGACTGCTCTATGAGAGCTACAATACCAGCAGCGGACTCATCTGCATTCTCTATGAAATCAAGCATTTTGTTGGTGACCCCATATTCTGGACTGAAGTATTGAACAGCAAGGGGAAACATCTTGTTGCCTTTATTTGATGCATCCATCTGTATGGAGAATGGGAGGGGTTTATCTGATGTTAGGGCCTTGAGAACATCACCCACTGCCTTTGGAGCAAGGACATCTTTAACTACTGCCTCTGCCTTTGTTCTCCCTATAGTCTTTTTTTTTTTTTTTTTTTTTTACAATTTTTGAATCCGGTAGAATCTTTTGATTCAGTTTATGTGCACAGTCAGCACTGTTGTAGCTGAGGTTGTGTCTGACTCTGTGGTACACCTGTGTCACCTCAGCTGTGGTAACCTAGAGGGGAGGAGTGGGATGACAAATTGTTAATTAAATTGAACTGTATTTGTTTGCTGCCTGTCCTATGACTTGAAAGGAAGTCAGGTCATCCAAACAGTTAAACCACACTAATAAAAGAATTCATGTAATGATCACTGAACACTATTCCTCAACAATATAAACATTTTGACACAGAATACACAGAAAGCGTTACAAACATTTTTTATCTAGAAAATGTATATATATTTAAAAAATAAATGTTTTCTCTTAACAATATTTATTTATTTATTAACTGTTAATCCATTAGTATGATTTGTTCTTTAAATGGCCATATATAATATTTATAATACTACTGTATATTAAATAAATGATCATTCAGTCGACCTTAAAACCTCAACATTCTAAACAATCAATCAAACCACAATAGTCTACTAAACTAGGCTATGCCCATGCACTGACATCTTCTGGCAAAAGCACAACCAGATAGGAAATTGAATCAATCATGACATAATGTCCCATACCGTATCAGTCTCAGGAGATGACTGGGGTATGAAGAACTGTGACACTGACGCTTGGGTCTTCTGCGTTCTTACATGCCTGCAGTGTTGCTCTCCTGATGCATGCTGTCTGATGTCAGACAGCCCACCGTGCATCACTGAAAACACTCACCGACATAATTTACAATTTGCCTTGTAATCATCTCCACTGATGCTGTCCAGCCAAGGATGTGCCTCTTCCCACTCACGTCTGTACTTTTGCAAGCGTTTTCGCTTTTGGGGACGTGGTGGAGTATCGGGTGTAGTGGACATTTTTAAAAAGCACAGATGTTGTGAGCAGCGCCGGTGTGTGGTGTCTGTCTCTAGGCAACCGTGACAGCAACACATGCAGGCGGCCAGGCACAGACATACAGAGGACCGGAGTGGGGGGGTCCTGCGTAGATCCCACCACAACAATTTTGCTGGCCTTAGTATTTCCTATGTTTTATTTTGTTCATTATTGTTAGATTTAGTGTTGATGTGTGTGTGACAGACGTGTATTGGACATTTATGAAAATACGGAACAAATCGCAATACGGGACGCAACATTTAATTGTCAATTAAAGGACGATTCCGTATTTTACGGGACGGGTGGCAACCCTAGTTAGCGTGCTCGGTTGCTTTGAGATGGCTGTCAGAGATGGCAGAGGTATGATCACATGATCCTGTTTGAACAGGCGGTGTGTTCCACCTTTTATTTCCCAATTGAAGAATAGAGTACTGTAAACAAACTGTAGCGTAAATAGTTGTCTATTGCTGCTTGTAATCCGCCACTGTTGTTGTGATGGGACGGCTTCCTGCCAGGGTAAAGTCAGAGGTTAGAGAGGTGGGGCTATGACATCATCGCCGGCCAAAAGTTGCGTATTGGCCGTACACACGGAGACGCTAAGGCGGTGTCTTCAGATTTAGCCACTCTGGAAACCGGTTTCAAAAAGATGCGGTTTCACCCCCCTAAAACGCCGGCTTCGTGTGGACGAAAGGCTGAACCGCTTAAAAACTTTGGCGTATTCACCCTGACACGGCTTCGTGTGGACGGGCCCTAAATGAGCTGTAAGCTTTCAGGAAACGTGCACAAATACAGACAAAATGAATGCAGAGTAGGGACAGTCTTCATATCTAACACTGAGCATAAATGAACCCTTACTCTTCCGTCTGTCTGTGGATTCAGTTGGTAAAAAATCACTGCTGTCCTAATGCGTGCAGAGGGAATATTTGTAAATAGACGGCTTTCAAGTGAGATTTCAAGTGAGATAATAATGGTCACCAAAGTGGAGCCCCACAACTGCAAAAAGCAGCTAAAGCATTTTTCCTCGGATAGTGTCTTTTGTCTGTTTTTATGGAGAGCACATCATCTTAACAGCTACAATGAGGCGTTTGCAGCTCACCTTTGTTAAACAGGCATTAGGCCTAAAATGTTAAAACAGGTAAAATTGTTCTTGACATGGATGGGGATAGGTTAGTTGGTGACTCTAACTTGTCCATAGGTGTGAATGTGAGTGTGAATAGTTGTCTGTCTCTACATGTCGGCCCTGCGGTAGTCTGGCGACCTGTCCAGGGTGTACCCTACCTCTCGCCCATTGTCAGCTGGGATCGGCTCCAGCGCCCCCGCAACCCTCAAGAGGATAAGCGGTTAGAAAATGGATGGATTGATGGATGTCTTGCCACAGGTACAGGTGAGAAGGTGAAGTTTTCTAAGTGTTAGAGCTATGTGTCTGTGTCTGAGAGAAGACACTCAAACACCGCAAACTTGTTAATAATAGTTTGAAGAAAGAGTTTACAATTTACAATCACTTTTTCCTCCATGCAGACATCTTCATATTAAAATATTCTACTAGGAACGTGAACAGAAGTCACAACATCACTGCAGTTTTTTTATTCAGGATTTCTTTTATCAGTCTTTCTGAAAACATTAACTGTGTTCCTTGGGTTTAAAAACCAGCATCTTCAACATGACTTGCTGTTTAAAACAGAAACGCTTGTGCAGGGATGATGCATGTTGGTCCTACTATAAATGACTGGATAGATGTGACACTGGAGATTTACATGATTGAAAAGGTTACTTTCCCCCTGCACCTAAAGATGGACATTTTCATACAACTCTGCGAAAATTAGGTACAATATATCAAGCCCCTGAGACCTGATTTTGTTAAGGAACATACTTTTTATTATTTTTTTCCTTTTCTCTACTGTGTTCTCTTCTATGTCCAGACATTGCATCTTAACGTGCAATTTGTGTAGCCAAACTGCTACAAGCATTTTATTAACCCTATTTTATTTCATTTAGCCTTTATCTTTACCTGTCAAGACTCTTTTTAAAACCCTTTTTTGTTTTTGTCAGCTTTCTCTCTCACTCTCTCTCTCTCGCTACCACTCTCTCTCTCTCTCTGTCTCTCACTCTCTCTCTCTCGCTACCACTCTCTCTCAATTTTTTTTTCAATTTACTAAGCTTTATTGGCATGACTGTAGATTAACAATATTGCCAACACCATTACAAATTTACAAATAAGGTACAATAATAAAAGTATGGAAAGAAAAAAAAATATATTTACATATATAACAGATGATTTAAACATATAATATACATCAACAACAACAACATCAATTAAACTGAAAAATAAATATCTAGTAGATTTTATATTCATGTGTTGCAGTATGTTTTTGTGTGGCACATGTGAGAGGCGCTTGATGAGGTTGTGAGGAGGTGCTGGGGAACCGTCACATGACTGGCCTTTGTTCATACTGACCTCGACTGGAAAAAGAGTTGGGCAGTGGAAGAAAGACTTGCTCAGAGGAGGCTTTACCCTCCGACCTGCAGAGGTCACTGAGATAGTGCACAGTGGTAAACACCTTACAAACCACCCATATAGCAACTGTAGAAACCAGCCCAAATGCTGGAGCAAACCAGGGCAACCAACAAGGGGCTTTAACTCTGTCAGCTTGGGCACATACACCAGTTTAGGTCAGTTATTTTAAGTGTTATCATATAAATATTTTGAGACTGAAATGTAGATAGTTGTTGACCAGATTGTGAAATTTTGAGAGAGAGCAGTGAGTATGATAATTAAACACTCCCCATATAAATGACCTCTTGTGATGAGGTATTAGCGACCACCTAACGATGCTCTGGCAACCACCTGAAGCACCCTAAAAACTTCACAATGTAAAGGTTACTTTTGCTTTGACACATAACATTTCTGGTAAAGTGTAAGGGAGTTTTCAGACGACTTTACCATATAAAAAGCAGCATATTGGCTCAGTGTGATTAAAACAGACTTGTGCTGATCATTTTTGTCCTACCATTAGTCAGTGAGACACAATGTTGCATACTGTCCTGCACACAGTGGCAACAAGGCCAAGTACTCGTGGCTGTGCCTGCCTTAGGTTGTCCCGAGTTCTGCAGGGGGATCTTACCCGTCATAGGCGAACCAGTCTTCCATACTTGCCTGTTTTGAGTTTATTTCCTAATCTGTCACTGCTTGCACTCTACATTAACAAAGCATGTGTTAACACACCATTTAAAAAAAAACAAAATAAGACAAATCTTTGTAATTTTAACAAACTTAGACAAAAATTCTTTTGTGGACATCAGTGCCCCAGGTCATCTCTGTGCATGTGTGTGGAGATATGGGTGGTCTGATGGTCGGTAATGAGTGATGCAAGTTACAGCAAGTAGAGGAGAGGAGATCAGGGAGGCTAAGTAGAGGTGCAGAAGAAACCTGGAGTGGAAACTCCAGCAGAACAACATGAGGGAGGTCTGGAGTGGAATGAGGACCATCACTGGCTTCAGGACCAACAACAATAGAGGAGTTGAAGGCAGCGTGGACAGGGCCAATGAACTGAATCTGTATTTTAACAGATTTGACACTGCTGGTCCCGCCCATCCCCCCCCTGACTCTTCTGCTGTCTGTCTTGGACAACCAACAGCCACTCTACCCTCCCCCACCCCTCCTTCTTACACCCCCCCACCTTCCAGTGTGAGCCCCCCCTACATTTCCTCCCCCAGTAGTCAGACTGACCACACACTTCATCATGAGGACTACACCCCTCCTCCGCCTGACACCTCCACAATGCGGATCATTTGAGAAGACAGCTGATGAGACTCCACTCAAGCAAGGCTGCAGGCCCTGATGGTGTCAGCCCCAGAGTGCTCAAAGCCTGTGCCCCCCAGCTATGTGGAGTACTTCAACATGTCTTCAACATGAGCCTGAGTCTGCAGAGGGTCCCCATGCTGTGGAAGACATCCTGCCTTGTTCCTTTGCCAAAGACGTCGCATCCCAGTGGCTCCAAGGACTACAGACTCGTGGCATTGACCTCCCACATCATGAAGGTCCTGGAGAGACTTGTCCTGGAGCAGCTCCAGCCCATGGTCCAGCCACTCTTGGACCCCCTCCAGTTCGCCTACCAGCCCCGACTTGGAGTGGAGGATGCCATCATCTACCTGCTCAACCGTGTCTACACCCAACTGGACAAGCCAGCGAGCACTGTGAGAGTCATGTTTTTTGACTTCTCCAGTGCGTTCAACACCATCCGTCCAGCTACACGGGGTGACAAGCTGACAGCTATCCAGGTGGATGCCCCTCTGGTGACCTGGATTGTAGACTACTTGACTGGTAGACCACAGTACGTGCACTTGCAACACTGTGTGTCAGAAAGAGTGGTCAGCAATACCGGGGCCCCGCAGGTGACTGTCCTCTCTCCCTTCCTCTTCAGCCTCTACACCACAGACTTCAGCTATTGCACTGAGACCTGCCATCTTCAGAAGTTTTCTGATGACTCTGCCATAGTTGGATGTATCAGCAAGGGTGATGAGGATGAGTACAGGGCTGCTGTGGATAACTTTGTCACATTGTGTGAGCAGAACCATCTGCAGCTCAACGTGGCAAAGACTAAGGAACTGGTCATGAATCTTAGGAGGACCAAGACACTGGTGACCCCGATTTCCATCCAAGGGGTCAGTGTGGACATTGTGGAGGACTATAAGTACCTGGGGGTCCACATTGACAATAAACTGGACTGAGCTAAGAACACCAACGCTCTACAGGAAGGGCCAGAGCAGTCTCTATTTTCTGAGGCGACTGAGGTCCTTCAACATCTGCCGGACTATGCTCAAGATCTTTTATGAGTCTGTGGTGGCCATTGCTATCCTCTATGCTGTTGTGTGCTGGGGCAGCAGGCTAAGGGTGGCTGATGCCAACAGACTCAACAAACTGATCCGCAAGGCCAGTGACGTTGTGGGAATGGAGTGTGACTCTCTGATGGTGGTGTCAGAGAAGAGGATGCTGTCTAAGCTGCAAACTATCTTGGACAATATCTCACACCCACTCCACCATGTGCTGGTTGGGCACAAGAGTGCTTTCAGTGGGAGACTCATACCACCAAAATGCACCACTGAGCGCCACAGGAAATCATTCCTGCCTGTGGCCATCAAACTGTACAACTCCTCCCTCTGAGTTGCCCTTGGACTGTTTCACCACTGTCACCAACTCAAAATAAATTATTACAAATTTATTCTTCAATAATCCGTGCAATAACTGTCTGTATCCATATGTATATATTTGTAAATTATATTGTTAGGTCACTACATACATATTTTGTAAATATTATTATATTTTTACTTTTTTTTGCACTACATGTTCTGTCTACACTTGTTTGCACTATATCTTCTTTCTTTCTACACTTGTAAGGAGCACCTGTAACACAACAATTTCCCCTTGGGGATCAATAAAGTCTAGAAGTCCGGGTAGGAAAAAAACAACTCAGAAACCCAGTATTGAGGTTTAATTTTACATCACACTTCTATCAGATAGGTGTTGCACTGGTTTGAATATAAGCTGTTCTTTATTGAACAAAATAATTAAAGCAGGAAGACCACAAGTGTTTATCTTGTTTATCATTGTCTCAGATGTATTCCTCCCATACAAATATAACACCAACACTTCACAAAGCTTTGCTTCCCATTTCACCAGCAACAAAGTAGTAAATGTGCAAAAAAAAAAGTATGCTGTTTATTTGAGCAACGTGTTTCAGCACCGGGCCTTTATACAACCCCAGTTTCAAAAAACTGGGATGCTGTGTAAAATGTAAATTAAAGCAGAATGCAAAGATTTGTAAATCTGTTTGACCTACATTTAATTGTATACATTCCAAGGACAAGACGTTTAATGTTCAAACTGATAAAGTTTTTTGTAAATACACACTCATCCTGGATTTGATACCTGCAACACATTCCAAAAAAGTTGGGACAGGAACAACAAAAGACTGAGAAGTAGCTCAATGCTCAAAAACACCTGGTACATTCCACAGGTACACAGGTTAGCTGGTAAATGGTAGTAGTCATTATTGGGCAATAATAGGGCAATAATAATAATAATAGGGCATCTTCAAAAGGCTCACTTGTTCAAAAGCAAAGACAGCATGAGGTTCACCAATTTGTGACAAACTACATAGGCAAACAGTCTAACAGTTTATGAACAATGTTTCTCAATACACAATTGCAAAAAAAATAAATAAATAAATAAATACAGATTTTACATCTACAATCCATAATAGCATCAGGAGATTCAGGGAATCTGTTGAAATCTCTGCATGTCAGGTACAATGCTGAAAACCAACACTGAATGTCCATGACATTTCACACTTCAGGCTGCACTGCATTAAAAACCAACATGACTGTATAAAAGATATCATTACATGGGCTCAGGAACACTTTGGAAAACCATTGTCAGTAAAAACCATTTATCTCTGCACTTACAAATGCAAGTTACGACTCCACCACGCAAAGTGAAAGCCATATATCAACAACACCCAGAAACACTGCAGACTTCTCTGAGCCCAAGCTCATCTGAGATGGACTAACACAAAGTCGAAAAGTGTGTTGTGGTCTGATGAGTCCACATTTCGAATTGTTTTTGGAAATCAAAGACACCGTGTCCTCCAAGCTTAAGAGGAAAAGGACTATTTAGATTGTTAGCAGCTCAAAGTTCGAAGCCAGCATCTGTGATGATATGTAGGTGTGTTAGTGTCCATGGCATCGTGGGTAACTTGCACATCTGTGAAGGCACCATGAATGCTGAGAGGTATATACAGGTTTTGGAGCCACATATGCTGCCATCCAGGCAACATGTTTTTCAGGGATGTCTCTGCTTATTCCAGCAAGACAATAAGACACATTCTAAACGTGTTGGCTTTGTAGTAAAAGAGTTCAGGTACTAGACTGACTTGCCTGCAGTCCAGACCTGTCTCCCATTGAACATGTGTGGCTCATTAGGAAGTGCAAAATATGACAATGGAGCCCACAGACTGTTGAGCTGCTGAAGTCATATATCAAGCAAGAATGGGGAAAAAAATCAATTTTAGAACTTCAACAGTTAGTGTCCTCAGTTCCCAAACACTTACTGAGTGTAGTTAAAGACAAGGTGATGTAACACAGTGGTAAACATGTCTTTGTCCCAACATTTTGAAATGTGTTGCGGGCATCGAATTCAGAATGAGTATATGTTTAAAACAAACAAAAAAAAAACAATAAAGTTTCAGTTTGAACATTAAATATCTCGTCTTTGTACTGTGTTCAAACAAATACAGGTCAAAAAGGGTTTGCAAATCACTGCATTTTGTGTTTGTTCAAGTTTTACAAAGAGTCCCAACTCTTTTGGAGTCAGGTTTGTATATAAGAAAGTATTTAACGTTGATCGGTCTCTCTGCTCCCTTCAAGTGTTTTACACAGAGTATAAACTTTTTTGCTGTGTTTTAGGTTTCTTCAGTGCTTCCTGTCAGGTGCTTTTATGTGCAAATTGAAAATGCACATAAAAACAGTTGGATGGAAACACACCTACCAGCATGTAAAATGACTTAACATTCTCTATCTTACTTACCATCTCTTCTGTTGAGCTTGGCGTTGTGAGCAACATAACTCATGGAGGACTGTGAAGAGCTCTGGAAGGATGAATGTAGTAGCATGGACACCAAGGGACTGTTGCAGTTATCTGTGAAAAAAAGGAAGATTACAAATTGTGAGCCACTGACAACATTTTTAAACTGAAATTTGAAGTACATAAAATACATCAGGACATGTGAGGAAATATCTCATGGGAGATGTAAAGCTATTTTGCTCCTTGTGTTTTCACTCCTGTTTGTTAGTTTGCAGCATATTGGAATATTTGGTGGAACATTTGATGAAACAGTCAGGACATGGGTGAAGGAACAAGTTTAGCTGCTCATGTTCCATAACAAGTTTGGGATTTTTTTTTTTTTACTCTCTTGGTCAACAAAAAATAAAGTATTGAATACAACTTGTGGCACATGTATCTATGAATACACGTACTGTAAATGTGTGTATGTGTGATTGTGAAACCAGACACAGATTAAACTATTTCTGGACATGTTTGATAAAAAAACCAAGGCTTTGGTTAATTAAACACAGACTTTCACCCAGGAGACTGCTGAATCTGTACCATGTGAAACCAAGTAAACACTGTTGAAGAATAACATTACATGACTTTCATCCATCGACGATGCACTTTTTGTAACCCAAAACACAATGTTTTTTTCTAAACCCAACCAAGTGGCTTACTTTTGTTGCCTATATCTGATCACAACCATTTCCCATCTTTAATCATGTGTTACAGCGTGTTTCATCCAGGTGCATCATGCAAATGCTAAAAGGTACATCTCATGGAGACGCCATAGGGTTCTTTAGGCATTGGAATTACGCAAGGGGTGTAAGACAGTGCCGGCACTGACGCACTGGGATGTTTGATCACAAATTTAGGGCAGTGGTAGTGAAATCACAGACCACATATCTGCTTTCAATTAATCTCTAGTCTCATAGTGGAACACAGAACAGACATTTGCATATTTCAGTCAGGACCACTTTTGTCAAAGAAAACCTTATTTCCATTACAGTATTGTATTTGGTGGTATGGCTCTGCTCTGGGGCCTCTCTGCCTTTCCTCAGACCTGCACAAAGAGCCAAGGCAGAGAGAGCCAACCTCTCTGCCCCTCCATGCAGCTACATGAAAAGACTTGAGGCAGAGAGAGCACATGTCTTTGCCCTTCCATGCACATACAAGGAAAGCCTGAGGCAAAAGAGAGCAAACCTCCCTGCCCTTCCATATGCCTACATGGAAAGGCTAAGGCAGCAAAGACACACCGGGACCAGAACAGAGCCAGCATCAGTGACAAACAGAAATGACACTGATAAGTCAGACACAACATGAAAAGAAGGAGCTGGGGTTGAGGTGGGTTGCAAAGAGGCTTGCAGAGAAAGCAGCTAAAGTAGGCAAGCCAAAGTAGTTTAAATACTGCCTTAAATGAGATTTGCCAATTGGTTGCATAAAAAGGAATCATGTTATCTATCAGCTTACTCCCTTCCATCAATAAGCTGATCTATCACTTGTATGGGCTGCTTGAGATCAGCTGATGTAGCTGGGATGTGAGCTGAGCTTGACATTGTGTCCTGCCTGAACCAACCAACAACCAGCTCAATATGAGTCTTTTGTTTGCCAGTCAAGTATTAAAGTAAGCTACTCCAACCCTAACCCTGTCAGAATGGCAAAATAGTGTTTGCCCTAGTATAAATCAATTTTATTCTTAAATGAATTAAAAGAAATAAAGAAACAAAACATATATGAAATAACTCACTGACTGATCTCTGTGTGTTTTGTTGTTGCCTACACACACCCTATGATGTATTTCAGATGAAAATCTTTTATTATCCATTGAAGAACTTATTCAGAAGGTGTGAGATGAAAAAATGGATCTGAATCTCATGTCTTTGTGTTGTCCGGAACAGCTGAAGCTTCGGGACACATCGCACACCAGCTAGGATGACAGACGCTCACCGATGGACCAAACATTCAGTGTAATTACATGGCATTAGAGAAAATGGATTTATTGTGTTGTGTCCAACTTACACCAGACTTTTAAAATGCATGTAAACATGCTAGTCTGACTGAAATCATACTAAATGGAATTTTTCAAAGTTAGATGAACATACCCAGATAATGCGACTAAGAGTCAAATTACTCCTGCATGTATACAGTCAACCAGGCCTAAACTGGCTTGAGCACTCTGCACATGCTCCACAGTGTCTGCCCCAGGCTTTTACCCAGAAGTTGAATAATTAATAACAATAGCTTTTTATTTATATAGCGCCTTTCGAGAGACCCAAGGACGCTTTACAGAAAAATCAAAAAACAAAACAAAACAGATAAACAAACAAAACAAGACAGAGCAAGACAAACAGACTAGCTGCCAAAGGCCTGTGTGAATAAGTGTCTTTTCAGCGCAGACTTGAAAGTGTCCAGAGATGGAGCATGGCGAATCTCCATTAGGAGAGAGTTCCAGAGGGTGGGGGCTGCCACACTGAAGGCTCTATCCCCAGAGGTCCTCCTATTGGTGCGGGGGATGGAGAGGTGGCCTGAGTCAGAGGACCTCAGGTTCCGTGATGGGGTATGCTGGTGGAGAAGGTCCGATAGGTATGGTGGAGCTAGGTTGTGGAGCCATTTGTAGACAAGCAGAAGAAGTTTGTAGGTGATGTGGAACTTAACCAGAAGCCAGTGCAGGTGAATGAGGGTGGGGGTGATGTACAGGTAAGCACCCTGGCAGCTGAGTTTTGCACATACTGGAGCCTGTCGAGGGCTTATTGGGGACCCCGAACAGGACTCCGTTGCAATAATCCAGCCGGGATGTGATGAAGGCATGGATCAGGGTCTCAGCCACAGAATCTGAGAGCAAAGGGGGGAGTCTGGAAATGTTTTAAAGGTGAAAAAAGGCAGATTTGGTGACAGATTTGATATGTGATAGAGTAGAGTCCAGGATGATGCCTAGATTGCGTGCTTCTGGAACAGGTGAGATGGAGCAGCCGTCCACATGGAGGAGAAGATCTCCAACCTTCTGGAGCAGTGCCTTGGGAGCCACGACCATGAGCTCTGTTTTTCTGCTGTTAAGTTTGAGGAGGTTAGTGGTCATCCAGGTTTTTATTTCTTGGAGGCAGTTGACAAGGGACTGTGGAGGGAGCTGGGTGAATGGTGATGTGCTAAGGTACAGTTGGGTGTTGTTGGCATAACAGTGGAATTGTAGACCATGGCAGCTGATGACTGAACCAAGGGGAAGCATGTAGATGGTGAAGATGAGGGGACCAAGGACGGAGCCTTGTGGCACACTGTGTTTAACTGGGGCATGGTGGGAATTGGATCCATCGATTGTGATTGTGTTGTTGGTTGGATAGATATGACTGGAACCAGGAGAGAGCTGTGCTGGCGAGGCCTAGGTGGGTGGAGAGGCGGTTGAGGAGGATGGTGTGGGAGACTGTATCGAAAGCAGCAGAGAGGTCCAACAAAACCAAGATGCTGATGCAGCCGGAGATCTTCATCAAGGCAGTCTCTGTGTTGTGATGGGTTCTGAAGCCAGATTGAAGGGGTTCAAAGAGCTCATTGTCGGACATGTGTTGTTGTAGCTGTGCGGCAACTGCTCTTTCCAAGATTTTAGATAGTAAAGGAAGGCTGGAGATTGGCCGGTAGCCGCTGAGGTCATCGGGGTCCAGACCAGGCTTCTTTGGGATGGGGGTGATTGAGGCAGTTTTGAGGGCAGTTGGTACTATCCCGGATTTGAGAGAGGTGTTGATGATGTCCATTATGGTAGGGCAGAGGGTAGGAAGGCAGGCCTTCACTAGTGCTGTGGGCATGGGGTCCAGGGAGCAGGAAATAGCATTAAATGCATAACAGCAGAAGAAGCCAGTAACAACATGATGAAATCTACATCTGGAGCCGGGTACTTTTGGACTGACAAAATGTACAGAGCTGTAAAGTTGTCCACCACAGTACCAGTTTTCTGCTTGTGAACCGTAGCTAACTTATTTGTTGTTTGGTCTGTGTTATTGGTCAGCTGGAAAAGGTCCAATACTGGAACAAGGACAGTAGTCCAAACTCAATGGCCTAGTCGAGCTGTAAACGTAGCTCTAACTGTGCATGTAAACATACTGAGTGACCAAAGGCCGACTGTTAGCTTGGTATTTCAGGACCTTAAGCACACAACTTACATGTTGGTTCTGTATTGCTCTATGAAGAACAGTGTTGCAGCACTCTGGCTATAGGTCAACTAATCAGTGAGCACAGATTTTGGTTTTAATGTCTTCACAAAAGGGTACCAATGAAAATCTAGAAACCTCACTGTGACACAGAGTAAGGATCTCTGGCACAACTTCACCTACTTTCAAGGAGCATGTTGAATAAAAATAGTCCAAAACATTCCGTCATCGGTCACAAGCAGAAATGCATTAGTCTCACAATAGAGTTATTTATGCTTCAAGTGTCGTGGGAAGCTGCACATAGTCATGACATCCAGCTGTTGTTCAACAACAGCTGGATGTCAGAAAGCCAGTCAGTATCTGGTGTTAGCACCATTTGCCTCACGCAGTGCAACACACAGGGCTGGACTGGGAGACTTTTTCAGGCCAGGAGTCAGTCATTCAGCAGGCCACCCTGCCCACACGCATGTTCACACCTACACTTATATGCATTGGCACGCACACACACACACGCACACAGACACAGACACACACACACACACACACACACACACACACACACACACACACACACACACACACACACACAAAGTATATTTGTAATAGTATGTTTTTGGCTGATTCAAAACAAAAGTATGTATGTATGTACTCCAACATAGGCATAATAGTCACATAGACACACCATATGAATCCAATAGTCGCAGCATCCTTCCATTTCACATATGGGTATAAACTATACAATTAATCATTATCAGTCCACTCCAGTCCTTCTATCTCCCCTACATACCACAGAAACTTCTCACCAACATGTACCCCTTAATACAAAGGTCACAACACCACTACTGAAATAATGCTATGGTACTATGTTCAAGTGAAAAACGAAAACAATTTAGATGCCAGCTTATATTGCCAGTCAATATAATATGCCAAAATACCATATGCAACAGTGAATAATAAATATAAAAGCCAACAGCAACTTCAACTTATGTGAACTAAGTTGTATTTTAATAACATTGATCATTGCCAAAATCAGGTCAACTTAGTCAGATAAGAGTCATATCCCACACACACACACACACACACACACACACTAGTATGTTTTTGGCCTTCCAAACAGAAGTACACATATGGGACCTACTGTACAATCTAAGGTTGGAATATACGTGGCAATACAGTACCACAAAACGTCAAATCGTCATATCATGTAGAATATCAACTGCTTTGTGTGATAGTGTAACTAATATTATTTTAACAAGCCTGTAGCTTGTTGCAAACAGACATTTGCAGACAGACACACAACATATTCCCGAAATATCAGAAACATCAGCTTTCACGTTAATCAAAACCAAACATTAACAGCTGCAAGAACATTAAATGCAACACAACTATCTAAGCAAACTGACAATTAAGTCAAAAAGTTAAAAAAATAATCTTTTGTCAACATATAAAAGTCCATAGATAATGTTGCATTTCTGAAATATTTACAAATCTGTGCCTCATTGGCAAGTACTTTTTATGTGTAGCCTACAATATAACCTAACCAACAAAGACAACTAGCCTAAGTCCAAATCAAATGATTAATCAGTTTACTATGAGGAAGGCCTTTGAACACACAGAACACGTGCATGCTGCACGCACTGACAGACACAAGGCTGACTGTATAATACAGTCCGAGAGCATAGTACTGACTAATATTTTAAATAGGCTCTAAGGAAATACTAATGAACCCCAACCTAAATCCGAGGTTGAAATACACAATAGCTTTCATGTATGGGCCGGGATACATAACAGCAAGTCAGCAACAGACAGCAAAATTCAACAACACTAGCACTGCAACATATTTACATTACGTAAACGTGTACAAGGCTTCTAAAGAGAACCAGTGTTTTGTTTTTTAAGAAAACTTACTCGCAGAGTCTGGCACATGTTTTTGTTGTGTGGCGCTGCCATGGCTGGGGGGGGGTAAATAAACTTGTTATTTTGTGGCATTTAGCCGCATCATCTTCAAGTGCCTTCCTCTTTTTATCTCTCTCCCTCTCCGCGCCGCCCTTCCTCTTTTTAGGGGGGTCCATTCTGGCTTCTCCTCTCCTCTCCGCTCCTCCCTACACACACACACACACACACCGGAGCAGCAGCAGGTACCACAGACACACATGCAACACACCCCCTCCTCCACACACACGCTGTCTGTGTGGATGACACGGACTGTTGGGGTGGGTGCTAATCAAAACAAACCAATCGTCTTGTTGTCATCCTCACATGCTACTGGCCTGAGTGGCCTCTGATTGGCCTGAAAGAAGATTTAAAAAAAAGTCATACTGCCGCGACGCCGGCCGACCGGCAGCCTGCAGAAGGAAAAAAAAAACGACATGCAGACGGCATCCGGCAGGCCAGCAGGCCAGGCACAGACCGGCGCTTCGGGAATACTCCCGGATCTCCCTATGGCCAGTCCGGGCCTGGCAACACATCTCCTTAGCATAGAGTTGATCAGGTTGTTGATTGTGGCCTGTGGAATGTTGGTCCACTCCTCTTCAATGGCTGTGCGAAGTTGCTGGATATTGGCAGGAACTGGAACACGCTGTCGCATACACCGATCCAGAGCATCCCAAACATGCTCAATGGGTGACATGTCCGGTGAGTATGCTGGCCATGCAAGAACTGGGATGTTTTCAGCTTCCAGGAATTGATCCTTGTAACATGAGGCCGTGCATTATCATGCTGCAACATGAGGTGATGGTCATGGATGAATGGCACAACAATGGGCCTCAGGATCTCATCATGGTATCTCTGTGCATTCAAAATGCCATCAATAAAATGCACCTGTGTTCGTTGTCCATAACATATGCCTGCCCATACCATAACCCTACCGCCACCATGGGCCACTCAATCCACAATGTTGATATCAGCAAACCACTCACCCACACGATGCCACACACACTGTCTGCCATCTGCCCTGAACAGTGAAAACCAGGATTTATGCGTGAAGAGAACACCTCTCCAACGTGCCAGACCCCATCGAATGTGAGCATCTGCCCACTCAAGTCGGTTACGACGACGAACTGCAGTCAGGTTGAGACCCCGATGAGGATGACGAGCACGCAGATGAGCTTCCCTGAGACGGTTTCTGACAGTTTGTGCAGAAATTCTTTGGTTATGCAAACCGATTGTTGCAGCAGCTGTCCGGATGGCTGGTCTCAGACGATCTTGGAGGTGAACATGCTGGATGTGGAGGTCCTGGGCTGGTGTGGTTACATGTGGTCTGCGGTTGTGAGGCCGGTTTGATGTACTTCCAAATTGTCTGAAACGCCTTTGGAGACGGCTTAAGGTAGAGAAATGAACATTCAGTTCACAGGCAACAGCTCTGGTGGACATTCCTGCAGTCAGCATGCCAATTGCATGCTCCCTCAAAACTTGCAACATCTCTGGCATTGTGCTGTGTGATAAAACTGAACATTTCAGAGTGGCCTTTTATTGTGGCCAGCCTAAGGCACACCTGTGCAATAATCATGCTGTCTAATCAGCATCTTGATATGCCACACCTGTGAGGTGGGATGGATTATGGGAGCAAAAACAAAAGTGTTGCGTTTATATTTTTGTTCAGTGTAGTACATGTGTTTGCAATAGATTAAATGTATTAATCTAACACATTCCCACTCTGACTTCATCACATATCGATGTTTGGACATGTACTTTCCATGTTAACATATGATGTGCAAGGTACCCTGGTTTGTTGACATCCTACGATGCCTGGTCAAGTTCTGCCTGTTACATGCATTGTCTGTTTTCAAAATACACTTCAGTTTTCACAAATAATGTACAGTTTGTATACAGTCTCTTTCAAAATAAGCACACTACGCTGGTACAACACTGTGAATTGTTATCTTTGTCCTTCAACAACCGATTCACATGGTTACATTTTGCCAACAAATGTATGTGGTTAGGTTTAGGAAAAAAAAAAACGGGGTTTGGCTCTATAATCTATAGAATCTTTATGCTAAGCTAGGGTAACCATGTAGAAACTCCAGCTCTGTACTAAACACACAGGACATGAGTGTGATATTGATTTCCACCACACTCTTAGAAAGAGTTGCTCAAATATTGAGCCTTAAACATCCATTTTGGTCCTTTGTCTTCTAGCTGAAACATGTCTGTCAGGATAATTTCTACTTGTTTAAATTGCCCTTTAAGGACTTTTCCAAAAATGTTACAGCATCTTGAGACAAGACAGAATGAGACAGATCACTGCACTAGAAGCAAATAAAGTATTCAGTTGTCTGAAGCAGTTATACTGGAATTTTATTTATTCTGCCGAGAAAGAAATACATGAAAATGCACCCTAGAGTTAAAGCTGTTGGCTGACAGTAAATCATCAGCCTGATTTGGTCAGATATGAACAGTTTTAAGACAAGTGGAAAATGAGGCTCCCTTATCCAGTTATCAAATCCTTCAACACTACCCCTTCTACAACTACTGCTACTACTTCTACTTTTGTTATGGCAATGCTTCAGCATTTCTTATTTCAGCCTACAGTTAAACTACCACCTTTTCTAGCAATGTATCTCAGCTCATGGCATCTTTTGGTAAAGCAATTAAGCTTCCAACTCCAACTACGTTATAGCTTCCGTTTTTTTGTAGTGTAGTCGATGCATTTGAGCGTCTTTCCATGAATTTTTTTTTTTCATATTTCTGCATTTTCAGAAATTAATTTCAGCTTTCAGCATCCACACCCATTTCATGCAGGAAATGCATTTCCTAGTTCTTTTAGTGACCCTGGAAACAGGACAAAGGAGGCTATGTTCCTTGTATGTGTGTATTTGCTCAGTTTAATCCAGCACTGTGAGATTAGAGCACTTCAAATATGCAGAAGCAGATTAACAGTGAATGAACACAGCATCCTGCTGTGTTGTGTTCAGACATCACTCTGGTTCTGTTGTGGTTTCAGTGTCCGGCTCTGTTGTGGTTTCAGTGTCCACTGGAAATGTTTCAGAGGCAGAATGTCTGCTCTGCAGGGGCCATATTTATGGAGTCTAACATTATTATGTTTAACAAAGATTAATACAGCAGTTTATTTACAGGGTAACTGGCTTTATTGACTATGACAACTTTTCGTTGCTTAAAACCTTTCTGTCATCACTCATTTCAAAAGCCATTAGAGTTGGCCTCATTACAGCTGCTGAAATTTACCAGTATTTTTGTTGATTTTGTTTGATGATGTCGTGATTGTAATACAGTAATTTTATATGGAGCTCAGCAACTTGATAATGACTGCTGGTCATTATCAAGTTGCTATGAAATTTCATACTTGTTTCACTGTATGACAACTGCAACAGAACAAATAAGAAATGAGAACACCTATCCGGTGAATGTGGCAGCGTTAAAGCACTATAGGTGATCACAGAGAACAGGAGGTTGGGGTTTACATCTTCCTGTGATGTCATGCCCTCCACAATAAGAGCAGAGAGCTCCAACAACAACGCTGCTCTGTTTTTTCAGTTGGAGCTCAAAACTGCATTAAAGCCTAAATCTGAGATTAGAATGGAAACTGGCACCTGCCTCATTGCAATTACCCCCCTACTGTCTCAGTCAGTCCTCTTAGAGACAGAGGTCTGTTGTGGATGTTAGTCCACTTCAGTTCAAGAGGAATTCTAAACATATCTACAGTAACGCTGGGTGCTGAACCTATGTGTGTCTCCAGCTGACCACTTATGTTCAGATTTAGTTACTGCCCAGCTCACAGTTTTTATGTCCACACTTTTGCTGGCTGCTCTGTAGCATGCTTGCCAGTCATGTTAGAGGTTGTGTCAGTACAGCTGGAGATATTGCTGTCAGCAGAATTAAACACGTCTCCTTCGATAGGGCAAATCAAGGACTGGTCAAGCAATTCCTCATCCAACTGGACATAGAATAGGTAAAGAGCTGTTAGCGCACTGTCACGTAAAAAAAAAAAAAAAAACGCCATGTCCTGAATTGATGATGTAGTCCTTTGTCAGGGGTGCGTCAGGACACATTAGGGCCTGTGTCTACGTAATACATAATAAAAAAAAAAAACACTCCCAGAGCTTTTTTTAATGACACACTGCGCATGGGTTTTGTTTCTATGACAACAGTATCTTGACATTTACATTACCTAGGTAGCTAATGCAATGCTACATGAACAGAGGGAAAGATTGGAAAGATGTGCTGGTTAGAGTGGCAGCAAGTCTAAGTAGCTCCTGTCATTAAGTCATTTTTGAGTGTGTTTTTTTCTTTTTTATTGATTGCCATTTTTTTCAATGTGGTTGTGTACACGAGGGATGATCTTCTGGCTCTGAGAGGAGCCACTTATGGAGTTAAACACTTGATACTGGCTGAGCTGAGGAAGCCGTTTCAAGGCTGCAGAGCTGGAGCAAAGCTAAAGGCTAGGAGGTGGAGATACAAGCCCTTCCTGCGATCGGTAATAATGAGGAATGTAAACTCATTTTTCAACAAGGGTGATGAACTGCCATTGACTCCACAGGAAGTGTAGTCTTGTGCTTCATGGAGACGTGGCTGAATGACAACGTGCCGTGCCTGACTCCTGTGTGACCCCACCAGGCTTCTCTACTGTGGGCCGGGGGGTGAGCGGCAAAAACAGTTGGGTGATTGAACCTGCTTGTGAACAATAAATGTTGTCATCCTGGACATATCAGGGTGAAAGACAAGATCTGCTGTCAGAATACTAAACTGTTGGCAGTCACTCTTGGACCATATTATGTGCCTCTGGAGTTTTCAGAATCAGAATCAGAATCAGAAATACTTTATTGATCCCCAAGGGGAAATTGTTTTTGTTACAGGTGCTCCTTACAAGTGTACAAAGAAGAAGACATAGTGCAAACAAGTGTAGAAAGAAGATATAGTGCAAACAGAAGTAAAAATATAAGAAGATAATTTACACGTACCGGCTTTTTGACGGAGAAGTTTGACATCTCGCCATGAAAAACGAAATTGCTATAACTTTGGGGGAAATGGTCCGATCTGCACCAAACTTCACTGGATATATAATAGTCCCGCCCTGAACACGTCTACATGCAGAAATGTCCTATTTGTCATAGAGCCCCCTGCTGGAAACAGAAAAAGCAATGTTTTAGACTTTGAGTAGACTTTGAGGTGCAGCTCTGAGCACGTTCAGCATATCCAACTCAAATTTGGTCAGAGAGGCCTCAAGACCTTGGTAATGCTACATTATGAAGATTGTGACGTATCGTCAAATGGCGTTGCGCCCAGAGCGCTGCAAAGTCGATGTTTCGCCAAAACGCATAAAAGTGGCCTTAACTTCAGTGTCCTTGGTCATGTCTGCCTGAAATTTCATATGTGTGTTAACGGTCCAGGCCTGAACATGTGATATGAGTTTCATTGATGGGTGTGGCTAAATGACTTGGTCACGCCCATTCATAAAAGCAACCCACATAGGACGTTTCACCGATATGCACGAAAATCGGTACACACATGTATCACACCCAGATGCACAAAAAAGCCTCTTGCACCCATAGACCAAACCCAACCGGAACCATTTTGATTTTACTTGTGCCACTTTTGTGCATTTTTGGCGATTTCCAGGAGACGTAAATTAACGAACTTGTCCTAGAGATTTTATCCAATCCACTTCAGACTTTGTCTGTCCCACCCAATGACCTACAAGAAGAAAAGTTATCACAGGCTTGAGGTTTCGTCAAACGCTGTCACCGTGGCGCCGCCTTCTTCGCCATAAATTACGGAGTTGTAAATACTCCTACAGATTTTATCCCATCGACTTCTTACTTGGTCTGTCTGACCTCAACACATTGAAGAAGAAAAGTTATAAAAGCTGGACTTGTCGTCACACCGTGCGACCGTGGCGGGGCCTCAAACTTCGGGGTCTCGCCATGAAAGAGGAAGTAGTGTATGACTCCAGCATACATGGTCCAATGTTCCCTAAACTTCACAGGATTGATGACAGTGCTGTTCTGAAGACATCTACATATCAGTAATTTGTGATAAATATAGCGCCCCCTACTGGTAACAGGAAATGACATGGTTTATATTTTGAAGTATAACTCCCACAGCTTGGGCAGATCCACTTCAAACTTGGTCAATCTAACCATCAAATGTAGAAGATGTTTTGTTGTGAACATTGTGAGTTTTCGTCAAAGGGCGTGGCCATGACGTGGCGGCGAACTTTGATGTTTTGCCATGATTACAAAAGTTGTGTAACTTGACTCTACGTGGACATATCTTTCCAAAACTTCACACAAATGATAACAGTCCAGCCCTGCAAACATCGACAGCACAATTTTTCATCACCGTCATAGCGCCACCTACTGGCGGTAGAAAGTTACTGCTTTCATTCTTTCATGTCTCTCTTCTAACAGGTTAATATCAACCACCTCATTTTTGCTAATACATTGTCCCAAGACCATGATGATTAAACCACAAGCGTTTGAGTATTCATCAAACGCTGTCACCGTGGCAACGCCTTATTCGCCATAAAACACAAAGTTGTTTTTGAGGGGTAAGGGATGCTTGTAAAGTCATGAAACTTGGCACACATATGACAGGATCCAATTGGTGTTGTGTGGTGTGATTTTTGATCTTCGATGTACCAACATGGCTCATCAGCGCCCCCTATAAATATTCTACGAAGCAGTCCCCGAAGGCCTCCTGTAGCCATGTGCCAAACCCAGCAGGAAGTCCGCCATTTTGAATTTGCTTGTAACTGCTTCACAACTTCACCATACATGTTCCACTCTTCCCCAGAATTCACAGGATTGATGACAGTCCTGCCCTGAACACATCTATACGCCAATACTTGGTTAGTAGTACGGCGCCACCTAGTGGCAAAATTACATGTCTTTGTATGATTTAAGGGATACGACGTGTAACTCCTGTGTGAGGGGTCTGCCTTCGACAGGAATGAACGGCGGCGTCAGCCAACATCCTGCCAGCACCCTCGTGTTGCGTGAAGGTGCGAGGGCCCGTTCAACGCTGCTTGCAGCTTTAATTTATTTTGAGTTATTGACAGTGGTGAAACAGTCCAAGGGCAACTCAGAGGGAGGAGTTGTACAGTTTGATGGCCACAGGCAGGAATGATTTCCTGTGGCGCTCAGTGGTGCATTTTGGTGGTCTGAGTCTCCCACTGAAAGCACTCTTGTGTCCAGCCAGCACATGGTGGAGTGGGTGTGAGATATTGTCCAAGATAGTTCGCAGTTTAGACAGCATCCTCCTTTCTGACACCACCATCAGAGAGTCACACTCCATTCCCACAACGTCACTGGCCTTGCGGATCAGTTTGTTGAGTCTGTTGGCATCAGCCACCCTCAGCCTGCTGCCCCAGCACACAACAGCATAGAGGATAGCACTGGCCACCACAGACTCATAAAAAATCCTGAGCATAGTCCGGCAGATGTTGAAGGACCTCAGTCGCCTCAGAAAATAGAAACGGCTCTGGCCCTTCCTGTAGAGAGCGTCAGTGTTCTTAGCCCAGTCCAGTTTATTATCAATGTGGACCCCCAGGTACTTATAGTCCTCCACAATGTCCACACTGACCCCTTGGATGGAAATCGGGGTCACCGGTGTCTTGGTTCTTTTCAAATCCACCACCAGTTCCTTTGTCTTTGCCACGTTGAGCTGCAGATGGTTCTGCTCACACCATGTGACAAAGTTATCCACAGCAGCCCTGTACTCATCCTCACCACCCTTGTTGATACATCCAACTATGGCAGAGTCATCAGAAAACTTCTGAAGATGGCAGGTCTCAGTGCAATAGCTGAAGTCCGTGGTGTAGAGGCTGAAGAGGAAGGGAGAGAGGACAGTCCCCTGCGGGGCCCCGGTATTGCTGACCACTCTTTCTGACACACAGTGTTGCAGGTGCACGTACTGTGGTCTACCAGTCAAGTAGTCTACAATCCAGGACACCAGAGAGGCATCCACCTGGATAGCTGTCAGCTTGTCACCCAGTAGAGCTGGACGGATGGTGTTGAACGCACTGGAGAAGTCAAAAAACATGACTCTCACAGTGCTCGCTGGCTTATCCAGTTGGGTGTAGACACGGTTGAGCAGGTAGATGATGGCGTCCTCCACTCCAAGTCGGGGCTGGTAGGCGAACTGGAGGGGGTCCAAGAGTGGCTGGACCATGGGCCGGAGCTGCTCCAGGACAAGTCTCTCCAGGGTCTTCATGATGTGGGAGGTCAATGCCACGAGTCTGTAGTCCTTGGAGCCACTGGGACGCGGCGTCTTTGGCACAGGAACAAGGCAGGATGTCTTCCACAGCATGGGGACCCTCTGCAGACTCAGGCTCATGTTGAAGACATGTTGAAGTACTCCACATAGCTGGGGGGCACAGGCTTTGAGCACTCTGGGGCTGACACCATCAGGGCCTGCAGCCTTGCTTGAGTGGAGTCTCATCAGCTGTCTCCTCACATGATTGGTGGTGAAGCACATTGTGGAGGTTTCACACATTGTTGCCATTATATTTTACATTCCAACACAGGCAGCAACGGCAGTGGCATGTGACCTCATCCATAAAACTGTTGCTAGGATTCAGATCGAGCATTCTAGTGCATTCATTACAATGGGGGGTTTTCACAACACTACGCTCTCCTCCCATCTCTCTGGATTTGTTCAGTATGTAGACTGTCCCACCACGGAGAATAAGACACTGTATTTTTTTTATGGAAATGCCAAGGACGCCTACAGTGCCTCTGCCCTACCACCTCTTGGCTAATCAGATCATAATCTGGTCTCTCTCCTGCCCACATACAAACCCTGTGTGTTAAAATTGCCTGTTACCACCCACTCAGTCAGGAAGTGGTCCCCGGAGACCAGTCAGTCTCTCAGGGACTCTTTTGAATGTACAGACTGGACTGTACAACTGAAGCCACAGGACAACAACATGGACATGGACAGTAGGGTGGACATTCTGTTAGAAAATATAAACTTCTGTAGGGACACTGTGATGCCAGTAAAGACTGTACGCTGCTTCCCCAATAATAAACCCTGGGTTAACAATAATATCAAGCAGCTCCTCAACCAGAAAGGGGACAAGGAGAGGCTCAGGGAGATTTAGCATGAGCTGAAGGGGAGACTGAGAAAGGCAAAGGTGGACTACAAAAGAAAGGTGGAAAGTAAGCTGCAGCAGAACAACATCAAAGAGGTGTGGAAGGGAATGAAGAACATCACAGGCTATTCAAAGAAGAATAGCCAGGTTATGGATGGTGATGTGGAAAAAGCCAACAACTTCAACCTGTTCTTTAACAGGTTTGATGAGGGGGGCAGTGTTCACCCTGCCCCTGCGTCCATCCCCCTTTCGACAGTGTCACCTGCTGCTGCTGCTCTTGCCTCACTGTCACCTGGAAGTAGCCCCTCCCCCACTACTGCAGCTACAGCTACAATATCTAACACCCACAGCCAACTACCACTGTCCTTTACAGCAGACGAGGTGAGGGTGGAGCTCAGTAGACTACGTACAGGGAAAACTGTAGGCCCAGATGGAGTGTGTCCAAGGCTTCCGAAAGACTGTGCAGCCCAGTTAGCGGAGCTACTTCAGTGGATCTTCAACAGGAGTCTTCAAACAGGCAAAGTACCGGTGCAGTGGAAAACATCTTGTCTTATACTGGTGCCCAAAGTGGGGCACCCGGCCGAGTTAATTGACTACCAACCAGTGGCCTTAACATCACTGCCTGGTACGGAAACTGTACAGCGGCTGACAAATCAGCTCTCCAGAGGGTTGTTAAAGCTGCACAGAAGATTATCAGTCTCGCCCTGACCCCTCTGGAAGACATCTACAGGGCACGCTGTCACAGCAGAGCTAGCAGGATTTTAACAGACAACACCCACCCATGCACCATCTCTTCACACTGCTCCCCTCTGGAAGACGCTACAGAGCCCTGAAATGCCACACCACCAAACTTAAGAACAACTTCTACCCCACAGCCATATACAAACTGAACTCCCACACACACACACGCACACACACACACTCTGCCCACCCGCCCGCTGCTGCCACACCAACAGATTTTAAAGCACTTTATATTTTTTATACAGGCACTTTGCCCTTTATTTATTTATTGCAGATGATTCAAGCAGGTCTTGTAATCTTGGAACATGTGTTGTTTTTTGTATGTATTCCTGTGCTTACGAGGGATAAGCAATCTCGTTGTATGGTAACGTGCAATTACAATAAACTTTTCTGTTCTATTCTATTCTCCACATTATGAAGACCCTGGAGCACCTGGTCCTCTGTTTCCTGAAGTCAGAGGTCACTGATGCTGTGGACCCCCTCCAGTTTGCCTATGAGGAGCACATGGGAGTGCAGGATGCAGTTCTTTACATGCTGCATCGGGCCTACACCTACTTGGAGGAGCTGGGATGTTGTGTGAGGATCCTTTTCCTTGACTTTTCAAGTGCATTTAATACTATCCAGCCCCCTATGTTGAAAGACCGGTTGGAGGGGATGGGAGTAGATTGCTTCCTGACCTCATGGATAACAGACTACCTGACAAAGCGGCCTCAGTATGTCAGGCATGGAAGCTGTGTCTCTGGGATGGTCAGGAGCAGCACTTTTGCTCCACAGGGAACTATTTTAGCACCGTTCCTGTTCACAGTCTACACAGCGGATTTAAATACAACTCAGAGTCCTGCCACATACAAAAATACTCTGAAGATACAGATATTGTGGCTTGTATCAGAAGCAATCAGGAGCGGGAGTACAGGGACCTTGTGGATGCCTGCAGGGACTGGTGCAGTAAGTGCTGTCTCCACCTGAACGCAGCCAAAACCAAGGAGATGGTGGTGGATTTCAGAAGAAAGAGGTCACCCCATCAACCAGTCTCTATACAGGGGGAGGACACTGAGGTGGTGCACACCTACAGTACAAATATCTGGGGATCCTCCTGAATGATAAGCTAGACTGGTCCTCTAACACTGACGCCCTCTACAGGAAGGGGCAGAGCCATCTGTTCTTCCTGTGGACACTGAGGTGCTTTGATGTGTGTGTGGAGATGTTGACCATGTTCTATCACACAGTGGTGGCCGGTGCACTTTTCTAAACTGCAGTGTGCTGGGGAAGCAGCTTGACAGACAAAAACACCAAGCGTCTGGACAAGCTGGTTAAAAAAGCTGGCTCAGTGCTCAGCAGGAGACTGGACTCACTAAGAGCTGTGGTGGAGAGGGGCACATTGAACAAACTGAAAGCTATAATTGACAATATCAGAAATCCTTTCCACAGCCACGGCTTATCTCACTGCACTGCAGAACAGTGTTTCAGAAGATCCTTCATCCCCACGGCAATAAGACTGTTTAACAGCTCCTGAATCCCGTCACACACACTTACACATATCACATTGGCTTCAATTGGCTGTTTTTTGACTGTGAAATGGACAAATTTATCTTAATTAATCTCTATTTGTGCACTCATTTTAACATATTTTATTTTGTTGGTTTTATTGTCTTTTATGAGCTGTTGGACGGCTGAATTTCCCCTCGGGGATAATAAAGTGTTTTCTATTCTATTCTAGTCTATTCTATTCTAACAACAAGCTTACAACAGTAAACTGATAAAAGCACAACACTCAACAGCAACATCCAATGTCCACTGGCCGATCTGCTCCCACAAATGTGCTTTCCTGTCTTTCTTGTGACAGTGGACAGTATACAAGCTAAATGAGTGGCGTGACATAATCAGGATTTTTCTAAAAGGTTTAGAAATTTTCAACTGGGAGTGCTCAGAGTGGCCGCACAAAAAAGTTGAAGCGCTCTAAAAAAGACGCTGGGTGTCCACGCTTTTTCTCTAGGCAGCCACATGTGGCCGCATATGCATGTTCCTTATTGGGAACAAATGAAGACATCAGCGCTGAGAAAAAAGAAAAAAGAAAGTTTACAGTACAAAAGATGTGGTCAAATGTATCTCAGATCACCTCAGCAAGTGGTTTGAGTGATCAGACCACAGTGCTTCTTGGTGGCCATTTACACCTGTATTTAGCACTGTCCACTTAAGATCACGCAAAACACATGTTAATACCAGGTCTAAACAGGCTCTCAGGAGGTGTCAGGGGTTTTTGAATGGGAGTGTTAAGTAACAAAAGTTGGCACTGAACACTCGGTCAGATTCATAGGATTGATAATTCAGATATTTCCACATTTAAAGAGAAAATCCACAAATTAAAATTAAAGTTACAAATTACAAATCAAAATGTACGTGCACATATATACAAACAGAAAAACACACACAGACACATATCCAGCAATCAGATGTCAGCAGTGTAGACAGAATGAAATATTGAAAGACTGAGTGTTAAACTTAAAGTAGCGGTGGTAGAAGAACTATGAGTAGAAATATTTTTACAACTACTACTAATGAGCTGTGAGGTTACAGTGTTGGATTCAAATGAAAGCCTTCCCTAAACTTGTTCCCATACTCTGTTCTGCCACTCTCCACCTGATACAAAAATGTATACAAAATATTAAGTAAAATATGAAATAGAATTAAAAAGACTGCTAAAATAGTGTTACGCTCAAACTATATCATTCACTCTAGTATATGCTGAATATGTACTGTACAATGATAGTAATATACTGTAATACATTGTGCATCAGTGAAATACAAGTATTGCCAAGGTGTAGAGTTGTCCTTTAATATTAATCAGGTAAAAGATTTGCAACATCTTGCTGCATACATGAGAGGACCAAGGAGGACTCCAATATGTTTGTATTCTTCAAACACCTCCACTTCCTCTGTAAGAATTGAAATGTAGTTTGTAGTCATCTTCTTCCATCTGAAATTCACAATCTGCCTGGTCTTGGCCACATTCAAGAGAAAATGCTTTCTCCCACTCCAGTCCAAAAAGTGTACACCACTTCTCTGTACGCCCCGTCCTGTCCAGCACTAATTCACCTGATAACTCCAGAGTCATCCAAAAACTTCTGCACATGACAGGACTCAGAGTGGCACCCAAAGTCAGACGTATACAGGGTGTTAAATGAAGGGTGACAGGACAGCCCCCTGTGGTGCTCCTGTGCTGCTTACCACTTGTTTTGCCTCACAGCCACAATCTGGGGTCTGTCTGTCAGATAGTTAGCCAGCCTAGGAGGTTGTGGAGGCTACTGCCTGCATCTTCTGGAGCTTTTCTCATTGCAGGGGCTGGATTGTGTTTAAGTGCATTTAAAATCAATTCCGTTGGTTTTGGAGCCAGGAATGACCGTATTTGGAACAGAGGGTGGGGCTATTGAGGAGTGAGGGGTGGATCTGACTGTGAAGCTGACACTATCAGCAGACAGCCTGTGGCCGTGTGGCAGTGGCCCGCCCTTTAATATGCATTGATTTTAGCCTTATTAAAATGTGAACAGGTGAGCTTTCAAAAAAATAATAATAATCACCCCCCCTTGCAATTGTCGTGAATGTTAAAATTAGTCTCAGAGACCAAAACCACTTTTTGTACTAGGATGTAAACATGTTTATATCTGCTGTAAAGTTGAGCATTTTAACATGGGGGTCTATGGGGTTGACTGGCTGCTGGGGCCAGCCTCAAGTGGACATTGCACTGTTATAATAACTTATAATATTTGCAAATAAGTAATTAAATCATGAATTTAGTCTTTGAATTGTTTCACTTTAAGGTACAATATATGTCGAATAATAATTAGTTGGACATGTACCAAAATGTTTAACAAATTTATTCAATCATATTTTCTCAAACTGGATCAAATCAATCAAATGTTATCCTTAACTTCAACCCAATTGTGTACACATCATAATATAAAAGGAAATGTTACTTACATTGATAGATTTTCAAAGACACATGGCAAACACCATCAAACACTCAGGCAGCATGGGAATGTTGGAAGACAAAGAGGAAGAAGTGAGGTCCTGCCTCCTACTTACAGACTTAGATATGGGAGGAGCTACCGAAAGTAGGTCAAACTGAACCACCTCTTGATGTCCCCTTGAGGATGTGAGGCGAGTCAACCTGCAGTTTCTGACAGACATCATCACTCACTCTGATCAGTACAGTAACGTCATCACTCACTTACTCACAGACAGACGTCCGCGTTTATTGTGTTTGCTTTGCAGCTGTGGTTAAGCCAAAAAAGAATAAGGAGCACTATTTAAAAGTATGATGAAGATTCAAAATGGTGTTCACTGGAATCCAGGGAATGTGTGTGGAAGAAAAGGCTTACAGGAAACCTCCAGTTTCCTCTGGAAAGCACACACTACTGTAATCTGCTCACACACTGTGTTGTTCTTGCCCTGTGGCTTGAGATTGAGGTCACTGAGATGAGGTGTAATATCTGCCAAAACAGTCAACAGCTTCCATTTTTTTTTTCTAATTTTTCATGAATTCCATGATCCGTTCTGCTTATTCTCTCTTTAGCTGTGACAAAAACACTTGTAGCTCTTTAAGGTCAAAAAGAGCTCCAGGACCTCGTCTGTGCTCAGCCATCTGACGCTGTTGTGCAGGAAAGGTGCATTCACCTCTGTCAGTAATGTGTAAGTGGTGCTACAATGAAGACGATGCTCTCGAAAATTTTATGACTCTCATCACTGTTGCTGTGATTTAAGAGTACACTTCTCCAAAACTTGCCCAAAGGACAGACTGGGGGATTAAGCAATAGTAAGATGTGGGGTCAGTGTAGTGATCTTTTAGGAGCTGAGCAAGTCCCCTCTCTCCAACACAAAACTCCATCAGTTGCAACTGACAGCATCTGCAAATCTATCCCTCTCTTATTCAGCATTCTGAGGTTTATCAGGCCTAATAAGTCCTCAATAAACTCTCCCTTTGCCTAATCATAAGACCTCACACAGAACAGCAACTTACATCTAAGCATTGTCAGTGGTGTCAGTGGACTCATCCACAGCTGTGTAAAAGCACTGTGCATGTTTTCATCACATCACAAAGCTGTTAGAGCAAGAACAGTGTTGCCAGCCTCATAAACTGTCTTGAGGACATGAACTGGATGGCACAGAACTTCCTTCAGCTGAGTGGGAGCAAATCAGTAGTTGTCCTCTTTGGCCCCCCTGACTCCATCAAAGGGATTTCTCACCAGTCCAGCAGCCTTTCTAACTATGTAAAAACCTGCGTTACAAATCTTGGTGTGATATTTCACTCTGCCTTTAAGTTTGACAAACAAATAAATGCGGTAGTAAAAGCCAGCTTTTTCCAACTCTGCACCATTTCAAAAATCAAGCCATTTCTCTCCCTCAAAGACCTGGAGATAGTCCCCCATGCTCTCACCTCCTCCCATTTAGACTACTGTAACTGTCTGTACACCAGTATTAGTCAGTCCTCTCTGTCCCATCTCCAGCTGGTTCAGAACGCTGCTGCCAGGCTCCTCACAGGAACCTAGAGGAGAGACCATACCACACCTGTTTTGGCCTCTCTCCACTGGCCTGTAAAGTTAAGAATTGACTTTAAGGTTCTGTTTCTGTCCAATGCCCTTAATGGTCTGGCCCCATCCTACATCGCAGACCTTCTAACCCCCTATTCTACACCCAGGTCCCTCAGGTCAGCTGACCTGGGGCCCCTGGCTGTTCACCGCTCCAGACTTAAGCTTAGGGGTGATCGAGCCTTTGCTGTGTCTGCTCTAAAACTGTGGAACAGCATCCCCTCCCAATGAGATCTGCCCCCACCACTGAATCATTTAAGTCCAGGCTCAAAACCTACTTTTATTCATCAGTGTTTGTGTCCCCCTGATGTGGTTTTCCCTGACATGTGCTTGTGTTTGTTGTGTCTCTAAATGTGTGAGCTGTGTACCTGACAGTTATGTTGCCTCTTATGTATGTGTTTTTAGCATTTTATTCCTTTTGTACAGTACTTTGGTCAACGTGAGTTGTTTTTAAATGTGCTTTACAAATAAATTTGACTTGAGTTGAGTTGAGTTATTAACTGATGACAACCTTAGAGGCTAAAGGGCACAGTGAGAGCTTACAGCCTGAATCCAAATGTGTTCCCAGTCATCCATCTTCATATGTACCAGGGGTCACCAACAGAACAGGGGGGAAGGAGTGTCGACATCTATTATTTTTATCCCAACACCATCAGTGATAACCTCTGGTGTTGTAGTCGCTGCACTGTTGGTCCGCACAAACAAACAACAGTGCAGCACTTGAAAGTCTTTGCTCTGCTTCTTTCTCCAACACTTGATGTATTTATGGCTCAGACAGTTTTCACACTCAGTCACAGTTGTGTGTTTGTGCCATCGCATACTGATGCACGTCTGGGCTCGCATGAATGTGAGATTTAAGCCCTGGAGCTTTGCATAGAGAGTGTGCCATAACACAATCACATTTATGGCTGTAGAGGATTTCAATTATCCCACAGGCCAAGAAGACGGCATCCAAATCAGCCTCCATCCATAAGTCTCTGTGACTGACAGCTCAGCATTTGGCTCGCCACCAGGCCCCAACAAGGAGGCCATAAACAACAAGGTTCATAAGATACACATTTTATACATGGAGAAGTGGTTTTAGTGCCTGCAGAGCCTGGACCCATATTTCAATTTAAGAACATGTCATGCCATAAAAATTTGATTGGTTTGTTTTCCCTTTTCTATGACAAAGTCTCATATGCTGTATTTGTGAGTGTAAGGTGCAGATCGAATGGAGAGGTAAAACTATTGACTAAAGCTTAAAGAGAGTAACCTGAGGGTTACAGGTTACAGAGAAACTCCACCTTCTGGAGTTTCAAATGAAACTATTTTTGTTGTGTTTTAAAGTGTAAATGTACTTTTTGGTAAATGCATTATTTACAGGTCTGTAATTTTAAAACAATTTCCAAAACTGTTTCCTGAAAAAACTATTTAATTTGCTACTAAAATGTAGATAGTGCTCAATTTGTACACACAGGTCAGCTGAACATACTAAAACATGAGGAGACTAAGGTTTCCAGTAATAAACTAATGATAAATAAAAAAGTTTAAGCTTGACTTTAAATGGCTTTTTTTTCTGACAAATTCATGCGTCCATGACTGTTTCCATTTCTGGAAAGAGATATGTCATGTATTATGAGTCACAGGGAAAATAAAGACAGCTTCCACTTCCAATTAATTGCTAAAGTCTTCTGAAATATTCAGGGATAGATGTTTTCTGATTCATGAGAGAATGGGAGCAGGGATCAATATTCAGGGAAATCTGGTAACATTAAAGGAAAAATACTATTATGTGTTGTGAATGAATGCTGTAACCGACTCCGCTAAGTGGAGAGTGTGTGTGTGTGTGTGTGTGTGTGTGCATAGGAAGTGTGTGGCAGAATGAGAGAGAGAGAGAGAGAGGCGGTGAATGCGGTGAAAGCTGATGAGTGACCACAGCACAGTGTTTTGTTGGTAAACGATCAAGAATAGAAGAAGAAGAAGCTTTATTGTCACTGTAATAAATACAGTGAAATTTCGTATGGTGCTCTCTTATAGCAGCTACAATGTCCTTGCCATAAAATAAACTGGGGGGGGGGGGGGGGGGGGGGGGGGGGTCATGGTTCCTGTAGCAGTCTCTTCACAGCCATGGGGAAGAAGCTGTGTTTCAGTCTGTTGGTGCGGGCTCTCATGACTCTGAGTCTGCCAGAGGGAAGGCTGGTGAATACAGAGTGTCCTGGGTGGGCGGGGTCATTCCGAATCTTTGTGGCCCGTCGGAGGAGATGGCTGGAATAAATCTCCTCTAGGCGTGGAAGTGGGGAGCTGATGATCCACTCAGCCGTCTTGATGACCCGCTGCAGTTGTTTCTTTTCAGATGCAGTGCAGCTGGCGTACCACACCGTACAGCCATAGGTGAGGACACTGTCTATTGTGCAGTAGTAGAAGTTTCTCAGCAGAGGTGGAGGGAGTTTGTTCCTCCTCAGTGTTCTCAGAAAGAAGAGACGCTGCTGGGCCTTTTTGATGATGTGGGTGGTGTTCACAGTCCAGCCCAGGTCCTCCGAGATGTGCAGGCCAAGAAACTTAAAGCTGGTGACCCGTTCTACTTCCTCCCCATTGATGCTCAGGCCTGAGTGCAGTGTGGTCCTCGACTTCCGGAAGTCAATAATGACTTCTTTTGTCTTCTTGGTGTTGAGGTTGAGGTGGTTGTCACTGCACCAGGTTGCCAGTGCTTGGACCTCCTCCCTGTATGGTGTCTCATGACCATTGTTGATGAGCCCCACAATGGTTGTATCATCCGCAAATTTGATGAGGGTGTTGGAGCCGTGAGTAGCGACACAGTCATAAGTGTATAGTGTGTACAAGACTGGACTCAGCACACAGCCCTGAGGAACACCAGTATTGAGGACGATGGTGGAGGATGTGGAGGTACCCATTCTGACATGTTGGGGTCTGTTAGTCAGGAAGTCCTTGATCCACACACAGAGGGAGGTTCCAAGTTGTAGTGTCTGCAGTTTGTTGATGAGTCTGCTGGGGCTGATGGAGTTAAATGCCGAGCTGAAGTCAACAAACAGCATCCTGATATATGTGTTGGGGCTTTCAATGTGGCTGAGAGCGGTGTGGAGGGCGATGGAGATGGCGTCGTCTGTGGATCTGTTGGACCTGTAGGCGAACTGATGTTGATCAAAGCCAGGTGGGATGTGGGCCTTGACATGCTGTAACACCAGTCTCTCCATACATTTCATGATCACCGGTGTCAGGGCCACAGGCCGGTAATCATTCAACCCTGTGATGGCAGAGGATTTGGGCACAGGGATTATGGTGGCAGTTTTCAGGCAGGTGGGGACTGTGGCTTGCTGCAGTGAATGGTTGAAGATGTTAGTGAATACTGCAGCAAGCTGGTGAGCACATGATTTCAGCACTCTCCCTGGTACTCCATCCGGTCCTGGTGCTTTCTTGGTGTCGATGCCACGCAGGACTCGCAGTACCTGATGTTGTTGGATGGTGGGGGGCTGGTCGTGCTCTGATAATGTCAGCTGTGTGTCCTCTGCCTGTCTGTTGTCCTCTTGAAAGCGGGAGAAAAAAGTGTTAAGCTGGTCTGGGAGAGAAGTGTCGGTGGAGGGGAGGGTGTTGTGGCATTGTTTGTAGTCAGTTATATTCTGTATGCCTTTCAACATGGAGCGGGGGTTGTTCTCCCTGAAGTTGGCCTCTATCTGCTCTCTGTACTTTGTTTTAGCAGCCTTGATGCCTCTGTTCAGGTCTGCTCTAGCCCTCCTGTAGGCTTCCCTGTCCCTTGACCTCAGTGCTGAATCCCTGGCCTGGAGTAGTGCTCTGATACTGACGTTTAACCAGGGTTTTTGGTTGGGAAATGTTTTCATCTGTTTCCTTGATGTTACATCATCCATGCAGAAACTGATGTATGATAGTACAGAGGAGGTGTGGAGTTCAATGTCTGGGTCTTCAAAGAGCTCCCATATGGTGTCCTCAAAACAGTCCTGCAAGGATAGTGTGGCTTCCTCAGTCCAGCACTGCACTGACTTGTACTGTGGCTTAGACCTGCAGATGAGGGGCTTGTAAGCTGGTGTCAGGAACAGGGAAAGATGGTCTGAGTGTCCGAGGTGGGGGGAGTGGCGGGCTCTGTAGGCTCCAGAGATGTTGGTGTAGACCTGGTCTAGTGTTCTGCCCTTCCTTGTTTGAATGTCAACATTCTTGTAAAATCTGGGGAGCACAGCCTTTAAGTTGGTGTGATTAAAGTCTCCAGCCACGATGAAGAAGCCTTCTGGGTGTTTGTTTTGTTGCCTGGTGATGCTATCATGCAGCCTGCTCATAGCTACGTTAGCATTAGCTCGCGGGTGGATATACACGGCAGTTACAAACACTTGGGTTATTTCCCTGGGCAAATAAAAAGGTCTGCACTTCAACATTAGAAACTCCAGGTCTGGACAGCAGTGTCTCTCAATGACGGCAGTGTCCGTGCACCAACTGTTGTTAATATAGACGCACACACCTCCTCCCCTCCTCTTACCGGAGTCTGATGTGCGATCCGCCCGGAAGATCGTACGTCCTGCTAGCTCCACTGCTAGGTACGGGATGTTTTCATGCAGCCAGGTCTCTGTTATCACCATGATACAGCTGTCTATCCGGTTGTTAACATCCCGTAGTTTCATCTCGTCCATCTTGTTAACCAGGGAGCGGACGTTGGCTAGAAAGACGCTTGGAACCGCTGGTTTGTGCGGAGCAGCAGTTAGCCTAGCTCTGATGCCGGCTCAAGGTATGGTTGTAACAATTTTTTGTCCTCGAACCTATAACTCGCAAAATTTTTGTGTTAGAGCTCTCACATTTTGTGCTGACATACTTTTATTTCTCTATTACAGATAGCAATGTTTCAAACTTCTCCAACTGTATCACAGAATTCAGTAAATGATGTTAAATGTGTTGTTACAACCCGCCCCACTATCAGGGTAAGTTGTAACACAACTTGGGGTAAGTAGAAAAAGTAAGCATGAAGCATTAAAAATTACACAGTCACAGAAAAAACACATAAAACTGATACTTGCACTAATAACCAATTCCTAATAAGATCTAACTTGCTAACCTGTACCTGCCAGATGCCTCCTGCTCACTGTTGAGCTTTTTTTCAATTTCTTTTCATTTAAGTTTCTTATTTGAGTTTTTTTTTCACTTTAGTTAGCTTGTACTTATGTTTTGCTTTGGCATGGAGATGAAGAACACTTCATCTTTCTCCTATTTTTCTCAATCGTGTGCGGCAACCCGGCGTCCAGCCGCAGCTCCATTGTTTACACCTGGGACCAGCTGTTAGCGCTACATAACAGCGCGGTGCGGCCCGAGGAGAGACATGATATCCCCCGTGAGCTGCGTACAAGGAGACGGGAATGTTGCGCTGGAGTGCAGTGCCAATACCAGAGGAGATGGTACAAACCCGTCCTCCCGTCCATCGTCTGGATTACTCCAGATATAAAGGCTCTCCTGAAGGAGAAGCGGAGAGTCTTTAACTCTGGAACCAAGGAGGAGCTGAAGGCCATGCAGAAGGAGCTACGGAGAAACATCAGGTGGCAGATGGAGGAACAGCAGCAGCAGAGCGACGTCAGCGGAGTCTGGAGAGGTCTGAAAACCATCTCAGGACACAGACAACTAGACTAACAGGCCCGAGGTGACCAGAAGTGGATGAATGATCTGAATCTGTTCCTTAATAGATTTGATCAGTCTGCCCCTCCCCCGGCCCAGACATCACTGCTGCAACCCCCCACATCCTCACTCTCACTCCCCCCCACCACCTACACTCCTGGCATTCCTCCTCAACACCTCCCCCACCCCCGCTCCCTCGGACATCTCACCAACCCCCACTCCTTCCCCCATCTCATCACCTCTACCCCCCAGCACACAGCCCCCCTGCTCCAGCTCATCCTTCACTACCTGTCAGGTGAGAGATCAGTTTAGGAGGATAAAGACGAGGAAGGCTGCGGGTCCAGACAGCATGAGCTCCAGGATCCTGAAGTCCTGCGCAGACCAACTGTGCAGGATAGTTGAAACCATCTTCAACCTGAGCCACGGCTATGGAAGACATCCCGCATGGTACCTGTGACCAAGACTCCACACCCCACGGACTACAGCAGCTTCAAACCGGTGGCATTAACAGCGCACCTCATGAAGACTCTGGAGCGGCTGGTCCTGTCTCGTCTCCGCCCCACAGTAGGGCCTTCAATGGACCCGCTGCAGTTTGCCTACCAGTCTGGCATTGGGGTGGACGATGCCGTCATCTTCGTCCTGCATAGAGCTCTTACTCAACTTGAGAAGCCCGGAAGCTCTGTGAGAATCATGCTCTTCGACTTCTCCAGCGTATTCAACACCATACAGCCTGCGCATCTGAGGGACAAACTGGAGCACTGGAGTGGCTTATCACTTCAAATGCTGGATCCTGGACTACCTCACGGACCGGCCGCAGTATGTCAGGACCCAGGATTGTGTATCGGACTTGGTTGTCTGCAGTACAGGGGCTCTGCAGGGGACGGTGCTGGTGCCATTCCTCTTCACCCTCTACACTGCAGACTTTTCATACAACACCCCCACCTGTCATCTGCAGAAGTTCTCTGATGACTCTACCAGAGGCCTCATCACACATGGGGACGACAGGGAGTACAGAGAACTGAATCAGGACTTTGTGGACTGGTGCCTGAGGAACCACCTTCAGATCAATGCAGGGAAAACCAAAGAACTGGTGGTGGATTTCTGCAGGTGCAGACTCCTGCCCCCAACACCGGTGAACATCCAGGGAAAGGACATTGAGATGGTGACACCTTTTAAGTACCTGGGTGTTCATATGAACAATAAACTGGACTGGACTGATCACATAACCGCAATGTACAGAAATGGCCAAAGCAGACTCTACCTGCTGAGGCAGCTCAGGTCTTTTAGAGTGCAGGGGGCACTCCTAAAGACCTTCTTGGACACTGTGGCAAATGCTGCTGGGGCAGCAGCATCTCGACTGCAGACAGAAAGAGATTGGACAAGCTGATCAAGAAGGCCAGCTCTCTCCTGGGATGCTCTCTGGACTCTGTGCAGGTGGTGGGAGAAAGGAGGATGACAGCCAAGCTGTCATCTCTTGGGACTAACGACTCCCACCCCCTGTAGGAGGAGATAAAAGCTCTGGAGGGCTCCTTCAGTGATAAACTGATTCACCCAAAGTGTGTGAAGGAACGCTATCGCAGGTCCTTCCTGCCTGCTGCTGTCAGGATACACAACCAGCACTGCTCACATTAAACTGCACCATTGACACTTTGTGCTCACAATAAACTGCACCATGGACACTTTGTGGACACTATGTCACTTTACATTGTACAAGTCACCCAGCAACATTCATTCATTAATATTTTTTACACTGCAGTACTGTCCGCCCTTGTGTTGTCTTTTGCACAGTCATATTTTTGCACTAAATATGCTCTTTTTATGCCACTGTTTATACTTATTATTATTATTTATCGCTGTTTCTTGTAATTAAATGTCAGATCTTTATCTTCCTCAGTGTTAGTAAACAAATTAATATCAGATAATCATATTGATTTACTCAGCCTCACCAAAACCTGGCTGTGTCAAGATTAATATGTTAGTCTAAATGAATCCACTCCTCCCAGTCATAGTAATTCCTACGTTCCTCGAGGCAGCGGCCGAGATGGGGGAGTTGCAGCCATTTTTAACTCTAGTCTATTAATCAGCGCTAAACCTAAACTAGATTTTGAATCCTTTGAAAGCCTTGTCCTTAGTCTTTTACATCCGACCTGAAAAACCTCACAGCCTCTTCTATTTGTTATAGTGTACCGTGCTCCTGGCCCGTATTTGGAATTTTTATCTGAATTCTCAAAGTTTTTTTCCAGTTTAGTCCTGAAATCAGTTAAAGTTATTATTGTGGGCGATTTCAATATTCACGTGAACGTTGATAATGACTCCCTCGCTACTGCGTTTATCACATTATTAGACTCCATTGGCTTCACTCAAAGTGTACATAAGCCCACTCACCGTTTTAACCACACCCTTGATCTAGTTCTGGCGTATGGAATTGAGATTTATAACTTAATGGTCTTTCCAGAGAATCCCTCTCTATCAGATCATTACTTAATAACTTTTGATTTCTTTCTACTCGATTACGCACCACTCAGTAACAGTTACTATACTAGGTGTTTATCTGATAGTGTGGTAGCAAAATTTAAGGAAATGATTCCATCGGCATTAAGTTTAATACCATGTCCCTCTGTAACTGAGGTTTCCTATACCGACTTTAAAGTCTCCCAAATTGATTATCTCGTCGATACCGCTGCAGGCTCGCTGCGAACAACACTCGACTCTGTAGCACCTCTTAAAAAGAAGTTTGCAAAGCAAAGAAAGTTTGCTCCCTGGTACAACTCCCAAACCAGAAAATTAAAACAAGTATCGCGAAAATTTGAAAGGAATTTGCAATTAACCAAACTGGAATATTCTCGTTTAGTCTGGTTAGACAGTCTCAAAACATATAGGAGGGCCCTCCACAATGCCAGAGCAAACTATTACTCATCATTAATAGAAGAAAATAAGAACAACCCCAGGTTTCTTTTCAGCACTGTAGCCAGGCTGACAGAGAGTAGCAGCTCTATTGAGCCTTGTATTCCTTTAGCCCTTAGCAGTTATGATTTTATGAGCTTTTTTAATGACAAAATTCTAACTATTCCAACTCTAACTGCCCTCTAACAGCACTAATCTTCCTTCAAACACAGCTATAAGCACTGATACATATTTAGATTGCTTCTCCCTGATTTCTCTTTAACAATTGACCTCAATGATGTCTTCATCCAAGTCATCAACGTGTCTCTTGGACCCCATCCCAACTAGGCTACTTAAGGAAGTCTTACCTTTAGTTAACACTTACATACTAGACATGATCAATATATCTTTATTAACAGGCTATGTACCACAGTCTTTTAAGATAGCTGTAATTAAACCTCTGTTAAAAAAGCCCACCCTGGATCCAGAGGTGTTAGCCAGCTAAAGACCAATATCTAACCTTCCCTTTCTTTCAAAGATCCGTGAAAAAGTAGTCGCAGACCAGCTGTGTGACTTTCTCCATGATAATAATTTATTTGAGGAATTTCAGTCAGGATTTGGGGTGCATCATAGCACAGAGACAGCACTAGTTAAAATTACAAATGATCTTCTGATTGCTTCAGACCAAGGACTCATCTCTGTACTTGTTTTACTAGATCTTAGTGCCGCATTTGACACAATTGACCATCAAATTCTGCTACAGAGACTGGAACATTCACTTGGCCTTAGAGGTTCTGCACTAAGCTGGTTTAAAGCTTACTTATCCAATCGTTTTCAGTTTGTTCACGTTCATAATGAATCATCTTCACGTACTAAAGTTTGTATTGGAGTATCTCAAGGTTCAGTGCTCGGACTAATTCTATTCACTCTATATATGCTTCCCTTAGGTAACATCATTAGAAATCGCTCTATAAATTTCCACTGTTATGCGCATGATTCACAGTTGTATTTATCGATAAAGCCACAAGAAACAGATCAATTAACTAAACTTCAGAAATGCCTTATAAAAGAAAAGATATAAAAATCTGGATGAGCTCCAATTTCCTAATGTTAAATTCAGACAAAACTGAAGTTATTGTTCTTGGCCCCAAACAACTCAGAAACTCTTTATCTGATGATGTAGTTTCTCTGGATGGCATTGCTCTAGCCTCTAGCATCACCCTAAGAAATCTCTGAGTAATATTTGATGAAGATTTGTCTTTTAATTCCCATTTGAAACAAACCTCTCGGACTGCATTTTTTCATCTGTGTAATATTGCGAAAATTAGGCCTATCCTGTCACTAAATGATGCCAAAAAATTGGTCCATGCGTTTGTTACCTCTTGGCTGGATTACTGTAATTCCCCATTATCAGGTAACTCTAATAAGTGCCTGAAAACTCTCCAGCTAATCCAGAACGCGGCAGCACGTGTGCTGACAGGAACTAAGAAACGAGATCACATTTCTCCTGTTTTAGCTTCTCTGCACTGGCTCTCTGTAAAATCCAGAACTGAATTTAAAATCCTTCTCCTGATTTACAAAGCTCTAAATGATCAGGCTCCATCATATCTTAGAGAGCTCATAGTGCCCTATTATCCCACCAGAACACTGCGCTCTGAGAATGCAGGGTTACTCATGGTCCCTAAAGTCTCCAAAAGTAGAACAGGAGCCAGAGCCTTCAGCTATCAGGCTCCTCTTTTGTGGAATCACCTTCCTGTTTTGGTCTGGAAGGCAGACACTGTCTCCACTTTTAAGACTAGACTTAAGACTTTCCTTTTTGATAAAGCTAATAGTTAGGGCTGGCCCAGGCTTGTCTTGGACCAGCCCCTAGTTAGGCTGACATAGGCCTAGTCTGCTGGGGGACTTCCTATAATACACCGAGCCCCGTCTCTCCTTCTCTCTTTCTCTCTCTCTCTCTCTCTCTCTCTCCTTTGCTAACATTCACGTCCTGTTACTGCATCTCCCTAACTCGGCTCTACTGCATGTCACTAACTCGGCTTGTTCTCCAGAGCCTTTGTGCTCCACTGTCTCACAGGTTAACTCGTGTCGCAGCTGTGCCTGGATGATGTGTCGTGGTTGTGCTGCTGCCGTGGTCCTGCATGATGCCTCCCACTGCTGCTGTTACTATTAGTCATACTTGTACTGTTACACACATATCATTATTGTCACATACATATTAGGGATGACGAGATTCACAGATTCATATCGGTAATCCGATACAAACGTTTGCAATGCGACTGCACTGATAGATTCAAGGTACATCGGATATAATTTACGGGTGAATTTACGGTGCATCTCTTCTAGCCTGTCTGCATCGGTAAATTACATGGTTACATCGATTATTTCATGTTCTAGTACTATTCCCTGGCCTGTCGTGTTTTCTGAGGCAACCTAAAAGCACCATTGCTCCTCCTTCACTGACGCAAGCATTGTTCACAACAAATATGGAGGGAAACGAGAACGACGTTAGCAGCAAGGAGATATTCAATGCACTGAAAAAGACACAGAAATCAAATGTGTGGCAATATTTCGGGTTTTTCAAGCGAGAAGGTAAACTGAACAAAACGCACGCAATCTGCAAACAATGCCAAGCAGCTATCAATTACGTCAGTAGCACAACGAACCTGGCGACGCACCTGAAAAGACGGCACGGCGTGGATACCTCTGTGGCTGCTCCACCCTCCTCTCCTTCGGGTTCTACCAAAGCACTAGCCACACCGAGTGGTAGCAAAGCTGGTGACACGAACAGTAGGTCTATCGCAAGTTTCTTTGGACAAACCACTCCTCTGGCAGCTAACTCTGCCCGCTCCCAGGCCATAACTGACGCCATAGCCTACTTTATCTGCAAACATATTTAGCCCCACAGCATCGTAGAGAATGAGGGATTTAAACAACTGGTCCACATTTTAGATCCAAGGTATAAAATACCAGGAAGGGCGTTCTTTACCAACACACAAATTCCTGCTCTGTACAACAAAGTGAAAAGAGAGGTAGTGGAATCCCTGAGTAATGCCAAAAGAGTTGCTATCACTGTGGATGGCTGGACATCCTGTGCCACTCAGTGATATATCACAGTCACAGCACATCATATTGACAATGAGTGGAACATGCAAAACCATGTTCTTCAAACTAGAGCCTTTAATGAGGCCAACACTGGACAAAATTTGTCGGCTTTTCTGCGTGATGTTTGCTGTGAATGGAAACTTGAGGATAAGAACCCTGCTTTGGTCACTGACAATGCAAAGAACATACTACTTGCTGGAGCAGGTGCAGAGATGGAGCCACATGTAAGATGCATCGCTCACACTCTTAATCTCTCCTCACAAAAAGCTCTCAAGGTTGAAACTGTTTCGGCACTCCTCGTTAAAACAAGGAAACTTGTTACATTTTTTCACAAAAGCCCAAAAGCTTGTGAAGCTCTGCATGAAGTCCAAGCTCAGTTGAAACTAAAACACCACAAGCTGGTTCATGATGTCTCCACAAGGTGGGACAGTTCTTTGGACATGATGGAGCGTTTGTGGGAACAGCAGGCTGCTGTGACTTTGACAACAAGGAAGATGAAGTCAAGGGGTCGAGGAGAGAGCCTGCCCAGCCTCACAGAGGAGGACATTACCCTGATGCCAGAGGTCATAAAGCTGCTGACACCCCTCAAAACAGCAACCAAGTGCCTCAGTGAAGAAAAGACCCCCACTATCATGCATTGTTTGCATCATCGCCCCAACACTGGCCAAACTGCAGAAGCATTTTGACCCTGATGACAGTGACCTGCCAGTCATCTCTGAGATGAAGGACAAGTTTAGACATGATTTCAACAACCGGTACACATATATTCAAGACTTCCTCTGTAAAGCCTCAGTGCTTGATCCCCGTTTTAAGGCACTGGAATTCTTGGATGATGACCACACTAGGGACACCGTATACCTGGGGATAACAGCCGAAGTGGAGAATATGGTAATATGTTCATAAAGTATATTCTCACTCCTATATTTATTCTGCCTTAAAAAGCTGATGTTTTTATCTGATCTAGTTAAAAGAAATCTAATAGCTTATATATCTGTTCATTATTCTCAGGCAGAAGAGGATGGCAGGCTGAATGAGAGACAGGCAACCAACCCAGAGGATGAACAGAGCTTCCACAGAGAGGTGGAGGAGGAAGAAGAAGAGGAAAAAGGTTTGTTTTGATTGAAACTTAGGACTACAACCTGTAATAGTTTGTTGTTTTGAAATTAATATGATATTGTTCTTTTAAAATTGTATAACATTTTTCTTCTCTTCTCTTCTCTTCTCTTCTCTTCTCTTCTCTTCTCTTCTCTTCTCTTACCAAGATGATGACCCAGAGCCTCCCATGAAGAAGTCGGCCTTGGACCTGATGTTTGGAGGTTTCTCCACTCCAAGACCGCAGAAGAAAAGTACAAGAGAAAGAGCCAAAGAGGAAACTGCCAAGTACAGGGGGAAGGATAGTTTAGATCTGCATGGGGATGTGTTACAGTGGTGGAAAGAGCAGCTGGATCTCCCTCTTCTGTCCAAATTGGCCAGAGCCTACTTGTCCATCCCTGCTACAAGTGTTCAGAGTGAAAGAGTGTACAGCCGGAGACATAGCGACTGCTCAGCGCAGCCTGCTACTCCCAGAATATGTAGACCAGCTAATATTTATTAAAAAAAACTGAAATTAAGCCACTTGAGATAAGTAAATGACACTTACAGCATTGTTTGATTGCCAGTAGTTGATGGTTGTTTTTGCATACATAATGAGCAGTTAAGAAAGGCTTGTTGGGAAACGTTATTTTATTTACTTGTTCAATTTCTAATAGAAATCACACCAATACTTTTTCCTCCTCATAGACAGGAGTACTATGGACATTGCACTTTGGAAAGAAATACCTCTGTTCAAGAGTATCTGGCTGCCAGTAATAGTTTTATTTTTACACTTGAATCTCTAAGATGTTGTTATTTAATTTTCATTCTTTGTAAGATGGAATTTCAGCCATTTATGCTCACTATTCAGTCAACTAAGTGAAACATTGTTATGTCAAGCACATCAGCCTGGCAGCAGGTCATATTATTTGCACTATGCACGTTGTTAATACTGTGCTGTGAAGTTTTATACGTTTTATAAAATTGTAGAGACAGAGAACATAATTCGGAGTAAGGATTGCTTATTATAAATAAAATTTAATGCTCTGTCTATACATACTGAATTATGTCTTTTTTAAAAATAGGATTTATTGGTTTGCTCAGTAAAAACAAACCAAATATTACATGCATCCCTCAAATTGATACAGAGAGTAAAACAGAGTTGTGCTATGAGAAATCTGACATGGGCACACTCTTGTACCACAACTAACTGTATCAAACTGGATCACATCATATCGAACTGAATCTCTTTGTAAGCAAGTCATATCGTCATCAAATCAGTTTTGAATCGCATCGTATCGTGAACAGGAGCAAATCGCATCGCATCGACAGAGACTTCAGTGTATCATTAATGTATCCTATCGGTGGCTGCGTATTGAGATGCGTATCAAATCGGCCTCAGTGGTGGAGATATACATCCCTAATACATATATAATAATATTATTAATATAATATCTGTCTCTCTGTATGTCTCATTGTGTCATATGGATTACTGTTAATTTATTATGTTGATCTGCTCTGTACAACATCTATTGCTCATCTGTCCATCCTGAAAGAGGGATTCCTCCTCAGTTGCTCTTCCTGAGGTTTCTACCATTTTTTCCCCCGTTAAAGGGTTTTTTTGGGGGAGTTTTCCTTATCCGCTGTGAGGGTCCAAAGGACAGAGGGATGCTGTAAAGCCCTTTGAGGCAAATTGTGATTTGTGATATTGGGCTTTATAAATAAAGCTGAAATTGAATTGAATTGACTTTTTTGTATCTTTTGCATGCCTAGTTTTAAAAAAATCTGACTCTTTCTCTTCTTGACTGCCGCAACACTGGAATTTCTCACTTGTGGGATTAATAAAGGTGTATCTTATCTTATCTTATCTTATCTTATCTTATACTATTACATAAGTCACATAGTGTATGTCATGTGACATGACATTTTGTCAGTAAGAACTGTACTTATTTTAAGCCAAACCATGACTTTTTTTTTTTTATAAACCTAACCACATGTTTTTGCTTCCTAAACAGCAGGTAAAAAAAAAAGCACCCCAGGTGTCCCTCTACCCAGCAATGCTTTCCAGCTCTCCTGGGGAGCCCCAAGACATTCCCAGCCCAGATGACATAAGTAATCCCTCCAGCATGTTCTGGGTCTGCCCCGGGGCCTTCTACCAGTGGAATGTGCCTGAAACCCCTCCAGCGGGAGACTCCCAGGAGGTATCCTGATCAGGTGCCTGAACCACCTCAACTGATCCCTTTTGACATGAAGGAGACAGCGCCTCTACTCCACACTCCCTCTGGACAGCCAAGCTCCATACCCTATCTCTAAGGCTGAGCCCAGCCACCCCATGGAGGAAATATATTCAGAAGCCTGCTTTCCCTTCCTGAGGTGTCTGCCAGAACTTCCTTGAGGCCAACCGAAAGTCCTTCTCCATAGCCTCCCCGAACTTCTCACACTCCTTTGCTTCAGTGATCACTACAGCTGTAGCCCTTCCGGCTAACCGGTACTTGTCTGCTGCTTTAGGAGACCCCTGGGCCAGCCAGACCTGAAAGGCCTCCTTCTTCAGCCTGACAGCCTCTCTAACTGCTGGTGTCTAGCGGGTTGTTAGGTTGCCACCATGACAGGCACTGACAACCCTCCAACCACAGCTCTTAACAGCTGCCTCTACAATGAAGGCTTTGTACAGGGACCACTCAGATTCCATATCTCCCAACCTCCCCTGGAATGCACGAGAAATTCTTCCAGAGGTGGTAGCTGAAGACCCCACAGACAGGGGCCTCAGCCAAACATTCCCAGTTCACCCTCACTACACGTTTGGGTTTACCAGGTCTGTCCATCAGCCTCCCCCGCCATCTGATCCAACTCCCCACCAGGTGGTGATCAGTTGAAAGCTTGCTGATCTTTGGCCTAGGGTGTTCTGGTAGCAGGTATACTTATGAGCCTCCCTGTGCTTGAACATGATGTTTGTTATGGTTTGTATGACTCACACAGGAGTCCAATAACAAAGCATCACTCGGGTTCAGATCAGGCAGGCCTTTCCTCCCAATCACCCCCCTTCAGGTTTCTCCATCATTACCCACATAAGTGTTAAAGTCCCCCAGGAGAATTATGGAGTCCCCAGCCAGCACCCCTTCCAGATACCGCCAAGGGACTCCATGTAGGTCGGGTGCTCTGTACTGCTGTTCAGTGCGTATGCACAAACAACAGTCAGAGACCTTCTCTGCAACAAAAGTACATGGACACAATGTGTATAACAGACCAGACAGAATTGACACATTCATATTATTTGTTCCTTAGGCCTGTCTCACAGCCAGTTACCATCCATTTAAAATGGCTTGTTTGGCAGGTGGCAAGTGAAAGAAAAGTCAGCAGTGAAAATTAACAAGTCAAAAGGGAATGGATTAAACGTATGTGTTTATCCAACACGTTGTCATCCCAACTTGTCTAATACCACTTTATGGTCAGTTGACTTTCACATCTGAATATAATGTGCTCAGTATCCACCTGTGTCTGTTGCTGATGTTCCAGGACACCGTGTCAATTTATGCCACACACATTGTGGTTATGTACTTTTGTTGCCCAAGCCTAACCACTTTCTTTTGTTGCCTAGATCTAACCATGTGCTTTTGTCGATGTCCCAGTATTGGTTGCCACATGCTTTCATTTCCCAAACCTAACTGTTTAGAGCTGTGCAAACTTGAATGGGGACAAAATTATTCAGTCATACAGCTCTTCTGGACTTTCCAGGTGTTGGACTGAATGGATCAAATCCTGATAGTGAAACAAATATCATAACATATAACAAAAAATGTAAAAGACGGGGACAGGATGGGTGATTTATTGGGCAGGCTCCACTCAACTCCAAATTTTTAACTGTTTTAATTCCCATCCATCAGCTGATTAAATATCTCTATCAGATTATAGCTGCTGCGCAGCGATGGGTCGGGTCCGGGCATATTTAGGCAATTCTGAGCAACAGAAGAATAGAAAGACATCAAGGAAGTTGATATTACAATCTGCATTTAGCATCAACTGAGTCATTTTCCAGGTTGCATCATCTGGAAATTGTATTGCAGCAATTGAAAAGTAAAAGTGGTTGAATATTGGAATACATTTGCAAAGTACACTTTTGTATCAGTGGAACATTTGTTTCTCAAAGACTCTTTGTAGTGTTGTTGGGTCTTGAACCCAGAGTCCTTGGCACTGTGATCCAGCTCCTAACTCACTGAGCTAATTGTCTGGAAGTGAGACCTGGTGTGTGGCTTCTCAAATAGACTCACGGAAATCACCAACCGGGCTGCAGATTTCAAAAATAGTCAAAATGTCAAAAATTCTATTATCTAAACAAAAATCTGACAATACATAAATTGCATCTAGACAGCATGGACATGTTGGTGATTTCTTTTTAATGATAGTGTGTTGCTTCACAAGAGAAAATGTGATGTTTAAAAATGGCACTTTTACATTGACTCCAGTTGTTCCCATGAGAGCAGAATTCAAAATGTTCTAGAAAATTCAGTTTTGGAGATAAAATTCTGATATTTGCAAAACTTCATCAACCACGACTCCAAAATATTGTCAATTTTTTTTTCAGGAAGATTGAAAATGTATTTAGCAAGAATTGGATGGTATATGTTTACAGTAGTGTTTACAGTCAAACGTTTTCATGCACTGTAGGCTCAATTTTTGATAAATCAAAAATCCGAGAAACAAGTTTTGTGGAGGACAGTCTGGAGATGCTCTCTAGCAAGTTTGGTGACAATTGAGCAAAAATTGTGGGAGGAGATGAGTTTTATAAGTTTTATAGTTTTTGAAAAAAACAGAGTGATGGACTTCAGAATTTGTAATGAGTCTAAATGGACAAAAGTTTCTGCAGTACTGGGGCTACGTTGTGGTGAAGTTTAAAAACTGTAGCATGTATCGTTGGTTTGGTAGGTATTTTTAAAATTTTTAAATTTAAACATTTATTGTGCCCCCCCCAGGAGGGGGGGACACATGTCCTTGGAGTTGAGTAAATCTGGCATGGGGTCGGACATTTCTGTAAAGTTTGGTGAGTTTTTGCCCATGGGAAGTATGATTTCCTCGGAAGAAGAAAGAAAGAAAGAAAGAAAGAAAGAATTCTTCCGATTACAATAGGGTCCTTGGCTGCTTAGCAGCCCGGATCCTAATAAACAAGAGTCAAAAGCTGGAAAGAGAACACAACAGCGAAACAAACACAATGGCGGCAATGTCTGTGTATACCTCCTATGTGGCCTATTGTTGTTGATTCCGTGGCATCCATCTGTCATACTGCGGAGGGCCTGCGCACATAATCTGTTCATAATACGCGATGCTGTGTTGAGAATCCAGTTGGCCTACTATCTGAAAAAAATTAAGGATCAACTTCTATGGACATGGCTACGTCACTATTTACTCCATAATGCTAAAAGACCAAGCCTCTGCTGCTGGATCTGAGCACGTTATGCAGCAATGAGAGATGAGTTGGAAAACTGCTAAGATGGTACTCCCTCTATTGCTGCTGTTGGGCAATGTTTATCTAAACATCGGCTCGACTCCACAGCTGGATCATGGGCAATCTAGACACCCTATGTTCTTCTCCAGCGCAGACAGTGTTGTCTTCGATTGCAGGCTTTCCACATCAGTACCATTTACTGATGGCTCCCCATTGTACCCAGGACTCGGGTTTGGTACTGCTCTAGTTTGCCTGTTGCTGTAACACTGGGTTGCGCAGTGCTGGTGAGGATTCAGCTATGTCACAGCTTCAGTGGATTGCTTCCTTGCCACTGCCGGGGGCATGTGCTGTGGCTGACCCGATGTGGTTTGGCTAGCGGATCAAAACTAATGTGGTGAGTCCAGTCCAGGGAATATTCTGTCCACTGAGAATACAAACTCACTTGTTAATTAAACTGAAATAATTTCGAAGCAGCGTCAAACTGCTTTGAGATCTTAGTGGTCACCTAAATATCATATTAGCCAAAACTGACCAAATACAAAATCTGCTAAAAAACTCTAGCCTGGTACCCAGCCTGGAACCCCTTTTTACTGGGAGCTGGCTTAACTGTGAAATACCATCAAATGTAATACATGTCCCAGCATACATTTGTTTCAGGAAAGATGGAGCAATGGATACAGGAGGAGGAGTTATGATATACATCAGAGAGAATTTTAGGTGTACAAAGATAAAGCTGGATTGTAATATGGAATGCCTGGAACAGAGTATGGTTCTCCCCCCCCAAATGAATTTTAATGTTGTTGTTTTAAACAGCCCACATGACGCTAGTTTTTATGATGAACTGAAAAAAAAAATCTTTCTTCTGACAGTATTTTGTTTGGTGTTATAGTAGTTGAGAGCGGGACAACATCCAAAGCCGCACCCAAAAGCCCAAGCAGGCCTCCTTGGGTCAGCTTGCGACTGGCAGTTGAAGGTGGACCTGGAAACCCAACTCAAGTTCCCTGCAACCACTGCTGAGACCACTCTTCGACCAGACATTGTTCTGGTCTCTGAAACATCAAAGCAAGTGGTCATGCTGGAGCTCACAGTGCCCTGGGAGGAGAGGATTGAAGAGGCCCATGAGAGGAAGAGAGAGAAGTACAACGAGCTGGTGGAGGAGTGCAGCAGACGGGGGTGGCGTGCCAAGTGTCTGCCCATCGAAGTGGGAGGGAGGGGCTTTGCTGGCAAGTCCCTGTGCAAAGCCTACAGCCTCCTGGGCATCACCGGTGCGTGTAAGAGGAAGGCCATCAGTAGAGCTTCAGAGCCAGCTGAAAAAACATCAAGATGGCTGTGGATCAAGAGGGACAAGCCGTGGACGAATGCTTCTTGGACACAGGCCGGGAGCTGATCAGTCCCGGTCGGGTCACCTGGGCGAGGGTGTCTGAAGTTGAAAGACCCGAAACACCCGATGAACCCAGGTACTATCACTGATGATGTGTCCAAGTGCATCCTGAGATGTATCCAACTATCAACTGGATGGATGCTTAATGGAAACTGAAAACAATCATGACAAAATTCAGTTACCAACATATAGACCAACAAGAAAAACAGGGAAAAGTAAAACTCTGATTGACCTTGTTTTCACAAACAGGAAAGACAGAATAACTAAAACCTACAATCTGATCACAAGACTATCATATCATAATATGACATTGGTTGTTAGGAAACTGACTAAGAAGTGATTGATTCATCATGCTGAAAATTACAAGAAATTAGTGGTCAGGGATTCCAAAATGTAAGATTGCAGATTTTGAAAGAGAACTGATTAAAATGAACTGGGATACAGTAACAGAAGCACATAAGCACCTGCTGTGACCATTTCATGACAGCCCATAATGGTATATTTGACAATTTCTAACCATTTCACTGACACAGACCTCCGAAACTGGCACCGCCGTGGCGTGGCGCCAGTTTTGTTATGGTGTGTTTTCGGCTTAAGGGTAGTGGTTTCAACTTGTGGAAGTACATCAATTATATAACTAACTCAAACACCTGGGAATATCAGAGAATACAGGAATTGAGAATAAACACTGAGCCTATCTCTGATAAGAGATTTAGATTTAGATACTGTTAACCACAATGTGCTGATATCCAAACTGAACAAATTTGACATCTCTGATCATGCCTCACAATGGTTTGACTCTCACCTGACAGAAACAGTACAATGTTAGACTTAATGGGGAAAAAAATCCACCCTCCGTGAAGTAGCATGGGGATACCCCAGGGATCAGTTTTAGGTTCATTTAGCATGAATATCAACAACCTATCAGAAAACTGCCCTGAGGTCTGCTACTAAATGTATGCCAATGATCCAGTCATTTATACATCTGCCAGAACATCTTGTAAGGCCGCTGACCAACTCACTGAATCCTTACATGCTGTATTGCAATGGCTTGAGTCCTCTTATTCAACAATAAAGGTAAAAAAAAAAAAAAGGAACACAGTTTCATTCTGTTTTTCTGTATGTAGACCACACGGAAAATTAAGAATGAGGTCATCAGTGAAGTTGACAATGTCAGGTATTTCAGAATCATTTTAGACTCACATCTAAGATTTGATAAAAAAAAAAAAAAAAAGTGCGTAATATTTGCAAAAAAAGTTGAGGCAAATCTTAACTGCATCAGACTTATCAGACATATTTGTCCCTCAGCTCTGCTCAGCTCAGCTCTATATGCATGCCATGATTTTCTCACATCTATGATACTGCATCACTACTTGGTCACAAGCCTCACAGTCAACCACAAAACCCATCATATCACTGTATAAACAGAAAATAAAAATTATGGGCAAAAAAACAATGAGGTGGCACCATTGTCACATCTTGGAAAAATACAATTTAAAAGCTATTCTAACTTAAATCTGGTTTTTAAATGTTTACATGGTCATGCTTCTTCTCTGCTTAATGAATTTATTACAAGACACCAGCTCACCAATAGAGTCAACACACAAGCCTCAATAAAATGTAACAGTCACATAGCATTACCCAAAACCTCATTTGGACAATCTGTCTTTTCTGTGAAAGAAGCAAAATTATGGAACTGTCTACCAACTGAATTCAAAATGCAACCCAATTTTAATATTTTTATTAGAGGTATTAAATCATGGCTAAAAGGGAAATAACATTATTCTTAAACTTAAACTGTAAACTATGTGTTTTTATTGCCTAAACCTTAGCACATGTTTTTGTTGACATCCCGGGCCGTCAACAGCAAATGCAGAAGGATACCTAGCGTGTAATATGTAGACATCAGTGTTAATTTCGTTGACGAAGACTATGACGAAAAATATTCGTCAACGAATCTTTTTCACGGATGAAAACTAACTAAAAACTAAATAAAAAGTCAGATATGATGACGAAGACTATGACAAAATATAATTGACACTTAAGTCAATAAATAAAAATGAGACGAAAATGTTAGGGCGGGACGAATGGAGAAGAGATCCAATCACAACTACTCTTTTTGTAGGACTAGTTGGGAAGAAATCCAGTCAGAACGAATCTCATTGTGAGGGTAGGTTGAGGCTGCAGAGCCATTCGGCACATGCAGGCGCAAGAGCTAAACAAACGAAGCAGCACAGTTACACAGGAGAACAAAGACGAGTTTGCAGAACTTTGCACAGTTTGCAGGATGTTTTCATAACAGTTAGGTTGTTTACATTGTATTTAGCAATGCTTAGTTGCATAGTCTTAGTTGCACAGCTTTGGTTTGATTTCAGTTGGCTTTGCTCGTTAGCAACACGCTAACGTTCTGCAGTGCACCCAGAGTGCAACGGCATGTCTCATGAACTAGCCAACACATATTTTATTTTACATTTGAGAATTGCACTAATCTGTTCAAATCCTGTTGATTTTGCACAGAGAGTAGCAGAGCAGACAGTAGAAGATGCTCACACCATTCTGTGTTTTTTAGTTTAATGCGATATTTGCCTCTTCAATGCTGAGAGCAGAGATTTTTGTTGATGTACCACACACTAAGGCATTGTAGCCTAGCAGATATCTAACTTCTCTTGAGGTACTTGAACATTAACAGAAGTGTATTTTCTGTATTTTGATACCATGTGCCATGGCATTAGAGCCAATAGTGTTTTATTATTATTATTATTATTATTATTATTATTATTATTATTATCTGTTTTTTGTTTTTTGAGAATTATTGCACTTCATTTTTCTTAATTTTTTGATTTTGCACACACAGAGTAACGGACAGTAGAAGACAATGAGTTCAGAGTTATGTGGTTATCTATTTCAAGAACGTTGTACTTCAGCTTGAAAGAATGTCATGCATTGCATATAATTCAGGGAGAATGCATATCTTTTTCAGGGAGAGCAGGCATAATGCTTATGTTATGTGAAATTATCTTTTGTGAAAAAACCATGGTCATGTACTTTTTTTTACATTAAAATACATGTTTCACATTACAACCGTTAAATCTGTGCCTGTATTGTGTATTCAAACCTTAATACCATTCCATAACACATTGATGGATATTTCCGATGACTGGAAATTCCGGATAAACATTTGGTCGATTAAGACTAAAAGACTAAGACTAAAACGCTTATAATATTTAGTCGACTAAAACTAGATTAAGACTAAAAGATTTCATATGACTAAAATATGACTAAAACTAAATAGTGTGTTATTCAAAAGACTAAGACTAAGACTAAATAAGAATTTGCTGTCAAAAACACTGGTAGACATTAAAGTCCACTGAGAAACCTGCAACGTGATAATTTTGGATGAGAACATGCTGGGTTTTTCATACATGAAAAAAATTATACAAATATTTTCTTTACATAGACTGGATGTTTTTTCACACAGACCTGTATCTTTCTTTTAAAGGACTTCAGTTGACCTTGTCATAGGGTGAATGGTAAATTTGTTATTACAAATCATCCATTTAACAGAGGATTGGCGGATCGATCCACATGCCGAAGCATCGTTGGGCAAGATACTGAACCCCAAATTGCTCCCAATGGCTGTTAAATCATGTGTGAATAGGTGAATGTGACTCTTTATGAATCATTTTGTCATATGAATACTGGAAATTAGGGCTGGGCGATAAATCGATTTTATCGATTAATTCGAGTTTGTAGTTTAGATCCATCCATCCATCCATTTTCATCCGCTTATCCGGGGCCGGGTCGCGGGGGCAGCAGGCCGAGCAAAGCACCCCAGACATCCCTCTCCCCAGCAACGCTTTCCAGCTCCTCCTGGGGGACCCCAAGGCGTTCCCAGGCCAGATGAGATATGTAATCCCTCCAGCGTGTTCTGGGTCTGCCCCGGGGCCTCCTGCCAGTGGGACGTGCCTGGAACACCTCCCGCGGGAGGCGCCCAGGAGGCATCCTGATCAGATGCCCGAACCACCTCAACTGACCCCTTTCGATGCGAAGGAGCAGCGGCTCTACTCCGAGCTCCCTCCGGATGTCCGAGCTCCTTACCCTATCTCTAAGGCTGAGCCCAGCCACCCCACGGAGGAAACTCATTTCGGCCGCTTGTATCCGTGATCTCATTCTTTCGGTCACTACCCAGAGCTCGTGGCCATAGGTGAGGGTTGGGACGTAGATGGACCAGTAAATCGAGAGCTTCGCCTTCCGGCTCAGCTCCTTCTTCACCACGACAGCCCGGCGCAGCGCCCGCATCACTGCAGAAGCCGCCCCAAACCGCCAATCCATCTCACGCTCCATTCTACCCTCACTCGTGAACAAGACCCCGAGATACTTGAACTCCCTCGCTTGGGGCAGTAACTCTCCCCCAACCCGGAGGGGACAATCCACCTGCTTCCGGCAGAGAACCATGGCCTCAGATTTGGAGGTGCTGACTCTCATCCCGACCGCTTCACACTCGGCCGCAAACCGCTCCAGTGCGTGCTGGAGGTCCCAGTGTGATGAAGCCAACAGAACCACATCATCTGCGAAAAGCAGAGACGCAATTCTGAGGTCACCAAACCGGACCCCTCCCCCCCCTCGACTGCGCCTCGAGATCCTGTCCATGAAAGTCACAAACAGGATCGGTGACAAGGGACAGCCTTGGCGGAGGCCCACACCCACCGAGAACGTGCTGGATTTTACACCAAGTATGCGGACACAGCTCTCACTTTGGTCATACAGGGACCGGATGGCTCGTAGCAGTGAGCCCGGTACCCCATACTCCCGCAGTACCCCCCACAAGACCCCCCGAGGAACGCGGTCGTAAGCCTTCTCCAAGTCCACAAAGCACATGTAGACTGGATGAGCAAACTCCCACGACCCCTCCAGCAGCCTCGCAAGGGTAAAGAGCTGGTCCACTGTTCCACGGCCAGGACGGAATCCGCATTGCTCCTCCTGAATCAAAGGTTCGACAATCAGTCGGAGCCTCCTTTCCAGCACCCTTGAGTAAACTTTACCCGGGAGGCTGAGCAGTGTGATACCCCGATAATTGGAGCACACCCTCCGGTCCCCTTTTTTGAAGATGGGGACCACCACCCCGGTCTGCCACTCTACAGGCACCGTACCTGACCTCCACGCGACACTGAAAAGGCGTGTCAACCAAGACAGCCCAACAATGTCCAGAGCCTTCAGCATCTCCGGGCGAATCTCATCCACACCCGGCGCCTTGCCGCTGGGGAGCTTTTTAACTACCTCAGCGACCTCTGCCAGGGAGATGGGCGAGAATTCCCCAGAGTCTTCAGGCTCTGCCTCGTTCACAGTGGACGTGATGGCCGGGTTCAGGAGGTCCTCAAAGTGCTCCTTCCACCGCTCAACGATGTTCCCAGTTCGGGTCAGCAGTTCTCCGTCTCTGCTGAGCACAGCCTGAGACAAGCCCTGCTTTCCTTTCCTGATACGTCTAACGGTCTGCCAGAACTTCCTTGAGGCCAACCGAAAGTCCTTCTCCATAGCCTCCCCGAACTCCTCCCACACCCGGAATTTGCCTCAGCGACCACCACAGCTGCAGCCCTTCTGGCCAACCGGTACCCGTCTGCTGCTTCAGGAGACCCTCGGGCCAGCCAGACCCGAAAGGCCTCCTTCTTCAGCCTGACAGCCTCCTTCACCGCTGGTGTCCACCAGCGGGTTCTCAGGTTGCCGCCACGACAAGCACCGACGACCTTCTGACCACAGCTCCTAGCAGCCGCCTCCACAATGGAAGCTTTGAACATGGCCCACTCCGACTCCATGTCCCCAGCCTCCCCCGGGATGCGCGAGAAATTCTTCCGGAGGTGCGAGTTGAAGACCCTACGGACAGGGGCCTCAGCCAGACGTTCCCAGTTCACCCTCACTACACGTTTGGGTTTCCCAGGTCTGTCCGGCAGCCTCCCCCGCCATCTGATCCAACTCACCACCAGGTGGTGATCAGTGGACAGCTCTGCTCCTCTCTTCACCCGAGTGTCCAAGACACATGGCCGCAGATCTGATGATACAACCACAAAGTCGATCATCGATCTTTGGCCTAAGGTGTTCTGGTACCAGGTACACTTATGTACCTCCCTGTGCTCAAACATGGTGTTTGTTATGGCCAGTCCATGACTAGCACAGAAGTCCAATAACAAAACACCACTCGGGTTCAGATCAGGCAGGCCGTTCCTCCCAATCACTCCCCTCCAGGTTTCTCCGTCATTGCCCACGTGAGCGTTGAAGTCTCCCAGGAGAACCAAGGAGTCCCCAGCCGGCACCCCTTTCAGGACACCGCCAAGAGACTCCAAAAAGGCCGGGTACTCCGTACTGCTGTTAGGTGCATACGCACAAACAACAGTCAGAGACCTACTCCCTGCAACCCGCAGTCGCATAGAGGCGACCCTTTCGTTCTCCGGGGAGAACTCCAACACGGTGGTACTCAGCCGGGGGCTTGTGAGTATCCCCACACCCGCCCGACGCCTCTCACCCTGGACAACTCCGGAAAAAGCGAGAGTCCAGCCCCTCTCCAGGAGTTTGGTTCCAGAACCAGTGCTGTGCGTAGAGGTGAGCCCAACTATGTCTAGTCGGTACCGCTCCACCTCTCGCACCAGCTCCGGCTCCTTTCCCACCAGAGAGGTGACATTCCACGTCCCTAAAGCCAGTCCGCGTCGCCAGGGATCAGCATGCCCGGGGCCCCGCCCCTGCCCGCTGCCCGGCACACAAAGCACCCGACCCTGATGTCTGTCCCTGCGAGTGGTGAGCCCACAGGGCAACGGCTCCATGTATCCTCTTCGGGCTGAGCCCGACCGGGCCCCATGGCCTAAGGCCCGGCCACCAGACGCTCGCTGGCGAGCTCCCCCCCCGGGTCTGGCTCCAGGAGGGGGCCCCGGTGTCCCCATACCGGGCGAGGTGCTCTTATCCCTAAGAGGCCGCATCATCAGGGTCTTTGAATCGCTCTTAGTCTGGTCCCTCCCCCGGGACCACTTTGCCTTGGGAGACCCTACCAGGGGCTTTTAGCCCCGGACAACACAGCTCCCAGGTTAGTTTAGATCGATTTGTTTTAATGAAAATCGAGTTTCTCTTTAACATCCGCCACCAACGCTGCGCGCTGGGCTCCCGTAGTTCAGAGTGGGCTCCCCCCTCCCCCTCGCGCTTCATACACAAACAACATGGCTCGTGTCTTCAGTTATTAGGAATTAGTTCGGTTTTGTGGCGTCAGACACAGAACAAACAGCACCCCGCCGCAAAGTGTGTTTGAAGGCTGTCGCAACCACAGGTAGCACTACTACCAAGTTACTGCAGCAGCTCAAACAGAGGCATGCTGCCGAGTAGAAGGGGTGTTGCTCCCTACGAAATGAACGAGACCACGGCAACCGCAGCACCGCGGCCTTGGAAACACTTACAAACTGTATCCCGTATGATAAGAAAGGGGCCCGGTGGAGAGTGATCACGGATGCAGTCGCGATGTATATTGCAAGAGATATGGTGCCCAATCAAAACAGGGTCACATACATTTTGTTGTGAATTCTTCACGTTTACAGATATTTTGGTCTCGGGACTCTTATTTTGTATGTCTATGGACATCTCCGGTTAGAGACTCTTATTTTGAAATCCTGTCTCGCATCGCAGGTTACTTCCATTTTTCACTCCGCGTATTCTACAGTGCGATCGTCTCCGGTGCAGAAGTCACTGACAATGTGAGTTTGGTATTGCTGCTAAGGTGTTCATTTGGCAAAATGGCTTGGTTATCTCTGTATTTTATGCGGTTAGATGCGTGGATGCACTTACATTTTCACTGCTTACAATGATCTATTTTTTGCTTTTTTCTGATTGCACTTGAACAATTTCTTTGTCATCTGCAAATTTATTTGAAGGTGGGGGGAAAAAAATCTATTTAAATCGTAAATCGGATTTGTTGTGAAAAAATCGGAGATTTTTTTTTTTAGGCCATATCACCCAGCCCTACTGGAAATGTATTATTTTAATCTGTACAGACGACATCTATTGCACGTTTGTCTGTCCTCTCTCCTCAGTTGCTCTTCCTGACATTTTTACATTTTTCTTTTCCCCATTAAAGGTTTTTTTTCTGGTGAGTGTTTCCTTATCCACTGTGAGGATCCAAGGACAGAGGGATGTTGTATGCTGTAAAGCCCTCCGAGGCAAATTGTGATTTGTGATATTGGGATTTATAAATAAAATCTTTCTTTTAAAGGACTTCAGTTGACCTTGTCACAGGGTGAATGGTAAATTTCTCATTACAAATCGTTTACTTATCAGAGGATTGGCGGTTCGATCTACATGCTGAATTGAATTGGAGATTGAATTGAATTGACTCGTATTGTAAAAAGCACTCTGACCACTCTAGGTGCTTTTTACAATACGAGTCAATTCAATTCAATTCAATTCAGTTCAATGTTATATATATATTGATTAACTGATTGAATCAATCAAAAAAAAAAGCACTTTGAGTGGTCAGAAGACTAGAAAGGCACTATACAAGTGCAGTCCATTTACCAATATAAAACTTAAAGTAACATGGAGATTCTGACCTCTAGTAGTGCTACTGTGAAAAACTTTGAGTAAGGCCCCTTAGTTTCCTTCTTTCTTGGCTGTAGAAAACAACATGAAAACATATACATGGGAATTGAAGCAATCTACATGAGTTCCAACAACTTCTGATGTAAGGCCTGCATTTTTACAGTATACATTTTTAATGCAGATTTTTTAAGCCATAATTAAAGGCAGATATAAAGACAGACAAGAGCTTCACCCTTAACATCAAGTCTCTGGAAACATGCAAACAGCCAGACAAACAGTGCAAAAAGAAATGTCAAGCTGTAAAACATCTAGGAGTGATCAGTCCAACATGATCCTCTTCACCAACTGGATCAAACACAAGTGGTTTAATATTCCATCTGCACAGTCTGAGTCCAGCCTGCCTACAGAGGCAGAGAGTTATCCACAGATTTTAGTGAATTCTTGCATGTATGTAGTAGTATGCAATATGTAGTTTGCACATCTCCCTGGGCCTCACATGATTACACAAACAGTCAAATCACATTTTCACAAAAGATGAATCACATTCCCACAGACATCCTACAGAACTGACAGAATCAGGGGACATATCACTGAGCTGAATATTGGAAGATTTACGTAGCTTTGTGATATTGGCTCAAAGTCAAAATGTGTTGTAAAGCCAGCTGCTTGCTCAGATTATCGGTTTGCTAATTTATGAGGTGATATTTGACTCCTGCCAATGAGTTAGTGTCCTACTGGCCTGCTGATTAATCTCTGAATGAATTCAACATGTGTGAAACTGAGTTCCTATACATGTGTTTTAAAACCTTGATGAAGGTTGTGAACAAAATACAGTAGTTTGGGTGACTTCTTTAAAAGATGAACAAGTCTTGGAAATCATATTCTAACTAAACTTCAGAAATGCCTTAAAGATATAAAAACCTGGATGAGCACCAATTTCCTGATGTTAAATTCAGACAAAACTGAAGTTATTGTTCTAGGCCCCAAACAGCTCAGAAACTCTTTATCTGATGATATAGTTTCTCTGGATGGCATTGCTCTGGCCTCTAGCATCACTGTAAGAAACCTCGGCGTAATATTTGATCAAGATTTGACTTTTAACTCCCATTTAAAACAAACGTCTCGGACTGCATTTTTTCATCTGCGTAATATTGCGAAAATTAGGCCTATCCTGTCACTAAAAGATGCTGAAAAATTGGTCCATGCGTTTGTTACCTCGAGGCTGGATTACTGTAATTCCCTATTATCAGGTAGCTCTAATAAGTGCCTGAAAACTCTCCAGCTAATCCAGAACGCGGCGGCACGTGTACTGACAGGAACTAAGAAACGAGATCATATTTCTCCTGTTTTAGCTTCTCTGCACTGGCTCCCTATAAAATCCAGAATTGAATTTAAAATCCTTCTCTTAACTTACAAAGCTCTAAATGATCAGGCTCCATCATATCTTAGAGAGCTCATAGTGCCCTATTATCCCACCAGAACACTGCGCTCTGAGAATGCAGGGTTACTCGTGGTCCCTAAAGTCTCCAAAAGTAGAACAGGAGCCAGAGCCTTCAGCTATCAGGCTCCTCTTTTGTGGAATCAGCTTCCTGTTTCGGTCCGGGAGGCAGACACCGTCTCCACTTTTAAGACTAGACTTAAGACTTTCCTTTTTGATATAGCTTATAGTTAGGGCTGGCTCAGGCTTGTCTTGGACCAGCCCCTAGTTAGGCTGACATAGGCCTAGTCTGCCGGGGGACCTTCTATAATACACCGAGCCCCTTCTCTCCTTTCTCTCTCTCTCTCTCCCTTGCTAGTATTCATGTCCTGTTAATGCATCTCTCTAACCCGGGCCTACTGCATGTCACTAACTCGGCTTGTTCTCCGGAGCCTTTGTGCTCCACTGTCTCTCAGGTTAACTTGTGTCGCAGCTGTGCCTGGATGGTGTGTCGTGGTTGTGCTGCTGCCGTGGTCCTGCCTGATGCCTCCCACTGCTGCTGTTACTATTAGTCATACCTGGACTATTATACACATATCATTATTGTCACATACATATATAATCATATTGTTAATATAATATCTGTTTCTCCTTATGTCTCATTGTGTCATATGGATTACTGTTAATTCATTATATTGATCTGTTCTGTACAACATCTATTGCTCGTCTGTCCGTCCTGGAAGAGGGATCCCTCCTTCAGTCGCTCTTCCTGAGGTTTCTACCATTTTTTTCTCCCCGTTAAAGGGGTTTTTTTGGGGAGTTTTTCCTTAGCCGCTGTGAGGGTCCAAAGGACAGAGGGATGTTGTATGCTGTAAAGCCCTCTGAGGCAAATTGTGATTTGTGATATTGGGCTTTATAAATAAAATTGATTGATTGATTGATATTCATGACTTTGTACAGCTACAAAATTTGAAATTCCACATCTGTATGTCTGCACTCAGAACCCTAAAAGTAAACTGTGCATGTTTCTTTGCATGCCCTTATTTTAGGTTTTCATATTATTTGTCATGTCTGAGGTTAGGCTTTCTTTGGTTTTTGTCATTTATTAGTTAGTTATCTGTTTTATTTCTAGATACTCACCTTGTTCTCATATCAGAAACTTGCCCTTGTGTGTTTCCCATCTGTGTGATTGTCTGCCCTGCTGTGATCTGTTTCATCTGCTCCTCCTCAACACTACTGTCACTTGTTCCTTGTTATAACCCTACTCTGCTTGTGAATTTGGGCTAGTCCTTGTGCCCCCTTTGTCTTTTGTACAGACTGTTTAAAGTGATTGAGGTAGCTACTAACTAAGTTCATAGTCCAAAAAATGAACTATGTCTTACCAATCTATCCCCGGCGCCCAATCATTTCCACTGCCCACCTTTCAAACTAAATGAATCTGCCCAATCTGCTGCAGGTGGTTCCTGGGGATGGATCCTGGGAGCTGGGTAGCTGGCTGTTGGATTTACGTAGTGGAAGATGAAGTTGTTGAGGGGTAAAACTACAAATGACAGACTTTTTTTGGCTCATTACCAGGCAAGCAAGCGACTATCAGGACTGTACTCCAATCTGCTTCCCAGCCTGCTAGCCTCTAACATGTTTCCCTGTCAGGTAGCTTCTGGCCTGCTAGCCACCAACTAGTAGCTGGCTGTCTAATCTCCAGCATGTTAGCTACAACCATGCTAGCCTTCAGCGTGCTAGTCCTCAGCATGTTTTCCCACAGTCATCACCCTGGCCCATCAGCGAGATTCCTTTTTACTCCTGACCTTGAGCCAGCTAGCCTCCTGTTTGACCATGACCTTGTAAATTTTGATCAGTTCCCTTTCCTGGGGACTCACCCAAGGTACTGTTTCTCCAAGGTATCTGAAGGTTGGAGTTCCTAGAAGGAAGCATGGGCCTCATAGACATTGATCCTCTAAGCTGCCCTGCACCAAGGAGAGTTAGATGTCCTTTGAACCTGAGCCTCTGCAGAGTCTCTGCAGCCCAGCTCCATGATTAAGGCCTAGCTGGACCCCACACTGGACCCTCTTGTTTGTTCCTATGTTGGGGTCACAGTTGATGTCTTGTCTGTTCCTGAGTTGGGGGTCCTGGCCAACTTCCTGTGTCTTCCAGCATCAGATTTCCCAGCTAACATCCTGTGTGTTCCTGCAGTAGGGTCCTGGCCAATGTCCCTTCTGTTCCTGCATCAGTGGTTCTCTCTAACATCCTGTCTGTTCCTCAATCAAGAGTCTCAGTCGATGCCCAGCCTGTTCCTGAGTTTGTTCCTGAGTTTGAGATCTACACTGACATCTTGTTCTTCCCTAAGTCTAGGGTCCCAGCCAAAGTCTCTTATGTTCCTAAGTTGGCAGTCCGATAGACAATTGGTTTCTGGTTGCAAGTCGGCAGTTTGGTTGACACCTATTCCTGGCCCCCAGTCAGGAGCCGGGTTGACACCTGTTTCTGCTGTGCTTCAATGATCTACATAGCCTAAGCTCCAGCAGTCTTCAGTGCCTGTGCTGCAGCCATCTGTTGTTTCTGCTGAGCTGCAGCGTTTAGCAGTTCTGAAGTCACAAGTTACCAAGCTGCAGTATTTGCCAGTTTAGTTAGTTAGTTAGTTAGTCAGTTAGCTCAGTTTAGGCCTATCCTGTCACTAAAAGATGCTGAAAAATTGGTCCATGCGTTTGTTACCTCGAGGCTGGATTACTGTAATTCTCTATTATCAGGTAGCTCTAATAAGTGCCTGAAAACTCTCCAGCTAATCCAGAATGCGGCGACACGTGTACTGACAGGAACTAAGAAACGAGATCATATTTCTCCTGTTTTAGCTTCTCTGCACTGGCTCCCTGTAAAATCCAGAATTGAATTTAAAATCCTTCTCTTAACTTACAAAGCTCTAAATGATCAGGCTCCATCATATCTCAGAGAGCTCATAGTGCCCTATTATCCCACCAGAACACTGCACTCTGAGAATGCAGGGTTACTTGTCGTCCCTAAAGTCTCCAAAAGTAGAACAGGAGCCAGAGCCTTCAGCTATCAGGCTCCTCTTTTGTGGAATCAGCTTCCTGTTTCGGTCCGGGAGGCAGACACCGTCTCCACTTTCAAGACTAGACTTAAGACTTTCCTATTTGATAAAGCTTATAGTTAGGGCTGGCTCAGGCTTGTCTTGGACCAGCCCCTAGTTAGGCTGACATAGGCCTAGTCTGCCGGGGGACCTCCTATAATACACCGAGCCCCTTCTCTCCTTCTCACTCACTCTCTCTGTCTCCCTTGCTAGTATTCATGTCCTGTTAATGCATCTCTCTAACCCAGGCCTACTGCATGTTACTAACTCGGCTTGTTCTCCGGAGCCTTTGTGCTCCACTGTCTCGCAGGTTAACTCGTACCGCAGCTGTACCTGGATGATGTGTCGTGGTTGTGCTGCTGCCATGGTCCTGCCTGATGCCTCCCACTGCTGCTGTTACTATTAGTCATACCTGGACTATTATACACATATCATTATTTTCACATACATATATAATCATATTATTAATATAATATCTGTTTCTCCTTATGTCTCATTGTGTCATATGGATTACTGTTAATTTATTATGTTGATCTGTTCTGTACAACATCTATTGCTCATCTGTCCGTCCTGGAAGAGGGATCCCTCCTTCAGTTGCTCTTCCTGAGGTTTCTACCATTTTTTTCTCCCCGTTAAAGGGTTTTTTTTGGGGAGTTTTTCCTTAGCCGCTGTGAGGGTCCTAAGGACAGAGGGATGTTGTATGCTGTAAAGCCCTCTGAGGCAAATTGTGATTTGTGATATTGGGCTTTGTAAATAAAATTGATTGATTGATTGATTGATTCGGGAGCTGAAGCACTCCAAGTTCCCAAGCTACAGCTGTCTCCTGGTTCTTTTCACCAGACTTCAATTCTATACTCCATCTACCAACCTCCAGCTCAGCTGTCCTGTCGGTGGCCTCCTGCTACGGCTCTTTACGTGTTAGAGCTACCTGACCCACCTTCGAGTGGAGTCCTGTGTCCGTGCCCTTGTTCCAGTGGGGCTCTGTCTCAGTTGTCATGTTTCAGTGGGGTTCAATGGCCATGTTCCTGTGTGGTCCCGTCTCCGCCTCTGTCTTCAAATGGGGTCCACACATCGTCTTAGTCCTACAAAGGGGTCCTATTACAACCTTCCCCCAGAGGGGTCCCATCTCTGTCGGCATCCTTCAGACAGGTGCTGTCTCCATCACCAACCTCCAGGCCAACCTCCAATATGGTCCTGTCTATATCGATGACCTCCAGAGCAGTTCTGCCATATTGCCAACCTCCAGAGTGAACATCAACCCCCTGACTGTCCTCCAGAAGTGCTCCTTTCATCTAGTTGGCCTACTGCCTGTCCTTTGGAGGTATTCCTGCACTATGGTCACTCTCCAGAACTGCTCTGCCCATCTGTCTCCTGTACCTGGCTGTCTACCTGAGGTTTCCAGCTCCATTTTTCAGCTCCCAGGCCAGTTGCCCCTTGCTACTTAGGTTCCTTGAATTCAGTTTTTCCATGTGTTCTGTGTTCCTGAAGTTGTTTGATTGGCCTGTTACCCTCCTGCCTTGGAGGTCTCAGGTGTAAAGTTTTTGTTTTGTTTTGCTTTGCCATATTAAAACTCTTTCTGCTGCCTTCTACTCTTTTTTAATTAATTATTCAAACATCATTCACACATTTTGCACAAAACAGGATTTTTGTTCATTATCAGCCGGATTATGAGATTTCCATCAGTTGCTGGTGGCTTTCAGTAGCAGCAGTGCTGTTGGTGGTAGTGAGTTAACATTTGAGTGAACTTGTCATTAGACAATGGTCTGTTTGGGTTTCTGTCCAAAAACACCAGTGGTTAGAAGCTGATTGGCTTCTGCTTAATGCCAGGCCTGCAGACAGAAAAGGACTACAGAGAGGGTCTGAGTTTCCCAGCAGCCCTGCAGATGCTGCTCCTATTCTAGTGAAAGCCTGTGGAATGTCACACTGAGTCACAGTGTGGGAAACCATCACTGAATCACAGCTGATGCAGCAGGTTGAATGAAGAAGAGTCACTCACCCTTGTTACATAGAGATCATCAGAATCAGAATCAGAATCAGCAATACTTTATTGATCCCCAGGGGAAATTGTTTTTGTTACAGGTGCTCCTTACAAGTGTAAAAGAAGAAGATATAGTGCAAACAAGTGTAGAAAGAAGATATAGTGCAAAAAGAAGTAAAATATAAGAAATATAAGAAGATAATTTACAAAATATATATGTAGAGACCACACAACATAATTTACAATATATACAGGAACCTTATATACAGACTGAACAATGTAGTCAGTTATTGCACAGATTATTTAGGAATAAATATGTAATAATTTATTATGAGTTGGTGACAGTGTTGAAACAGTCCAAGGGCAACTCAGAGGGAGGAGTTGTACAGTTTGATGGCCACAGGCAGGAATCATTTCCTGTGGCGCTCAGTGGTGCATTTTGGTGGTATGAGTCTCCCACTGAAAGAACTCTTGTGCCCGACCAGCACATGGTGGAGTGGGTGTGAGACATTGTCCAAGATAGTTCGCAGCTTAGACAGCATCCTCCTCTCTGACACCACCACCAGAGAGTTACATGCCATTCCCACAACGTCACTGGCCTTGCGGATCAGTTTGTTAAGTCTGTTGGCATCCGCCACCCTCAGCCTGCTGCCCCAGCACACAACAGCATAGAGGATAGCACTGGCCACCATAGACTCATAAAAAATCCTGAGCATAGTCCGGCAGATGTTGAAGGACCTCAGTCGCCTCAGAAAATAGAGACGGCTCTGGCCCTTCCTGTAGAGAGCATCAGTGTTCTTAGACCAGTCCAGTTTATTGTCAATGTGGACCCCCAGGTACTTATAGTCCTCCACAATGTCCACACTGACCCCATGGATGGAGATCGGGGTCACCGGTGTCTTGGTTCTCTTCAAATCCACCACCAGTTCCTTTGTCTTTGCCACGTTCTGCTCACACCATGTGACAAAGTTATCCACAGCAGCCCTGTACTCATCCTCATCACCCTTGTTGATACATCCAACTATGGCAGAGTCATCAGAAAACTTCTGAAGATGGCAGGTCTCAGTGCAATAGCTGAAGTCCGTGGTGTAGAGGGTGAAGAGGAAGGGAGAGAGGACAGTCCCCTGCGGGGCCCCGGTATTGCTGACCACTCTGTCTGACACACAGTGTTGCAAGCATACGTACTGTGGTCTACCAGTCAAGTAGTCCACGATCCAAGACACCAGAGAGGCATCCACCTGCATAGCTGTCAGCTTGTCACCCAGTAGAGCTGGACGGATGGTGTTGAACGCACTGAAGAAGTCAAAAAACATGACTCTCACAGTGCTCGCCGGCTTGTCCAGTTGGGCGTAGACACGGTTGAGCAGGTAGATGATGGCGTCCTCCACTCCAAGTCGGGGCTGGTAGGCAAACTGGAGGGGTCCAAGAGTGGCTGGACCATGGGCCGGAGCTGCTCCAGGACAAGTCTCTCCAGGGTCTTCATGATGTGGGAGGTCAATGCCACGGGTCTGCAGTCCTTGGAGCCACTGGGACGCGGCGTCTTTGGCACAGGAACGAGGCAGGATGTCTTCCACAGCATGGGGACCCTCCGGAGACTCAGGCTCATGTTGAAGACATGCTGAAGTACTCCACATAGCTGGGGGGCACAGGCTTTGAGCACCCTGGGGCTGACACCATCAGGGCCTGCAGCCTTGCTTGAGTGGAGTCTCATCAGCTGTCTCCTCACATGATCGGTGGTGAAGCACATTGTGGAGGTGTCAGGCGGAGGAAGGGTGTAGTCCTCATGATGAGGAGTGTGGTCAGTCTGGCTACTGGGGGAGGAGGTGTGAAGGGGGCTCACACTGGAGGGTAGAGGGGTGTAAGCAGGAGGGGTGGGGCAAGGTGGAGTGGCTGTTGGTTGCACAAGACAGACAGCAGAAGAGTCAGTGGGGGGGTGGGCGGGACCAGCAGTGTCAAATCTGTTAAAAAACTGATTCAGTTCATTGGCCCTGTCCACGCTGCCTTCAACTCCTCTGTTGTTGTTGGTCCTGAAGCCAGTGATGGTCCTCATTCCACTCCAGACCTCCCTCATATTGTTCTGCTGGAGTTTCCACTCCAGCTTTCTCCTGTACCTCTCCTTAGCCTCTCTGATCTTCACCTTCAGTTCCCCCTGTATCGTTCTCACCTCCTCCCTGTCACCAGCCCTGAAGGCCCTCTTCTTGGCGTTGAGGATGGCTTTGATGTCCTTTGTTACCCATGGTTTGTTATTTGGGTAACAATGGACGGTCCTGGCTGGGACAGTGGTGTCAACACAGAAGGTGATATAGTCCGTGATGCACTCTGTGAGCCCGTCAATGTCCTCCCCATGTGGCTCACAGAGTGCCTGCCAGTCTGTCACCTCAAAACAGCCCTGCAGTGTCTCATAAGCCTCCTCTGACCACCTCCTCACTGTCCTCATGGTCACAGGCTGGCTCCTTACTAGAGGCACATAGCAGGGGTTGAGATGCACCAGGTTGTGGTCTGATCTACCCAGAGGGGGGAGGGGGGAGCAGCTGTATGCGTCCTTGGTGTTTGCATACAGCAAGTCCAGGGTTCTCCCTCCTCTAGTAGGACAGCTCACATACTGTGTAAAGTTCGAAAGTGTTGTTGCCATGGTGACGTGGTTGAAGTCACCCGAGATAGCTATGAAAGCACTCGGGTGTTGAGTCTGCAGACGGGCTACGGCGGAATGAATGACGTCACATGCCGACGTCGGGTTGGCAGAGGGGGGGATGTAGACGGTCACCATAATCACATGTGAAAACTCCCTGGGCAAATAATACGGCCTGAGTCCAACAGCAAACAGTTCAATATCCGGGCGACAGATTTGTTCCTTCACAGTAATGTGAGCGGGACTGCACCACCGGTTGTTGACAAGCACGGCAAGCCCCCCTCCTTTGCGCTTACTGCTTTCGGTGCAGTCCCGGTTGGCCCGAACAGTCTGAAAGCCGCTGATGGAGACGTTGTCGTCGGGAATGTCCTTGTGTAGCCATGTCTCTGTAAAGCACATCAGACTACACTCCCGGTACTCCTTCTGACTCCTGGCGACTGCTGTTAGCTCGTCCATTTTATTTCCCAGTGACCTCACGTTGCCCATGGTGATAGAGGGGAGACCCGGCTTATATATCCTCTTCTCCATAAGCCTCCGTTGTCTCACCCTCGCTCTTTTCCGCTTCTGTTTCATTCCTCCCCTGCATCCTCTGTGAGTTTTCCTCCACATTTCAGCCAGTATCGCTGATGTTCCAGCCGCCAAGCCGGCTGGCCTCAGCGCGATCAACTGATCTCTGGAGTAAACAATGCGGCCATGGAGTTGTTGCGCAGTGGTGCCGAGTCCGAATGAAAGTAGTAAATAAAGAGTAAAGAAATAGACCAGAACTCTCTCAATCAGCATGTTTAGAGAGGGCACAGCTTCGGAATATTGGTCGTAAAATACAAAAACAAGTAATAAGGTATAAAGCAAAAAAAAGTAAGAAATTAAGAAAAACAAGCAGGAGCGACTGCAACAGGCTGCACGCACGGTTGGCGCATGCGCACTACAGGGCCACTACAAAGTCCCTTCTGTATGCTGCCTTTGCATTTTTACACAGAACCAAACAATGGTGGCATCATTCTGCTCCAGTGTGTGAATATACACTGCACTGAAGCTTTGAATCAAAAGAGGCATGACAGGCATGACATGTAACAACAGCATTGGCCTCTAGTGTGACATATAACATACATGCTGGCAGCACTTTATAATCAAAAGCAATTGCATTAATGCATCAATAGGGCTGCAGCTATCGATTATTTTAGAAGTCGAGTATTCTACTGATTATTTCAGCGATTAATCGAGTAATCGGATAAAACAGACTTTTGCATTATTAAACAACAATACTCATTTGTAATGCATAACAGAAATGACCGGTCTGTTAAAACCAAGCAATTGGCTTTTATTTATGAAAACATTCAGGTTTGTAGACCAACTCTACAGTTTTATTGGCTATCAGTTTTAAGCTTAGTTATTGCAACTTACCCATTTAAAGTATTTAAGTACCACCTGTTCTAACATTGCAAACAAAAAACAAGTAAATAACAATACAGTAATGTCAACTTATTGTGGAACATGTCACATGTATATCATACATAACTATGATACAGCTGAGGTAGTAAAGGCTATTCTGCCTTAGTTTTGTCCTGACAAGAAAAAAGGGACTCTATTTCTTCAGCAAAAACAATTTTGTCAGCAAAGAATAAATAACAAAAAAAAAAAGTAATAATTAAAAAATAATGAAAACTCTATATAATCTAAGAATTAACTCAAAAGTATTGCATCTCCTAGATGAGGCGCGCGTGTGTGTGTGTGTGTGTGTGCGTGTGTGTGTGTGCGTGCGCGAGAGAGCGAATATGAGAAAGAGAGGGAGGGAGAGAGAGAGGTGAGGTGTGTGTGATGAATTCTTGTGCATTGCTCATTTACAATAAAACTTAAGTTAGTTTAATTCATTCCCAAACATAACAGAAGCCTAGGGAACATAGTCATCAGTTATGATTTCTCGACTCACGACATTAGACAACCACAAGCCCTACCATACGTTCTAATTAGCACTAGTGTGTTTCTTTAAAGTTAGAGTGAAATGAGATGAGTAGTGTGTGGGATAAGAGAGGAGCTAGCACTAGTGTATTCATTAAATCTGCAATCATGTTAAATTGGTTAACGTCAACAATGAAGTTAGCAGAGAATATCACGTTACCTTATATGGGCTCCGCTATGTGAGCTGCTGATTACATGTGGATGCTTTCTGTTCATATGTTGAAGCATCGATGAAGTGCTGTTGTGGTAAGCTAGTTTTACTCTACAATGCACGCATTGCACCGTGTTGTCAGCTTTTCCATGTTTGAAGTGATCCCAAACTTTCTGCCTTTTGCGAACGGTTTCTTCTTAACTCTCTGCCATTGTGCCAACTTGTTTACAAAAATGCATTGTGCATCACTAATCATGGCCTGTGTGAAACAGCGACTCTGAGCGGAGTGGGTCCCGTAACGCAAGTGGTAAAAATTAAACGAAGCCTCGAGGCAGAAGAATTTGTTTCGATTAATTTTTCCAATTGAATTCCTCAAATTACTCCAGTACTCCTGACAGGCCTACGCATTAATAACAATCATTTACTGTCCCTGTTATGTGGTGGCTTATTGGAGGGTAAGGAGCTCCAGGACCTCTTTGTTTTCACATTTTGTGGACATTTACAGCTGCTGTTCTTCGACTTGGAGTTAACAACTAACTGCTGACACCTACTTTTTAAAGGACACCTATTATGCTTTTTGGTATTTTCCTTCTTCTTTAGTACATTTTATAGCATTTTTCTGCCTCTATAAGGTCTGCTACATAAAAAAAAAGTCCAGGTTAAAGGGAGTTCTGTCTCCCCACAGACACACAGTTCCTGACCTGCCTGAAACAGCTCGTTTGAATTTCCTGCTATTATATCCGCAAAGTTAATTCATAACAATTTGCAATTTGCATGACACACAGTGCCCACCTGCAGGCCACTGAGCCACACCCCCAAACACACCTGTCCTGAGCAGAGGCGAAGGAGGGAGGCTGCAGAGTTTGAGCGCCATGTCTAGGAGACGCTGCTTTCTCCTTTGTGACCAAAAATTACCCTTGTTTGGACTGCCGAAGGACAAAGGACCAAAGGAGAAGTGGTTGGAGTTTATTTTCAATACAATTCCTCCACAATACAACCTGGACATTTTATTGTGCTCCCTTTATTTTCCTGCACTGCTTCACAAACTGGCAACAGATTACTGCTGGGTTTTCACTGCAGTTAATGCTGAAAGACGGGGCAGTTCCCTTTGTTGAACAAATCTGGAGATTCGGGATCACAACCTGTAAGTTTGCTTTATGAGTTGTGAATTTGTTGTGTAAAAACAAACTAGGAAGCTGCTACCGAGTATTGAAGTGTGGAGCAGATGGCTGTTGGAGCTAATGTTAGGCTGTACACCCAGTGCTTAGCTGTAGGCCACGGCTAACTGGCTAACCAAAGCTATTGTTTTGAAATGCTTTTGCTACTCGACGGACAGTAAGTTAAACTGCCAGGGTGGTCTCAGTGAGATGAATTTAATGACTGAATTGTGGAGGATCTAACAGAGCTAAGATGTGCAGCATATTTACATTGACAAAAGTTGAGACATTTCTAAGTGTGATGCCTGAGCTAAGCAACTACTGCTGCTAGCTTGAGCGATTAGCCGACAGGCAACAGTCAAACCTGGGGTGGAAGTAAGAACTGCATTTATTTGTCAAAATGTGTGGCTGTACTCGGAGTTTGATTGTGAATCGACGTTTGTGGAGGACCTATTTCTCCCTTTTCCTGAGTTTTATACAGCATTATAGCTGTAGGTCTCAGCTAACTGGCTAACCAATGTTATTGTTTTGAAACGCTTTTGCTATGTGGCGCACAGTAAGTTACACTGCTAGTCTCAGTAAGATTAATTTAACGATTAAAGTGTGGAGAATTTAACAGACCTAACAATGTGCAGCATGTCCATATTTACAAAAGTTTAAACATATCTATGCGTGATGCTCGATCTGAGCAGCTAATTGCTGCTAGCTCGAGCAACTAGCCGACGGGCAGCAATCAGACCGACCTGCATTTATTTGTCAAAATATGTGGCTGTACTCAAGTTTGACTGTGAATCGGCTCTTCTTATACGTTTTATGGAAAATGTACAATATGTTTTTTTACTTGGAGCTCTGTTACATGGAGGCCTTTCACAATATCGTTGCTAAACATTGTAGTTAGTCAGAGTTATAGAGGAGGTATTTGTGTGATGAAAGGACGTTGTGTGTGTGTCTGTCTACATGCGTTTGAATACGTGTGTTTGGTCTGCTGATTTTACAGGGAGGGGACAACGCTGTTTAGCGTTGTAGATTTTGAATATGGATGGGTACCGAAATCCGATACTAAATTAGCCCTGGGGCTAAATTACAAAAGAGTGTAGTATTGATAAACTCTGACAGTATGTTCTTTATACATTTTGATTCAATTCATGATCACCCTGCAACCTTTCATCTGTGCTCTGGGCTGGGCTGAACTGCTCCACATACACACACAATCACACACATACGCACACACCTACACAACACTGTAATCGGTGAACAGCTGAGCGGCCGTGATGTAAACAATGTGAAGATCAGATCTCAAAAATTACTCGAGTTGGTGTCAGCTACACTCGTAACTGTGAGTGTAATTAAACCTTAGCGAGTAAGAAGCCAATAATTTATCAATATATGTGTTCAGCAAGCATGAACATTTAAATATGTAGACAGCAATATTCAATATGCTCCGTCCACAGTCTCTCATCCACTGACACTAACGTTATGTCTTACACAAGGACAGCATGCTAGTTTGGACAGAGGACAGGAGGACAGTGGACAGCAGGACTGACTTACAGTGACTGATAAAAACTTAAGTTCACTCAGTATTGTGATGTCAGGAATATTATTTATATAATGACGCTGCAGAGTACATCACAGCAGGACCCTGGTGCCCAACACCTCTCTACTACAGCCACATTCCAGGTTGTAGGATGCCAAATGGACTCTCCACAAAGTCTTCTGTAGCATCTCAGAAGATGGTGGTGATCAGCACACACCTGTACAGGGCTACTCTAAATGGAGCACCCTGAGAAGCAGAGGTATGTAACACAGACATTATATGTGCCTTTGTATTTGAGATACAGTACCTGGAAATATTTTATAATATTTTATTTTATATTTTATCACTTGCCTTTGATTTTGTTATGAATTAGAACAGAGAGGGGGGAATCTGAGCAAAAATGTACCATTTTAGTTTAGTTTTACCCTTAGCAAAGGCTGCAAAAACAGACCCTATATGCAGTAATTTGTAAATAATTTTATATTTATTACCAACATAATAATATCAGATAAAAAAAATATGAAGTAGTTAATGCAACACTTGAAATATATACAAGGTGGATTCAGGAAAGCACTTAATTTGGAAACACAAGAAAATCAATATTCAAATTTGATATTTTACAGACTGTAGATGACCTGATGAGGCTTGTCTTCCCCAAAATCCCCATCCCAAAGGACTTGGCATCCCAATATGAGAGACCCTCAAAGGAGGAAGTGGTTGCCTGATACGTCTCTCACTTCAGCCAAGGGGCAGCTGGAGGCCAACTTAGTGACCAGCCAGATCAGGAAACTCCAGGCGTATCCAACACAGGACAGGATGGATGGCTGAATGGAAATAATTGGACACTATTACTGTTGCAGATAATCCACTGCTGTGTTTATATTTATGCATCTATCTATTGTATATTATTTAGTAAGTTTTTGTTTTTTTTACATTTGCTAAAAATAAAGTTCTTTTGACAAAAGACTTATTTGTCATTTCTTTGTAAGTTTTTTTTTATTTTTTTTTTTATAATGAACTCTTAGTGTTCAGAATTGAGTTTACACAGTTGTATCGCATTACATGTCATAAAAACATACACTTCTTCAGTTCTGTGCTGTAAGGGTACATAGTCATACCTGTAAATGTTGTGGATGTTCTGTGGGGTGTACGGATTCAAACAGTCAGGCTCCAGGCCTGGATGCTGTATCAAACGTGTAGGATGAACTGGAACCTGGTCCATTACCCCAAAACCTAATAGGTCAAAAAGACAAAAGTCATACTGTTTAATAGGTAGCAAATAAAGCCTCAAGAGACAACGTTACTGCATAGAACAAATACAGATCCAGGAAGCAACATGTGTTTTACTATGAACCTTTGATTTCATATAAATGAAATGGAGAAAGTGTGATACATTGGTACATTGTACATATTGTAGATTACAAACACAAGGTGAAGATGATTATAAAATGCAGCTACAGTTTAGTATAATGGTTTCAGTAACTATGACAGCTAAGACATCTAAATGTACCAGTTATTTCTATTAATTTGTTTTTGTTTAATACAGAAATCTATCATCTCAATCTGCTGTGGTAAAATTGATGAATTCACAGGTTAAAACTTTTGTGGTTTTAACGAGGAATGTGTCAGAAGCAGAATTTATAATAACTGTGGTATTATTACCCATCACAAGCCACATTAGTCTGATCATAGATAAGCCTGCTTAGATAAAAAAAAAGGAGTTATTCTTTACACCACGTCATATAACAGCTGAGTGCTGCTGTTGGTGTTTTCACGTTATGTAGTAACTGACTGTACTGATAGAAACCTTTTGTACTCTGCAGCAGATGTTTCCAACTTTGTTTAGTAAGAGGACAGACATACAATTGTTACCATAACGTCACAGTTATCATGCTACAGCTGAAATATAAGACTGCTACAAAATTAAAAACTTACCACTGAGGAGAAATGTCCAGCTCCAGTGTTTGTCGTGACGCTGCTTGGCTCGTGTTTCTTCACTCAAATTGATGAGGGTGAACGGCCAGCATTGTTAGCATAGCCTCTGTTGTTGTTTTGGCTGCAGCCCCCTGGAGGTGCAGTCAGATAAGGTAAGGGGTGTGACGTTTCCGACACACGCTCTAAGCGTTGCACCAATCACAACAGACTGAGCGAGCTGACCAATCAGAGCAGACTGGGCTGCTGGGGAGGGAGGACATAAGCCCAAACACAGCATTTCAGACAGGTGCTGCAGCAATGAGCAGTACAAGACAAATAATGTGTGTTTTGAACATTAAAGCACCCTAAATCTATTCCACTAGACCCCAATATTTATATCAATATGACCCCGAAAATAAGCATAATCCACTTTAAATTTCCCATGGTGGATTGCACATGCTGACAAAATGTCCCACCTGTGCTGCCCATGATCATTTCTTGCAGGCTGTCCTGTTTATACAGACACTGTTACTACTACTGGCACTGTTTGCTACCTCCTGTGGTGGATTAAAGGCGATTCAACTCTGTCCCCCCCATTCTGCCATTGTAGCTTATATAGAGAATGGCAAGGCAGCATAACGGCACAATTTTCTTGCCTTGAACAGGCAGTGTAAAAGGCACTACTTATGGAGCAAAATTCCTTCATGTATCATGTAAAGGAATAATAGACATTTGGGTAATGCACTTATGTGCTATCTTGCAGAGAGTTACATGAGGATGACTTAGTGTTCTAAGTGCAGATGCCTTCAGTTACCTCTTTGTCAGCTGTATCAGTTGGATAGTGGTGATGTATGGCTGTGCGTCACTCATCAGAATGATGAAACCAACTCAGCAATCTGTAACCTCTCCTTTTGCCGACTTTTAGCTAGTCTAGCAGGTCAAGGTTTTCAAATGTAAACGTCAGAAAAAAATCATTTAAAATGGAGAAGATTGGCACCAGGGGAACTAGCATCCTGCTAGCTATTATACAGTTGTTGAGAAAAACTGGAAGACCTCTTTACTACAATAGCTTCTTACAGGACATCAGAAACTGTAATATCTTTTGATTAGCCAAAACTGGGCTAAATCCTTGATAGCGCCATTCAACCAGGAAACTCATTTTCTATATGCCGATCTGACTCGCGAGGGAAGGGGAGAAGGCATGTATTTTACGATGAATGGGGACTGGTGTTACGGTGGGATGTCGTCCTGATCCTGCTGTGGACTGATGCTATAACGTTATGCCGTGCAGATGCAGCTGTGGAGTCACTGCCCTTGTTGCTATCTGCTATCTTGTTGTGGGCAGGATGTGTGGACAGTTCATAATTTCACAAACAGAAACCATGGATTACTAGAGCCATCCGGAAACATGGAGAGTTAGGGCATGTGTCCATAACATTTTTCTCAACAGAAAACAGTGGCAGGGCACTGAGGAGCTCTTCATCCCAGTGCTTCATAAAAAAACAGCCCCAGTGCTTTATTTAATGATGTGCTGCACATGGGTTTTGCTTCTATGACAACAATGTCTTGACATTAATGTTAGCGACACAGCTAGTGCAATGCTACGTTAACAGAGGTTTGACTACACAGTTAACAAATTCACACAATGCTCACCAGCAGCATCCAGATTTGCTCCCACAAATGGGCTTTTCTGTCTTTGTTGAGGTAGTAGTCTGTAGCCTCTCTGAAGGAGTGGCAGTGACATCACCAGCACATTTCTAAAAAGTTCTGAGATTTTCAACGAGAAGTGCTTAGAGTGGCTGCACAAAAAGATGGAGCACTTAAATAAAAGACACCAGGCCCCTTTTCTCCAGGTGGTTGCATTTGCTTGCTCCTCACTGAAAACAACTAAAACAAAACTTCAGGGCTGAGAAAGAAACCCTATGTGGACACAGGCCCTAAAGCAGCAGCCAGCAATGTAAAAAGATGCAAAAAAAATGATTAAATTACAGTGCACAAATTAAAGGAGCTGATGGGATCACATATCAACGGAGTTTTACATTGTATATTTCCACCTAACAAATACAGATCGATTAATTGAGAATATCAGTACCACTCTCATTGCTGTACAAAAGGCTGAATATGAAGCTGGAACCTTACCTTAGTTTAGCATAAAGACCGGGAAAAGTGGTGGGAGACAGTTGGCCTGCTAAATATTAGTGTTGAGGTTTAAAATCCAGTAATTATATCTGATTTATTGCAAACTTTTTCCTCAACCTATATTTTTGCTTATATTTCATCTTATATTTCATTTTGCTTATATTTCATCCATTACCAACTGTTAGGTTGAGAGGCTGCTTCAACACACTGACAACGTTCTGACTCTTTTCCTGCTGGCATAAATCCAGTGGTAGAACAGTCATTATCAATTTTCTCTGGGCCAAACTGACCCACTTTTGCTGAGTTGAGAGCAGAGGTGCAGCCAGTGCTGATTAGCCAATTGACCTGATTAGTGTTGTGGAGGGATTTATTAGTTTTTTTGTTTGCTTTGGGTTTTTTTTTTTTTTTTCTGTAATCCCATAAACAAGATGTTCTGATATAGAGCAGCAGGTATGATACCTGTATAATATCAACAGCTTTCTATGTGTAAATATGAGAATGCATTATACATTATAGATTATCATAATCAGTGTCTGAGTGTGACAGAAAATCTATGTTTGATTCACAGCCATGCTCTAAATGAACACAATAAAAAATAATCAAAACCTATTTAGAAATTGTCTGACACAGTTTCACAGTGTGAAATCTTGCAGTGCAGATGTGATTAATACAGTCAGAAGCCTGCTCACTGCAGCCTGGGTGTGTTTCTGAGTTTAACTCCACAGTTGTTCATTTTTTAGGAAATTGAATGTTGAAAAAAATAGCATCTTGCCAGATTCCATTACTGCAGCAATCCTTTGCTGATTATTGTGGTTGTCTTATTGGCACTGTCCTTAGTAATACTGAAAATAAACAGAGGATGAAACCTGTGGACTCCACAACTATTTCAAGCATATTTATTGCACTGTATAGATTGTAAATGGGCGCAGCATCTGTGTGAGCAATACAGTTGGAAATGGAAAGGCTGCATTCATCAAAATAGATTTTCTCCACTCCCAGGAGTCCACGCAGAAATTGCTGCTCTAAATAGCCTGATATCATGTATCCATTGTTCTTTCTCTCTGTAAATTAGTCATTACAACCAAATAGGATTTGCTCTGAACACTGACCCTGCAGAGACACCTTAATTCTCACAAGATGGAGTTCAAATGGCAGAAACACACATACAGAATTACATTTTAGCCTCCTCCCATTCACAGTAGGTGCAGTAATACATAATCCGATTTAAGCAGCACATATAAGAGCAAAAGAGCCAAAACAACATCATGTGCAAAGAAGAGTCCTGAGGCCAGGGCAAATTATTAACTACAGTCCACCAATAACTGTGGGGGATGTGAAGACATTTTGATAAGCACTGCCCCATTTACTTTCTGTTGTTGTGTTCATGCATGGCATGCAGTATTAAGGTAACAGTGACAGATTTACCACAGCAATTTCATTATTTTTGAAACAATGGGTCCATGACTTTAGAACAGAGGAAGACAGTTTATTTCTAGTCAGCAATTTTGCTGCTGACATATCTTATCAGTTAGACAGCTAATTAAGCAAATGTTCACTGCATCACAGGACACATCAACATCTGTTTTGCCATTGTTGTTACAGCCTGGGCTGTAACCAATGACCCAAACAATAAGTCCTGGATCACCAGGGACATGAAGGCCCTCCTGCATGGAGAAAAGAGAGCCTTGTGGGCATGGAACAGGGAAACACTCACATTTATTTAGAGAGAGCTTAAGAGCAAAATCAAAGAGGGCAAGGAAATCTACAGGAGAAAGATGGAGGCCAGACTGCAGCAGAACAACACCAGGGAAGAGTGGCAGTGTAGCAGATTTGCAGCCCAGTCGCTGGAAGACAATGTTGGCATTGTATTTTTCTGCGAGCTATAAATACAATAAATTGTAAATAATTGTACGGTTCATAGGAATCATATCAACATTTTTAAAGTGACATAGTTTATGAGCTGACCTTGTCAGTGGGAGGTGGAGGGGATGGTGAATGGTGTGACACCTAGGAGAGATGCCTCCCAAGCAGACCACTGTTTGAGACCAACAACAAGTGAATCCTTGCCGTGTTTCACACCACTTTTTAGCCCCCAAATGTGGTTGTTTTTAGCAAACCCTCGCTGTTTTCCCACCAGGGATAATGCCACAAAATGCCACTGTGCCACCAAAACCAGGTATTAAAACCTAAAACAATGTTTTCCATACAGTTATAGTGTTTTTTTGTGCCCAAACCTAACCCATGTTAACCACAGCATCATTGAAATGTAAAGAAACGTAAAGTCGCAATGTATGCGCTACATAATAATGTACAAATGTAATTTATCATATAATGCAAACATTTTTCCTTGTTGCAGATTCGACACATGGGACCTCTCCCACCAGCCTCCCAACACCACACTTCTCAACTCACCCTGCAACTGCCCCCCACTGATCCCCCAACCCTTCACTACAGTTATGGTGCCTACAGCTCTGTGTGGAGGTTTCATGTTCTCCCCATGTCAGCGTGGGTTTTCTCCAAAGACATACAGGGATGGGCATAGGTCAATTGGTGATTCTAAATTGTGAATGTGAGTGTGAATGGTTGTCTGTCTCTAAGTGTCAGCCCTGTGATAGTCTAGCGACCTGTCCGGGGTGTACCCTGCCTATCGCCCAATGTCAGCCACGACCCTCAAGAGAATAAGTGGTTACAAAAATGGATGGATGTTAGCTAAGGCTAGTTCTGATATTAGCTTTGGGTACATCAGCAAGGATAGGCCTATATGAAAATACAATTATTTCAAAAGCATCACACAGCCTACAACAGAACAGACGAGAGAAACGTTTATATATTATATATTTTACTGGTGCTATGTTGTGCTACCTTTTCAATAAAGACAGTCGATTCACACAAGCAGAGCTCAACTTTGAGAGCAGACTTAAACTGTGAGGGTGTATATGCCCTTCAGCGCTCATCAAGCAGAGTGCACACAGATGCCATTCTTTGCCTCTCCCTATGTTTTGCTTCTCACTCACAGGTGTCTGTTAATCTCAGTGTTGTTAATTAGGTGTGTAAGGACCGCAGACTATAAAAGTATCACAAAAGACTGCTTGAACTGTGATAAATACATGTGCCATGCATTCATATGCTGTTCATCATATTGACACAGTGGCATCAGGTGATTTTACTAGTTTTGAAAATACTTTTCATGTCACAGAAACCGCTGTAAGTGCCAGCTAGTAGTGTTTAGTTTGATGTTACATTGTCACGTATGGGGAGGAGTCACGTGGTGGTGGTACGTCAGCAGGTAGTAAAATCAGCTGTTCTTCCCCTGGTGAATGAATGAATGGACTGAGAGGGTGAGGGGGGAAGGTCCTACTTTGCTGACCACTTAATGTCAATAAAATGCACTGACTCGGATGTTTTTAGGATTGTGGAAACTTCACTGCTTGTATTTTTAGCTGCAATAAATATATACCAACCAGCTTTCCTTTGGAGCAAAGTTTTTGTTGATCAGCCAGCGCGTCCGGCAGGTAACGTTTTTTATTCCCCTGCTTAGCCTCTTGGCGACTACACTGTTGTTTGTTTGATAGTCGCTCAACATTGTCAGCAAAATGAGACAAACTAAGTTGGACTGGAGCTGCGAAGGAGCCAACAAACCACGTACGCTTTGTATGCGGAGCAAATGGATGGAAATTGAATGATTGATCGCACGGAGGGATGCCTCACAGCGCATCAGCCACTGCAGTCAAGCCAGCCTCCACTTTGAAAAACATGGTCAAGCTAGCCCCCACTTGTTTTGTGGTGCGCATATATACCAGGCATTGCGGTACGGGTGCAGAAGGACTACTTTCAAAATAAAAATAATCTTCTTATGGATGTGATCTCATGTTGATTCAGTTAGCCTGTCTCATGGTGTGTTTGTAAATCCATGAATAAATCAATTAATCAGTTCATCTATTAATTATTTAAATGAAATAACAGGAAGGGAAACAATCCATACAATGAATATAAAAGTATTTTCAGTATTTCCATCTAAATTCATAAAAATATTAAAAGGAAACATCATTCTGAATTTAGGTGGAAATACTGAAAATACTGGACTTTTCTCAGGGCTTTAATTTTGAAAGTCTACATCACACCTCTCTGAAATTGTGTGAGTGACACTCTGAGGTAGTGTACTACCATTCTGAATCAAAACTGGTCTGTGAAAACGGGGAGTTTCCTTTTAATATCATTCTGAACTTAGGTGGAAATACTGAAAATATTGGACTTTTCTCAGGGCTTTAATTTTGAAAGTCTACATCACACCTCTCTGAAATTGTGTGAGTGACACTCTGAGGTAGTGTACTGTCACTGTGATTCAAAATTGGTCTGTGAAAACAGGGAGTTTCCTTTTAATATTTTTATGAATTTAGATGGAAATACTGAAAATGCTTTTATATTCATTGTATGGATTTTTTCCCTTCTTGTTATTTCATTTAAATAATTAATAGATGAACTGATTAATTGATTTATTCATTGATTTACAAACACACCATGAGACAGGCTGACTGAATCAACATGAGATCACATCCACAAGAAGGTTATTTTTATTTTGAAAGTAGTCCTTCTACACCCATACCGCAATGCCTAGTATATACAAAACTACACAAACTACTACCACAAAACAAGTGGGGGCTAGCTTGACCATGTTTTTCAAAGTGGAGGCTGGCTTGACTGCAGTCATCAGCTGGGCAACATGGCATGGTGATCAGCAGTATGTAACCTGCTTCCGTGACGCACAATGTCTGTGCTAGACAATGTCTGGCACAAAGTCTAATGTGTCATCTACAACATCTGCGCATCTCAGCGCTGAGGCTGAAATGGCTGCCTTGCTGGCTCGGCAAAAGTTGCTCAAGGAAAAACATGCTCTTGAAAAGCAGGAAGAGCAAATAAGGAATCGAAAAGAACAGCTTCAACTTGAAGCAGAGATAGCTGCATCCAGGGCAAAAGTAAATGTCTTGAGAACCTCTGGATCAAGTGTGTGGAGTGCTTCTTCTAAGAAACTGGATGGCATGAAGTCTTATTTTGAAAAGAGACTTAATATCCATGCAGAGCCTTTTGTACGACATAAAGATGGAAGGGATGGAGGAGGACCACTGCCCATAGTAGGAAATTTAAATCCATACTTTGGAGGTGCAAGGTCAAAGCAGTCTGATGGGGCCAATTATTTACAACAGGGGCCCACAGTGCCAACAAACCCACAGAGCACAGCTCCTAAGGATGCAGCGCCCCCAGTGTCTCATCTTAAAGATGCAAATGTACCCTCTTTCAGGAACATCAGCAGTGAAAATAACATGATGTCTCTAATGCAAAAACAAAATAAAATAACATCAATGCTGGTGCAGCAGCAAAGTCTAGCATCACTACCAAAAAGGGACATTCAGATCTTCGACGGTAATCCACTGCAATACCATGCCTTTATGCAGTCATTTGAACAAACAGTAGAACAAAAGGCCAACAATTGGGTGGACTGCCTTAACTACCTGGGGCAATACACCAGGGACAGCCACAACAGTTAATCAGAAGCTGTCAACATATGACTGATGGAAATGGATATGCTACAGCAAAGGCTTTGCTCCATGAACATTTTGGAAATGATCATGTAATAGCATCTGCTTACATGAATAAAATATTGTCATGGCATCAATTAAATCAGAGGATGCAAAGGCTTTACAAGCATTCTGTCTGTTCTTACGTGGCTGTTGTAATGCCATGAAAGATGTATATAATCTATGTGATCTGAATACATCAGCAAACATGCTTATTGTGATTAAGAAGCTAGCATACAAGCTTAGAGACAAGTGACGTACAGCAGCTTGTTACATACAGGAAAGGTGCCGGTGCAGAGCTATGTTTGTTGATATTGTAACCTTCATTGAACATCAAGTGAAGATTGCTATGGACCCAGTATTTGGAGTTAAGGAGAGTGGCAGAGTAAAATCCATGCCTCGTTCAAAGGTTGGGGGGAGCAGTTTTGCCACCACTGTTACAACAGTTAAAAAAAGGGCTCCACCAGACAACTAGAGGGATGGATATAAGAAGGTCTGCCTCTACTGTAAAAACTGTGCACACACACTGGAGTCATGTACTCTATTGGAGAGGAAAGCTCACACCAAAAAGGTGAATTTCCTGAAAACTAATGTAGTTTGCTTTGGCTGCTTGTGCACTGGGCACATCAGCAGAGAGTGCAGGAAGTGTCTTTCTTGCAAAATATGTGCTCAAGACACCCCAGCATGTTGCACATCTATCAAAGGGAAAATGAAACAGAGGCAGAGAAGGACAAGAGCATTTCAGAAAAGGCAGCAGACAGTGGTATGGTTGAAATGCGAACTAGTGGTCTTACTGGGGCCGGTGGCCAGGATTGTAAACTTGCCATTGTACCAGTCAGAGTGATATCAAGTAAGGGGCAAAGGTCAGTTGAAACATACGCCTTTTTAGACCTAGGAGGTACTGCATCTTTCTGCACAGTGGGTCTGATGGACAAGCTGGGTCTCCCTGGGAGGAAAACAAAGATTCTTCTGCACATGATGGGACAAGAGAAAGTAATTGACAGTCGTGTTGCAACTTATTTGGAAGTTGTTGGTTTGGACAGTGATATGTATTGTGAAATACCAAAGTTATTTGTACAAAATAAGATGTCTGATGATAAAAGCAACATCCCACGACAGCAAGATTTGGGAAAATGGCTTCACTTGAAACATGTCTGCTTGCCAGAAATAGATGCAGATGTGGAGATTCTGATAGGCACAAATGTTCCTAGGGCTTTGGAGCCCCTGGAAGTTATCAGGAGCATAAATGGAGGGCCATACGCTGCCAAGACGATGCTGGGTTGGACAGTAAATGGGCCACTTGGTGGATGCAGTGATAGTGCTGGGTGTCAATCAGCAGTTACAGTCAATAGAATTTCAGCCATCACACTTGACGAGCTCTGGAATAAGCAGTTTAAGACAGACTTCCCCGAGAACAACCAAGATGAACTGCTGGGGATGTTAAGGGATGATTGCAGGTTCCTGGAAATGGCTGACAGATCTGTGAAACTGGTTGATGGTCATTACAGCATTGCTTTGCCTCTTAAAGACAGAAATATCAGCATGCCTAATAACTGCAAAATTGCTGAGCAACGCATTCTTAAACTGAAGACGAGGTTTGTAAGGGAGCCATCATTTCACAAGGACTACATTGCAGTCATGAATAACCTCATAACAAGTGGATTTGCAGAGAGAGTGCCAGACACATATTTGGAGCACAGTGATGGCAAGGTTTGGTATTTGGTATATAAGTTCTAAGATGGCGGCGCGTGTAGACGCAGCGACCCGGTGCTCTTCTTCAGTTAGCAGCTACACACTGAGAAGGACCTACACCCGAACTGAACTTTTAAGCCTAAAACAACACTGGACCGGCTGGACCGCCCCAGAAGGGTTCGACTCGTTCCCGGAGAGGATACGCCGGCGAGAGCGGACAGAAAGGAGGCGACGGCGGCGCTGCGAAAGACGCCGGAAACGAGGCAAACGAGCCGGCATCAGAGCTAGGCTAACTGCCGCTCTGCACAAACCAGCAGTTCCAAGCGTCTTTCTAGCCAACGTCCGCTCCCTGGTTAACAAGATGGACGAGATGAAACTACGGGATGTTAACAACCGGATAGACAGCTGTATCATGGTGATAACAGAAACCTGGCTGCATGAAAATATCCCGGACCTAACCGTGGAGCTAGCAGGATGTACAATCTTCCGGGCGGATCGCACATCGGACTCCGGTAAGAGGAGGGGAGGAGGTGTGTGCGTCTATATTAACAACAGTTGGTGCACGGACACTGCCATCATTGAGAGACACTGCTGTCCAGACCTGGAGTTTCTAATGTTGAAGTGCAGACCTTTTTATTTGCCCAGGGAAATAACCCAAGTGTTTGTAACTGCCGTGTATATCCACCCGCGAGCTAATGCTAACGCAGCTATGAGCAGGCTGCATGATAGCATCACCAGGCAACAAAACAAACACCCAGAGGGCTTCTTCATCGTGGCTGGAGACTTTAATCACACCAACTTAAAGGCTGTGCTCCCCAGATTTTACAAGAATGTTGACATTCAAACAAGGAAGGGCAGAACACTAGACCAGGTCTACACCAACATCTCTGGAGCCTACAGAGCCCGCCACTCCCCCCACTCCCCCCACCTCGGACACTCAGACCATCTTTCCCTGTTCCTGACACCAGCTTACAAGCCCCTCATCTGCAGGTCTAAGCCACAGTACAAGTCAGTGCAGTGCTGGACTGAGGAGGCCACACTATCCTTGCAGGACTGTTTTGAGGACACCATATGGGAGCTCTTTGAAGACCCAGACATTGAACTCCACACCTCCTCTGTACTATCATACATCAGTTTCTGCATGGATAATGTAACATCAAGGAAACAGGTGAAAACATTTCCCAACCAAAAACCCTGGTTTAACGCCAATATCAGAACACTACTCCAGGCCAGGGATTCAGCACTGAGGTCAAGGGACAGGGAAGCCTACAGGAGGGCTAGAACGGACCTGAACAGAGGCATCAAGGCTGCTAAAACAAAGTACAGAGAGCACATAGAGGCCAACTTCAGGGAGAACAACCCCCGCTCCATGTGGAAAGGCATACCGAATATAATTGACTACAAACAATGCCACAACACCCTCCCCTCCACTGACACTTCTCTTAGAGACCAGCTTAACACCTTTTTCTCCCGCTTTGAAGAGGACAACAGACAGGCAGAGGACACACAGCTGACATTATCAGAGCATGACCAGCCCCCCACCATCCAACAACATCAGGTACTGTGAGTCCTGCGTGGCATCGACACCAAGAAAGCACCAGGACCGGATGGAGTACCAGGGAGAGTGCTGAAATCATGTGCTCACCAGCTTGCTGCAATATTCACTAACATCTTCAACCGTTCACTGCAGCAAGCCACAGTCCCCACCTGCCTGAAAACTGCCACCATAATCCCTGTGCCCAAATCCTCTGCCATCACAGGGTTGAATGATTACCGGCCTGTGGCCCTGACACCGGTGATCATGAAATGTATGGAGAGACTGGTGTTACAGCATGTCAAGGCCCACATCCCACCTGGCTTTGATCAACATCAGTTCGCCTACAGGTCCAACAGATCCACAGATGACGCCATCTCCATCGCCCTCCACACCGCTCTCAGCCACATTGAAAGCCCCAACACATATATCAGGATGCTGTTTGTTGACAGCTCGGCATTTAACTCCATCAGCCCCAGCAGACTCATCAACAAACTGCAGACACTACAACTTGGAACCTCCCTCTGTCTGTGGATCAAGAACTTCCTGACCAACAGACCCCAGCATGTCAGAATGGGTACCTCCACATCCTCCACCATCGTCCTCAATACTGGTGTTCCTCAGGGCTGTGTGCTGAGTCCAGTCTTGTACACACTGTACACTTATGACTGTGTCGCTACTCACGGCTCCAACACCCTCATCAAATTTGCGGATGATACAACCGTTGTGGGGCTCATCAACAACAGTTATGAGACACCATACAGGGAGGAGGTCCAAGCACTGGCAACCTGGTGCAGTGACAACCACCTCAACCTCAACACCAAGAAGACAAAAGAAGTCATTATTGACTTCCGGAAGTCAAGGACCACACTGCACTCAGGCCTGAGCATCAATGGGGAGGAAGTGAAACGGGTCACCAGCTTTAAGTTTCTTGGCCTGCACATCTTGGAGGACCTGGGCTGGACTGTGAACACCACCCACATCATCAAAAAGGCCCAGCAGCGTCTCTTCTTTCTGAGAACACTGAGGAGGAACAAACTCCCTCCGCCTCTGCTGAGAAACTTCTACTACTGCACAATAGAGAGTGTCCTCACCTATGGCTGTATGGTGTGGTATGCCAGCTGCACTGCATCTGAAAAGAAACAACTGCAGCGGGTCATCAAGACGGCTGAGTGGATCATCGGCTCCCCACTTCCACACCTAGAGGAGATCTATTCCAGCCGTCTCCTCCGACGGGCCACAAAGATTCGGAATGACCCCGCCCACCCAGGACACTCTCACCAGCCTTCCCTCTGGCAGACTCAGAGTCATGAGAGCCCGCACCAACAGACTGAAACACAGCTTCTTCCCCATGGCTGTGAAGAGACTGCTACAGGAACCATGACCCCCCCCCAGTTTATTTTATGACAAGGACATCGTAGCTGCTATAAGAGAGCACCATACGAAATTTCACTGTATTTATTACAGTGACAATAAAGCTTCTTCTTCTTCTCTTTATGGGGTATACCGTCCTCAAAAAAAGAATATGCGTGTCCTTATTGATTGTGCAGCATCATTTAAAGAGGCCTCGCTTAATACACATCTTCTGCAAGTACCAGACCTCACAAGCATGTTGATTGGTGTCTTAACCAGGTTCAGGAAGGAACCTGTTGTTCTGATGTCTGACATTGAGGCTATGTTTCACCAGGTTTGAGTGCCAGAGGAAGATGCAGACTTGTTATGTTTTCTATGGTGGCCCAATGGAGACTTTAGCCAGTGTATGGTGGAGTACAGGATGGTTGTCCATCTGTTTGGGGCTACATCTGTGCTAATTTTGCTCTCTGGAGGTGTGCCGATGACAACAAAGAGCTCCTCAGCCAGCAGGTGATTGAAACCATCATGCACAGCTTTTATGTTGATGACCTCCTCGCTTCAGTGGCCTCAGAACAGGAAGCTATATGCCTGTATGAGGACCTAAGAAGGCTATGTGCTAAAGGAGGCTTCAGTTTAACCAAGTAGACCAGTAATAGCCATCGTGTGCTAGCAGCAATACCAGAGGAGGAAAGAGCAAAAGAGGTTAAGGATCTAGATCTGGACCAGGACATCCTACCAGTAGAGAGAGCGCTGGGAGTGCGACAGAGTACGCAGTCTGACACATTTGGATTCAGTATATCCTCTCCAGATAGGCCGTTGACCTGTAGAGGGATCCTTTCAACCGTCAGCTCATTCTATGATTCTCTTGGAATCTTGTCTCCTGTGATTTTTACAGCTAAAAGGATCCTACAAGACCTGTGCCACAAAGGACTGGGTTGGGATGACACTATATCAGCATCTGCTGCTGTGGAATGGACAGGCTGGGTGAATGAGCTACATATGTTGGATGGCTTCAGCAGCAGCAGATGTTTGAAACCTTCCAACTCTGGAGAAATAGCCACCGCCCAGTTACATCATTTTGCAGATGCAAGTGAAGCGGGATATGGGACCGTCATGTACCTGCTGTTGCACAATCACCAAGGTCTTGCATACAGTGCCTTCATAATGGGAAAATCCAGGGTGGCACCTTTAAAGCCTGTGATAATCCCACATATGGAACTGACAGCAGCTTTGGTGGTGGCTCGTATGGATAAACTGTGGAGAAGAGAGCTGAGGATGAAGCTACAAGACTCTGTTTTCTGGTCAGACAGTACCTCTGTTCTGAAACATATCAAAAATGAAACTAAAAGGTTTCGTGTCTTTTAGCTAACAGAGTCTCAGAGATTCTCAAGACGTCTAATCCATCTCAGTGTCTACCACACACAATCCTGCAGACCTTGCCTCCAGAGATGTGAGAGTGGAATCTTTTCTAAAGAATGAAATGTGGATGTGTGGTCCCCCATTTCTCTTGCAACCAAAGGAAGCCTGGCCTGCTGATCCAGATGACTTGGTAGGGCTTCTGTCTGGAGACCCAGAAGTCAAGGTATCTGCTATTGTTTCTGTGGAACAAGAGAGAGAGAATGCTGTAACATATTTGGTAAATCGCAGCTCATCCACGACACATCTCTTAAGAGTGATGGCTGGACACTAAGGCTTAAGGCCTTGTTATTGGATATTAGGAAAAGGAAGGAAGTCAATGCACATTTTCCTCAGTCTGCATCAAATGCAAAGCAGCACAGGGATGTTAAGATGTGTTGTGGTCACCTCTCATTGGAAGAAATCAATGACAGTGCATTGGACATAATCAAGTTCTGTCAGAGACAAAAATACTCAGAAAAGTTTTCTTGCCTCCAAAGGGGAGAGAGTGTGGAAGGAAACAGTCACATATACAAGCTCAGTTCAATACTGGATCATGGTGTTTTGAGAGCTGGAGGTCGGCTTAGTAAGGCGGCCATGCCTGAAGAGTCTAAACACCTAGCTATAATAGCTAAAGATCTTCATATCTCAGATCTCATCAAACGCCATATTCATCAAGAGGTCGGCCATGGTGGTAGGAACCGTGTGTTGTAGAGGTTACGTCAACGTTATTGGATTCCTTCTGCCAGTGCTGCCATAAGAAGGATCCTATCCAGATGTGTTGTCTGTTGCAGACTACTTGGAGCCGTTGGTCAACAACAAATGGCGGATTTGCCTGTCGACAGAATTTCACCAGATGAACCTCCCTGCAGTTACGTTGGGGTAGATTAATTTAGATCTTTTGACATCAAGCGTGGAAGGAGTCTTGTTAAAAAATACGGAGTGATCTTCACTTGTTTGGTGATAAGTGCAGTGCACATTGAAGGTGCTTCGTCTTTGGACACAGATTCATTTATAAATGCCTTGCGATGCTTTATTGCGAGAAGAGGAAAGGTTAAGGAGCTCCGCTTAGACAACGGTACTAACTTCATTGGGGCAGAGCGTGAGCTGAAATGAGCTATTGAAGGATGGAACCTGGAACAGATCAATGACACACTCTCACTGAAAGGAATCAAGTGGACCTTTAATCTTCCTTCTGGATCACATCTATGGGAGAGGTTAATTCATTCCATCAGAGGGGTTTTTAATTCCACTTTGAGAGCGCAAAGTTTGGATGAGGAAGGACTCTAAACAGTCCTTCGCAAGGTTGAATCAATTCTCAATAGCAGACCCCTTACAAAAGAGTCTACAGACCTAAATGACTTAGAAGCATGTACACCCCACCATCTTCTGCTTCTCAAAACCCAGCTCCGTTTACCACCTGGTATGTTTCACAAGGAGGATAGTTATGCACATTGCAGATGGAAGCAAGTCCAATATATTTCCGATTTACTTTGGAAAAGGTGGACTAAGGAGTACTTACCACAACTACAGGAGCGCCAGAAGTGGACAAAGGTCAAGAGGAACTTCGTTCCTGGGACATTGTGCTAATAATGGATTATTCTGCGCCTCGGAATTCCTGGATCATTGGAAAGGTCATTGAGGTGGTTACAGACAGAAGAGGATTAGTGCGACAGATCCAGATTAAGACCCAGACCCAGACCAGAACTCTCTGCAGACCTGTGACCAAGATCTGCCTTCTTCAGGAGTGTGCACAGTCTTGAAGGCTGTTATAACTTATTTGACTTAGACTTGACATAAGTGATGCTTACTAGGACCTGTGCTGGTAACCTCTGTCCTAGACATGACTTGACTTGACTTAAGAAGATGGGATCAAGATCTACCATGAACATTATACATATGATGGATTATGGGCACCAGTGAAAACAAAAAAAGCAAAAATGAGGAACGTAAATTATATGGTTTTTCTATGTTGGTTATGTATTTGTAATTATTACTGGGGTAACTGTAATAATTATGGGGCCGGAATGTAAGTGCCAGCTAGTAGTGTTTAGTTTGATGTTACTTTGTCACATACGGGGAGGAATCACGTGGTGGTGGTATGTCAGCAGGTAGTAAAATCAGCTGTTTTTCCCCTGGTGAATGAATGAATGAACTGAGAGGGTGAGGGGGGAAGGTCCTACTTTGCTGACTGCTTAATGTCAATAAAATGCACTGACTTGGATGTTTTTAGGATTGTGGAAACTTCACTGCTTGTATTTTTAGCTGCAATAAATATATACTAACTAGCATTCCTATGGAACAAAGTTTTTGTTGATCAGCCAATGCGTCCGGCAAGTAAAGTTTTTTTTTTTTTCCCTGCTTAGCCCCTTGGTGAGTACACTGTTGTTTGTTTGATAGTCACTCAACAACTGCTGACAGTGAAACTTGTGTTTTGGATGTTATTATTATTATGTCTCAGTAAGTGAAAGGAAAACATGAACTCTTTTCTCAGGATGAAAGAGAATAAGCATCTTTCTAAAACTGTTAAACTATTAAATTTATATAGTTACTTATCTATATTTTTATGGATTATCCATACAAATCCTATTTCTATGGGATTATCACATATTACAATCATGTATCACATCTGACTGACCTTCAGAACTAAACATGGACAATCAGCGTTCAGTGTCTATGCTCCGTATATCTGGAACAAACTACAAGAAAATATCAGGTCTGCTGAGAGTCTGAATTCTTTTAAGTCAAGGTTAAAGACTCACCTGTTCACTGCTGCCTTTGACTAAAAGGCTTTTTACTTCTCAAATTTTATATTTTCCTTCAAATCTCTGCACTGCAACTCTTACTTTAATATGTGTGTGTTTTTATATTTTTGGGTTTTATGTGTTGTTTTCTTACTTGCTGTTTTTAATCACCTTTTACATGTTTCTTTTATAATGTTTCAATGTGTTTCTTTTTCCCTTGTTGCTGTATTTCAATGTCCTGTGTGAAGCACCTTGAATTGCCTTGCTGCTGAAATGTGCTATACAAATAAACTTGCCTTGCCTTGCCTTATACTGCGTAGAAGATTTCAGTGCTCTCTAAACTTAGCTCAACATGTCACATTTGTTTGATTCATACACAGTCTGTGGTTTTGTAAATCAAGTTTCCAGATTTGGACTTTTATTTAACTTTCAGAAGGGTGAAAAAGCTATCAGCATCACTTTATTTCTTTTTTATTTTTATTTTTAATTCAGTGTGGAGAGACTATTCATTGTGTGGGGTTTATATTAACAATGTCAACCTAAGGTAGAAATACATTAAAACTGTATTCCCTAAATATGTTTTTATTTATCCGAAGTCATGCAATCATTGCAATGTTCAACAGCATTATGGCATTTTACATGTTTTTTTGATATCGTGCAGCCCTAATAAATAATATTTTACCAAAAAAGTGTCAGTAATTTCATGGAGTGAAAATAATTGTTTTTGGTTGAAATGGGCCAATTTGCAAGTACTAATCAATCAAACATCACTCATGTTAGCTATCAGAGTTAAGTTACCTGCAGTGAATTGGCCACACTTTTACCCAGTAACCAAACAATGGTGCTCATGTGCGTATTCAACAAACATTCATGTCTTTAATACATTATATTGGTCAGATAGGCCAGGTGAAGTCTGACTATATTGTCAGTGATTTATGTTTGGTTGCATATGTAGTAGACAATCAGAGCATTCATTATTGCATATTCATAGGCCATAGTATGTTGCATATCTACTTACTGATGATTAATAACTTACAATATTTTTCTCAAGAAAAAAAAAATAATAATAATAATAATAAAGGTAAGCAAAAATCGCCGCAAATTGTTCATTGGTAGGTTATGCTGAAAAGTCCCTCCTTCCACACTTCATAAGGCTTTACTCAGCAGTTGAGAAGCAACACAGGAAGAATGCTAGAGTTTTGATGAGGTGCAGCATCTCTTCACAGACAAACTAAAACCTACACTGCACATTTACTACCATTTGACAACTCTACCGCATATTTTCATTTTTCTCCACTTGTCAACAGCTTTCTACTCTGAGCACATCACATTCTCCCACTCTGTTTCTGAACCACATGCACACTACGCACTGAGCTTAGCAGGGTAAGGGGGGAGGAAAGACAATTAGAGCCTGTCTGCATGTTCGGCAGTGATTGTTCAGTTTGATGTCACATCTCTCGACCCTGTATTTGTAGAAACAAAAAGTTAAAAGTTTTGCCACAAAACTATGTTGTTACATATCGTTGAACTGAGCTTTCTCAGAGGGTTTAAGGTGTATCTGCATATCACGTAGAAAACACTACTGCGCAAGGCTCAGTCGGAGGCAGTCTTCAAAAAACACTGTAAACCATTAGAAAGAAGTCAGTGTGATCCACCTCGCCTTGTTTAGTCTCAAAAAACAACCAACCAATTCAACAAACTTGAGAAAATCTCAAACCAAGACATTCACAGTAAAGATGATCTGTTATGAGATGTTTCCTACAAAAAATGCTCATTCAACTCATAAGTTTGTTAATTTTGACAGCTATTTTAGATTTTTATCCTTCATAGTTTTAGTCTAGTTTTAGTCAACAAAACTCAAAATATTTTACTTTTCTTTTTTCCTGATCCACAAAGACTATCCATCCATCCATTTTCTAACCGCTTATCCTCTTGAGAGTTGCGGGGGGGCTGGAGCCCAGCTGGAGGTGACACTGGGTGAGAGGCAGGGTACACCCTGGACAGGTCGCCAGACTATCGCGGGGCTGACACATATAGAGACAGACAACCATATGGACAATTTAGAGTCACCAATTAACCTATCCCCAATCTGCATGTTTTTGGACTGTGGGAGGAAGCGGGAGTACCTGGAGAAAACCCACGCTGACATGGGGACAACATGCAAACTCCCGCACCTTGGATCGAACCAGGAACCCTCTTGCTGTGAGGCAAGAGTGCTAACCATCACACCACCGTGCTGCCCCCACAAAGACTAATTCATCAGAAATTAGAATCAACCTGACAGGTTGTATAAAAATTCCATTTAGACATTTTTTTCCTACAACTACAAATAATTTCTACACACTTACAAGCTGTCATTTCTCCAGCAGTTTTTACAGGTTTAAGGGGTGATTTACGAGCACACACTTACTAATCATCATTTGAAAAGCTCAACATCTCTCTATTTATGCTCTCAAAATCTTTGACACCACAAATAACTAATCTGAGACAACTAGGATTTGTACCTAGGTTCACTGTAAACTCTGACTTATCCATCACACTGTTGAGAAGCAGAGAAATGAATATATTAAAGCCTAAATTCTTAATTAATCTACATGTTAGTCTGGAGGTTTAAACTTGTGTCCTCTCATAGAGTTGTTGATTAAAACTGAACTTTAATCTCTGGCAGAAAAAACTGATCTGAGTTCAGACTGTTTACTTACAGCACAGCTACACTTACAGATACCTGAGCCTCCTACCTGAATGTCAAACAGCATCAAACCATGAACCTCCTCAAGTCCACACCAAGTGGAGTCCTGCATGGATCAGCCGCAAAGTGAAGTGTCTAGCAAAACATCCCGACTCTTCGCTAGAGTTTACCAGCCTGTCTGTCATGTGGCATTTGAAGATGATTATAAGCATGGCCATTCTTGGCTTTCAATGTCTGATAGTCCACCTCAAACATTTTTGTTATGCCTGGTCTGCCCCCACAAAGACTAATTCATCAGAAATTAGAATCAACTTGACAGGTTGTATAAAAATTCCATTTAGACATTTTTTTCCTACAACTTCAAATAATTTCTACACACTTACAAGCTGTCATTTCTCCAGCAGTTTTTGACAGGTTAAAGGGGTGATTTACGAGCACACACTTACTAATCATCATTTGAAAAGCTCAACATCTCTCTATTTATGCTCTCAAAATCTTTGACACCACAAATAACTAATCTGAGACAACTAGGATTTGTACCTAGGTTCACTGTAAACTCTGACTTATCCATCACACTGTTGAGAAGCAGAGAAATGAATATATTAAAGCCTAAATTCTTAATTAATCTACATGTTAGTCTGGAGGTTTAAACTTGTGTCCTCTCATAGAGTTGTTGATTAAAACTGAACTTTAATCTCTGGCAGAAAAAACTGATCTGAGTTCAGACTGTTTACTTACAGCACAGCTACACTTACAGATACCTGAGCCTCCTACCTGAATGTCATACAGCATCAAACCATGAACCTCCTCAAGTCCACACCAAGTGGAGTCCTGCATGGATCAGCCGCAAAGTGAAGTGTCTAGCGAAACATCCCGACTCTTCGCTAGAGTTTACCAGCCTGTCTGTCATGTGGCATTTGAAGATGATTATAAGCATGGCCATTCTTGGCTTTCGATGTCTGATAGTCCACCTCAAACATTTTTGTTATGCCTGGTCTTGTCAACAAAAATGAAACACAGATTTCGTCTCAGTTATATATATCAGCATCTATTGATCATCATCAACATCTACATCATTAAAGACGGACTTAAAATCAAAGATATTCAGTGTGTTTCTGCTGAAAGGAAACAATCACGTAATGACAAACTGGGGGTCATAATCGCCAAGTTTAGCTGTCATGAACACAAGAAATCTGTAATGAGCAAACAAGCAACGTTACAGAAACACCCGGAGTACAAGAAGGTGTATATAAATCATGACATTGCCCATGAACAGCGAGCTATTGAATCTAGCTTCCATGCGATTTTAAAGGAAATCGGTACGGACAAACTCGCTGTTAGAGGCGGACGTGTTGTTCCTACTACCCGGCCAACACGCAGCAATACTGCGGCAGGGGAAGCAGCTCGGAGCTAGGTTTCATGCGGGTTTTGGAACGTACAAAGCTGGAACATTGACATATCATCAGAAAATAATAAAACACGTTCACAGTGTATTAAGCAACTGGGCGTTGATATAATGGGAGTGGCAGAAACTCATCTGACTGGTGTTCAAGTCGCATCCGTTGCTGGATACAGGTGGTTTGGGCAAAACAGAACCAGACTGCATCATCGGGCTCGCTCTGGATCAGGGGGAGTAGGACTTTTTATTAGTGACAGAATGTGTATGGACTACAACTGTGAAATCCTTGATGACTCTGTGGAAGGTATACTGTGGCTGAAACTGACTGCTAAGCCCCATCTCTGTGTAAATCAAGTGTTTTCTGTTGCTGTTTGCTATTTACCACCAGCCAACTCCACCAGGCAGGTGGATGCAGCAGACTTTTATGAGAGTCTTCTTTCAGATGTATTTAGATTCCAGAAACTTGGTCCTTTTTGCATTATGGGCGATTTTAACAGCCTTTGTGCAAATGTACAGGATTACATAGAGGGGGTGGACGCAATAGAAGAAAGAAATATAGTGGATGTTTTATCTAACTCATATGGGGAACTCCTTATTCAGTTTCTTATCAGTGCAAATTGTTGTATTCTAAATGGGAGAAATTACCATAATAATGATTTTACATGTGTGTCATCTAAGGGGCTGTCTGTGGTTGATTACATATTAGTGCCTTATGAAATTTTGCACTGGTTTAGTGACTTTAGTGTAATTAGGAGTAAGGATCTCTTCACACAGGCAGGCTGCGTCTCCGCTATTGATACATCCAGAGCTATCCCTGATCACTCTTGCTTAACATGTTCTATGGCCTTTCCTGCTGGACTAGCATCTCCTACCCTGTATACCAATCAAAAGAATGAGGATATGGTCTCGTTCACTGCTTTTAATTTATCCAGCATTCCTGAGCATTTTCTATCAAGTGTCACGTGTCAAACAGCATTGAGGGACTGTGTAGCACAGTTAGGGGCCTCTGCAGCCAGCCAGTTTGCTGTGGATGCTGTATATACACAGTTCTGTGACATTGTAAAAAAGGAGATGCAAGAACAGATACCCAACAGAGATGTTATTATTCAACATGGCCACTTTAATAAAAAGAGGAGGAGTAAAAAAGTCTGGTGGACAGAGCAACATTCTTCTTTATGGAAGGCTCTATGCTCAGCAGAGAAGGAATGGACATCCTGCCCCCCTGGTCCATTAAAGGTGCAAGCTAAAGCTGTAATGAAGGACATACAGAAGCAGTTTGACCGCTCAGTCCAAGCTGCTAAAAGACAGTATTGGACAGTACAGCAGGAAAATATTCTAGAACTAGTGAGTAACGACCCCAGGGCCTTCTGGCAGCAGGTTAACCAGCTTGGTGTTGGTAGTGAACGTCACCGTGAGATCCCTTGGGAGGTTCTGAGGCCAGACGGGTCTGTACAGACCGATAGACATGCTGTTTTAGAGTTCTGGAGATGTGAGTTTGCTAGCTTGTTTCAATCTAACGACCACAGTGACCCTTGTACCACAGTTAGAGTGACTGCATATGCACATAACAATGATTATTCCCTCCTGAACCAGCAGATTACAGAGCGTGAGGTTATAAGGGTTTTGCAAGCAGCTAAGAAGGGTAAAGCTTATGGATATGATGGGGTGCCAGTTGATGTATTAAAAGATGGTAACACACTGCATATTTTACAGAGGTTTTTTAATTATTGTTTTTCAAATGGTGTGGTGCCAGAGCTCTGGAAATATGGTATTATAAACCCCGTCTCCAAAGCTGGGGCAAAAGATAACAGAATACCTCTCAACTATCGGGGAATTACTTTAACATCTTCTGTTTATAAACTGTTTTGTTCTGTGCTGTATAATCGTATTGCAGAATGGGCAGAGGATAATGATATTATAGCAGATGAGCAAAATGGGTTTAGAAAGAAACGGAGCTGCCTTGATCATATTGCTACTTTAACTACAGTCATAGACACAAGGAAAAAGTTGAAGAAAGCTACTTTCTGTTCTTTTGTTGATTTTTCTAAAGCTTTTGATCATATAGACAGAAACATGCTCTGGAACAAGCTGTCTGCACTAGGCCTACATGGCAATATTTTGAATTGTCTTACTGCCTTGTATGAGAATGTCAAATGCTGTGTTCGGGTCAATGGATGTTTCACAGATTGGTTCCCAGTCGACATTGGAGTTAAACAAGGGTGCATTTTATCTCCTATCCTGTTTGCCATGTATATAAATGATCTGTCTTTAGCTATTAAGGCCCTGGGCAAAGGTGTTTCTATTGACGATGAAAAAATATCCATACTGCTATATGCAGATGACGTTGTTTTGATTTCTGAAACTGAGGAGGGGCTTCAGGAGATGCTCAATGTCACTCATAGCTGGTGTCAGGCTTGGAAATTGAACGTGAATCCAGAAAAAACCAAAGTGGTGCATTTTAGAAATCCTTCAATGCCCCTGTCTGAGTTTAGTTTCTCCTGTGGCCTGTTTTCTTTGGAAACAGCTAAAGAGTATAAATACCTGGGTTTGATATTAACAGAATTTTTAGACTACAATGAAACTGTTAAGCATTTAGCATTGCATGCGAATAGAGCTTTAGGTGCAATTATAGCTAAATGTAAATCTATGGGCGGTTTTCCCTTTAAATGCTATACAAAATTGTTTGAATCCCTGGTTCTGCCTATTTTGACATATGCCGCTGCTGTCTGGGGTTACAAAAGTTATTCCTGTGTTAATGCTGTGTTTAACCGGGCATGTAGATTTTATTTAGGTGTAGGCAAATACACACCAAATGCTGCTATTCAAGGGGATATGGGTTGGAAAACGCCATGGCAACATCAATGGTCCTGTATCTTTAAAAACTGGCAGAGACTCTGTGGTATGCCTGACAGTCGATTAAGTAAACGTGTTTTTCAGTGGGCGGCTCATTTGACAAATGTTAAAAATTATGCGCACACGATTAAAACATTTTTTAGTTCCATGAATTTGTCTTACCTTGCCCATACAGATATGGTTTATTCTAGTAATGACCTTAAGTGTTTTGAAATGGCAGTGTCAAAGGCAGACGAGGAATCTTGGTTACAGTTAATAAATAAACCAGAGGGTAACAAACTTCGTACCTACCGCCTTTTTAAGGATACATTTGAGACAGAGCCCTATGTACAAAATATATTATCTAGACAGCGTCGAAGTGCCCTTGCTAAATTCAGATGTGGAGTTGCTCCTTTAGCAATAGAAACTGGTAGATATACAAACACCCCAGTGGATAGACGTTACTGTACTGTATGTAATAATGGCTCCATTGAATCAGAAGCCCATGTTCTTTTACACTGTGACATTTATGTGGACATTCGTGAGGAACTATTCCGTACACTATCTAAGCATATCGTTAATTTTAATGATCTTGATGATACAAATAAATTGTGTGTAATTTTGTCTGGTAAATACTGCATTAACGAATGTGCCAAAGCCTGCCACCTCATTCTAAATAGAAGATTGTCTTTCATGAGTTCCATTTTATAAAACAACCGCTTGTGCTTCGTTTCTTTGGTACTATATTGTACGTTTTCTTTTTATACAACCCTTTTATGATTTTATAGTTGGTGTCTCACAACTCTTTTTGAGTGGTCCCCAACACCTTTTAATTTTGTTAAAGGGAGGGGGGAAATTTGTACTGAACACTGTATTTATATACCTCTGTATTGTATTTTTATTGTGTGTTGTGGAGTGACACTGAAATAAAGTATATCTATCTATCTATCTATCTATCTATCTATCTATCTATCTATCTATCTATCTATCTATTTTTAGCTCATCGTTGTCTCATTTTCGTCATGGAAAAAAAGATCGTTGACAAATTTCTTTTGTCATAGTTTTGGTCAACATTAACACTGACCGATAACTACCTTATTCTTCACTAAATAAAACATTTTGAGATTAACTAAAAACATTGAACACCCTTATGTTTCACTTGATAAAAAGTTCCTCCCCGGGCTGTAATGTTTTCTATGAACCCTCCTCCTGACCACAACACCCTCCCCAAAATCATGTCAAAATAATAAGTAAAAAATAATAGTCCTAAAACCCTGATACACAGTCACCCCTCTTCCTCAAACTTAGGACAGGTTCTGTTCCAGTTCTTGCACAAATGTTTTTAACAATTCACAGCATTTCAACCAAAAATAAAATTGTTCAATACCCCAAAAGTTGGTTTCTAGCTGGAACCAAATAATAGCAGGTTTTCCTTAACCTGAAGTGCAAACTGTGATTACATCAGTGGGCATGACACATTCTACAGGTCAGAAAGAGAGGATGTGCAAGAGAGAGGCAACAATATAGACGTTAATCGAGAAATCACTGGGGAAAAGGAGCCTGCAGTTATCTCATTAGTAGTTGGTACATCCTTGTTTTCTGAATAAAAACAAATATCTGTAATAAGAGAACAAAAGCTTGCAAGTAATCAATATAATCTGCTACATATCCTCTTACAACAGTTCATATGATATCCTACAAATGAGTGCCCACAAAAGACTCTATGTCCTTAACGTACAGTTATGCCATTAACGTAAAGTTATGGAGGTTAGGATTAGGCAATTAAAGTTACTGTGGTTAGGTTTCAGAAAAGAAAAATGGCAAGGACATACCTTACTATGAGTCAAAGTTCACACGGTTCTGAACATACCTCTCCAAGGGAATGTCCTGTGTTTTGTAACCCATCCACCACCCCAACCTGCCTCCTTACACGAGTGCTCGGAACCGCTTCCTTTGTTTTCTTTCGTCTGTGCATTGGTCACGTGATCACAGCCTTTCAAAGTACGTGAGATATGTATAAATTTGGGTGCATAACTTTTTGTAGGAGAACAGCCTGCATCTTGTAACTATTGGTACTTCCATTGTGCGTCATGCAATAACCTCTGTTGATGATGCTGATTACCTTGAATTTGTGAGGATTTTTTTTTTTTCTTTCATGCCTCCGGGGTAAACAGCAAACATACTGATTGACTGGGAACCATATTTAACAACAGCAATATATACCAAACAAAAGTTTGTAAGGGTACAAATAGTTCATGTAGTGGTGATAATGTCCTTGCCTCCTTGTTTCATTTGTGACAGGCGTAGTACTCGATAAGAAGTTGAGATTTAAGACCAGGATGGCCTATCGGGTGAGAGGGGGGCAGGCCGAAGAAGAAAAAGAAAGGGAAGAAAGAGACAGTGAGGAAGCTAACTGAAGACAGTCTTGGGCTCAGTAATAGAAAACTGGTACACGATTGTGAATCATCCTGCCTCCTCAGCCTGGTATTTGGATTTTGTTCATTGCTTCACACCAGAGTATGCTTTCTCTTTTCCATTTGAACTGTGAGCTGGAAGCTTGATGGACAATAATAACCACAGCTAAAACTGGAAAATAGCCTACAGCTCAGCATAGCAGGCTAAAACCTGCTGCAAGGGCTGCATTTTAGGATAGTTTCCTATTGACTTAAAACTGCACCTTTGGGGGTACATTATGTGTAAAAACTGTGATTTTGTGTTGATGTTAAGATCGTTAGACACTTGGGAGGGAATTTGCATATTTTGTTAAACTGTCAATAACGAACTGAAAGTGGATTGAGATATGACCTGAGATTATTTTGTTGGGCTATAAACCAGGGTTCACAAGTAACAGCAATGTTTATCTCTTCTGGGTGTTATTTGCCTTAAAGAAGACTGTACAGTGGGAAAGACTTCAAGAGTGCTTTGTTCTATCACATTGAATATTATTTTACCCTTTTTCCCATTTTTTAAGTAACTTCCTTCACTTCTGAAGTTAGAAGTGGTCTATGTACTTTTAAAGGGTCAAACAACTAATTAATTTGTCCTTATCTTCACTCAAGTTTGTTATTGTAAGTTATCTGGAGTTAATGCTGCCCTGGAGTAGGGGCACACCTACTCTCTATCTAGGTTTAGGAAAGAGGGGAGAATTGTGCTGGTCAATATTTTGGTTTCAAGAGCACACCACACTTCAGGCAGCCACCATGATAAAGATAGGAGTCCTGAAGCCCACCCTACCATACCTTTATTGCCCAGTATTAATCAGACAGCCAATCCAAATAGGTGACAACATACGTACTGATGTAGGCACTGGGGCTAATTGTGCCAGAGGGGTACAGGCTCAGATCTTGTATTCTTTCAGTCGTCCAGGGCAGGCTCATACTAATCACACCCCTACATAGTGGAGCTTATTCCCCACTGCATTTTACAAACTCTCAAACAACTCATGCAGTGTAAGTCTCATTTATCCAGTGGTATGCTCAGTGCTCCCCAAACACCTGCATTTTCACTAAAACCTTATCATTAAAATTGAACTGAGAGTGAAATTTATATGTGCTCTCTGTAAAGGGTATATCAGTGACAATGCGTGTATTTGGGATGTCCCATGTATATGACTGGAAAGTGAGACTTGTGTGAAAGTTTGTAAATGGATGGTTTGATATAATTTTGCTGCTGTTAAATGTTGTCCCAGTCAATCAATATTTTCGTCATTTACCATGGAGGCATGAGAGAAAAACAATTCATGAATTCAAGGTAAAAAGTCATGACTCACTGATTTACAAAAGGTCATTTTGTGGATGAGGTATTCCTTTAATGACTGGTAAACTTGTAGTTATTATAACTTTAGATCATAGTCATTTTACTGTTAACCAACAATGAAATATGTTTACAAATTATCGATAACTCCATAATTTGGTATTTTAATAGTTTATTGTTGCAGACATTATAACATTTTATTAACTACATTAAGCATTTGTTACTGATTACCAAATGATTTGTAATATGATTATATAAATAGCTGGATCAGATATTTGTAATCGGTGATTTATCAATTTGTATAAACCATCCACAAACATTATTTGGATGCTTTTATAAAATTGCAACCAGTGATTAAAATACCACATTAAATGTTTCATAAATACTGTTCAGTGTTTCTATAAACCTTATTTGGGTGTCCACTAGAAAGTTGCAGTATTTATTAATTCACACCTCCTCTGTTCTGTTGGTCTCCGCATATGAAGGACAGAAGGCTTTGGACAGCAGAGCATCTGCAGGCTGCATTCAAAAGACAATACAAGGCTGATGAACCTCTGATTGGTTTATTAAAACTTAATAAATGAGAAGCGGAGATAAAACGTCAGCTGGTGGTTGTGTTTTCAGTGTCACATCTGTCCTCAATGCCCTTTATTGATATCAAAGCTTTGCCAGATCTGAAATCCAGTGCATTGGCAAAAATGTTGGTCCCAAACATCCAGATAATTCAAAGATTAAAAGGGATGAAAAAAAATAATCTTTTTAGCCTATGCACTGAAGTTCAGCACCACACAAAACATCTGATAACATGACATTATCCTCCCATGGCTTAAAATATTAGCATATAAAAATGGCTAGCAGTAAATCAGTCATTTGTCTCTTTAATGCCACCACTAAAATTTTAAGGGTTTTGTTTAAATAAAATCATTAACAAGTGAAAACGAATTACCTTATTTTTAATATGGTTTTCATGAATCCATTTTATTTCATGTCTTAAAATGTGGTCACACATTTTGTTTGTGTTATGTTTTTGAAAAGATTGGCATTTTGGTAATCTTCCAGTAAACTCTTTTAGTAAGTGTTAGGTTGGGGTTACGGGTTGGCTCATAAACTATACAAAACAGTTAGGAGATGTAAGACAAACAAAAGCCTCTGTACATACTACTGAATACTACTGCAATTGAGCTATTGAGCTAAGCTACCAGTTACTCGACAATAAGGTTTTACTACAGTGAAGTATTTATTTTACTTTATGTCAAATCAGCATTATCGCAAAAAAAATGTTCAGTTGAAGTGTTTATCATAAAATAACAGACTTGAATTAAGACTGTCTTTTCTTTTTTTGAAGACTTTGTGACATTTGAACATGTCTTCCAATATCATGACATCATCAGTTGGCCTGTTGCTCTCTCCTTCTCTTTCCCCTTCCTACTTAATGCATTTCTGTCTTCAATCAATCAATCAATCAATCAATTTTTATTTATAAAGCCCAATATCACAAATCACAATTTGCCTCAGAGGGCTTTACAGCATACAACATCCCTCTGTCCTTAGGATCCTCACAGCGGATAAGGAAAAACTCCCCAAAAAAAAACCTTTAACGGGGAGAAAAAAATGGTAGAAACCTCAGGAAAAGCAACTGAAGGAGGGATCCCTCTTCCAGGACAGACAGACGAGCAATAGATGTTGTACAGAACAGATCAATATAATGAATTAACAGTAATCCATATGACACAATGAGACATAAGGAGAAACAGATATTATATTAATAATATGATCATAGCCTATATGTATGTGACAATAATGATGTGCGTATAATAGTACAGGTATGACTAATAGTAACAGCAGCAGTGGAAGGCATCAGGCAGCACCATGGCAGCAGCACAACCACGACACACCATCCAGGCACAGCTGCGAGACAGTGGAGCACAAATGCTCCGGAGAACAAGCCGAGTTAGTGACATGCATTAGACCCGGGTTAGAGAGATGCATTAACAGGACATGAATACTAGCGAGGGAGTGAGAGAGTGAGAAGGAGAGAAGGGGCTCTGTGTATTATAGGAGGTCCCCCGGCAGACTAGGCCTATGTCAGCCTAACTAGGGGCTGGTCCAAGACAAGCCTGAGCCAGCCCTAACTATAAGCTTTATCAAAAAGGAAAGTCTTAAGTCTAGTCTTAAAAGTGGAGACGGTGTCTGCCTCCCGGACCGAAACAGGAAGGTGATTCCACAAAAGAGGAGCCTGATAGCTGAAGGCTCTGGCTCCTGTTCTACTTTTGGAGACTTTAGGGACCACAAGTAACCCTGCATTCTCAGAGCGCAGTGTTCTGGTGGGATAATAGGGCACTATGACCTCTCTGAGATATGATGGAGCTTAATTATGTAGAGCAGGGCTATTCAATTACAAATTCAATTGGGCCGGATTTTAAAACCAAGGAATTTAGCTGGGCCAGACATTTTCAGTGGCTGATAAGCAGCAGGTAAGGATGAATTTTAAACCGACTCAAATGAATGTAATGGGAAAAAAACAATGTTTATTCAGTGTTTCCCTTTTAAATTTGGTTACATCTGACACAACCATATCAAAAAGTGCCTAAAAAACATAAGAGCTTTAATTTAACTGAACCTGAGGTTGCAGGAATACGATTTTTTTCCACTTCTGAAATAAAAAAAACAAACATTTTGGTCACATCTGACCATAGGCACATTTCAGAGTGCATAAAAACAAAGAAGAATTATCATTGTACAGAACAAGTAGTAATAAGATTTGTTTCACTTTTGAAATAAAAACAAATAACATTTTGGCCACATCTGACCCAAGCACAACTCAAAGTGCATAAAAACAAAAAAGAAGTATCATTGCACAGAACTAGAGCGATTGTAGTAGCCATACAATTTTGTTCACTTGTTCACAAATACATTTTGGCCACATCTGACCCAAGCACATCTCAAAGTGCATAAAAACAAAAAAGAAGTATCATTGCACAGAATTAGAGCTATTGTAGTAGCCATACAATTTTGTTCACTTGTTCACAAATACATTTTGATCACATCTGACCCAAGCACATCTCAAAGTGCATAAAAACAAAAAGAGATATCATTGCACAGAACAACAGGTAGTGCAGTAGCCATAAGATTTTGTTCAGTTTTGAAATGTAAACAATAAAAATACATTTTGGTCACATTTGACCCAGGCACATCTCAAAGTCCATTTAACAGAACATAAAAAGAAACTATAAAAGCTGTCAGTGCACAAGTGCTAACAATAATGAACACACATGCATACAACGTCTGCTGCTGTACACTGAAGGAACATATACGTCCGTTTTCAATCACCACGTGTGATTATGGCTTTATTATGTATTCCACATTAAGCCACGGTTACCCTGCTGACTTTCTTAGTGGGAGAAGTGACATTTTTTGCTCTGAACCAGAGCAGTGACTTTTGGCTCGTAAGATGTCAACGCAATCCGAAGGCATTGGTGAAGAGTACTGTCAGTGAGGGAGCAACGAGAGCTGCTTTTTATTGAGTTCATGTGCGAAAAGCTTGACTCACAGGTATATGTTGATCCAAACATGCTGAGTACGATGATTGCTACTTTCCTCACGTTAGGGAACTGATGAACGTTGACATCACTCCAAAACTTTGCAGGCCCGTTAGTGCGAAGCTCCCGTGCCATGGTTATGGATGACTGCATGTCGACAACTTCGAGTATGAATTTCCCCTCGTCGATGGACGGGACCACTTCCTTTGCTCTGGCGGACAAGTCCCCTTCTGTAGCAACAGTGAACGGGTCTCTGACAAAGCCCATCACCTCTGTGGGAAGAGCAAGTCCGTCCAGTCGACCAGCAAAGTTCTCTTTCAACCTCGCAATGAAGTCTGTCATCACAGCTGTGATCTGTGCCGGGGATGAGATGCGTTTGCGCAGCGTCGGAAAATGCAGCATTCTACCTGTGCTCAAGTCAGTCGCGAAAAGGTCCAGTTTGACTTGGAATGCGCGCATCTGTTCCAGAAGCTCAATGACAGTTTTGTCTCTGCCTTGTAGTTCCACATTTAGGTCATTCAGGTGTTTGAATATGTCGCTCAGAAAGCAGACATGGGCCATGAAGTTGTTGTCCAGAATGCGATTCAGGTGTGTTTCTGTCTTTTTTAGCTTGGCGCTGCGGAGGAAAGTTGCGATCTCCTCGTTGAGATCACAGAAACGCTCCAGTGCTTTGCCTTTGGACAGCCATCTGACGTCATTGTGCAAAAGAAGGTCGCAGTGCTCAGCTGACATGTCTGACAGTAGCTTGCGGAATAAGTGATGTTGGAGGCTTGATGTGGAGCGAATGAAATTAATTGTTGACATCACGCTGTCCATTGTCGTTTTCAGCTCACCGCTTAGTTTTGCGCACAGCACAGTTTGATGCACAATGCAGTGCGCGGACATCATCTGAGGTGCAACAGCAGACCAACGTGCTGCCAGACCATTCACTTTTCCAGCCATGGATGGAGCCCCATCCGTAACAAGCATGCACACACGCTCCATATCCAGACCATTGTCTTTAAAAAATGCTGAAATTTTCCCAAAGACTATCTCGCCAGTTGTGTGTTCCTGTAATGGCAATAAACCGAGCAATTCCTCACGGAAACATTTGCCGTCAAAAAAACGGACATATATGCACAGCTGTGCAGTGTCAGTTCTGTCTGTGGATTCATCGACTGCTACAGACATAACATCAGCTTTCTTCAGTTCTTCTAACAGGGTTTCAAACACATCTGTAGCTAGAATTTCAATTCTGCGAATGTTTGAGGTGTCTGACAGGGGTACGTTTTTAATGGCAGATGTCACACTCGTTTTAATTTTGTCGTCGTTTATTACCTCATCCACGACGGCCAACATGCAGTCTTTCACAGTTTCCGAGTCTGTGAAAGGCCTTTTTTTTTTTGCTAGGATCCAGGACACACGGAGGGATGCTGCTGTAGCTCTCTCTTGGGCTGTGCATGACCGCACCATCGTAGCACAGCTCCGGTTGTAAGAAGCAATTAAACTCTGCACTTTTGCAGCCCTCTCCTGTGATCCCTCGGGAAAGTCCGTCCTGAAAGTCTGGTGTTTCTCAATGTGATGCCTCCGAACATTGTAATCTTTAAACACTGCAACGCATTCATTGCAAATTAAACACATCGGTTTGGCGCTTGAATTTGCCGGCAAAATAAACAAGTATTTGTCAGTCCAGGAAGGGTTAAATCGCCGGTTTTCATTGTCAATTTTGCGTTTCAGGGTCGAGAAAGACATTTTTAAAGGTCGCTAGCCTACTAGTTACACCGTACTGGACACGTTTTGGCAACAACGCGCTGCATTCTGGGTTGAGTGTTGCTAGGCTACTCATAGTGGTGCATTCACGATCTTCACTACTGTAGGAATTTCTGTAGAAATTTCTGTAGGCCCACACAACACGTTTTCCCCGTTTTTTTCTCGCCTATTATGGTTGGGTCACTGGCCGGGCCACTCGGGGATTGCTTCTGGGCCGCATGTGGCCCGCGGGCCGCCATTTGAATAGGCCTGATGTAGAGCTTTGTAGGTTAGGAGAAGGATTTTAAATTCAATTCTGGATTTTACAGGGAGCCAGTGCAGAGAAGCTAAAACAGGAGAAATATGATCTCGTTTCTTAGTTCCTGTCAGTACACGTGCCGCCGCGTTCTGGATTAGCTGGAGAGTTTTCAGGCACTTATTAGAGCTACCTGATAATAGAGAATTACAGTAATCCAGCCTCGAGGTAGCAAACGCGTGGACCAATTTTTCAGCATCTTTTAGTGACAGGATAGGCCTAATTTTAGCAATATTACGCAGATGAAAAAATGCAGTCCAAGATGTTTGTTTTAAATGGGAGTTAAAAGACAAATATTGATCAAATATTATGCCGAGGTTTCTTACGGTGGTGCTAGAGCCGAGAGCAATGCCATCCAGAGAAACTATATCATCAGATATAGTTTAAGTTTCAGATATTTTGTCTGAATTTAACATCAGGAAATTGGTGCTCATCCAGGTTTTTATATCTTTAAGGCATTTCTGAAGTTTAGTTAATTGATCTGTTTCTTCTGGTTTTATCGATAAATACAACTGTGTATCATCCGCATAGCAATGGAAATTTATAGAGTGATTTCTAATGATTACCTAATGGAAGCATATATAGCGTGAATAGAATTGGTCCGAGCACTGAACCTTGAGGTACTCCAAAACAAACTTTAGTACATGAAGATGATTCATTATGAACGTGAACAAACTGAAAATGATCGGATAAGTACGATTTAAACCAGCTTAGTGCAGAACCTTTAAGGCCAATTGAATGTTCCAGTCTCTGTAGCAGAATTTGATGGTCAATTGTGTCAAATGCTGCACTAAGATCTAGTAAAACAAGTACAGAGACGAGACCTTGGTCTGAAGTCAGGAGAGTCAATCAGGAGATCATTTGTAATTTTAACTAGTGCTGTCTCGGTACTATGATGGGCCCTAAATCCTGACTGAAATTCCTCAAATAAATTATTATCATGGAGAAAGTCACACAGCTGGTCTGCGACTACTTTCTCAAGGATCTTTGAGAGAAAGGGAAGGTTGGATATAGGTCTGTAATTGGCTAACACCTCTGGATCCAATGTGGGCTTTTTTAACAGAGGTTTAATTACAGCTACCTTAAAGACTGTGGTACATAGCCTGTTAATAAAGATATATTGATCATGTCTAGTATGCAAGTGTTAACTAAAGGTAAGACTTCCTTAAGTAGCCTAGTTGGGATGGGGTCCAAGAGACACGTTGATGACTTGGATGAAGAAATCATTGAGGTCAATTGTTGAATAGAAATCAGGGATAAGCAATCTAAATATGTATCAGTAGCTGTGTTTGAAGGCAGATTAGTACTGTTAGAGGGCAGGAGGTCATGAATTTTGTCTCTAATAGTTACGATTTTGTCATTACAAAAGCTCATAAAATCATTACTGCTACGGGCTAAAGGAATACAAGGCTCAATAGAGCTGTGACTCTCTGTCAGCCTGGCTACAGCGCTGAAAAGAAACCTGGAGTTGTTCTTATTTTCTTCTATTATTGATGAGTAATAGTTTGCTCTGGCATTGCGGAGGCCTTTCCTATATGTTTTTAGACTATCTAACCAGATTAAACGAGAATATTCCAGTTTGGTTAATTGCCAATTCCTTTCAAATTTTCGCGACATTTGCTTTAATTTTCTGGTTTGGGAGTTATACCAGGGAGCAAACTTTCTTTGCTTTGCAAACTTCTTTTTAAGAGGTGCTACAGAGTCGAGAGTTGTTCGCAGTGAGCCTGCAGCGCTATCGATGAGATGATCAATTTGGTAGACTTTAAAGTCAGTACGGGAAACCTCAGTTACAGAGGGTATTAAATTTAATGCCGATGGAATCACTTCCTTAAATTTTGCTACCGCACTATCTGATAAACACCTAGTATAGTAGCTGTTACTGAGTGGCGTGTAGTCAAGTAGACAGAAATCAAAAGTTATTAAGTAATGATCTGATAGAGAGGGATTCTCTGGAAAGACCATTAAGTTATTAATCTCAATTCCATACTCCAGAACTAGATCGAGAGTGTGGTTAAAACGGTGAGTGGGCTTATGTACACTTTGAGTGAAGCCAATGGAGTCTAATAATGATAAACGCAGTAGTGAGGGAGTCATTATCAACGTCCACGTGGATATTGAAATCGCCTACAATAATAACTTTATCTGATTTCAGGACTAAACTGGATAAAAACTCTGAGAATTCAGATAAGAATTCTGAATACGGGCCAGGAGCACGGTACACTATAACAAATAGAAGAGGCTGTGAGGTTTTCCAGGTCAGATGTAAAAGACTAAGGACAAGGCTTTCAAAGGATTCGTAATCTAGTTTAGGTTTAGCGCTGATTAATAGACTAGAGTTAAAAATGGCTGCAACTCCCCCTCCTCGGCCGCTGCCTTGAGGAACGTGAGTATTATTATGACTGGGAGGAGTGTATTCATTTAGACTAACATATTCATCTTGACACAGCCAGGTTTCGGTGAGGCTGAGTAAATCAATATGAATATCAGATATTAATTCGTTTACTAACACTGCTTTGGAAGATAACGATCTGACATTTAACAGTCCACATTTAATTCTCCTGTTTTGTCTTTCTGTCACAGAAGAGGTTTTAATTTTTATCAGGTTGTTATGTACAACTCCTCTTTGTTTGACTTTATATTTAAATAATTTAGGAGGTCGGGGGACAGACACCGTTTGTATGACACTATGGGTGGGTGACTGCTCTAGAAGCTCAGAGAAGCGTTTTACACTGCGACTCTGATTCCTGGTCTCAACTCTGGGTTGTCACGGTTGTCCAGGTTTCTAGATATGAGAGCGGCTCCATCCAAAGTGGGATGAATGCCATCTCTCCTAATCAGACCAGGTTTTCCCCAAACGGGTTTCCAATTATTAACGAAGCCCACCAGACACCACCTAGACAGCCAGCGATTGAATGATGACATGCGGCTAAACATATTATCAGTGGTCAGATTTGGGAAGGACCAGAGAAAACTACGGAGTCTGACATAGTTTTAGCATACTGACACACCGAGGCAACATTAATTTTAGTGACCTCCGATTGGCGTAACCGGGTGTCATTAATGCTGACGTGAATAACAATCTTACTGAATCTACGTTAAGCCTTAGCCAGCAGTTTCAGTCCTTTTTCAGTAGGCTATCTGACTATGTCACTTTTTCAAAAACAAAAATCCAAAATATATTTTTCATTCAATAAAACCACGGTAAAGACAGTAATATAAACAATAAAAATAACAGATCTAAATGAACACTTTCCTTTTTCATGGCCATTAGAACATGAACATGTCCTGCAAACTTGACATCAGTATGTCACACTCACTCTCCTCTCTTCCTTTTTAATACTATTCTCCGTCTCTCTAGCTCTTTTCTAGGCCAATGCTGTGACTATTTCTCTAGTGACTACTGCAAATCCACTAAATACAGTCTATAGGCCAGCAAGCAGAATAATATAAAGGATTAGTGTGTGATGTCATATGGAAGTGCTTCCCTTGTCTACATGCCTTGATGGGGCGCTGGCGTCAGTCACATTACCTGTCCTCTTATTAACCTTACTTTTATCCAAACCCCCACAGAAAAAATGTCTACTGCACTTCAGAGCTTTTCCTGGGAAAACATTTCTTGTAACTTTTGTGGGCACTACGACAATACTCAGTCAATTAATCAACGTAGCTACTGAAAAGCTATTTGACTCTGAAGGAAATGACGTTACCACCATTGTACTGAGAAATGTAGTTAAGTTAGTAACGTTGCTACTTGTAGTGACGCTACTGCCCCACACTGCAGTCTTCCTCATTGTTGGTAGCTGGATGGGACGTCATAACTATTATTCATGATATTCAATAAGTGTTATGTCATTTATACGGCAGTATATATGTGCTGTGTGTGTGAAACTGTAGGCATGCCGGTTGAATCTATAGTGGAGGCATTATTATATTAAGTGTGTATTCTTATTTCACACGTGTACTTCGATGCAGGGTGGTCAGGCACACCTGACCACTCTGGGCCCAAAGCAAAATTCTGCTAAGGGGCCCTCCTACTTAATCTATGAGCCACGCAAACCATTTACCATACAGTCACACCTAACACCCAGGTGCTGCCACAACAATCTACTAATCCTCCCTCCTTAAAACAGTTTGCTCCATCTGTCAGTCTAAGAATAAGCAGAGCTTTACAGAAAAGAATGAAGTATGAACAAACAATATTTATTGAATAGAATGTTTTCCATAGAATCTTAAGATAAGTGGATATAAACATTAACATTAATAAGAAATTATAGATACTATATATATGTATATATATATATATATATATATATATATATATATATATATATATATATACATATATAATTATCTTTATTTGATTTCAGGTTTCCACCATGAGGTTTTGCTCACAATTTCATTCTGACAAATGTGTACACAGTACTGTGATATACAAGTAGTATATAATTTACTAACTTAGGAAAGAAAACATAAAATCAGTATATTTACATACACTACACGTAAGACACAAGACACTTATACATTCATACAACATTCATTCATTCATTCATTTTACACATAATACATATCCCTTTCATTCCAACCCTCCACCCAGGGGCCTCTGTTTTTTCCAGTGTTTTAAAATGAGCTTTTTATAAACAAGGGAAGAAACATAATTTGCCATCCCATATGATATCTTATTTTTTCAGCATTTTGAAAAATACACAGCTCAGCTGAGCAATGAATTTTTATTTTGTAATAGATATGCATTCTTGAATGTCATTCCACACTTTGTTGACTTTTGTAAGTAGCCAGAAAGAATGCAAAATAGAGTCATGGGAGCCACACTTCACACAGCTATCAGAGAAGTGTGGATAAAATTATGAATTTTATCTTGTTCCGTATATTCTAGTCATCAGTTCATATTGTATTAACCATACATTTTGCTTTTTCATAACACTTTAAAATTGAGATCTTTATTCCATTCATCATACATATTTTGCAGTGAGTACTGTTGAGATCGTTCCTTCAGCAGCATGCTGTATATTCTGCCAATTAATTGTTTCTTTTTTCCGTCTTTAAACAGGAGGTCCTAAAAGGGTCCTGACACCAAATACTTTTGTAAATCAAAATTTTCAGTAATCCAATTTTTTTGTTGTAAATATCCAAAACAAAATCCTGATTAGTCAATGTGAATTTATCCTGAAGCTCTGTAAATGATTGGACCTTATTGTGCAGAATTTTATCTGATAAACATTTCATTTTCCTTGTACTCCATGTGTCCCAGTTGAGCTCCACATTTTGAATTCTTATTGACAGATTATTCCAAAGCTTTGTGGTCCTAGAGATATTCAGTTGCACCCCTAATATATTTATTTGTTTTATTTCATGATTTTATTGTGCTATTTATGACAAAATGAGATACATGTTTATTATTTTTAGTTAACAGACATGTAAAAAGGTTGTTAGGCTTTAGTTGTTTGCTCTCAGTATTTATCCAGGGTTCTTCAGCTGTGTTATCAATTATGCAATCTATATACAACATCCATGAGGCATACTAATATAGTTCTAAATCTGGTAATTTCAGAGCTCAGCTGACCAATGTACTTTATTAGACCAGAAATAGAGGTGAGTAAGGCACTGAGTCAGACAAAGAGATGTTCTGAGGGCTCAGTGGTATAGTTCGAAAGATTAAAAAGAAATGGAGGCAACCATATCATTTTAAACAGACTTGTCTTTCCAATTAAGTTAATCGGCAAGCCTTGTAATTAGTCCAGTCCTCACAATGTTAAACAATTACCTCAGCTGCATTTCCTTTTATACATGTTCTAATAGGGAAGGGCAGTTCTCAGACGAACATCATTTTAAAAGATAACTATGGGGGTATTTTTGTGTCTTTTTGTTGAAATCATATAAAACTGTTGTGAGAGCATATTTCTTGAACTGCAATCAAAAATCAAGTTTGTAAGTAAAAACATATGATCATTTTGCTTGCAAATCAGTCCTCTTTGCTTGCAAGTAAAAAAGTTTTGCTTGAAAATCAGCCCTCTTTGCTTGCAAGTTAAAACGTTTTGCCTGCAGATCACTCTTCTTTGCTTGAGAGTTAAAGTTTTGCTTGCAAGTTCAACTGCACTTAATGGGCAGGGCCTACGCTGATGGATGAGAGAAGAGTTTCTATTAGTGGATTTAACGTGGCTCTACAGCAGGCTACACCCATGATTCCCTCGTGGTAAGTTGATAGTCTGTCGCTTTTTTTAATTGATGTCAGCACACAACAGACAAGACAGAGCAGAAGAGCGCAACAGCAGCACTGTAAAGAAATTTATAATGCCAGTCAGTGGGCAATGGGAAACACTGGCCAAGGCTCTGTCCTTTTATACAGCCTGTATACAGCGACAGAGGCAGTTAGCCGTCAGCAAAAAACATGCATGCTAAAACTACTTTTTGCAGCAGCAGCACTCTGCACCTGAGAACTTATCACTAGCAGGGAGGTCCCAGGTCATGGTGGTCACACACCCCATAGAGTAATCTGTGCATGTTAACATTTAGTGATATACTACATTTGTTTCTTTATTATTCAATCAAACACAGTATCGATGTCACGTTGCATAACAATAAAAGCCAGTCATAGTCAATAAAAAAACAATGAATGAAGAACACTGTAGTGATTACAAAAAATCTGCTGCGCCCTTCCACAACATTACAGACACATATAAATGTGAGTTTGGTATGTACCACTATTTCACTTTCTCTCTCTTATTAATGTTTAAATCACATTGTTGTTTGTGGACTATGACTTCTGGTCATAACTAACATATCATAATTAACGGGGGTTAATTTTGACAATTTCCCTTGCCTCTATCTGATAATTTGTGTTTGGTAGTTGTATATCACTTGCAAGCAAAGAGTACTGATTTAAAAGCAAAATGATCATACGTTTTTACGTTAACTTGATTTTTGATTGCAGTTCAAGAAATATGCTCTAAAAACAGCTTTATAACATATAATATACAGCAACAAGAAGACACAAAAATACCTCCATAGATAACGTTATAAAAACAGGAATTCATTTTCATTGTGATCAACACTCAAATGTGTGTTCCATAAATAACCAGGTGCTAGTTTGTTCAAATGAGGAACAACATTAGCACAACTTCACTTAACTGACCCTGTCAGACAACAGAATAACACAGGGGTGGGTCAAAAGTAACATAATGGTAAGTTACAGTATAAACTATAATTGTTTCTATTATTCTTGCTTTAGTCAAAAATGTCTGACAATGTCCTTGTTGATATGTAACTGCAAACACATGATGTTCTTTATCTTAATTAAATTCATGAAATTGAACGTCCACAAACGTTTTAAACAGTATGAACAGCAAAAAAAACAAACAATACAACAGTAATTCACATAACTTTACTGATCCCAAGACAGTAAATATAAATATATATTTCACTGGTGTACGTGCATATGAAACCATGTTAATGTGCAGTGCAATTATCTTTTTTTGAGCTGCATTTGTAGACAATGTTGCCTGTCGGAGTTTATCAAACTCAATCAGTAGTTTTATTTTAGCCTCACTTTTGTCAGAACGTAAGCAGCTCTTTAATCCTCTCAAGAAAGTTGTAAACTTTGACCCTGCTTTGACACATATGTGAGGTGAGGTTTTTTTCCTAGTATCCTAGGAAAAGTACCTGTCAGCCAATGGGAACCATGAGGAGGTCGCAAGGAAGTCAGCAACAGCCAAATACCGACACAGAATAAGACAGGTTCTGAAAAGTCAGCTGCACAGAAAGAACAAGGTCTGAGCCATTAACATGTACGCCCTGCCTGTCATCAGATACTCCGCTGAGAAGATAGAGGCCACTGATAACAACACAAGGAAGTTTCTCATGATGCATGGTGTCCAGCACCCTGAGACTTTACATTAAGCGTAGCGAGGGGGGCCGAGAATTGGTGAGGGTTAGAGCCACTGTCCAGGCCAAAACAACCAAGATCCAGGGATACACCAGGAAGATGGCAGAAGAGGAGGATGAACCCTCATGGAAGGATGAGCCCCTACACGGCATTTGCCACGAACAGATTGAAGAGGTGGCCGACATCAAGAAATCCGACCAGTGGCTGGAAAAGGCTGGACTGGGCGACAGCACAGAAGCACTAATCATGGCAGCACAAGAACAGGCACTTAGTGCTAAATCAACAGAAGCAGGGTTCTTTTGCAGGTGTCATTATAACTACAGTAAATTCTTAAATAGTGGTCAGGGCCTCTATAACCTTAACTGCAAAGCCTTTCATTAATGGGGTTTATGTTAAAGACAGGCCTTTATTTATAATTCACTTGGTCATATTAGAGAGGCTAAGGAGAGGTACACGAGAAAGCTGGAGTGGAAACTCCAGCAGAACAATATGAGGGAGGTCTGGAGTGGAATGAGGACCATCACTGGCTTCAGGACCAACAACAATAGAGGAGTTGAAGGCAGCGTGGACAGGGCCAATGAACTGAATCTGTTTTTTAACAGATTTGACACTGCTGGTCCCGCCCACCCCCCCACTGACTCTTCTGCTGTCTGTCTTGTGCAACCAACAGCCACTCCACCTTCCCCCACCCCTCCTGCTTACACCCCCCTACCCTCCAGTGCGAGCCCCCCTCACACCTCCTCCCCCAGTAGCCAGACTGACCACACTCCTCATCGTGAGGACTACACCCTTCCTCCGCCTGACACCTCCACAATGTGCTTCACCACTGATCATGTGAGGAGACAGCTGATGAGACTCCACTCAAGCAAGGCTGCAGGCCCTGATGGTGTCAGCCCCAGGGTGCTCAAAGCCTGTGCCCCCCAGCTATGTGGAGTACTTCAGCATGTCTTCAACATGAGCCTGAGTCTCCGGAGGGTCCCCATGCTGTGGAAGACATCCTGCCTCATTCCTGTGCCAAAGACGCCACGTCCCAGTGGCTCCAAGGACTACAGACCCGTGGCATTGACCTCCCACATCATGAAGACCCTGGAGAGACTTGTCCTGGAGCAGCTCTGGCCCATGGTCAAGCCACTCTTGGACCCCCTCCAGTTTGCCTACCAGCCCCGACTTGGAGTGGAGGACGCCATCATCTACCTGCTCAACCTCGTCTACGCCCAACTGGACAAGCCGGCGAGCACTGTGAGAGTCATGTTTTTTGACCTCTCCAGTGCGTTCAACACCATCCGTCCAGCTCTACTGGGTGACAAGCTGACAGCTATGCAGGTGGATGCCCCACTGGTGTCCTGGATTGTGGACTACTTGACTGGCAGACCACAGTACGTGCGCCTGCAACACTGTGTGTCAGACAGAGTGGTCAGCAATACCGGGGCCCCACAGGGGACTGTCCTCTCTCCCTTCCTCTTCACCCTCTACACCACGGACTTCAGCTATTGCACTGAGACCTGCCATCTTCAGAAGTTTTCTGATGACTCATCACCCTTGTTGGATGTATCAACAAGGGTGATGAGGATGAGTACAGGGCTGCTGTGGATAACTTTGTCACATGGTGTGAGCAGAACAAGTGGTGGATTTGAAGAGAACCAAGACACCGGTGACCCCGATTTCCATCCATGGGATCAGTGTGGACATTGTGGAGGACTATAAGTACCTGGGGGTCCACACTGACAATAAACTGGACTGGTCTAAGAACACTGATGCTCTCTACAGGAAGGGCCAGAGCCGTCTCTATTTTCTGAGGCGACTGAGGTCCTTCAACATCTGCCGGACTATGCTCAGGATTTTTTATGAGTCTGTGGTGGCCAGTGCTATCCTCTATGCTGTTGTGTGCTGGGGCAGCAGGCTGAGGGTGGCGGACGTCAACAGACTCAACAAACTGATCCGCAAGGCCAGTGACGTTGTGGGAATGGCGTGTGACTCTCTGGTGGTGGTGTCAGAGAGGAGGATGCTGTCTAAGCTGCGAACTATCTTGGACAATGTCTCACACCCACTCCACCATGTGCTGGTCGGGCACAAGAGTACTTTCAGTGGGAGACTCATACCACCAAAATGCACCACTGAGCGCCACAGGAAATCATTCCTTCCTGTGGCCATCAAACTGTACAACTCCTCCCTCTGAGTTGCCCTTGGACTGTTTCACCACTGTCACCAACTCATAATAAATTATTACATATTTATTACTAAATAATCCGTGCAATAACTGACTGTATTATTCAGTCTGTATATAAGGTTCCTGTATATATTGTAAATTATGTTGTGTGGTCTTTACATATATATTTTGTAAATAATCTTCTTATATTACTTATATTTTTACTTCTTTTTGCACTATATCTTCTTTCTACACTTGTTTGCACTGTATCTTCTTCTTTTTACACTTGTAAGGAGCACCTGCAACGAAAACAATTTCCCCTTGGGGATCAATAAAGTATTTCTGATTCTGATTCAGATTTTAGTATGAAGTATGTGTCCCTGTTAAATTTTTGTTACTACATGATGCTGTTCATACAAAACAATCCCAGTATTCCTTTCAAATCAAAAGCCCTCTAGAGTTTGGACAGAATCCTTTCATTGTCGAACAAGGCTTTTTTGTAAAACTTTGGAATGTATACACTTTTATTATTATTATTATTAATAATAATAATAATAATAATAATACATTTGTATAGTGCTTTTCAAAACACTCAAAGACAAAAACAACAACAACATAAGAGCAGTACAACACAGTTAAGAGCAAGGATGGGGATTGAATGCAAGCCTGAACAGGTAGGTTTTGAGCAAAATGAAAGGTTGCTGTCGAAAGTGACTCCAAGGTTGCGTTGATGTGGATATGGAGAAAGTATAGAATTTGCAACATTAAGGTTGAAATTATGGATGGTTTTACTAAGGGAACTGGGGCCGATTATGTTCATGTCTGATTTGTCACAGTTGAGTTGTAGAAAATTAGTTTGCATCCAGGATTTTATTTCAGTGAGGCAATTTTCAAGTGTGGAGCAGATTGCTGTAGTGATGGATTTGGTGGCGATGTAGATCTGGACGTCATCAGCATAGCAGTGGAAATGGAGACCATATCGGCAGATGATGTTACCAAGCGGGAGGATGTAAAGGATGAAAAGGGGAGGACCAAGCACAGAACCCTGGGGGACGCTATGGCACAGAGGAGTGGTGGAGGAAGTCCATTTATTGATATGGATGAATTGCTGTCTGTTGGTGAGATATGATCTGAACCAGGAGAGAGCCGTGCCAGTGGTGTTGTAACATGTTTTAAGACAGGAGAGGAGGGTGGAGTGGTTGATCGTGTCAAACGCAGCAGTGAGGTTGAGCATGATGAGGATGTTGTGGTCAGGTTGCTGTATATGGTGTTGATTTTTGTTTGGAAGAATGACAAGAATGAGTTGCACTTGTGGACTTGTAGTGTTGCAGGTGGTCTGTGTAGGCTTGAAGGCAAACTGTTACGCTAGTCTTCTTGTAGACTCTTTCCAGCTGACGCTTTCGGGATTTTATGGCGTGGAGTTCAGGGTTGTACCTGGGGGCAGAGTGAGTGAAGGAGACGGTTTTAGTTTTGATGGGGGCCAACTAATTTAGGCAGGAGGAGAGGGTGGTGTTACAATAGTGGACAAGGTGAGTGGGGTTGTCGGAGAACGGGGGAGGGGAGGTAAATATTATGCTGGTGAGTGAGGCTGAGGGAGTGATGGATTTGAGATTTCTGAAGAATATTGTGCGTTTTACTTTAGGAGTGGGGATGGGGATATTAATGTCCATAGTGATTGCCAGGTGGTCAGAGATATCAATCAATCAGTTGAGACAGAGCCAGAGAGAGATGCAGGGCTGACAGCAATGATAATAACATACAACGACATTAATTTAGGTAACAATAATATAGTAATAATTATTGTAATTGTTGTACAATATGTTGTAGGCTTGTATTAATATATAATATTATATGTGTGTGACAATAATATGTGTAAACATATATGTGTATAATAACAGTACAAGTATGACTAATAGTAACAGCAGCAGTAGGAAGCATCAGGCAGGACCATGGCAGCAGCACAACCACAGCACACAATCCAGGCACAGCTGTGATACAAGTTAACCTGCGAGACAGTGGAGCACAAAGGCTCTGGAGAACAAGCCGAGTTAGTGACATGCAGTAGAGCTGAGTTGATGACATGCAGTTGAGCCAGATATGAGATATGGAGGTTGATGCTGGAGAGGTGGTGTAATGTTAGACCAGTTGAGCAGACCAGATCCAGGATGTGTCCATGTGAGTGAGTGGGAAAGTTAACATGTTGTGTCAAGTTGAAGCAATGTAGTACATCCAAAAATTCAATGGCAGATTTGCAGACAGTAGTGTCAATGTGGAGATTTAAATCACAGGAGGAGAACAGAAGGTGAAATGGCGCAGAGCTGGGTCAAAAAATCAGAAAAATCAGATGGGAAGGAGGGGTGTAGCTTGGGGGTGGTGGTAGATAATGGCAGAGACCAGGGGAGTGGGGCCAGAGAGTTTGAGAACAAGATGTTCAAATTATAGCTGCTGCGCAGCGATGGGTCGGGTCCGGGCATTTTTAGGCAATTCTGAGCAACAAGCAGAAGAATAGGAAGACATCAAGGAAGTTGATATTACAATCTGCATTTAGCATCAGCTGAGTCATTTTGCAGGTTGCATCATCTGGAAATTGTACTGCAGCAATTGAAAAGTAAAAGTGGTTGAATATTGGAATAAATTTGCAAAGTACACTTTTGTATCGGTGGAAATCACTACACAATAATAAATAAATAAATAAATGTTGGTGATTTGTTTTTAATGATAAGTGCTTTGCTTCACAAGAGAAAATCTGATTTAAAAATACCACTCTTAAAGTGACTGCAGTTCTAAAAATATACATATTGCATCTAGACAGCATTAAGATGTTGGTAATTTTTTTAAAAATATATTTTTGGGGCTTTTTTGCCTTTAATGGAAAGTGAGAGTCAGGAAATGGAGAGACAGAGAGGGGGATGACACACAGGAAAGGACCTTCCAATGCAGGATTCAATCCACAGCCGCCTGCATTGAGGGCTGTATTTTCTTTCATGGAGCGGCTGCTCTACCAACTGAGCTAAACATGTTTTGTTTTTAAGAATGATAGATTTGCTTCATAAGTAAATAACTGTTGTTTAAAATACCATTCTTGCATTGATTCAGATATGTATTCGTCAAACATCATCTATCATGACTCTAAAATTTTATACATTTGTTTCTCAAAGACTCTTTGTAGTTTTGATGTGTCATACTCATCCCCCTTGTTGGGTCTTGAACCCAGAGTCCTTGACACTGTGATCCAGCTCCTAACTCACTGAGCTAATTGTCTGGAGGTGAGACCTGGTGTGTGGCTTCTCAAATAGACTCAGGAAGTCACCGACCGGGCTGCAGTTGTTGTGGCAGATTTAAAAAATAGTCAAAATGTCACAAATTCTATTATCTAAACAAAAATATGACAATACATAAATTGCATCTAGACTGCATGGACATGTTGTAGTGTTTACAGTCAAACGTTTTCATGCACTGTAGGCTCAATTTTAGATAAATCAAAAATCCGAGAAACAAGTTTTGTGGAGGACAGTCTGGAGATGCTCTCTAGCAAGTTTGGTGACAATTGAGCAAAAACTGTGGGAGGAGATAAGTTTTATAAATTTTACAGTTTTTGAAAAAAACAGAGTGATGGACTTCAGAATTTGTAATGAGTCTAAATGGACAAAAGTTTCTGCAGTACTGGGGCTACGTTGTGGTGAAGTTTCAAAACTGTAGCATGTATCGTTGGTTTGGTAGGTATTTTTAAAATTTTTAAATTTAAACGTTTATTGTGCCCCCCACGTCCTTGGAGTTGAGTAAATCTGGCATGGGGTCGGACATTTCTGTAAAGTTTGATGAGTTTTTGCCCATGGGAAGTATGATTTCCTCGGAAGAAGAAAGAAAGAAAGAAAGAAAGAAAGAAAGAAAGAAAGAATTCTTCCAATTACAATAGGGTCCTCGGCTGCTTAGCAGCCCGGACCCTAATGAGTTAACTGCAGGGATGGGAATGGTGGTTATTTTGATGTCCTTCCGATGAATAGCAGCAACACTACCTCCACGGCTCTCAGGGAGAGGTTTGTCAGTGTATGTGAATCCGGTGGGTGTGGTCTGATTAAGTGAAAAATAGTCCAGGGGTTTGCAAAGAAAATCCAGGTTATTGTCAGTGATGAATTCATTCAGGATGAGGCATTTGTTGTTCAGAGATCGTGTGTTGAATAGAGCCAGTTTCAGATGATGTTGCTTTAGGATGGTTTGAGAGGACTGAGGAATAATAATAGGTTATAAATTCTGGGTACGTCTGTGAGCAAAGTGAAGCTTGATTGAGTAGGGTCTTTCAGTGATGATTACAAGAATGTTTGTGGAAGGGAGAACATAATCGGTGGAAACATATTGTGAAGGGCAGGGAACTGTAGGGTGTTTGGGATTTGACCTGAAACTGACTGAGGTTAGAGGTTAGTGGCAGTTGCAGTTGGAGCCTGTAGGGGGAGAGGTTGTGGGAGCCAGTACTTGCAGAATTATTATTTTTTTTTTTAATATACTTTATTAAATCCCGCAAGAGGAAATTCAATGTTTTCACTCTGTTGTTATTATACACACAGGTCTGAAATATACATACAAGAACAAACGGGATCTATACATGCATCAAATGAAGAGATGTCAGAGTGAGGGGGCTGCCCATGAACAGGTACCCCACGCAGTTGGGGGGGTTCGGTGCCTTGCTCAAGGGCACCTCGGCAGTGCCCAGGAGATGAACTAGCACCTCTCCAGCTACCATGCCCCATATTTTGGTCCAGGCAAGGACCTGAACCGGCGACCCTCCGGTTTCCAAGCCAAGTCCCTGTGGACTGACCTACTGCCATAGAGGAAGAAGAGGAACACACTGAGGAGGGGGTGTGGCATGTAAACAGTCACGCACGTGTGTTTTCCATGGTGCGTACAGTGTGCGCTATGTTGGCCGCTAGCATGCGGCTACCTAATTTGCTCGGGTGCAGTCCATCATGCCTGTAGAAGGAGGAGTTATTCCAAAACAATATAAAATATATAAAAAGTTATAACTGTGCATACTGCAGGTGGCCGAGAGCCAGGAGTGGAGATAGAGGAGACCAAGTGTGGGAAGGCAGCCACTGATGAAAACTGACTTCCAGCAGTCTTTTAATGTGGAGAACATACTGTTAAAGTCATTCTTCAGCAGTTCGGTGTGACCTGGACAATATTGTTGGTACCAACGTGTACAATGACACGTTTTATGGAGTCCGCAAAAGAGAGTAAGAGTGAGTGCTGGCGTTAAAAAAACGAATATTCCTTGTAATTGAGTCACCCACAAACACAGTGGTTGGAGGGAATAGGTGACAAGGATGAAGAGGCGAGCACCTCTGCTCTGAGAGAGTTGTCAGTGGGCTGTGTGGCAAGGAGACAGCTGTGGCTGGGGGCTCACTTGTCCCTCCAAGGCAAGGAAGACCACCGGAGTGTCTCGCTCTGAGAGCAGCATCCTTCATGATCTTCCGACGGGAGGAAGAGGTTGAGGACCTGACCAATGGTCCCCGAGCAGGCCCACAGACCCCCTGGGCCCCTGGCATTCATGGAGTCAGCAGGAGAAGAGAAATCGGATTTCAGCAGAGGGAATTCCTTGACACTCAGGATTTTAAATCTGTTTTCCAGTTGGAGCTCACGAGGTGGGGAAGGTAGTGTTTGACCCCCCTCGACATTTTCCATTTACCCTGGACCATGATTCTGGGTTGGGGGTGGAGGTGTTAGTTCTGAGCTTCGGATTTGGACTAAAAGTGAAAGTAGCCTCTGCACTCCTCAAAGCTCATTTTGGCTTAGCCCCCAGCAGCAGCCACAGATCCTCAGCAGTGGGATGAGGAGCTGGAACTGAGGAGGCTGACATAGGTGAGGCTGAGGTGGCATCATCATCCGTACGGGGCTGAGGAGCCATCAATGGCTGCTCAGCTGGGGCTGAACCGGCGGAATTGATGACAACTTGCGGTGAGGAGCCGGTACCAGGGGGACTCTGGGACTGTGGAGTCCAGATCCGCTGGGTTTGCAGGAGGACAGGTGTTGCCTATGGTGCCTATGTTAACCACATAGTCAAGGTGATCTTCTTCATTCTGGCTCCAGCAGAGGTTGGAGATGGGCTTGCTCCAATTCAGCGATGATCCGGGATTTGTGGAGGCAGCTGTCACAGTCGTGGGGTGAGGTGAGCGGACCCATGGGAGCAGATCAGGTGGAAACAGATAACTACGGCAGCAATGGTGTGATGTGTGACGACCTAGCTAAGTTATATTCAGCAAGAAGCTACTTTCGCTAGCTTAAAGCACTCAGTGTAAGCCAATGTAGAGAGAGAGAAAAAAACATTATGCACGGGGACTCCAGAGGAGTCTGCGGCATTTTATAGACACAGATCAATAGGAGGAGGGTGGGTTTGGATACAGCAGAAAGTGGATGATATGGGAGAAAATAATCCAGGATTGGACAGGGAAACTTATCGCCAAGGGCCCAGAACAATGGGCCCACTGCTGGTGAAGGTTTCAGGTAAGTTTCCACGTTTTTCCCACGTTGTCAAGAGGCAGTCAGCTGTTGTTTTGGCAGCGACTTGTATAACAAGTGAAATCCGTGCCCGATGGCTGTCACTTCCTCACTCGATGTAAGATAAGGTTAAAACCTAACAGTTCTCAAAACTGTATGTTAGAATAAAGCCAAAATCATGGCAAAAATTGGGAAAAAGTTGAGTTTTAGACAGAGCGGCTAACGAGAGGACACAAATGCCGACGCATGCCAACAGCTGGACATGATTAAAGGATAACAGAGCTGAGTGGATTAGAATGAAAGAATTAATTTTTAAAGACCACAATGTCTCAGCTTGAGCCCTTTAAAACATACATTTATTGGGAAGCATTCTCTCTTAATACAAAACGTATTACAGTAGATTACAGCAGGCTTATGCAACAATTTAAGAAGCTGACTCCACTACCAGGAATTGGATTCTAAAAGTGCATTCTTCGCAGTCAACTTATCATTAATAGACCCTTTCAGTGCCAACATCACGATGATGTCATTTTATTAGCTGGAGGCAAAACACGACTCACGACCACAGGGCTGTAGGCCACAATGTCATGTTGTTGTGTTATTGGGACCCAGAATAGAGGGAGTCATGGCTCAAAACTTAAACTTTATTGCATACCAGCTGCCACTGCCCGTCAACAAAAACAAAGACAACTGTGATTAAATGTAATAAGATGAAGGGACTGGACGGAGGCGATTATCAAAAATGCTTGCATGTGCAGTGCACTCTTCATATCTGGTTAGGGGAAAAGGTATTTACTGTTGTAGGGATCAATAACGTTATGTGTATTAAGGGTTATCATATCCACCTAATCATGTCCACCTAATCAGAGATTGGAGAGGTATAAAGAAGAATATTGGAATTTTCCATTCTGCTAACTTTTTAGCACATTAGCTGACGTAAGTATCAATGGCAAAATAAAGCAGAGAAAACCATTCAAGTGTCATCCTCCTTTGTAAGATTAGTATAGTATTCAACCACAAAGCCTGCCATTCCACCTTCAGCAATCCTGTCAAATCATCCATCCACTGAGTGAGAGCATACGGATCAGCCAGTCTGGACCTGTTGGTCAGTGTTTACTTGTCAAGTAACACTCGCGATCACGGAGGGTGAGTGACCAGACATGGTGCATTTGTTAATTCAGTCTGACATTCTGCACAAAAATGAGAGCCCTGTTGGTCGAAGAAAGGAAGTGTTACTTTTCTACATGAATTAATGAACTGTTAAGTTAATCACAAATTCAAACTGCTCGGTGCTCCGCTGCTCCGCTGCTCCGTCTCTCCAGACAGAGTGCCCAGAGTGCGCTCTGGATAACGGTACTGCGGTACTCTGGATAACCAAATTAGGGATGCAAGATAATATTGGCACTTCATCTGTATTGCCCGATAATGGCTTTAAAATGAACAGAATTGGCCAACATGCTTTTTCTTAATTTGCACAATGAATGAATATTACATACATTTAAAGAGTAAGTATAAGAGTATACATGCATAACATGATGTTAATTCTACTACAGTACATAAGAGACTTGATGATGATTAAAATAAGGTGGTGAAAAAAGTAGATATATCTATATAAGTATCAGTTATCTGCCAAAGAAGTTGTTACATATCGGCATATCAGATATCAGCAAAAAATCCACTATCGTGCACTCCAGCACTCAGAAAGAGTATTTCCAAATGCAACCTGTATTTCCAAACGCACCCTGTTCAGAGAGACTTGTATAATCTTCCTCCACTACAAAAAACATCTATACTATGTAAATCTACACATACAACCATTTTAATTTTATGCACCAGAGGATAAACACACCCAGATGGCAGAAAGTAAGAACAGAACACATCTCTGGTGCCCCAGATACCAGTATTAGTGGACATTCTTATTGACCGAACAGTCAAATATCTAATGACAGTCATCAGATTCGGCTGCAGGCAAAATCCAAAGTCAAATATAGAGGAGGTCAACTATTTCATTTCATTTCTTTATTCACATCAGTTAAAACCATGTACAACATATTCATTTTTTGTAGTCATGTGAAATGGGACACCCTAGGAAGCTTAAAAAGCTTATTAAGAGGGGCCCAGGCACAAAATTACCTCTATAACAGTAAAAATATCACAGTTTATAACGATAAATAAAACTAACTAAAAAAACAATGCAATTACAGGTTGTTGTTATCTGCAAAATCATCATCCTCACCATTATCTTTGTTGTCCCCCTCACAATCCACAACAAGGTCATTGCTAATTAGCTCTTCTTCATCTTCCTCCTCCTGAGCTGCGTCACACCTGAGACAGAGCCTCCTGTCCAAGAGGCAGAGGATGAGATTATCTTCCCTCCCGGCAGTTTTCACAGACTTTTTCTGATTTCTGATCACAACCTTTCTCACATATGTCCCCAGCTGCAAATAAGATATCATTCACAAACTATATTATATACTAATATTTAATACAGATAAGTAGGAACTTGCTGAGAGCTGAGGCTAATTACTGTGAGGAGAGTCTTTCACTGTGTACATTTTAATCTCCCATTAGATGTGTTATCTTTTTATCCCATGTATCCTGCTGCTTTATTTATTTATTAGTGCCTCTGGATGGTTGGACTGAATACACTGATCAGTTACTCATGTCTCTGTGGAAAATCATGCTGTCTGTTCATACCTGAGAGGTAAAGCATCAGCGCTGTCATACCACTCTGTTCTGCCTCATTTGCCTCCTGATAAATTTGTCAGATCTTCATGGATACAAACAACAGCAGGAGCTCCTTGAGTGGTTGCTGGGAGGCTGCGTGCGGCCTCTGCTCAAACACATGCAGAGCAGGAAATCATCTAATATGAAGTGTTTGCTCACTGAGCTAATATAAAGCATTAACATCTAAGTAAGTAAAACAATATATAGTTAGGCTGAGCTGAGCTGAGCTGAGTTGCTGCAGCAACAGAGTCCTATTAATGTGAAGATGGCTGCTGGTGCAGTGTGCTCCACCAGCTGTGAGGGATTCTCTGAGAGCACAACAATATTCCACCCACAGACCCTTGGTGAGGAGTGTCATATCAGACAGCACCATGGTAATAAAAGCCCCTTCTGTCTCCAGCCATAAACAGTCTTTAACTCTTAAATTCACCTAAATTCACCTAAAATGTCTGTCCGAGGGATTGCTGGATAAGAAGGTAAAACAATGTAGTGAATGAGCAAATATGAGTGAAAAAGAAGAACAGAAAACCTAACTTGATAACAATTAATGTTTTTTTTCCCCTTATGTCAACATAGGAGCCATTGTTTGTCATTTATAACAGTTTCTGATGTTGATAAAGGGTTCTGCTGTGGATCTTCAGAGTCCCACTGACTACAAGACCCATAAGCCTCAGGAACATCTGGCCAATTGCTGGACTTTTAACTAGCTTGAAACTACAGGAAATGTCAGTGACATACATTCCTTTCCCTGGTTGGCTATCCAACCATAGCAACAGCACTGGACACTCCTACTGACTCAATTTAGGTGTCAATGGAAGGCCAGGAGCTCATCTCCATTTTGAGGTTGCATTTGGTTGGTTGTTTACATGCACAACAGAGAAATTATATATAAAATGTGAAGAAATATGGATGTTTAGAATAATGCAACAAGAGTTTGTGGATATCTATTGATGTAATAATGTGTTTGGATTAGATATTTCACTGGATTTAGATTATCTGGACCCTTGTCAGTTTGGAAGAAATGAAATAGCAGCTGTGTAATCTGTGAATCCATCTGGATAATATGGATCTGTGGATTAGGATAATGCTTAGGTGAGTTATCACTGTTTGTTTTTTGTCTGACAGAAGTGCTTATTGAGCCCACTTTGGTGGCTGTATCTTGAAATGGTCAGCAGTAATGGTACAGCGAGGAGCGTAGCTTTCGAAAAATATGTTGTATGATTAAACCATCTAAATAACAACAAATACAGCAGTTGTTTTTCATATTATGATTATCAAATATCACCTTTGGAGGGCCCATAGATGGGCCATCAGATTTCTTTATTAAACGCCTTGCAACAGAAAAAAAACCTTGAAGTACAACTGAGATCCTTTCTGGCAGTTAAAATGTTGCTTTATGCTTCTTTAGCCTCGGAGCTTCTGAGTAGGTCTGCATGTGTTCAACTGACAGGTGGGCCCTGCTGATTTTATTAAGTTGCATCAGTGTTTTAACATTTGTTATCTACACTGGGGCAGTAGTATCTTATAAGCCCAGTCTGTGCTTCTTGTGAAGAAAAAACAAGCACTGTGTGTTTCAAAGCCTGATGTAACTTCTTCCTCTTTGCCATAGAGCTCCATTGTTGTTAAAATCACATCAGTAAGCCATGCTGTTGCACAGGATGACATGTTCCTTCATCACCATGAACACACACACACACACATACACACACACACACACACACACACACACACACACACACACACTATAGTTTATTCTGACTCTATCCCACCAAATGTGAATTCGTCTGCTGCTAAAGCACTGCCAGACAAATTCACTATTTCCTCCTTTTAGAAATAACTGAGCCTTTTTGTTATTTTTGAAAGTTATATACCTGTATGTGGAGATTTCTGTCATTAGTAGGAACTAGCTGGCATGGTTCCATAGATAGAGTAGGAATGTCAGAAATAATGAAAGATAGATAAAGACATTTGTTTTGCTGACAGTTATTACTATTATGTCACTACTATGTCCCTATTTTTTCCTTTAAGTGTTTTTTTCTTTCTGTAAAATATTACAGTATTTTTGATGACTCATCCTGAACTCAGGGGCTAACCCTAGGGGTGTAAGCATTCACAAAATCCACGGTTTGATTTATACAATACTGTGGTGTCACAGTTAAGTACATTTTTAATACAACAAAAAGGTAGAAATGCCAGAGAAATGTTCTTGTTGTTTTTTAATTTAAATGTATGAAAACTAACATAATTTGGGATTTGTGTTTTTTGTACAAAGCGGGTATTATAGTCTGGCTGAAATGGGCTTGTTTCAGCCTGGGTAAAGCAAAACCAGTGATTTCTTTTTTAACACATTATACATGCTAGAAATACTTGTTGAAAACATGAAAAGACTGAGAACTGTGTAGTAGTGGAGTCAGACTTTTTTTTTTTTAACCATTTTTGTGTCCCGCTGCATGTGAGAGGGGCAGACAACATGTTGCCTGTTCCATCCTGTGGGCTGCCTTGTTGAGCGCAGTGGCACTGAGAACATTAAACACAATTCAAGCTCTATACTTTTATTTTCCGAATGTAATGGGATAGTTCAACACATATATGAAAGTTGCAGGTGTGAAAGTACACCTATTTCACTTCACACAGGGACAGACAGACAGTATGAAATCAATCCTATGACGTTTATAGTTCTGCATGACCCCAAATTATACACAATGAGAACAGTCCGGTGATAAATACTGACATTACTGCTGTATGCTGATGCAGTTTAAAAGAAGTCATTTGATTGGCTTTATGACAAGGTATTTATTCTACAAAGACAGAGTAGCAGCAGCATTCTGACTGATTAATGCTCAGAGTGGTGATGTCATGAAACCAAAAAAATCTAAATTTCTTCCTTTTGGGCACTGATCGTTTGTCAAAATATAGTACAGGATGTGTGCTTTGCGAGGCACATATATGTGCCATGACAGGAAAAAAATAAAAAAATAAATTTCAGTGGAGGACTTTAGAAACAGCCTCACTTTAGCTCAATGAAAATTTGATAGAGGAAACTCTTACAGGCACCCTGCACCTCCAACTGTGAAAAGCTGCTCTGCTGCCAATCATGTGGCACCAAAAGGGCATGCAAAAGCACAAGTATCAAAGCTTCTGATGAGAGACGTATCAAATGCTACTTAGTGGGGACAAGAGCAGAAAATACTTTTGCTCGTCTCTTTGTAAAGGCGGGGAAAGAGCAACAAGATGTTGTCCTCTGGGAGGAAGTGGCTGCCATTATCTGTGTCACCTGACACAAGGCCGCCAAGAGCGGCCATGATAGATGTCTGCTCCCCTCCTTTTGTTTCTCAGAGGTAAATATGAGAGCAGCTGCTTGTCCTCCAGGAGCATCTCACCATTTCATCTCAGCACAGCGTGTCAGTCCTGATCACTGGATGCATTTGAGAAGCACAGGAGCATCATAAATGAGTAATGGAGCTGTCAGTTTAGTTCACTTTATTGGCTTACATCACTGACATAAACTGCTTCTTTACCCCAACACAGGCCTGGTGTCATGGCCGTCCCCAGAGAGCAAAGACGACCTGAGGACCAAATTATGTCATGTCTGTTGCACAGTGGATTCACACTGGTGGCAGCGCTGGCAAAATATCATCAAAGGAATATTTTCTGCTGTGTACCATAACTTTGGTATGTACCAGGTCTGCACCAGTGGTGTAGTCTGGTTTACTGTAGCAGTGCCGGTCCCTGGCATAGGCATTATAGGCGAATGCTAATAGCATCGTCATCCATAGTTATCATTACTACAGTTATTTTGAAATATTACATAAGGCCACAACAACATAACTACATAGCAAAGCCTACTAAACACTACAGAGGCCTTTTATTCTGGGTTCCTGCCACCACCTTCACCTCCCCGGCTCGTTACACTTTACCTGCTCTCTGGGGGAGATGGGCGAGTTAGCCAACGTCTCGTGAACCCCGAAACACGCTGTATCATTATCATGTCAAAACCACAAAAGCTCTCTGGTGCCCACTCAGCTACCACTACACGACTGAGAGGAGTGGATATCGACAGAAAGAAACAAAACAAATCAGTGTTATAGGATGTTATAGGTATTAATAGGATGTATTATAAGCTTATTGTTTTATTTAAAAAATTAAATCTGAACAGTAATTCCCTATTTAAACTGTATTTCTCTATTCATTTTCTGGTGACACTGATCTACCACGCCTATTTTTCAGGGTGTGACAGCTGCACCCTATGATAAACAGAGTTTAACTTTTGGAACGCACATCACATGTCATGTGAAGAGGAACAACCAATCACAGCCGACAGATATTTTTCCCTTCTTCCATAAATATGAGTCTATGATAAAAACAGAGGAGAGGTTAATCATTTTAGTGACCTTAAAAAGTTGGCGCAGAGTAGACAGCGGCGGGTGGGTGCAGCACGTGTAAAGCCCCTAAGTAATAGAGAAGTTCATGTTTAATTGAAACACATTTAAAACGCAAATGATGTAATTTAACAATATGATTAATACACTTCAGTGTGCCTTGTACCTCCTATTTGCCTCACGGTTGGCCAAGCTTGTTTATAAAGGGGGCGTGGCTCTACTGCAGTCCACTTTAGTAGATGTGGAACACTGCGATTGGGTCATAGACATCCCATCAAATAAGTCTGTGCAATTGGTTGGAGTTAGCTGACAGTAGCCATAAATCTAGACATCCTAGAAAGGTATGTCTATCTGAATGGCTGGGGGATCTGAAAAGGTTAACAATATTATTGCTAGCCAGAATCAAAAATCAATATCAGTTCCAGCCTCTAAAATCCTTGCCAGGAACTTTAAAAATATCTTCATGAAACTCAATTGCATAATTAATCTGAGTCTTGATTGCGCTATTAATATGGAGAAATGTGTGAGTAAGACGTGTGTAAAGCAGCCCGAAGTTTCTCCTACAGCTTGTCTTTAAGCAGAAACGCGCCGTCTGGCGGCTGTGGAAACTTCAGCTGCCTCCAACAGTGGAGTCAGTGCAGCTGTGAGCGCTCAGCCTTAATGCTCTCCACTGCAGCGCGACCTCACTCTTCCACTGTTTGAAAAAAAAAAATGTCACAGAAAGCTTTGATGAGTGAGTTGAGATCTGTCAACATCCCCCTGCCACACAAACCGTCGGCGGCTGCAAAATCACAGCCTAGTGACTGACTTTAAATGTTGTGTTTGCTTGACCTTCATCTCATGTTGAGTTTCCTCCGCTCTGTGAAGACATAATATCACCAACTCAGCTTAAATGCACGATGCCAACACAGAGCAGACACTCTGGACCCTGCCATCAAAATCAAATCAACCGCAACAGAGGAGACGCGACTCCTCCTGCAACAATGTGAGGACACAGATCACAGCCGCGGCCGGCGGGTTCAGCGTCTTACCACACGGATTAGCGGAGCTCAGCCCTCCCGTTACAGCAGCCTACCTCCCCCGTCTTTTAAAGAAATAAGTATACAGAGTGCGCAGGTGAAGTTAGAGGTGAGCTGTAGGTGAATCCAGTCAGTGTACTCACAGTAAGTGGCGGCGGACGCAGCGCAGAGGACGTTCAGAGTGTAAAGCCAAATGAGAAGCAGCAATAGATCCATGTTCCAGCCGGGCTCAGGAGGGACTGTATATCCGAGTGTCCGCAGCGGGTTGATCAATGTCGGGGGGAGAAAAAAAAAAAAACACAGAGCAGAGGGTCCTCCTGTCTCGCGCCTTCAGCATGGAGAATGGAAGGAGTGAGGTGCTGTGGAGGAGTCAAATGCTCCCACGTCGACACTTCGACACTCCCTTACTGTGAGCTACAGCCAGCTTTCTCTCCCTCTCTCCCCTCTACCTGCTGGCATGCCCTTCCGCCCCAATTTCACTCTTTATTGGCTGAGAAGAAAGTGTGCGTGATGTCGACATATTCATTATAACAGAATCGCTGCAAAATGATAACAATCACAGAGATCCACAGCTGCAGCAGCAACAATTGTGTTCGGCGGTACATACCACAACTCATTACAGATTGCTATCAATCCCTCTGTTTATTTTTACTGCATTTTATTTTTACATGTTTGCATCAGTGTCGATACTATGTGCTTACACATATGTGCTTACACATAAAAACAATAAGCAATCAAATCATAGCACAAAATCAAACATGAATTAACCACTGATTAAAAGTGAACTGTCAAATAGAAAAACACAGAAATGTTTTCTTCTGTATTGTATGTACATACATAAGGGTTTATATTTACACACATAAATACTGCATATAAACTACTATCAACACCAGCACTGTGTGTTTGTGGCGGGAGATGGTTTCAGCGCCACAGTGGCGGACAGCTCCCCTCTCTCACACAGAGCTGACTGTTGGCAGCTGCACACACTTAAAGCCATCATATACAAGACTTATACACAAGTATACACACACTGCAAATCATTTCCAAGAAGTTACAATATTACAATATTTAACCAAATTCAGAATTTTATTGTGAAATGTATGCAGGTAAATATAGTAATTTTACAGAAGCACACTGCTAAATCACAATGATCAAAAAACAGTTAGATTCAGTAATTTACAGGAATGTCCTTTTATATCACAGTAACATAACAGGCTTTAACTGTGAGGTTACAGTTAAATATAGTAATTTTTCAGGAGCATGCTGCTAAATTACAGAAATATGCAGACATAACATGGCAAAACCACAGTATACAGCTATACAGCAGTCACATTTCACAACAATTCACTGTAAAAGAAAGCAACTTATTGTGAAAGTAATGCAACTAGTAGACAGTCATTTCCTGTAAATGACCAGTCAAATATTTTACAGTATGCATATAGAGATGTACATACAAACAAATATGTACAGTGGTTTATACAAAAGCATATGAACAAGAACAGTAGATGTATATACAAGTTTAAATCCAGGTATATACAGAGGTACACTGTAAAGTATTTGACCGTTAAAAAACAGTATGTTCCTGTAAAGTACTGAATGTTACTGTAACTTCACAGTTTATGTACATCTATACACTGTGTTTTAGCATAGAATTACTGCATTTCACTGTAATTTTAAAGTTTAACTCCATATTACTGTGATTAAGCAAGCAAGTAAAATTACTATATTTACCTGCATTTACTTCACAATGAAATTTTGAATATGGTTAAATAGCACTGTAAAAGCCCGTGAGGTGATATTAATGGGGTTTTTTTTTGTTTGTTTGTTTGTTTTGTTTTGTTTTGCTTTTTTTTGTGTGTGAAATATTACAGAGACATATTGTAACTTTCTGGAAATAATTTGCAGCGTTTACATAAAGGTATATGAATAAGTATGTTTAGAGATATATACTGAAGTATATCCACAAGTAGGTAAAATAGAAGTATACAAATAGGTATAAATAGAAGTATAATAGAGGTATAAAATGAAGTGAATATGTGAATGGATGAATGCCTTTGCATGTTTACTTAAAGTTCAATTCAAATACTCATCAGTCCTCATGAGCTTATGCTAACTAAACTGCATACAGGCAAGAAAAACAAAAAAGGTTAGCAAGCATAAATTATATTACCCACACGTGTCAGATGTATATGGTGCTGGGGTTCACTGGACCACAGATGTTTTGTCATTTGTACAGATTTCAACTGGACATGTGAAGGCTTTTCCTTTGAGTTTTGCCGTCTGAAATGATGGCCGAGATTGCATGTTCTTTGTTCATCAAACAAAGAACAGCCATTTGGCACTCATCCCAACAGGATGCCTCATGGTCACACCTAAGGGAGAGACCAGTCTTCAAACTTGATTGGGTACTACTGCCACAGTGACATGTGGCTCTTTGATGTCACCAAGCCAACTTAAAGAGATGTTTCTACCTTCCATAGCTTTCTTTTGCCCCTGAACCTCTGAAGGGCCCACTCTTGAGGTCCTACTGGACCTCAACAGAGGTAGGACATAGGCAGGAGGACCTGCTAGATTCATCCCCCATTCTCTCACCACTGTATGCTCACAGCAGGAGCTTACATTTTGCTTTGAATGTGGCTTGCTCCCAGCAGACACAGAGCCCGAAGACCAGATAATTTAATGTGTCAAACACAAGGTTTACAACTTGTGCTGGAGACTTAAATTACTGTCTTTAAGAGGCTGTGGGGTGCTTCTTTTTTAAGCTAGTGCAAAGATAGTGGTGTCTTAGCTAGCTATAGCTCATCCTGAAGGGAACCAAATAATGCCTACATTTTGGCAAGGAGAAGGACGAAGAGGTCCCTTGAAGTCTCACCTTAAGATATCTAAATTAAAATGGGTTGTATGGGTACCGACAAGTCTCCTTTAAATGTGAGAAGGCTTGTTACCAGTTTGTCTTTTTTTTTTTTTTTTGTCTTTTTATGTTAAAAGGACAATCAGCCTATTTGAAAAGCTATTGAATCACACACCACATATATATACAGATACATAACACACTGCACCAGTAAGTTTGAATCAATGTTTTTATTTGTTTTGTTTAAAAATGAGGTTTGTCTTTCTGCGACAAAATGTCAAGTGTCTTGTTCTGCACCTGGGCTCACTGAAAGAGCCACTCAGTTTGCAGGCTTGATAGCAAATTAGCTGCTCTGGTCCAGTACCGGTGTTATCTTTACTCTTCACTGCAACTGACAACATGCTGTCTGCCCATGACATAGCTACAGCAGTAGCAGCATGGGCAGCTAAATATGTCATGTAGCAAAGTAAAAATCTGTAATTACAATAAGGGAAATGTATTTAAGCATTAACAATAAAAGTACTCATGCAGAAAAGAAATTTGGAAATAAAAATAATTAAATAATTTTAAGGAAAAGCAGCAAGTCATGATTATTGAGTTATTTTGCATGAAAAATGACTCAATTGATTAGAAAAAAATAGTTGCCTAATAATTTTTTAATTGACTAATTGTTTCAGCTGCACTGAGCTTATATTTTTACATGATTTGTGTGCAAAAATCTTAATTTGTAATGTAATTAATATCTAGTTATCAAACAATTGCAGTGGAGTAAAATATTTCTCTCTGGAGTGTAGTAGAGTAGAAGTAGAACGTGACATGACATTAAAATACTCCAGTAAAGTAAAAGTTACTCAAATTTGAACATAAGTACAGTACTTGAGTAAATGTTCTTATTCGAGCATTATTCAAGTGCTGGTAAACAGAGGGGCACACAATAACTGAAATTACAGTAACTGGGATCAGTGTACCAAGAATAGTCATTGTTCTTTAGCTCTGAAATGTAATAATCCAATTATAATAGTGACTTTAAAACATCATCTAAGTTTGATTATAGGATATTCATACGCTTAAAAAAAAAAAGTTCCTCAAGTATAAAACAAATTTTTCCTTCCTTCCTGGGCAACAATTTATGGACCATGAAAACAAGATGTTTTTTCTCTTATCTTCGTTAGAGTAATAATAATAATAATAATAATAACAACAACAATAATAATAATAATAATAATAAATTTATTTGTAAAGCGCTTTCAATCAAAGTGCTCTACATCATTAAAAACAGAAAGGCTACTAAAAACAGTATACAATAAGTAAAACACAATAAAACACAATAAAACAATTAAAGTCAACAATAAACAGACAAATCAAGACTTATACGTGACAGTGAAGAAATGGGTCTTTAGCCTTGCTTTAAATACATCAACTGAACATGCCTGCCTAACACCAATAGTTAGATTGTTCCACAAGGTTGGTGCACGGAATGAAAAAGCACACCCAACTGTCCTTCTGTGGACCTTGGTGACACTCAGAAGATGAGCCCCCTGTGAACGCAGATCACGTGCAGGTGTGTATGGTTTAACCAGGTCTGACAAGAACTGTGGTGTAATGCCATTCACAATTTTATATGTAAGCAAAAGCACTTTAAAGTCTGCTCATACCTCTGCCGGAAACCAATGGACCGAGGCCAACACGGGAGTAATGTGTTCATATTTACCCGCTCTGGTCAGAACATGAGCTGCTGCGTTCTGTACCATCTGAAGACCTCGAAAACTCTTCTTTGCCAAACCTGACAGAAGGGCATTGCAATAATCTAGTCGTGATGTGACAAAAGCATGAATAATCCTTAAATGAAAGGATAGGTCGAATCTTAGTAATATTTCTTAGGTGAAAAAAGGTCACCTCCTTAATATGAAAAATCAAACGAGAGGGTCTGATCAAAGACCACACCAAGATTCTTAACTCTGTCCCTGCAATCAATCACAAAATCATCCAGAGACAAAGTAAATTGTTCATACAGATGCCTTAATTTTGATTGTTATGTGCAGCAGCCTGTTGTCTCTCATTCTCTCTCTCTTTTGTCGACCTTGTCTCCCTCCTCCCTCTGCCTGCTGCGCGAGAGAAGAGGAGGAGATAAGAGGGACAGGGAGTGTAGAGACAGAGAGGCATGGCAGATTAAACGAGTTAAATAACAGGAAATTTCTAGATAACCATCCCCTAAGTGCAGCTACACAGGTATCAAGTTTAATTATATCTGACCCATTTTACGTACACAATGGTAAATCATCTGCATAACAATGACAAGAGATCCCAGATGAACATAAAATCTGACCCAAGGGTGCCAAGTATAGAGAAAATAACAGTGGACCAAGTACTGACCCCTGTGGAACCCCATGACTAACAGCATGCAGATCAGAGAATTTGTTGTTATATAAGACACGTGGAGATCTGTCTGACAAGTAAGATCTCAACCAAAGGAGCACCTAACCTGTGATGCCAAAATAATTTTCAAATCTGTCCAATAAAATAGAATGATCCACCGTGTCAAATGCCGCACTTAGGTCAAGCAACAGTAGCACAGATGCTGACTCTGAGTCAGCAGCCAATAATAAATCGTTTACCACCTTTGTGAGTGCCGTTCCAGTTGAATAATTTACTCTGAAAGCAGACTGAAAGGGCTCAAGGAGGTCATTTAATGCCAAGTATTTCAAAAGCTGATTTGAGAAACTTTTTCAAAAACTTTTGACAAAAACGCAAGATAGGAGACAGGTCTATAATTCTTTATGGGGTTAGCGTCTAAGCCAGGCTTCTTTAATAAGCTTAACCACAGCAGATTTAAAACAAGCTAGGAAAACACCAGTAGAAAATGATAAGTTTAAAATGTATAAAACATAATGACCTAGGGTAGACCATAGCTCTTTGACCATCCAAGATGACAGAGGATCTAAAGAACAAATTGTACATCATGCTGCCATGATTACGTTTGTCAGACTGGACAAAGATGTTGGCTTAAAGACAGAAAAGCCTTGACCTTTATAGGTTGATGCATCAAAAACAAAGTAATCATTAAAATACCTGGGTATTTTAATTAGGGTTAGGGTTAGGGTTATGTCATCCAACCTGTCATTAAAATATGCTAAAAAAAATCATGTGCAGACAAATCAGAGTTGTTGACCTCCTGATGATGCCGTGTGAGTTTAGAAACTGTCAGAAAGCAGTCTAGAATTAAGCTTATTATTTGTAATCAAATTAGAATAATAAGAGCTTTTCCCAACCGACATCATTGACTGATAGTTAGTTAGGCTGTCTCTCCACGCTTCATAAAACACATGAAGCCTTGAATGACGCTACTGGCATTCTAGTTTTCTACAGCTCTTCCTGAGGGCTACCAGTTCCTCATTTATCCAGGGTCTATGGTTCTTTTTGTAACAATTCTGAGTTTTTGCTGTCGCCACCAAATCCAGTAGGTCCTGAAGGGCACTGTTGAAATTTTCAGTGAGACATCCCACTGAAAATGCCTGACTAAAAACCGGATAGACAACATCAGGCAGTCTTAAGTTGAAATCCTGTAAGGGTCCAGGGCTGATATGTCGAGAAAGACGTACTGTCCTTGTTTCTCTCCCTGATGTAGGCGAAACAGGAATTAAGATGTCAAATAGGATCAGTGAATGATCTAAGACTGGTAGTGGATGGATTTCACTGACTGAAACAGACAAGCCAAAACCAAAGCCAAACCAAGCCAAAACACTAGATCCGAAGTGTGACCATGCTGATGTGTTGGTCCAGATACAAATTGTGTAAGATTAAAAGTCTCTGTAATGTTTATAAAATCTTTAACCAGAGGCTTTTCCTCACAGCAAATGTGAATATTGAAATCCCCAACAATTAAAATCCTCTCATATTGCAAAGTGAAACTGGATAAAAAGTCCGCAAATTCAGAAATAAAACTTACATCACACTTTGGTGGATGATAAATCAAAGCAATTAAAACCACAGAGGTTGTAAACTTGTAAATGCAGCAAGATCCAAAATCTGTTCACAATTAAAAGTGGTGCTTTTCACCACCAAATTTTCTAAATTCAATTTAATTCAGTTCAATTTAATAGGCTTTATTGGCATGACATTAGATATGTGTAACCAAAACACAATAACAGAGTTGGGAACAGAGGTAGTAACAGCGCCGCAATGCCGCCTGTATAAATGGGACGGCCAGCTAGATGGGATCACGGGTGGCATGAATGTAACATTTTGACGACGTGTTATGCGTGCAACCCACCACATGTGATTTAAAAAGTAGGCAGTAGCAGCTAGTGGCTAACTCAAAGAAGAACAGCAGCTGAAAATGTCGGCACACTGGGAAAACAATGAGGTCTGGGAGCTCCTTACCCTTAGAGCAGAAGACAAGATCAACTGCCATATAACAGGGATGGTAAATGATTGTTACTGACATGTTAATGCCACTGTTACTGTTGATAATGTGCTGCTGATGTGTGTCACACCAGAGGCTGATGCTGTTGTATTACATTTCACACCCGGCGTGCCTCGTTTGCTTCTGCGATGTCTGCATGCTGTCTAAAATCACACACTGGAGCAGAATGATGCTGCTGTTGTTTAGTTCTGTGGAAAAATGCAAAAGCAGCATAAAGAAGGGACTTCGTAGCACCCTACAGTGCGGTTTCTATGTAAAAATAACTTTTATGTCTTACAATGTAAGTAGGAGTTCCCCACTTACATTGTAGTTCCCTCAGTCCCTCAGTAGTTCCCTCATTAACCGAGGGAAAGAAATTCACAGGGAATATAAAGTTGTGCTTTCAGCTCAGTTTTCTGCTTACCTAGACACTGTGATTGTGAAAGAGAACAATCCCCTCAAGGGCACTGTCATCAGAAGTGCTCTGCCCTAAATGTGAGAGTTCTTTGCATCTGAAAACCCCTGCTCATCCATCATCTATATGAGTGAAACTCTCCGCAGTGTCTTCATTTCCCAAATTAAATTCTCCACAGTGACTGCATCAGAGGACAGTTCACTCAGGAGGTTATATGCTGGATAGGATGATCCTGAGCATGCCGCAATCAGGGAGGTGTCACAGATTCAGGTGATCTGTGAGCCTCAGAAGGATTGGCCTTCTTTGCCTTACTTTGCTCCAACTCATAGCTTCAGAACCAACATTTCATAGCTGCCAAGCTGACAAAAGCGCCGCAGTACTACAGCTGGAAGTGAGACATGAGATTAGACTCAGCTTTCAGGTGCTGGCAAGTTGCGTCACTGCCCATGTTTAATATTAAGTTCTGCAAATAGTTAAAAAAGAATGAGCCCATTAGAGCTCACTTGTTGGTGAGCTTTACGTTGGCGAAATAATCAGTCTGTGTCAGAAGTTATGTTCCAATTCCCATCCTGTTGTTAATTAGCTTGTCTGGGGTTTCCTGAGTTCTGCTTACCTTTGTTGTCCTTCAGACTTCTTGATCACCCCATTGTTTCAGACTAGCCTTGATGTAGCAGCATAAAGCCTTGCTCTGAATGATCTCCCCACTGCAGTGACTAAAAACTCATCTGAAGCAGCCACAGAACTGAGCTTGAAAGATTTTTTATCCTCCATACCTGTTTTATTGTAATAGATTAATCAATTCAAATTTGTTTAAAAACTTTCACCAGTTAGTCTAAAAGGGATCATAATCTGCCATCATACTGACTAGAGATGCACAATAATATCAGCACATCATCGTGATATCAGCTTTAAAATAAACAATCGGAATCGGCCATGCTTTTTCTTATTTTACACAATGAATGAAGATTACATCCATTGAAAATATTGCATTTAATGTCTCCTACTGCTGATGGGCCATCATGATAAGAGTATGCATGTATGATGTTCATTCTGCTACAGAAGCGACTTGTTGATCATTGAAATTTGGTGGGGAAAAAAGTGAAAATATTTGTTTGTAATATTTGTTTGCTAGTTAAGTTTGCTTGAGTGACCTCTGAATCCTAAATAAGTCTGGTGTGTTCACTGATGACTGTATCTCTGCTTGTTAAAAACAGTTGAGAAAGAGCTTTGTGAGGGGGAATGTGCTGATAAAGCTTGGAGACATGACATTGTCTCTCTGTGCCAGAGACAGAAAAATAGTAACAGAAAATGTGTAGATGAGATGAATGAAAAATAACAACTCTTATATCAACATATTTGTTATAATAACAAACACTGGGCATTACGCAACAATATTCTCTTAGATTTCTCTTATATTTTCCCTTTGTTGTCATAAGGCAACACACCCTAAAGGGCAAGTGTTGTGCCATGTGCAAAGACTCTGACACGTGGTCCAGAATTTGAGAGAAGCCACCAAAAGAGGCTATAAGAAGAAGAAATTCAGAGGTAGTGAAACTGACGGACTGTTAAATGTGATTTTTCAGTGTTAGTACTGGTGTTACATCAAAATCAAAAACTTGCAATAATTTGCCATGTCACAGAAGTTGCAGTAATATATTTTAAGCAGTAACAAAGTACTATAACACATTACCAACAGGATTTTAGGTAATATTATTACATTTGCAATGTCACGTGATGTATTACCACCTGAACATCTAGGACTGCGCGTTAAAGGTGTTCACTAGTTTCTATTAATACACCTGCAACATCTACAACATATGTTTTCGTTTATATCCCCTGCATAACTCTCTCTCCGGTGCTGTTGTAGCTGACTGGCACACTGGGAACCGGCAGGTGGTTCTGTCAGCTCTGATGTATTAATTTGCACTCGTCATAAGGACTTAATCACATGCCAACATTTGTTTATTGTGTTTCATATCACAGGCCCACATATATTTATCCATATCTCATAATTATCAGACTTAAGCCCTCTGCTTGACCCTCCCTCTGTCCAAAGCTTCTGTACTTTGATTACCTGCTGTGAATCATTATGACCCTCACCCATTTAAAATGAACATTAGTTCCTCTTTTGGTCAAAGTAAAGCAAAAGTAGTGTAATAAGTAACTTATTACGCTACAAAGAGTAATTTTGTAAAGTAACTAATTACTTTCAAATGAAGGTAACTAGTAATATGATATATATTACATTTTGAGAGGAACTTGCCCAACACTGGTGGAGGAAGTATTGAGGTTCTTTGCTTAGGTAAAAGCATGTAAGTGCAATCAGCAATCAGTTAAATGTATTGAAACGTGATTGGTAAAAAAAAAAAAAAAAAATCCCTCTCTGTGTTGCAGCCACTCTCCCAGTTTGGGGGTCATAGCCCCGAGTGCTCCAATTACCACTGGCACCACTGTTGCCTTTACTCCTCACATCTTTTCTTGCTCCTCTTTCATCCCTTGGTATTTTTTAAGCTTTTCGTGTTCCTTCTTCTTGCTGTCACTCAGAATTGCTACATCTACCACCACTGCCTTATTCTGTCCATTGTCCATCAACATGATGTCTGGTTGGTTAGCCATCAAAAGCCCACAGGCTCTTACCTCAGTCTTTCTCAACCACCGTAGGAGGTGTCTTCCATTTTGATTGTGGGACTTTCAGCCCATACTCAGTATGCCAGCAATTTGGTTGTGGTGTTATGTAGCAAATAAAAAAGTGTTAAACAAACCAGAATATGTTTTATATTTTAGATTCCTCAAAGTAGCCACCTTTTGCTTTGATGACAGCTTTGCAAACCCTTGGCATTCTCTGAGTCAGCTTCCAACAGTCTTGAAGGAGTTCCCAGAGGTGCTGAGCACTTGTTGGCTGCTTTGCCTTCACTCTGTGGTCCAACTCATCCTAAACCATCTCAATAGGGTTTAGGTCAGGTGATTGTGGAGGCCAAGTCATCTGACACAGCATTCCATCACTCTCTTTCTTGGTCAAATAGCCCTTACATAGCGTGGAAGTGTGTTTGGGGTCATTGTCCTGTTGAAAAACAAATGATGGTCCCACTAAGCGCAAACCAGATAGGATGGCATGCCGATGCAAAATGCTGTAGTAACCATGGCTGGTTAAGTGTGCCGTGTCACCAGCAAAGCATCCCCATACCATCACACCTCCTCCTCCATGCTTCACGGTGGGAACCACGCATGTAGAAACCATCCGCTCACCTTTTCTGCATCTCACAAAGACATGGCAGCTGGAACCAAAAATGTCAAATTTGGACTCATCAGTTGAGTGGTTCTTGTCATAATATGGATAGAACAAGAGTCAAATAGAGCTATTCACTGTATAGACCTTCGTACCAACCCTCCCTCTGCACAGCACAACTGATGGTCTCAATCACATTAAGAAGGCAAGCCATTCCAGAAATTAACTCTTGACAAGGCACAAGACAAGAGTTAAAAGAAAACCATTCCAGGTGCCAACGAGCCGGCATCAGAGCTAGGCTAATTGCTGCTCCGCACAAACCAGCGGTTCCAAGCGTCTTTCTAGCCAACGTCCGCTCCCTGGTTAACAAGATGGACGAGATGAAACTACGGGATGTTAACAACCGGATAGACAGCTGTATCATGGTGATAACAGAGACCTGGCTGCATGAAAACATCCCGGACCTAGCCGTGGAGCTAGCAGGACGTACGATCTTCCGGGCGGATCGCACATCGGACTTCGGTAAGAGGAGGGGAGGAGGTGTGTGCGTCTATATTAACAACAGTTGGTGCACGGACACTGCCATCATTGAGAGACACTGCTGTCCAGACCTGGAGTTTCTGATGTTGAACTGCAGACCTTTTTATTTGCCCAGGGAAATAACCCAAGTGTTTGTAACTGCCGTGTATATCCACCTGCGAGCTAATGCTAACGTAGCTATGAGCAGGCTGCATGATAGCATCACCAGGCAACAAAACAAACACCCAGAGGGCTTCTTCATCGTGGCTGGAGACTTTAATCACACCAACTTAAAGGCTGTGCTCCCCAGATTTTACAAGAATGTTGACATTCAAACAAGGAAGGGCAGAACACTACACCAGGTCTACACCAACATCTCTGGAGTGTTGAGAGAAAGTGTCAGATGTCCAATCAACGTGTACCTTAACACAAAAATACAATTTAAACACCTTCCTCTCGCGTGTTCGTTTGATGAAGGATTACAGGAGAGCAGATGACTTCAATCTAACTCTTCTTTAATTCTCTTCACACAAATTACGATGTACAGGGCCCTGGGTCCGTTCCTTCTTGCCTTAACCAACAACAACAGCGAGTCAGGGCACGAAGTCTGACAACCTGTCTCTCCCTGACCCAGTCTTTTAAGCGTTACAGTTCAGTTAAATATGCACGCAGGAAGAATAGCAGACTTTCTGCTGCGGTTAGACTTCCTCTGCTATCTTTCCACTTCACCTTACACCTGCATCTGCAAAACAGAGTCAGACAGAGAGATGCTTGCCACATAGTGTGACTTCAGCAGGTTAATTATCATAGATCATACATAACAATCTGTTATTCTTAGCATATTTTCAATACAGTAATTTCTAATCTACTTTTTCACACAGTAAATTTCCAGTCTACAATAACCTCATATCTTCTGCTTTTCATCTGCTTAGAAGATAGGCACAGTGATCAATATATAACCTTTTTATAATAATCCAACAGGAGCCTACAGAGCCCGCCACTCCCCCCACCTCGGACACTCAGACCATCTTTCCCTGTTCCTGACACCAGCTCACAAGCCCCTAATCTGCAGGTGTAAGCCACAGTACACGTCAGTGCAGTGCTGGACTGAGGAGGCCATACTATCCTTGCAGGACTGTTTTGAGGACACCATATGGGAGCTCTTTGAAGACCCAGACATTGAACTCCACACCTCCTCTGTACTATCATACATCAGTTTCTGCATGGATAATGTAACATCAAGGAAACAGGTGAAAACATTTCCCAACCAAAAACCCTGGTTTAACGCCAGTATCAGAGCACTACTCCAGGCCAGGGATTCAGCACTGAGGTCAAGGGACAGGGAAGCCTACAGGAGGGCTAGAGCGGACCTGAACAGAGGCATCAAGGCTGCTAAAACAAAGTACAGAGAGCAGATAGAGGCCAACTTCAGGGAGTACACCCCGCGCTCCATGTGGAAAGGCATACAGAATATAACTGATTACAAACTATGCCACAGAGAGAGTGCTGAAATCATGTGCTCACCAGCTTGCTGCAGTATTCACTAACATCTTCAACCGTTCACTGCAGCAAGCCACAGTGCCCACCTGTCTGAAAACTGCCACCATAATCCCTGTGCCCAAATCCTCTGCCATCACAGGGTTGAATGATTACCGGCCTGTGGAGTGTATGGAGAGACTGGTGTTACAGCATGTCAAGGCCCACATCCCACCTGGCTTTGATCAACATCAGTTCGCCTACAGGTCCAACAGATCCACAGACGACGCCATCTCCATCGCCCTCCACACTGCTCTCAGCCACATTGAAAGCCCCAACACATATATCAGGATGCTGTTTGTTGACTTCAGCTCGGCATTTAACTCCATCAGCCCCAGCAGACTCATCAACAAACTGCAGACACTACAACTTGGAACCTCCCTCTGTCTGTGGATCAAGGACTTCCTGACTAACAGACCCCAGCATGTCAGAATGGGTACCTCCACATCCTCCACCATTGTCCTCAATACTGGTGTTCCTCAGGGCTGTGTGCTGAGTCCAGTCTTGTACACACTGTACACTTATGACTGTGTTGCTACTCACGGCTCCAACACCCTCATCAAATTTGCGGATGATACAACCCTTGTGGGGCTCATCAACAACGGTTATGAGACACCATACAGGGAGGAGGTCCAAGCACTGGCAGCCTGGTGCAGTGACAACCACCTCAACCTCAACACCAAGAAGACAAAAGAAGTCATTATTGACTTCCGGAAGTCGAGGACCACACTGCACTCAGGCCTGAGCATCAATGGGGAGGAAGTGGAACGGGTCACCAGCTTTAAGTTTCTTGGCCTGCACATCTCGGAGGACCTGGGCTGGACTGTGAACACCACCCACATCATCAAAAAGGCCCAGCAGCGTCTCTTCTTTCTGAGAACACTGAGGAGGAACAAACTCCCTCCACCTCTGCTGAGAAACTTCTACCACTGCACAATAGAGAGTGTCCTCACCTATGGCTGTACGGTGTGGTATGCCAGCTGCACTGCATCTGAAAAGAAACAACTGCAGCAGTTCATCAAGACGGCTGAGTGGATCATCGGCTCCCCACTTCCACACCTAGAGGAGATCTATTCCAGCCGTCTCCTCCGATGGGCCACAAAGATTCGGAATGACCCCGCCCACCCAGGACACTCTCTATTCACCAGCCTTCCCTCTGACAGACTCAGAGTCATGAGAGCCCGCACCAACAGACTGAAACACAGCTTCTTCCCCATGGCTGCTACAAGAACCATGACCCCCCCCCCAGTTTATTTTATGACAAGGACATTGTAGCTGCTATAAGAGAGCACCATACGAAATTTCACTGTATTTATTACAGTGACATTAAGCTACTTCTTCTACCTCATGAAGTTGATTCAGAGAATGACAAGAGTGTGCAAAGCTGTCATCAGACCAACAGGTGGCTACTCTGAAGAATCTAAAAAGGTTTGTTTAACCCTAGAAAATAAAAGAAAGAGAAGGTGTGTCCAAACTTTTGACTGTTACTGTATATATATATATGTTTATATACTGTCAAACGTTTAAAAATTTTCATCTGATTAATCACAGGGTAGCTGTGGATTAATTAAGCAATACATCACGACAGGCCGTGATATACGCTCATTATATCACAGCTAAGGGGCGTTCTTAGCGTGATATAATGAGCGTATATCACGGACTGGAGTGATGTATTGCTTTTATAAAACGGTTACCAATAATGCCAATATGAAAGAGGAAATAATTTTCATGTAGTTTTTAATTAAACAGAAATACATAGGCCTATTATCTAACAAAATAGCCCCGCTGTGAAAAAATAGTCCCACCTCCTCGTACGTTAGCTCTGCATGTTGTCTATTCCTCACCTTTTTTTCGGCAGAAAGTCACTGCTCAATCAACAGACAGGCACTCATCAATCCATTCATCCATGGTCAGCCCTCCCGGAGATCAAAGTTGACCGTGAACATAATTAAATGTTGTTACTGCCGTCAAAAAAGAAATATCAAAACCGGCTACTTTTTGCTGCGTACTGTAACAGTTGTTTGTTGTCATGGAAACATTGTTGCTTCCCTGAAGCGGAGTGATATGCTGTGATAAGGCTTTTTCGAATAGTAGCCGTGATATACGCTCATTATATCACGGTTAACAGCCAATCAGATTGCCGGATTTCACCTTTCCGTTTTATAATTATGATTATACCATGGTCTGGGTGAATACTCGATTCTGATTGGCTGCAGGGTGTCCGTTAAAAAGTGTTGTAGGACAGGTTCTGTGGCCAGAGCCAGTTACCTCTGCAATGCGTCACAACGAGAGATATTATATAGTCCACTCAGCCGCTTCTTGTGAAAAACTTACTATTTTAACATTAAAAAACAACCTTAACATATCAATAATTGATTTAATATTTATTTCTTTCGTAAATGACCATGGTATAAGCGGGATAATGCCCTTCGAGGTGTCCATTATCAGAAATGAATGGTCGCATCGGACGGTTCACGCCTCCGCGTTGTCCATTCATTTCTGATAATGGACACCTGATCGGGCATTATCCCTTACTTAATCAACATTCCTAAATATGACTAAAAAAGTCACATTTCCTCTGTACATTGTTGTTGGAATGGAAAGATAAATGACAAGAGGTGGATGTATAACATTTGTTTTTTTTTTATTTATGATGTTATGAAGTCCAAATGATGTTCATATTGAGACTGAAAAATCACAAAAATTAAATCATATCACACCAAAACTCAATTTGGCTCCTGTGCCTCTTAAAGAATAAAGAATAAAGAATAAAGAATATGTTGTTCACGCCTCTCTCTTTTTTTTTTTTTTTTAAATCAAACTAAAAGATAACTTAAATTTTAAACAATTTGGGCATCTTAGCCATTGCTCTTTTTAGCAAATATATGACATACAGTATAGGCCAAAAGTTTGGACACACCTTCTCATTCAATGAACGTTTTCTTTATTTTCATAACTATTTACATTGTAGATTCTCACTGAAGGCATCAAAACTATGAATGAACACATGTGGAGTTATGTACTTAACAAAAAAAGGTGAAATAACTGAAAACACGTTTTATATTCTAGTTTCTTCAAAATAGCCACCCTTTGCGCTGATTACTGCTTTGCACACTCTTGGCATTCTCTCCATGAGCTTCAAGAGGTAGTCACCTGAAATGGTTTTCACTTCACAGGTGTGCCTTATCAGGGTTAATTAGTGGAATTTCTTGCTTTATCAATGGGGTTGGGACCATCAGTTGTGTTGTGCAGAAGTCAGGTTAATACACAGCCGACAGCCCTATTGGACAACTGTTAAAATTCATATTATGGCAAGAACCAATCAGCTAACTAAAGAAAAACGAGTGGCCATCATTACTTTAACAAATGAAGGTCAGTCAGTCCGGAAAATTGCAAAAACTTTAAATGTGTCCCCAAGTGGAGTCGCAAAAACCATCAAGCGCTACAACGAAACTGGCACACATGAGGACCGACCCAGGAAAGGAAGACGAACAGTCACCTCTGCTTCTGAGGATAAGTTCTCAGAAATCGCCAGTCACCAGTCTCAGAAATCGCAAGTTAACAGCAGCTCAGATCAGAGACCAGATGAATGCCACACAGAGTTCTAGCAGCAGACCCATCTCTAGAACAACTGTTAAGAGGAGACTGCGCGAATCGGGCCTTCATGGTCAAATAGCTGCTAGGAAACCACTGCTAAGGAGAGGCAACAAGCAGAAGAGATTTGTTTGGGCCAAGAAACACAAGGAATGGACATTAGACCAGTGGAAATCTGTGCTTTGGTCTGATGAGTCCAAATTTGAGATCTTTGGTTCCAACCGCCGTGTCTTTGTGAGACGCAGAAAAGGTGAACGGATGGATTCCACATGCCTGGTTCCCACTGTGAAGCATGGAAGAGGAGGTGTGATGGTGTGGGGGTGTTTTGCTGGTGACACTGTTGGGGATTTATTCAAAATTGAAGGCACACTGAACCAGCATGGCTACCACAGCATCCTGCAGCGACATGCCATCCCATCCGGTTTGCGTTTAGTTGGACGATCGTTTATTTTTCAACAGGACAATGACTCCAAACACACCTCCAGGCTGTGTAAGGGCTATTTGACCAAGAAGGAGAGTGATGGAGTGCTGCGGCAGATGACTTGGCCTCCACAGTCACCGGACCTGAACCCAGTCGAGATGGTTTGGGGTGAGCTGGACTGCAGAGTGAAGGCAAAGGGGCCAACAAGTGCTAAACACCTCTGGGAACTCCTTCAAGACTGTTGGAAAACCATTTCAGGTGACTACCTGCCAAGAGTGTGCAAAGCAGTAATCAGAGCAAAGGGTGGCTATTTTGAAGAAACTAGAATATAAAACATGTTTTCAGTTATTTCACCTTTTTTTGTTAAGTACATAACTCCACGTGTTCATTCATAGTTTTGATGCCTTCAGTGAGAATCTACAATGTAAATAGTCATGAAAATAAAGAAAACGCATTGAATGAGAAGGTGTGTCCAAACTTTTGGCCTGTACTATATATATATATATATATATATATATATATATATATATGTGTGTGTGTGTGTGTGTGTGTGTAAATACATTCTGAATGTAAAGCTGACCGTTTCTTTTGAACAATGTGGCCTGCAACTGAGAAAAGTCTTTCGTATGGAACCGTGGATGCTGGCCACAATAAAAGGCCACTCTGAAATGTTCAGTTTTATCACACAGCACAATGCCACAGATGTCGCAAGTTTTTAGGGAGCATGCAATTGGCATGCTGACTGCAGGACTGTCCACTAGAGCTGTTGCCCGTGAATTGAATGTTCATTTCTCTTCCATAAGCCGTCTCCAAAGGTGTTTCAGACAATTTGGCAGTACATCCAACCGGCCTCACAACTGCAGACCACGTGTAACCACACCAGCCCAGGACCTCCACATCCAGCATGTTCACCTCCAAGATCATCTGAAACCAGCCACCCGGACAGCTGCTGCAACAATCGGTTTGCATAACCAAAGAATTTCTGTATAAGAAGAATAAGAAGATATAATAAGATTTTTTTTTTCCGTCGTCCTCATCGGAGTCTCGACCTGACTGCAGTTCGTTGTCATAACCAACTTGAGTGGGCAAATGAGCACATTCGATGGCGTCTAGCACGTTGGAGAGGTGTTCTCTTCACGGATGAATCCCGGTTTTCACTGTTCAGGGCAGATGGCAGACAGCGTGTGTGGCGTTGTGCGGGTGAGCGGTTTGCTGACGTCAACGTTGTGGATCGAGTGGCCCATGGTGGCAGTGGGGTTATAGTATGGGCAGGCATATGTTATGGACAACGAACACAGGTGCATTTTATTGATGGCATTTTGAATGCACAGCGATACCGTGACAAGATAATGCACGGCCCCATGTTGCAAGGATCTGTACACAATTCCTGGAAGTTGAAAACATCGCAGTTCTTGCATGGCCAGCATACTCACCGGACATGTCACCCATTGAGCATGTTTGGGATGCTCTGGATCGGTGTATACGACAGCGTGTTCCAGTTCCTGCCAATATCCAGCAACTTCGCACAGCCATTGAAGAGGAGTGGACCAACATTCCACAGGCCACAATCAACAACCTGATCAACTCTATGCAAAGGAGATGTGTTGCACTGCGTGAGGCAAATGGTGGTCACACCAGATACTGACTGGTTTTCTGACCCCCCCAGACTTCCCCAATAGAGCAAAACTGCACATTTCAGAGTGACCTTTTATTGTGGCAAGCCTAAGGCACACCTGTGCAATATTCATGCTGTCTAATCAGCATCTTGATATGCCACACCTGTGAGGTGGGATGGATTATCTCAGCAAAGTAGAAGTGCTCACTAACACAGATTTAGACAGATTTGTGAACAATATTTGAGACAACTGGTCTTCTGTGTATATAAAAAAAAATGTTTTAGATCTTTGAGTTCAGCTCATGAAAAATGGGAGCAAAAACAAAAGTGTTGCATTTATATTTTTCTTCAGTGTAGTTTGTGGTGTTGTTTGTCCAGGGTTGCTTTTATTGCTGCTTGATTGCAGTTTAGACGCTTGATCATTTCCAGCGTGGAATTCAACCGTGTTGAAACGTCTTGGATCAGTGGCTCCTGCTGCTGTCCCAGGGCCGCTTGCTGTGCTTGAAGCTCCATGGCATTTGCCGTGCTGTGTCTGGGGTGGCCGACAATTTTGTGACATTTGGCCAAATCCACTGTCAGTGAGGCTCACGGTGATGCTTTTTTTGTAGAATATGAACTATGCATGGCATGTGCTCATATGGCAGTAGTTTAGCTGCAGCTATCATATTGTGTGCACTGTCCGTCCCTATAGTTGTTCTGCACATGCCTCGGCAAAGTGACGCTCGTTTGTTTTCATTACGGGCAGCGCAAACGACTTCAGTACCCAGGTTTTAGTGATGTGATGCGCAGTTAAACCCAGATAATTGTTGTTACTCACAGAGGTCCAGTGGTCTCCTGTCAGGGCGACATATTCCGCTGAAGCCAAATCCTCTTCCTTCGTTTTCTTTTTAGCTTCACAGAGTGTGTTGATTTTAGTCATCACTGTGCCTCTTGACGGTGGCCTGTAAAACACGTCAAGAGTTGCAACTTTCAAAACTTCTGTGAAGCCCGTGTCCCGACAATACTAATCAGTCTGCAGTCCTTGGCAATCCATTTGGCAAGTGTGTCCATCAACTTTTCAGAGGTAGACTTACTTAATGCCCTGCGTTTGGTGAGGGTGGTCTGACACACGCCAAGCGCTCATGAAGTTGAAGCCCCAACAAATTGAATTGAATTGTGGGAAATACAGGGCGGGTCATTCTGCGCATGCGTTAAAAAAGTTATCTCATTAATTCTACAAATCGTATATATATATATATATATATATATACCCATGAGCGCCTAGTAGCATAGATGAACCAGCTGCTAAGGGATGTAACCCACCCAGAATGGTTGACACAGGGCAGGACAGTCCTGATCATGAAAGACCCCCAGAAGGGAACCATCCCATCCAACTACAGACCGATAACCTGTCTCTCCACAACATGGAAGCTCCTGTCAGGCATCATAGCGGCTAAGATAACAAGGCATATGGGCCAATACAAAAGCGAGGCACAGAAAAGAGTTGGCAGTAACACCAGAGGAGCCAAGCACCAGCTACTGGTCGACAGATCAATCTCCCGAGACTGCAAGAGCAGGAAGACCAACCTTTGCACCGCTATGACTGACTGCATTGACTACAAGAAAGCCTACGACTCATTGCCACACACATGGATACTGGAATGTCTGGAACTATACAAGATCAACAGGATACTAACGGCCTTCACAAAGAATTCTATGGGAATGTGGAAGATGACCCTAGAGGCCAACTCAAAGCTGATTGCCCACGTCAACATCAAATGCAGCATATACCAAGGGGATGCACTGTCACCACTGCTGTTCTGCATAGGCATGAATCCCCTCAGTCAGATCATCAAGAAGACTGGCTACAGATAACAATGCAGAAGTGGAGTAACAATCAGCCACCTGCTCTACATGGATGACATCAAGCTGTACACCAAGAATGAGCAACAACAAGGACATAGGGATGTCATTCAGGTTTAGACAAGGGTGGCTGGATGGTATCAAAGAGAGGCAAGATGATCAGAATTGTGGGAGTTGACCTTCCAGAGGGCAACATTGGAGATATCCAGGACAGCTGCAAGTACATTGGGATCCCGCAGGCTAATGGAAATCATTAGGAGGCTGCAAGGAAGTTAACCACAACCAGATACCTCCAGAGAGTAAGACAAGTCCTGAGGAGTCAGCAGAATGTTCAGAACAAGGTCCGAGCCATTAACATGTACACACTGCCAGTCATCAGATACCCAGCTGGGATCATAAGCTGGCCAAAGGAGGAGATAGAAGCCACAGATATCAAGACAAGAAAGCTCCTCACCATGCATGGAGGGTTCCACCCCAAGTCCAGCACACTGAGGTTATACACTAAGCAGAAAGCGGGAGGCCGAGGACTAGTGAGCATCAGAGCCACTATCCAGGAGAAAACATCCAAAATCCTGGAATACATCAAGAACATGGCCCCAAAGGATAAGCTGCTAAGTGAATGCCTCAGACAACAAAAACCAGATGAGAGTAAAGAGGTGGAGGAAAAAACAACATGGAGGGACAAGGCCCTACATAGTGCATACCACTGTCAGATAGTGGAAGTGGCTGATATCAAGAAGACCTACCAGTGGCTGGAGAATGCTGGACTGACAGACAGCACAGATGCACTTATCATTGCAACACAAGAACAGGCCCTAAGCACAAGGGCCATAGAGGCCAGGGTCTACCACAGTAGATCAGACCCAAGGCGCAGGCTGTGCAAACATGCAACTGAGATGGTCCAGCACATAGTGGCAGGGTGTAAGATGCATGCAGGATCAGCTTACATGGAGAGGCTGGGATAGCGTACTGGAACATCTGTACCCAGTATGGACTCAAGGTACCCAAATCCCTATGGGACACACCACCAAAGGTGGTTGAGAACAACAGAGCTAAGAACCTGTGGGACTTCAGCTTCCAGATTGACAAACAGCTGCTGGCTAACCAACTGGACATAGTCGTGGTTGACAAACACCAGAAGAGGGCAGTGGTGGTAGATGTAGTGATGCCAACCGACAGCAACATCACAAAGAAGGGACACGAAAAGGTGGAAAAGTATCACGGCTTTAAAGAACAACTGGAACAAATGTGAAAGGTCAAAGTTGGTGTGGTTCCCATGTTAGTAGGAGGACCAACTGGGAGAGTGGCTCCAGCAGACTCCAGGAATAACATCTTAAGCCTCAGTCCAGAAGTGTGCAGTCCTAGGAACAGCTAAGATACTGCGCAGAACGCTCAAACTCAGAGGCCTCTGGTAGAAGACCCGAGCTTGAGGATGATACAGATACCATCCTGAGAGGGTGATTTACTTAAATATATATATGTATATATATCTGTACAGTGTTTCCCACAGGATTTTAGGAGACTGTGGTGGGAGAGTCTCTGACCCTCTGCGGTTTTAATGTGTGTGTACGTTTTTAAGCGTGATGTATCGCCCTTACAGTAAGTGCATTTTGGGACCATGGACATGAACATACGTTGATAAATAAGAACTTACAAAGGCATATCAGAAATATTTTAAATTTAATTCAGAAACAAAACCAAAAACTCACTCACCCTAACCCCTCAAAGTGGAAACCCTTTATATTGTTTTAACATCTTAAAAAAAGATTTTTTGGGATAAAGGGTCAGATTACGATTCTTCTTCTCTCTGCTCCCTTATTTGGATTTGGGAGTGTTATGTTTTCATTCTATTTTTTTTTCTACAGTGACTGCAGAAAATAGCCTAAATAAATAAAGATTCCTAAATTTGCTGCGGCCCAATTCATCACAAAATGTAGCTAAATCAATGCAAGATCATTTTCTGACTGATATTTCCCGATATTGCTGTGTATCTCGCTTTGAGAGAAATTCAGCTTCTTCCATGCTCTCTCCGTCTGTTGTGTTCACCGTCTTACACTGACGTCACTCTACAAAATCCCAGAGCGCACATGGCTACTTAATATGCACGTACTGATTTGCATTGACCATATAGGCTATGGTTATGTTCGGGCGTGTTCAAGGTGGGAAACGAGGTGTGTTCACATCCACACTTTTCTCGGCGCGGTGTGATTTATCACGGGGAACAGCGTGCAGCCGTATGTATGCAGAGTTTGATAGATCTGAAAAGAAATATATTTTGGTCGTACGCACGTTTTGCCTTTTCGTCGTAAGTGAAATTTAAGAGGACTTTTACACGCTGTAATAAATGAGGCCCCAGGAGAGGAGAATATGAAATAATAAGCCGCGTCAGCTCGTTGGTATGGTAACAGGTGATCGTACTGTGTGCCTGCACGGACTCTGAATGCGCGGTGATAATGAAGCAGCGTGGCCACTCTCGTCACTGAAACTCTGGGACCGAGACGTGCGCGGTGCAGCCGTTCCTCTTCCCGAGAAGGGGGGCAGACAGCGCAGTGAGATACTGTGTCCACGTCCGCAGTTAGCATGGGCGCTATTGCCCAAAAAAGAAGTTGCACTTACCTCAGAGTCAGACGTCCCGCTCCAGTGTCGCTGGAATCTGGTTCGCGCCAAACGTATCGAGTAAAGAGCGACGTCTATGAGCGTGACCAGTGCGCGCGCACTCTTGTTCTCGCTTGTTTACGGGCGGTAGGAAAGTACAGCTGTGTAATGGTCTGACAGAGTGACAGATCGTATTTTTTTCTCCATATGAGACTGTGGCGGGCCCAAATGAGACTGTGGCGGGCCGCCACAGTCTCATTGATTAATGGGAAACACTGCTGTATCTATATCTATCTATCTATCTATCTATATATATATATATATATATATACACATATATACAGTCAGGTCCAAAAATATTGGGACACTGACACAATTCTCATCTTTTTGGCTCTAAACACCACCACAATGGATTTGAAATGAAACAAACAAGATGTGCTTTAACTGCAGACTTTCAGCTTTAAGTTGAGGGTATTTACATCCAAATCAGGTGAACAGTGTAGGAATTACAACAGTTTGTATATGTGCCTCCCACTTTTTAAGGGACCAAAAGTAATGGGACAAATTAACAACCATAAAACAAACTTTAACTTTTTAATACTTGGTTGCAAATCCTTTGCAGTCAATTACAGCCTGAAGTCTGGAACGCATAGACATCACCAGACACTGGGTTTCATCCCTGGTGATGCTTTGCCAGGCCTCTACTGCAACTGTCTTCAGTTCCTGCTTGTTCTTGGGGCATTTTCCCTTCAGTTTTGTCTTCAGCAAGTGAAATGCATGCTCAATCGGGTTCAGGTCAGGTGATTGACCTGGCCATTGCATAACATTCCACTTCCTTGCCTTAAAAAAGTCTTTGGTTGCTTTCGCAGTATGCTTGGGGTCATTGTCCATCTGCACTGTGAAGCGCCGTCCAATGAGTTCTGGAGCATTTGGCTAAATATGAGCAGATAATATTGCCCGAAACACTCCAGAATTCATCCTACTGCTTTTGTCAGCAGTCACATTACCAATCAATACAAGGGAACCAGTTCCATTGGCAGCCATACATGCCCACGCCATAACACTACCACCACCATGCTTCACTGATGAGGTGGTATGTTTTGGATCATGAGCAGTTCCTTTCCTTCTCCATACTCTTCTCTTCCCATCACTCTGGTACAAGTTGATCTTTGTCTCATCTGTCTATAGGATGTTGTTCCAGAACTGTACAGGCTTTTTTAGATGTTGTTTGGCAAACTCTAATCTGGCCTTCCTGTTTTTGAGGCTCACATCATTTTTGAGGCTTACATCTTGTGGTGAACCCTCTGTATTCACTCTGGTGAAGTCACCTCTTGATTGTTGGCTTTGACACACATACACCTACCTCCTGGAGAGTGTTCTTGATCTGGCCAACTGTTGTGAAGGGGTTTTTCTTCACCAGGGAAAGAATTCTTCAGTCATCCACCACAGTTGTTGTCCGTGGTCTTCTGGGTATTTTGGTGTTGCTGAGCTCACCGGTGTGTTCTTTCTTTTTAAGAATGTTCCAAACAGTTGATTTGGCCACACCTACTGTTTTTGCTATCTCTCTGATGGGTTTGTTTTGATTTTTCAGCCTAATGATGGCTTGCTTCACTGATAGTGACAGCTCTTTGGATCTCATATTGAGAGTTGACAGCAACAGATTCCAAATGCAAATAGCACACTTGAAATGAACTCTAGACCTTTTATCTGCTCCTTGTCAATGGGATAATGAGGGAATAACACACACTTGGCCATGGAACAGCTGAGCAGCCAATTGTCCCATTACTTTTGGTCCCTTAAAAAATGGGAAGCATGTATACAAACTGTTGTAATTCCTACACCGTTCACCTGATTTGGATGTAAATACCCTCAAATTAAAGCTGAAAGTCTGCAATTAAAGCACATCTTGTTCGTTTCATTTCAGATCCATTGTGGTGGTGTTTAGAGCCAAAAAGATGAGAATTGTGTCAATGTCCCAATATTTATGGACCTGACTGTATGTGTATATATATATATATATATATATATATATATATATATATATACACATATCATAGATAGATAGACAGATATATATATATATATATATATATAACAAATCCCCCCTCTCCCGTCTGGGATCCTTTATGATCACGACTGTCCGTCCTTGGGTCAACCACTCAGCAGCTGGTTCAGTTGTGCTGCCAGGCGTTCACGGAGTTTCTTAAGCCAATAGATGTGCATCATGTCAGGGCCCAGTGCTGTCCAGCTCTTCATAACTGATACTCTTTCTTGGATGTCTGCTGTTGTAATGGTAACTGGCTCTTGTTCTGGGAGATTGCTGTGGCCTGCTCTTAGATCCACTAGCCACTGAGAATCGGTGTTATGTGATGCCCCCTTCTTCCATATGCTGGTTCGATGGAGAACAACCTGTTTATTCTCCTGGCTTCTGCTTCTCATATGTTATCTCCTCGGGTGGGTATATATATATATATATATATATATATACACATAGCTAGATAGATAGATAGATATACACATATATATATGTATATATGTAGCCAGGTGAACTGAGTTAAGGTGCAACTGTGTGTCTTTATGCTCCATATTTAGTATTGTAGTATAGGGAGTGCTGTCACTTAAAGGGCACATGAGATGGCGGCGTGAGATTTCAGAGCCAATGTGACGTTAGGCACAAGGAAGTGTCCATGCCGGAAAATTAGAGTGAGCTTCAGGTGTGTGTTTCATTTTGTGTAGGGAAATGTACCTAGAAATGTTTATGAAATGAGAAATATTGCACCAGTGTGAACAGATAAGGTTGTTATTTTTTTGGCCGATTTCTGTAGATTGCTAGAAGGTGTTTGTACATGTGATATCTCCGCCATGCAGAAAGAGAGACCCTGAACAGCTGGCCAGCGTGAGTGAGAACTGAGTATACACACATTGCAGTGTAGAGGCCAATAATGAGTTAAAGCTCATCATTTTCATCAGTGGCCATTTTCTGTGTGTCTATGTTTTATGTGGAGGGGAGATAGAAAGTGAAGGTGTTTTTCACATGTGTTTCAGAGCCAGCAAGCTGCACACTGGAAAGAAAGAAAGTGAGTTCATTAATCCCTCTAAAAATGTATTTTTGGCTCATGTGAGTGTAAGATTTATTTTGTTCATGGCTATACAGTATATATTGCAGGGTAATGTACTTGACTTTATGAAACTGCAGCCAGCATGTGTAACAGTGTTTTTGATCAAAAACCTGCACCTGGAATCCTCACTGCCTGCATGCAGTGACAGTATAACAGTAACAGCCATCAGCTGTATGATACTAGTTTAAGGAATGAAAGGAATCATTTTTTGAGGGTGACGGGTCAGACACACACCAAAATTCACCTACTACAGTGGCATACTTTTGATCTGCCATACAGTTGTATGTACTTAGGACCTACACCACCTACAGCCTCCATTAAAAGGGTCACTAATTTGAATGAGCTACAAAGAGCTGTGGGGTGTTTGGCTTCTGGTCTGCTTGGTCTGGTGAATTTTTCTGCATCAATTCATAGAGGAAATAACTTATGGAAAGAAAAATGCAATTTTAAGGCACTGGGTGACAATTAAAATTATTAAGGATATACATCAGAATATTAAGAATATCATAAAGTAAGGCCAGCGGGTCCAGTAGAATTTTGGGGCATCTGTTGGCAGAAATGCAATATAATATTCATTAGTGTAAAATCACCTGAAAATAAAAATCATGTTTTTATTAGGACAAACTAAATATTGGCTACAGAAGGGACCTTTTGCATTTTCATGTTGACCTCCATAGTTCTCCTACACACGTGCAAATGAGAGTAGTTTCAGTTCTGCAACCTCACCACAAGATGCCACTAAATCCTACACACTGGACCTTTAAAGTTATTCCTGCAGAGTCAACACACATGAAGGTATCAGTAGTAACCTCTTTGAATATGCATGTGGCACCTATTCAATTCAATTCAATTCAATTCAATTCAAGAACTTAATTTATCCGTTAGGAACTTCATTTGTGCAGACCATCAGTGCGTGTACAGTTCACATACCAAGCAACACAACACAATATGAATGATCTTTATTGTCATTGCACATGTTACAGAGCAATGGAATTTATTTCAGTTTCAGCCTGTCCAAGAAACATAAAAAGACAGTGATACATAACAGGGGGAGGACAGGAGCGGGGAGAACTGTGAGTCGCCATACGAACGGCGCCCCGTTACTTAGATGAAAAAAAGGGTGAACAAGAGGGAGGAAGAGGGAAAAAAAGCAACTCCCAAACTAGGCTCCTGTAGGGGGTGCACAGTGTGGGATTAGGAAAAAAAACACCTCAGCACATAAAGCATAAACATATAATAAACATTACAACAGAACTCAAAGACTTGCACATGTGGGAGGGGGGAGGATGTTCGGGCAGGGAAGTGACACGGCACAGACACGGTGTGGGCACGCAGCCACATTGGGTGCATTGCCACCACCTCCCGTGCTATACCGCGACGAAGGGAGGGAGGGGGGATGGGGAGCCATGAAGGCGTTGAGGTGGAGGGTGTGTGTGTGTTATATGTGTCGTGTGTGTGTGTGTGTAAGCCCATGTAAGTCATCTCCAATTCAGTCTCAACCATTGTCTCTGCCGTCTGATAACTGATGACGAAGACACGGCCGTTGCCGTGGAGATGACCTCGGAGAGTTCTGATCCAGAGACAAAGTTCACAGGGGTAAGGAGGTGCTGGGGAGGGAGATAGGGCTGGAGCATCTTGTCTGCATAAACATCCAGGAGAGTGGAGGGATAACCGGCCTTGGGAAGGCTGGTTATCTCGGGGAGCCAATGAAGATAACAATTGTTTTGGGTCAGGCAGACACTGCAATTTCCATCTGCCTTTGAGTCTCTCTGAGTCTCCCGGTGGCTTGCCTCCAATATGTCCGAATTCGGTGGCCAATTTCAGCCCAGGCGAGCTGGCAACTTCTCGAAGTTGACATCCATCTTGCGAAGGAGTTCATAAATCGCATCCAGCCTGTGATTTTGATCAAGAATCGCATCCTGCTTGCGATTGAGCTCACCAATTGCTTGAGTCTGAGTGTTGACAGCTCTGCCCATTCCCTCAGTCATGATGGGCAGCTTCTCGATTGCCAAAGTGCTGCCAACATCTTCCGAACTTTGCGATAAATCAGGAAGCTGCTAACTCCAAACAGCAGAATGCCTGTTATCATAATTCCAATTATGTACACGTCTTCAACATCCTCAACGGAAAGGATCGACAGGCACACGATCCTCCACTTCTCCCAGGAGTCCATCGTGTATCCGGCTGCAAACGTTCCGTCAGGGCAGGCGGGTTCTCCTTTACCCAGTCTCTTTGTCGAGAAAATTTGGTCGATTGCGTTGAGAGACCAGCTGATCAAATCCATCATTTAGGTTTCGGAGAGAAATGCAGAGAGAGGCTCCAATAGATCAGACAGAGACAGCACAAGACAAAAAGCAGTAAGCAGGGCAGATAAGGGCAGGGAGGGAGCGAGAGAAAAAGCGTCCGCCTTCGTTGAGACCCAAGAAGAAGGACCGCATGCGTTCAACAAATACCAACAATCAACCATCAATATTGGAGAGAAGAAAGCTTGCCAGCACATTAAATACATGATGAATAGGTAATGATAAAAACAATTGTTAAAAAAAAAAAATATATATATATATATATACACACACACACATATATAAACATACATACATACATACATACACATATACATACATATACATACGCATATAGATAGGATAGATAGGTAGATAATAAATAAATAAAAGCAATCCATGGTCACACCCATGACAAAAAACAAAAAACAAATAGAAATAGCTCATCTTTCAGCAAGATTTCTGCCCATCTTCAAAACTTTCTGCACATTGAAAACATAGCCAACATATCTGTGTTCTTCTGAGAAGTTGAGAATAAATGAGGGCTGGGCAATATGTGCTATAAATACTACTGCAATATTGTTAGGCTATACACCCAATATCTATCTATAAATCAAGGAATCTCTGTCTGTGTATCTGTGTGTCTGTGTGTCTGTTGGTCTGTGTGTCTGTGTGTCTGTGGCTCGCATATCTCTCTGACTGTTTCCCGTTTTGGCCGGGAAACTATCGTATTTCACCTCTCTTTCCCTCCGTCCTCCCGTATTAGTATTCTCCCATAAATCTCCGGTATTATAATAAAAAAAAACAACATTCCTCTATCCCTCCCAACTGAACTGTCACTAGCCTCGCGAGAGCTGCCACCTGCAGTAGCCTGGGTGGCAGTTGTCGCGAGGTTAGTGCCGACAGCGGGAACAAACCCGGAACAACAACAGAGAGAGATGGATGGATGTAACGAAGGAGAAGACGTTCCTGACAAAAAAAACAAAGAAGTCCTGTAAATATCTCAAAAAATGGGACAGCGAATTTACTTTCCTAAAGAGGAGCAGGATGGGGCACATTATGAACTGAAAATATGTTTAAGCAATAAGCCCCGAGAAGCCGTGGGTTACAGTGATTTTACAATGGCTGAGGGGCGTTCAGTGCCCCTCCGCCATTGTAAAATCACTGTAACCCACGGCTTCAAGGGGCTTATAGCTTTATAAAACGGTTACCCTACATATAGCCCATAAAATAAACATACACGAAAAAGAATCAACAATTTATTGGTAATAATGCAACAATAAAACTGAGAACTATTCATTCTTCCACCAAGCAAGATCGAGCGGACAGAATGGTTGCCAAGCAACACAGACGCTGCGGCCTACCAGTGGGTTACACTGATTTTACAACGGCATGGAACGCGGCTCAGCCAATCACATTTAAGGATGGGAAGCACCCGTTTTATAAACAATAAATAAATGTGCTTCATATACCCTTATGTGTTTTCATTTAGGCTGTATTATAACGTAGGAATGTACACAGCATTTCAGTGTCAACAAAGGTAGGCCTGTCAGATTCTGATCACCTAATTGTAGTTAGTAAGCGGTTGACAAGTTGTTTCTAGATATCTTGTACACCTGTCTTAAAATGTAAGGGATACTGGAGCTTGGTTGGGGTGGTGGGACGGCTCGCAGCGAGCACCGGAAAATTTTCCTTATTTTCAAATCCAAAACTTGTCAGGTATGGTGCTGGAGCTAATCGCGGCCATTCAAGTCTATGTAAACTGCTCCACCAGAAGCGGTTCGGCTCGGCGCTCCGCTAAAAATACGTGCCGGGTCTATTTTTTGACGGACGCCGCGCGATGAAGCATCAATTTACACAGACCAAATGAGTCAGACAGGAAGCCAGGCGCAGAAAAGACGAGAGTATACGGTCAATTTTCAAAATCAAAACACCCATGAAAACTCCGGAGCGTATTTCACATCGCTACAACATGACGTCAAAGTTTGTGGACCCCGGCAGGTAGCGAAATCTTTTCTTTGTTGATGTCTTTTTACCTCCAGTGTTTCTGCACATTATCGCGTGACATCATGATCTCGCAACCCGTCAATTCCAGCCGCTCGCGTGCGCGCCGCTATAGATGCGCTTCCAGTGGACATTGACTCCCGGCACAGGATGGAGGAGTCCGTGCCACGGCCGTACGATGCACGCAACGGATCCAGTGTACACCCGGGGTTATGGTATTCCCTTTCGTCCCTCCCCCATATAGGAATAGATGAAGTGGTGCAGTTTGCATTAACATGACATGTTTCAGTAATCTCATGGTAAGTAGTATTTCTTAAGTTTCACCACGCTGTTCTCTTCTGCTCATGGTGTTTGCTGACATGGCTACAACATGGTTAGATTGACTAAAACATTGCCTAAACTTCCCATACCAAAGTATGGCTAGGTCGGAAACTTTTGTTTTTCCTTTCAGGCGTGCAGGGATACCATTTCAAGATTGTTCACCTACGGAAAGCTAGGAAACCTAATGATGTTGCGTGTCTCTCCATATCTCAATGTACGTTCATGTCTTACCCAATGTACAGTTTCTCTATTTACACTATGTACGAGTATGTACACCTCTTTTTACATCCAACCATCGAACACAGCCTCATTTCGCCATACATGAAAAATCTACTTAAGCTTCCACTTTTCGATAGAAACACATACTTCCTACGGGCACTGCACTAGTCTATCTATAAAGCAAGAAATCTCTGTCTGTCAGTCTGTGTGTCTGTGTGTCTGTGGCTCGCATATCTCTCTATTTGTCAGATCAACCTGACCCACTGCGCAATGAGACGTTTAAATGACGTATATTTAACGTAATTTTTCGACGTCCAAATCAGGTCTCCTGAAGGTGCAGAATGAAAGTTTTTATTACGTCTTTTTCGGACGTGCAAATTCTGTCGAAATTGCACGTCGGAATCAGGTCTTCTGGAGGTGCAGAATGAAAGTTTTTATTACGTCTTTTTCTGACGTGGTCTACACGTCCGACCATGACGTCCACATGACCTTTATATTACATTTGAACAACACCTGATCAACACAATTTCAACGTCCACAGGACATCGAGACAAGATGTCCTGATTACATCATAATCACACCATCCATCCAAGCATTTTGTTTTGTTTGACGAGCCTACCTTTTACCTTTCATCAAATTGGGTTAAACCTAAAAAGGAGACAGTTATGCATAGAGGTTTTTATATAAAATCACAACTTGCCGCCTAAGAAAATTGGCCAATTCCAATATTGAATCACTTCTATAATTATAATTTTGAAACTTTACAGCACCTAAAACCTGTCAGTTTAAGCTATACATAATGCAGAAATAGCATATTGTAATTAAAATTGCCACTAAGGTTGTACAAAAAAAGCATTTTGTTGATTGTAGCACAGAATGATAAAATGATAGCGATTTAAGCGTATGGACTGTGTGAATACAGTTACATGGCTTTCCAAAATTTAGAACTTTCCTCCAAAGGGTTCTAGACTGCCATTCAGGAAAAAAGAGAACAAAGAATTCTCAGAAAACAATTTACATACACATGACCAACTCTTTCCACAAACTGTTTACATTTATTTAAATCTACTTAACATTGATTTTTTTTTAAAAACTATTAACCCAAACATTTAAAACTGTTCAAGAGTACAACTACTTAAAACTACTAACAGACTAAATAAGTATTTCCATATATTTACACAAACAACTTACAACTATAAAACTATTCAAACTATTGAACTCTTAACAATTTATTTAACATAAATTCTGGGACTAGGGATTATCCCGGCCTTCCCTCCTTGCTGGCGCATGTTTCAGATGGTCAGCAACGCCCTCTCAGTGGCGTTGGCCTGAGCCTTCATGACAGCATCTAGAGGAAAAGTAAAGACGTGCATAGTCATCATTTCTCTGTAACACCAATTTTATCAAAACAGAACACATTTAGCCAAATTTAAAGGATTAAAAGATGGGCTGTTTTTCGTCGACAACATGAAATACTGAATGGTCTTACCTAACACAGCCGTGTAGCACTTTGTTTTTTCGAAGGCCATCTTTTCTTGTTTTCCCTTTCCTTTAAGGTTAAACTTTTTCCATCAAGCCATTGGTAAGGAGCCTAGAACTTAATTGTATACATTTGAGTGATATATTGGGTATTTTAATTTGACCAAAAAAAAATAATAATAAAATAAATCAGTTCCCCCAGGGTATTCTTCCATTTTAATCCAGCCCCAACACATCTTAATCTCATATTATATCTATATAGCAATTCAAACGACAGCTACTGTACATGGATAAAATAAGACAAATTAAAAAGTCATGGCAAAAAGCAAGAAGAGCCAACCTCAGCCCATGGGGTGTTTCAAACTTGTAATATCAGGAAAATATCATTGAATCAGGGTTCAGTCAATAAAAAGCTACAGGTAGTTTTGCCTTTTAACTAGAAAAAATACAACAAATATTTCACATCACACAAGTAGATTCAAATTTATTCCAATTTTGTGTTGAAACATACCTGTCAAGAACTTTGTGGACACAGTCCTTTGTGTCCCTCCCCCCAATCCTTGATAGTTGCAGAACCTGGAAAAGGTGAGAAGTCTATATTAAAATTTTCCCTGAGATATCAAAGACAACATTAGAATGGGTAGAGTGGTGTTCTTATAACCTAACTAATCTTTGCTAATCTTATAGAATTTACAAGGGCATTAAAAGCCTCTTCATCAGTGAGGCGCTGTTCTTATCTTTGGAAGTCCTCCATAGTGTCCATCGTCTCCACCCTGGCTGAGGGAGCGGATGAAGAAGCCATTTCGCCTTGTCCAATTCGCCTGACCTCACTTCTGATATCAATCAGAAGGTTTAGAACCCTCCTCTGATACACTGAAAGGGTAAACCAAAAAAAAATTATGATAAGTAAATCACATCTATAATTGAAGAGCAGTCTCAGAAAAATATAAAATGTTCCCATCAGTTCACTTGACCTGGACTTAGAATTTACCTCCTGTTGGCAACGGAAACGTGTGCCGCGCTTGTACTGTGTCCCCACCTGTAAAATGAAAAAGTTTATCAGGCGGATACTTTTGCATTAGTTTCTTCTCATAAATTTAGGATCATCTGCCAGAATTACTGTATAAAAGTGCAATGGAGTCAAACTTCTTATGCACGTGGTTAAGTACTTTGTTAACTTTGATAAACAAACACTTAGATAAGAGGAACTTTATAACTCACCATTACTTGAGCTCTTGCTGCGCTCAGTGTTGCCAACTCCCTAATAAGGAAAGTAGCTATTGGCTGTCCTGAAAGTCGCTAGAAGTCGCTAGATGACGTCATCGCCTAATTTGCATAATTGGCAATTTGCATGTGGCGGCTTTGCGCATGCGCGATTCATTTGCAGTCTGGACGCGGAATAGTGTGGGTCTCCTCTCTGCTCTGACTGCAGCTGGGAGTGCTGCATGAAATTGACCGCCGGTGAGTGCTTTGGGACGGGGGAGGGGCTCACAGCAGCACCCGCTGCTCAATCGTTGAGGACAGTAACTGCAGAACGATACGCGCTTTCACATCAGAGTCTTCAAAACACCAGAAAAAGTCGCTAGATTTGTCGCTAGTCGCTTTTGACAAAAAAAGTCACCAAGAGGGTTTGAAAAGTCGCCAGATTTAGCGAGAAAGTCGCCAAGTTGGCAACACTGGCTGCGCTGCTGTCTCCCCTGGGCCGATCGCAAGCCACCAGGTGATCTGCTTCTGGACCTAGGGCATTTCACACAGAACAAGAAAAACCCCTACTGATGTTTCCAAAATTTTGCCAGTCACATGCTTCCCTTTTAAACGATATTTCAGCAGCCCTACACACAGATAATCTAACCCAAACTATAGATTACACATATATGATCTGAAGACCAAATGGCAGAGATTAGTTGATACAACACAACATATTAGTTGATACAATATGATATAAGATGGCGATGCAACATGGCGGCGGCGTATTGGGTGCACCTCCACCTAGCTTAGCCTAAGTATTTCTGAACAACTTATCAAAGGTACGAAAAAGCTTTGACTTGAATGCGATTATGATTTGACTTCAGTAAAATACGTTTTTATGAAAGCAATATTTGATTTTTGATAATAAAAAGCCCAATAAGTTACATACTGGGGCTTTAAATACAACACAAAAAATGTAAATACGGAAGAAATTGCTCATTACCTTGTTAGGTTGTGGCTTCTCTACGAAGCAACTGAACGAACACCAAGTCCAGGCAGGGGGTACACACCAACAAAGAAAAGAACAATACTAAAATTACATTAATGAAACTAACAGTGTTTCCGCTACATTCATTTAGGAGCGGAGGCCCTCCGCTCCTAAATCCTAGCCGCCAGTCCGTTGAATTTATTTATTTTTTTTAAATTTAAATTTAGTTTTGCAGTTGTGATTACATTAAAACTATCCATCAAAACTCGTTCATGCACAACACTGGAGCAGACTTCTCATTCCTGACACAACAATCCGCAATAAATGACACATTTCAGAAAGCGTGCTGTGCGCAAAAGGACTGCACAGCGTATTTTGACACAAAAATGCCTTATGATATAGTTACCATTATAACTGCATTCACGTTATACTGCTCACCAAGCTCTGCGCAAGAAGCACACCTGCCTGTCCACCTTGACGGAGACACACGCTGCTCCCTCACTCTCTTGATCGCCCACTCACTCCGCTAGCTTACCAATAGCTGTAAGCCTGGAGCTAAAACAGTAATACTCCCTAAAAATATGAGTACATCTCTCCGACACAAATGCTAAGAAACCTTTCTGTCCACATTCTGCAAGGCACAGCTACCAACACAGGTTTTTTAAGACTGTCTCACCTCACTACCAAGAGCCCTGCCGCTCGGCGAGTCTCTACAAGCCTGACACCGCCACTCCACACCCGGCCAAAAGATATCACAGGCATTTCAAAAGACTCTATATCGCTAAAATACCACAAATACCACAACACGCTGAATAGTATGCTGCATTCGGTGAAGGCTGTTAAACAGTAATTCAAAAAAACTGAATTTTCAAATTCAACAGTTGCTATAAGCTACTAACGTTGTTAATTGACTAGCTCGTTAGCTAGCTAACTACCATGTGCTCAAATATTGCTAACATTTTGCAAGTCATATACAGAAACATCATCAATATCACTTTCTAACCATATGCCTACGTTCCAACATCACAGACCGCATAAAAAAAATATACTTACTCGGATAATTAGTCAGATGTGGCACGATGCTTATCCACACATTGGCATCTCCAAATTGCAGACGCTGCCACTATGTCGTTCTCGTCACCTTGATGAAGCCAGCTTCTGAGCATGCGCAATGTCTGGCCTATGGAAACTCATCTAGGACAATCTTAGTGTGTACGGTTTGGATTGTGCGATTCACTCAGCGCTGTTACGTTGTATTTATTCAGCTGGCTTTTTTGGCTTTAACAAGTCTCCAGTTTAAGTTAAACCTACTAAGGTGGCCTAGATTTTGAAACCTAACACAGACATGTTAATTAAATATTGGATAGGTGCATTTATTTCATTCAACAACTCACAAATTTCACTTTTTTGAGTGTAGATGTGGTCCTTGACAGACGTCCAGAGGAGGTACATATGTGAACGTCAGAAGCCCTGAGCCTATTTTATAGGCCACATCTCGAAATTGTATACCCATAATTAAATGAGTATATCTCTGCAACCACAAGGTCTATTTGAATACTTTTGGTTTTATAGTAAAGGGAACACTTGTGAGATTTGTTGAGATGTGTAAATATCAGTATATATGTTACTGGTGAAGAGTGAGTGAAGATGGAACACAGCACATATGAAAACATGTCAGGTTCGCCTAGAAAAAAAGGATGAGTATCCCTTTGAAAATGATGCAGCTGTAGCTCTAATCCTCTTTCAAATCATAGAACAATATGTGGACAGTATGGGTGCAAAGTTTGATTCTGATAAAGTGAAGCAGAAGAAAATCAGAGAGGTTTTAGCACAGACAGTTCAGGCGAGATCTCCAAAATGGCCATTTAGGCACAGTTTGGCACCATGTGTGCCATTTGATTTTTATTATGTACAAGACCATATATTTCATTGTTTTATGACTAATTGTGTTCAAAGCATCCAAAAACAACCGTTTTGGGTCTCCCAGGAGAGACCTCACACAGTAACAGCCTGCTGAACTCAGATACAGCATGTTACATTGTCCACTCGAGGGGTGCGCAGACCTCTATCTCCTCAACGGATTGGTCGATATGAGTGAATGACACCTCATTCGATTCGTTAGAGCCAATAGAATGAAGCTATACCCACCAGAGTTAGATTGACAGCACTGTCAGCCAATCAGAGTCAGCGGAACGCCGTCGTGGGGGAGGGGCAGGCTGCTGCATAGGGAGATTGTAACGCTTCCCCCCGGGTCCTAAAGTCCGTCAGAAACGCCCGGACACATTTGAATGCAACACAAGGAGTGGGACTAACAGAAACGAGTGTGGATTCACCGATAAAATAAACTTTTCACGGCAAAACAACAAAGGTAAGAGAGATGTTATAACTATCGTTTGGCTGTTGTTGTTATTCTTTGGCCTCTGTCTCTCACATGCTTCGGTGTAGAGTGCTTTGGCGCATACGTGCGGAAAGTGTAGAGTCTCAGCTTTCATTCGAGGTATATGTCGTGTGTTATGAATGAAGTGCCGTGGAGCTGTAGCCAGAAATGTGGCGAGTGGGTTGACGCATCGGTGCTGACATGTAGTCATTCATTTAGCTGTTATTTGAGTTGTGTTTGGAGCATGTAAAAGCGGTTTATATAGCCGTGTAGCCCAGGTTCCGCTGTGTAATTTGATGTGCATCATCACTATAGTCTTTCACTGTTCCATATGTTGTATGTGAAGTGGTGATGTCTGAGCACGAGAGTCCCCCAGTTGGGGGACCTTCAGGCTTAACAGGTTAACGTCTAAAAGAGGTCCAATAATGACGTCTAAATCTTGGATTTATTTTGCACGTTGCTTTAACGTCTAGACTTGGTACTTGATGAACCACACGCACACGTCCAGATGAGGTACAACTTTGAACGTCAGGTCCATGTCTAAAAAAAAGTCCAATAATGACGTCTAAATATTGGTTCTATTTTGCACGTTCTGCTGATGTCTAGATTTTGGCCTTTGCGGACGTCCAGATGAGGTACATATGTGAACGTCAGATTAACGTCTAAAAGAGGTCCAATAATGACGTCTAAATCTTGGATCCATTTTGCACGTCGCATTAACGTCAAGATCTGGTCCTCAGATGACGTCCAAATTCTGAACGTCATTACGACGTCTAAAAAAGGTCCAATTTAGACGTCAAATCTCTAACCTATTTTGCACGTCACACTGACGTCTAGATGTGGTCTTCGACGGACCGACCCAATACTGACATGATCTGCACGTCTCTCCGACGTCTGATGTTTGGTGGGGAGCTTTCGGATATGGCTTGCGCATGGCACGATGGTGTGCATTCTTGATTTTGAAGTTTTTTGGATTCATATTCACAACGTTATCATTAAAAGTTAAAATCCCATAGACCTCCGTGTAACCAATCAGCCTATCGCGCTCTCGCTCGCAGCTGTAGCCATGCCTCACGGCATAAAAGATCAAAGTCTCCTACTGCTATACTGCTCTGCGTCACCCAAAACTTTGCACAGGCTTACCCCGGATGTCCACTGGATCCGTCAAGTGGGCGATTCAGCCACGGCGCAGGTGTTGGAGCTAATCGAGGCCATTCAAGTCAATGTAAACTGCTCCACCAGAAGCGGCTCGGCGCTCCGCTCCGCTAAAAATACGCGCCGGGTCTATTTTTTGACGGACGCCGCGCGACGAAGTGTCAATTTCCACAGACCAAATCAGTCAAACAGGAAGTCAGGCGCAGAGAAGACGAGAGTATCTGGTCAAATTTCTAAATAAAACACCCATGAAAACTCCGGAGCATATTTCACATTGCTACAACAACATGACGTCAAAGTTTGTGGCCCCCGGCAGGTAGAGAAATCTTTTCTTTATTTGTTTCTTTTGTTGCCGCTATAGATACGCTTCCAGTGGACATTGACTCCCGGCACAGGACGGAGGAGTCCGTGCCACGGCCGGACTGCGCATGCAATAGATCCAGTATACACCCGGGGTTATGGCACCCCCCCCATATAGGAATAGATGAAGTGGTGCAGTTTGCATTAACATGACATGTTTCAGTAATCTCATGGGTAAGTAGTATTTCTTAAGTTTCACCATGCTGTTCTCATCTGCTCATGGTGTTTGCTGACATGGCTACAACATGGTTAGATTGACTAAAACATTGCCTAAACTTCCCATACCAAAGTATGGCTAGGTCAGAAACGTTTGTTTTTCCTTTCAGGCGTGCAGGGTTACGTGCTTGCTAGCTACCATTTCAAGATTGTTCGCCTACAGAAAGCTAGGAAACCTAATGATATTGCGTGTCTCTCCATATCTCAACGTACGTTCATGTCTTACCCAATGTACAGTTTCTCTATTAACACTATGTACGAGTACGTACACCTCTTTTTTACATCCAACAATCGAACACAGCCTCATTTGGCCATACATGAAAAATCTACTTAAGCTTCCACTTTTCTATAGAAAAGCATACTTCCTACAGGCACTGCACTAGTATATCTTGATATTTTGAAATCTCCTCTAATTTACTGTAGACTCCTAAAATGGTGAACTACAGTTATAATAAAGTTAAATAATATAAATACTGTTATATAATAATATTAAATAAAGTACTGTTATATCAAGTTAAATTACATAGTGTTATAATAAAATAAATCAAAGTGGAGACACTGGTGCTTTTATTTTGAAGCACCCTGCTAATCTCAGGCCAGAAGCATAGGCGGTTCCAGGGGGGTGGCAGCTGCCACCCTAGAAAAATGCCTTGCTACCCTAGTTACCCCCCTAATTGTATGCAGTGAAGTATTATAAATATCGTTTTTAAAAACGTTGATGATAAATGTTGCGAATATAGTTGATGTTTTACGAACCAGTTCAGAATTCACTCATCCCCGCCAACCCTCTAAATGAAGAAAAAATGGTTGCGCCCACTATGTGCACCCACCCACCATGCGTGCTCTAGGCTCTACCTCAAACCGCGAGGCTCAGGTCGAGTCTGGCTGGACGGTGCCTGTTCCTCCCACCAGTCCACTGGCAGTGACAGTCTGGTAAGTTCCCGTTGCTCTATGTTGAAAATGTTCTTACAAGTTTGACAGTGTGAAATATATCTGATAGTAGTGCTCAACCACATGACTGTTGTAATTTAAGAGGTAGTGTTATTGTAAACTCTTCCGTGTAACGTTACTTACTGAAGCATGGTATCTAGCTAGAAAGTAACATTTGCTATTTAACGTTAGTTAAATGACATGACCCAGGTTTCCTCAAAACATGCAGTGGGCTGCTGTTTTATTCATCAATAGTTGCCACTAACGTTAAAAGAAAAAGCACAGAGAAAGCTAGTGCTAGCTGAGCTAACAGGTTGCAACAGCAGTTGTGAAGCTACTAGCTAGCTAGCTAGCAGATGTGTCGTGTGTGTGGTCAGTGGGTGTGTGCGTGTGTGCGTGCACGTGCACTCTCTCTCTCCGATACGTATTAACCATTGATCTTTTAATAATTCACAGAGTGCTGGGTTGCAGTTGCAGTTCTTCCCTCTGGTGTGGTCGAGCCAATACAGATCTGAGACCTGTCTGGGTGTGACTGTAAGTCTGAGTCTGAATGATTTTATGATTTATAAAAAAAAATCTTGAAATTGAAATTTATTTACACAGTATTTACTTTCAAAAAGTTCTAAGTGTTTTACAATAAACAACAACAAAAACAGAGGGAAACAATAAAAACTGAAAGAATAGTGATATAACGGCCTATGGACACGGTTTATTTTCCTTTTAACATCTTAAAAATGGCTGCTGTGACTTTTCAAACTGTGTGAACTGCTAGAATATTATGCATGATGCTGACATGTAAGGGACCTGAGCTGTAGTTAAAATATTTGATTACCTCTTGTAAGATTATATAAGATTGTTTGGATTTCATATGAAATGGAAAAATAAATATTAAGACAAAAAAGATCCTAATTGTATGTTTTTATTTCATTAGTTATGTTAGGCTGTTTAGCGTTAAAGTTGATTTTACACTGTCTTATTTGATTCACGTGCATAAAAATCACCAATGAATGCAGAAAATGAGATCTCTGAATTTGAAATGTGTTTTGGGGAGATAACCTCTGCCCCCTCAGCCAGAATGTCATGCCACCCTTTCGCCACCCCAGGTAAAACTTGCTAGAACTGCCAGTGGCCAGAAGTGTTGATATTTTTGCTGTAAACCTGAAGCTCCTGGTCAACAGCTGTTGTTAGCAGTTAACGTAAAGGTAAACTGTTACCGCAGCGCTATTAAATGTGACTGCTAATTCACAGTGAGCAGGGAACAAACTTATAGCTCTCTGGTTTATATGTAAACGCTGTTTCCAAGTCACACTGGTGCTCCATGGTCACAAAACATGACTAAACAGTAGCAACCTGGAGCCCTGTAGATTGAGATTGTTGCATATTTTTGCTTCTTTTTTGGAGAGCCATTGAAGAGAGTGAGAGGACCAAATTGCCAATGCAATTCTGATGCTGGTGACTTAAAAAAATGATATGACAATTTTCAGTGTTGGCTATACAGTCATTTTATTTATTTTTTTATTTTTCACCTTTATTTGACAGGACAGTTGGAGGAGAAGAGAGAGAGGGGATGACATGCAGCTAAGGCCTATGGGCTGGAATCAAACCCACTGCCACTGTGGTAAATACATTGCCTTTTTCAGGCCATGTCCACATGGAGACGCGTCTTTTTGAAACCGCCAAAGAAAATGATCGGATTGCAATAGTGTTCCGTAAACACGGAGCCGGCTTTGAAAATGCAGGCGTAAAGATGAAGCCGGTTCAAGCCACTGAAACCGCATAAAAAGCCTGCAGTATAAATGCCATCCAGGAGATGGCGTGCCATTAAAAACCGGAGCATACAGCTCTGAACCAGAGAAGAAGATGCAGAGCATGCAAAAAAGCCTGCGCGGTGTATACAAACAGAAGAAGAAGAACCAGCACAAGCACAACAAGAAGATGGCCAAAACAAATTCCAACACACAAGGGAAAACGGAGACTTTGGTTTGGACAGATGATGAAGTCGAGCTGCTGCTCCGAGTCACGCTGGATTACAAAGCCAGTAAACTTCAACAACACGTTGACTGGGAGCCGTGTTAGTCGAAGTACGCCGATATAATGGACTTGTTTCAGGCACAGTATGCAAAACAGACAGAGAAAGATTTCCCGCACAACGTTATCAGCATATCAAAATCTCAGATCACCGCCAAATTAAAAAAAATATCCGCATGAAGTACAGACAAGCAGTGGACACCGGGCACCGGAGTGGCCAGGGATGAGTGGTCACTTATCTGTCCTACGGACAGTCATTGTGATTAGCACATTTCCAGTAATTATAATAATAATAAAAAAAATACTGCTTGAGAGGTTGTTGTCGTTGTCGTGTTTATTTTCACTAGACACACAATTCACACACTTTTAAACTAGCAGTATACTGTACAGGTCATATTTGGAGAATGCACAAAGCTTTAAGACCAGCTGGTGTTTTGGTCAGTCATGTTGGCCAGTCTTTACGGGTCAAGATACTTTGTAAGCACTCTCACTCGCTACATCAGAAAATAAACTAAGCAACACACTGTGAAATATGTATTTAGTCATTAGGGCTAAGAATGTGTTACTGATTTACCCTACTTCCTTTATATCATATTAAAACATGAATGTCTTTTCCTCCTACTTTATATTACTATGACTGAAGTCTGCTGCTAAATTCAGCTTCATGTTTCACTCACAACAGTTTTTAATAAATCACAAGTTATAAAAACATGTAAACTGAGTGGTTAACGCAGACGTGCGGAGGATTAGCTGGGAAACATCCCATTTATTCACTTTACATGGAGTTACAGTTAATACTGAATGATGAGTTAGTATCTCTTAAGTCATCAGAATTCAGAAATCATCTTTAGAAGGAGTTTACCTTAAGCTAGCTCGGGACATGTTAACGCTAACAATATTTTAACGGAGCAAGGCGAGCTAATTGCTAGCATGCTGGGTTGCTTTGAGATGGCTGTCAGAGATGGCAGAGGTATGATCACATGATCCTGTTTGAGCTATAACAGGTGGTGTGTTCCACCTTTTATTTTCCAGTTGAAGAATAGAGTACTCTAAACAAACTGTAGCGTAAACAGTTGTTTATTGCTGTTTGTAATCCGCCACTGTTGGTGTTGTGATGGGACGGCTTCCTGCTGGGGTTAAGTCAGAGGTTAGAGAGGTGGGGCTATGACATCATCACCGGCCAAAAGTTGCGTATTGGCCGTACACACGAAGGCGTCTTCAGATTTATCCACTCTGGAACCCGGTTTCAAAAAGATGCGGTTTCGCCCCCCCTAAAACGCCGGCTTCATGTGGACGAAAGGCTGAACCGCATAAGAACTTTGGCGTATTCACCCTGACACGGCTTTGTGTGGACGGGCCCTAAATCGGATGCCTGCCCTACCTGCTGAGCTATTGGGCACCACGATAGTCATTTTATACATCCCACATGGAATAAGCCATGATATCATCTCTACTATACAGACAAGTACTTTGAGGGAAAAAAATGTAATCCAATGAGAATAAAATTGGAATTTAATGATAATAAGGTCAGAATAATAAAAAAATAAATTAATTAATTAATTTAAAAATCTGCCTGCTATGTCATCTCCTGTGAATTCCATTATTCAGAGCACCTGACAGAGAAACTAAAGCCTCTAGATGAGACAAAGTTCAGGGAAGCGTCTGTGCACTGCTCTTCACTGTAACATATACACAATATATAGTAAGGTAGAATGATGGATCACTCCAAAATTTCTCTTGACAGGAAATCTCTTGACAACAGTTGTCTATAAGAGAGCATTGCAAATAAATCAAAGTTACATTCTAATGCATTTAGTTGGCTGACACTTTCATCCAAAGCAACCTCAAAAAAATGCATTCAACCATGTGGATAAAACCCCCAGATTGCAAGAATCATGCAAGTATCAAATATGCTGAACTACTCCTACATAAAGAAACCATAAGAGATAGAGTTCTTTTTTTTTTTTTTTGAAGATTATGTTTTTGGCCTCTGTGCCTTTATGGGGAGAGAGACAGAGCAGGGTATGACATGCAGCAAAGGGGCGCAGGCCGGACTCGAACCTGAGGCTGCTGCAGTGGGGACTCACTTCAGCACATGGGGCACCAGCACTATCCACTAAGCTACCGACACCCCAAGTTCTTGTTTCAATGGGCCAAGGTGCAATCTGAACAGGTTTTCAAGTTTTCAGTCTTCCACAGAAGACATGTCACATTGCTACTGTCCTGATGTCAATGGGGAGTACATTCCACCATTGTGGAGCAAGGAGGGCCAACAGTTGTGATTTTGTTGAGCAGCAGCTGGGCCTCTCGTAGTGAGGGAGTACGAAGTACTAGCAGGACTGAGGGGTGTATGATTTGAACATGTCTTGGATGAGGGGTGAACCTGAGCCATTAATAGCAAGATGGGAAAGTACCAGTGTCTTCAGTCGGATCTGAGCAGCCACCAGCAATCAGTGCAGGATGAGCTCCAGAGATTGTATAGCACATGCAGGCACTTCAGCCCAGACTGAGTTATCCAGGCACATAAAATAAAAGCATAGAAGTCTAAGTTTTAAATATACTTTTTAAACTGTTGCTTGTTTACATATCCAACAGATGAAGAGTATCATTACCATTTGGAGTTGTTGACCAATAGGCCTATATAAGTCCTATTCACTTTCTTAGCTCTGTTTTTGGTCTCCACCAGCTGTGTAGGGAACTCTTGCATCAGCGCGCTGTATGCTAACTGAATACTGGCTAATGCAGCCTCAGTATTGATAAAAAGGGGACATCAAAGCAGCAAGAGTAATAATACATAGTAATTGGAACATTAGAACAAAACACAACTAACACAAAGAAGATGACGAACACGATTTACAGTGTGAATGGGCCACACTCTCCACATAGGTAAAACATATCACCTTTTAAGTGCTGTTGTTATCTCAAAAACTGCCCTTCAATGTGCTCATATCGCCTTGACCATGCCACAGAGCTCCACAAATGGATCAAAGGAATGAGCTGCTGCAAGGAGAAAAACGCTAACTGTCATTGTCAGCCATTTCATTTTAATTGCATGGATTATGGAGCTCGTTTCCAAAGCTAATGTTTCTTGTTTCATTGCCTTTTCAAGTTCCACCCTGGTTTATTACTCTCTCTCTCTCTCTCTCTCTCTCTCTCTCTGCTTCTCTTTGCAGTGAAAGGCCAATTCATTTCCTTCATGCCTTCATCTGAATCACATGGTTCTTTTCATTTACTCCAAGGCAAATGCCCAAATGGGAAATGCAAAAGTGCTTATCATCACTGACTAGAATTCATCATAGAAGAACAGAGCAGTTCATGGCAGAGACTGCAGAAGCAGCTCCACACAGAATAGAAAGGAATCATTTACTTTGGGTGACAATTGGTTATCAGGACATATCTTGTTCCTATTAAAACTGAGATGAAATGATTACGGAAAATTGTATTCTTATAAACCCTGTGCCAACTGTTTTGTCAGTTGTATCACATATTTCATTGTTTTGCTTTATTATCTGGTTTAGGCCCTGTGTCCACATGTTGGTTTTCTTCAGCAGAAAAGCAGTGGCATGATGATGGGGAGTGTTTTATCCCAGTGTTTCATCAAAAAGCACTCTCTGCGCTTTTTTAAATGATGTGCTACATGTGGGTTTTTTGAGGGGCTTTTATTGCCTGTATTACAGTGCAGCTAGAGACAGGAGAGGGGAAGAGAGCAAGGGGCTGCAGGATGGAATTGAACCTGGGCCACTGCAAAGGAATCAGCCTACATGGGTTTGACACACTACTTGCTGAGCTAGAGGCTGACACAATTTTGTTCTACGACAACAATTTCTTGTCACTAATACACAGTTAACGACAAGCTTACAAAGCGTATGATGATAAAAACACAACACTCACCAGCAACATCCAGTGTCCATTTGAATTTAGAACTGCCTCAGACCATACATATGCACAAATGATAAAGGCCCAGCTGCCTCAGAAAATGCATACACGCACCTTTTAACTAAATGCGTAACATATTAAAACAGCCATTATTTAAAAGGTTTTAATAGACAGTACTTAACACTGTTAATTTATTAATGCATTGGTCAAATGCATTGCATAACTATGAAATCAACTATAACTATAATTGGTAATCTATTAATAGGCATGCAGGGTATATAAAAGATTCAGAGCTACCTCCAAGCAGGTGTTAAAGGGCACATATTATATGCCATTTCACCAAGTTTTTATAGTTTATAGAGGTCCCCAAAACATGTCATTGAAGTTTCTCGCTAAAAATCAACTCCAGTCCTGGATTTGACCATGCCTATAAACCCCTCTGTTTCAGCACTGTTGCAATGTTGTTTCTGTGTCTGTAGCTTTAAATGCAAATTAACTGAAAGGGGTTGTGGCTTGAGCTGAGCCTTCTGGGCCAGCAGTGGGCTCTAATGTTTATGGTGGTCACATAGATACGGCCTGTGTTGGAAGAGCCTTAGTTTTTATGCAGTCTTCCTTTACTTCAGTGGGCATAATTTTACAATGGTAATAACACACCACAAATGTAGTAGCACACCCCCATATAAATTGGTTTAAATGACTTGATTTGATTTGCATTGGTTTTCCATCAGCAGATAGTGCATGTTGGACATGAATTTACAGGAGTAATTCATTTAGAAACTTTAAATTTATTGACATCAAATGAAGTGCGTGATTAAAAAAAAAAAAAAAAGACTGTAGGATTCACCAAATCCATATAAGAGAGTGTGATACACACTAGAGATTAATGTTTTAAATGCTAAATATCCTGTCTAATTGTTTTCATAGTTACAGGTATCTAGCCTACAGGAGTTTCACGAGCTGGTGCTGAAGCTTCCTTGGTCACAGAACTCGGGTAGTCATTCCAGCCTGTGTGGTCCTAGCTAACACCAAACCCTAACCCTAACCCATGGGTTTTAGGCTACCCCTCGATTGAACCAGGTCACATAGCTGGCTATGACATCCTCCTTGTCAGGCTGCTCGAACTGTACAGTGAGGTCCTCTTGAATAGGGATGGCCAAAACGGCATCTGTGTACAGTGTTGGGCCAACAAAGGCCTTTTCAAAGATGAGGTCCACCATGTCAGCCACATGCCCTGTTTGATAAAACACAAAGATTTAGTTTACATTTTTAAATGTTGTTTCTTAATACCTCCTGACATTGAACACTCTATCTCGTTTATTATTTTTATGTATTTATTTTAATTTTATTTTTTTACAGTTTTTTCTCCTTTTAACTTCACACAACATTGAACACCTGTATATAATTTTTATTTTGTGGGTGGTAGTGGATTGTTTCTCCTCTATATAAAAATATAAATAAACATGTTATGAGCAATTAAACAGCTTCAACTCTCTTCAGCAGTGTGCTTCACTCATTCTCACTCTTCACAATTGGTCTTTCATTCTCATACACACACACACACACACACACACACACACACACACACACACACACACACACTCAGCTGAAACGAATGCTGTAAAAAGCAACAGTCCTTCAATAAAAACTTTTGTCATAGAGGTTACAATGTTCAATTTTTGTCATTTACAGTGCAGTTGAACTGTACTGCATTTTACGGAGAGGATGATCTTTTACAAAGACAATCCTACAATAAATAACAAAAATTAACGTGAGTATAATGTCACAAAATTTAATTTAGCATAAGCCTAAATTACATCAGAAGATCAACATGCATCTGTCTGAAATTCTTTCAACATAATTGTGCTTACAAAAAAACAAACAAACCCAGAAAACAAAACAAAAAGATCAGGAACATAGAGTTTATTGCAGGATTGCTGTATTACAACACGCACTCACAAAGACAGATAGAGTAACTTGAGACAAAACTGTTGCCGCTGTCAAGACTGTGATAGAATAGAATAGAATGGAATAGAATAGAATAGAATAGAAAGAACTTTAACTATCCCTGAAGGGAAATTCAACTGTCCAGCAGCTCATTAAAGGCAAAAAACAACCACACTTCCCCTCATCAAAAACAACACAGCAGTATTAAAATATACATTAAATAAAATACGTTAAAATAAGTGCACATAAAGAAATTAAATTAAAATAAAATTGTCCAGCCAGTTATGGCTAATGTGAGGTGTGTGAGTGTGTGTGTGACTGAATTCAGGAGGTGTTAAACAGTCTTATTGCCGTGGGGACGAAGGATCTCCTGAAACGCTCCATTCTGCAACGCAGTGAGATGAGCCGACTGCTGCAGGTGCTCCTCTGTCACTCCAGGAGGCTGTGGAGAGGGTGTCTGCTATTGTCCATTATAGCTTTCAGTTTTGTTCAATGTGCCCCTCTCCACCACAGTTGTCGGTGGGCCCAGTTTCCTGCTGAGCGCTGAGCCAGCTTTTTTAACCAGCTTGTCCAATGGCTTGCCATGTTTGTCTGTCAAACTGCTTCCCCAACACACTGCAGAGTAGAAAAGTGCACTGGCCACCACTGTGTAATAGAGTGCAGGGTCATAGGTAGTATCTAGCCTTGTGAAGCTGCCACTGAAGAGCTGCCCTCTAATGATTCGTCATCATTGTTGTTGTTGTCGTTGTTCTCTTCCTCCTCCTCCTCCTCCTCCTCCAGATCCAGATGAGATCTCCTTCAAAGTCTCTTTACTGGTGTTGATAAAAAGGAGAGAGAATCTGCAGACGTCGCAACAAATGCCTAACACCAAAATCCTTGCAGGACATAGTAGCCTGGACACCTAGAACCAAATATAACTCTTATTAAGGAAACTCTACATAACACAAACACAGAGCAATATGACATTATACGTTAAAGTATTGAAGCCTCGAAACACTTCAGTGATTATCAAAAGTAAATGTACTCTGGGTGACTACAGACCTGTACTTCTGATGTGAGGCTGTGGATTCCTAAAGGGTAACTGTAGGTTCATCCCATTATTCCTCCTCGGCTTTTCTATCCTCTATCCTCGATCACTTGAGCCGGAAATCGATTGAGACTCACCATCTTGTAGGACATCTTAATTAATTAAATGCACTCAGAGGAGTTTAGGAGTCGAGGAGAGAGGAGAGAGGGAAACAAGGATACATGAGTGCAGCCTTTGCGGAAGTCAAGTTAAAAACTGACCGACACACCCCCTTGATTGGATATCAGTTATTGGTTGGTCAACACAGCGCTACAGCTAATTGGGGGAGTTTCATACTGGAGTGAAGACAGATAAGAGATTAAACTCAAATGCATCACTCCCAAGTTTTATATTTAATTTGTTTTCTGATTTACCATCGAGTTAAAAATCTGAACAAGAAAAGGAGCACAAACAACTTTCTTTACTTATTAGAAATATTGTTTTTTTCAAAATCTGTTATTTCCCTCATCAACTTTTATTATGGATACAATCAGTCAGAAAGCCTGTCTGTTAGCAAACAACACTTTTTACATCACTGACCGTCATTTCCATTCAGTCACACCTGGGGCTGATCATTCCTGAGCATCAGGTCGATGAGTTACAGAATTTAAATTTTCCCTTAAACATTTGGCCTAAAAAAATCATTTCTAGTGTTCAAAGACACCATAATCATATTCTGGGATATTAAATAATGTATTCATAATCAGAATATCAATAAATACAGATGCAAATAATGAAATTATTATTATTAATTATTATTATTATTATATGAGATGGCACCAGTGTGGCTGGCCTGCCATCTGAAACTGTCTGTTTTACTGTTGTTTGTCCTGTTTCTGGCATCTGTCACAAGGACTGTTGACTCTCTTCTGGTCTATGATAGACTGCAGTTACAGTTACAGCATCTGTGGACTGTCTGGTGGAATTTGGCCAGGGAAAACAAAGAAATTTCAGAGCCATTTCAAAGCTTCCATTCATCTCCAAAATTTTAGAGAAAACAGTTCTCACATAATTACAGTGTTTTCTACATGATCACAACATTTTTGACACTTTTCAATCCAGGTTTAAAGCATTTCACAGTACTGAGTCTGCATTGTTTACAATGCAATGGGTTTACAATGATTCAAAGTCATAGTCCCCCCCCCAGACCTAGGCTCATTGCAACCCTATCTCAAACCCCTGGTCTCAAATCTTGGTGTCAAAATGGATAATGCTTTTAAATTTGACAAGCAGATAAATATGTGGTTAGTTCCAGTTTTATCATTTGAGGCTTCTTGCTCATATTAAATCTGTGTTGTCTTTTAATGCTTTTGAATGAGTGATACATGCTTTTCACACGATTGGGTTTAAGCTGGCTTAAACCAGGCCTCTGTTGCACGTTTCCAATTGGTTCAGAATGCTGCGGCACGTCTACTAACCGGAACCCGCAAGTATGACCATATCACTCCAATTCTGGCCTCTCTCCACTGGCTCCCTGTTCGCTTCAGAATTGAATTCAAAATCTTACTGTTAGCTTTCAAATCAATCCATGGTCTGGCGCCTCAGTACCTCTGAGACATTATTCATGCCAAGACTCCCCTAAGGTCACTGCGCTCCTCTGACCAGCTGCAACTTGAGGTCCCTACAACACAATTGGAAACCAGAGGTGACCGTGCTTTTTCGGTTGCAGTACCTAAATTGTGTTCAAAAAAAGGTTCCCGCACACTGTATCACTCTCATTCATCAATTTATTTAGGTGATGTTTCGGTCAGTGTGACCTTCATCAGACATATATAGTACCTAAATTGTGAAATGCACTTCCATCCCATGTCAGATTGGCCCCATTTAAATCTCGTCTAAAAACCCACCTTTACACCTTCGCTTTTAATTCAAACTGAGAGTTTTTGTGGTCTTTTGCCCAGTCTTTTCTGGCTGTTGACTAGATGTTTGTGTCTCTTTGTTTCTATGTTTACGTTTTTAGCTATTTTTGTGCGCTTATTTTGTTCTGTACAGCACTTTGGTAATCCCTGTGATTTGTAAAATGTGCTATATAAATAAAGTGGATTGGACTGGATTGGAAAGGCCTAAATCATATAAACACATTGTGTGACTCTAAGCAGGACACAGTAGAGATTATAAATACAGAACGCAAGTTGTTATTCATGTGTATGTGATTGTTAGACGGACAGAAAACACTGCCGCTCTGCTACTGATAACTGTATCTGTATCTTTATTAACATATGTGTATGGATAAACTCCATTAAAAGTTTCTATAGCTGTTAATAAAGCCTCCTGACAGCAGATCTAGCCATGATCAGTTGCAGCCGTCAACAGACATCGCTTCAAGTGGCGCTTTAGATAAAAGGATGTCTCATTTCTCTAAAGACATATTTCCTCATTTCTTGTCTCCTCGCATCTCATCCTAGCATCTCTTCTCAGCATCTTTTCCCTGTGTCTTGCGAGGGAGGAGCCAAGACCCGAGGAAGAGATGCAAGTGAGGGAAACGTGGATGCAAGACCAGGTATTGGGATGAACCCTGTGTGCCTACAGCATGTGATTCCAGTGGGTCAGTCTGGCATGCAACATCCCTTGTTGCAGCAAACTGTATGGATGCACTTGATGTGCAAGCCTGTATAGAGGAAACAGAGGTTACACCAACATTTTCTCAAATGTGTAGTGATGGCAACAGTTACAAGCAGTGCAAATTTGATCACAACAATGCACTTTATTATATAAAGACATGGATTAACAGAACATTTCACTTCCAGTGTAAATAATGTGGTGACATAAATGTTACCTGTGCAAAAGACAAAAAATGCATCTCCTATCACCTTTCACATATACCCTGTAACTCTGCACTTATCTAGACATTCCCTGCAGGTGCTGTATGTGTGAACATAACTGTTTGTATCAATGCTAAAACAGCCAGCATAAGGGATGAGTCCTACTCTTCCTACTAACTTCTGCCCACCACCACTGTGTTGTTTGTAATCTAATGCGTGATGTTGACATGCATTCACATGCATCAGTGAGACAAGATCATAAACAATGAGTGTGGGCAGGGAGCAGTGGTAGCGAAAAAACATTGAATCAACAACGTTATGATCTGATTGTTTCACGGCAGTCATAAACAAGCCCAAACAGCTACACTATACTCCTCAAAGCCTATGTTTGGTCTGAACACAGCCCTATTGGCTTGACTTTGCAGACAGGTAATGTTACGACACCTTTAAAGTATGATAAACTCAGTAACGTGGTGCCAATCACAATTACACTACGGTAACAAGCATTACATATAATCTGACTTCATAAAAGTACCACGGGCTATATCTATCAAGCAGACTAACAGACGGCAGTAACAGACATACACCTTGGTGGTGACTGTGGATGTAGCATCCATAACAACAGCTAAGCTTAACTTTACTTTGCAATACAAATTTACACAGTGAGCACCGTAGAATGTAGTTACAGGCATCGAAATGACAACTATTGATATAAAGTTAGCTTCAAATAAGGCTGACGTTCACACAGTTTCTCTTGAATGTCCCCTTATATTATTTACTCCAGCATGTTAGTCCATACTGGACACTAATGTTAGCTTCATTAGCTGCCATGCTAATAACACATTCAACAGGCCGGCACGCTGTACACAGTAAAACAACAGAAAAACGTACGACTTTTCTCATTTTTTGACGGGTTTTTAGACAGGCTGGGGACACATGTTTTTGTTAGAAACCCATGGTAAAGTGTATTTTGCATAATATGTGCCCTTTAAAAATTAATTTCTAACCTTGCTGGAAGATATTACAGTCCATGCCTTCAGGAGAGAGCACGTCAGAGACGGACATGAACAGTTTATCAGCTGTTTCTAACCACCTTCACATTCACAGATGCTCACTGATGGTCTGACTCTGGCATGTCTGAGACTTAGTGTGTACGCAGAAACAACTTCACTGCCTTCTCCATGGTACACCTCTGGGCAGACGTATATCGTAATATAACGAAATGGAGGATGGCAGTATGCTAATTGCAGATAATGGGCACGCCCGTGTCAATTTAGGATGATTCTGATTCACCAAGGAACGCACAGTGGTAAGAGCAAAATCAGTAGGTGCGCACGAGTCATGAATCAGAGGGCAATTATGCATGTACACATTTCTATGCACATATTAGTAAATGTGGCCCAGTGACATCAACAGCATCTCTTTGGAAAGTTCAGAGATTTTCAACTAAAAGCACTCAGAGAGGCCACACAAAAAGCCAGAGTACCTGAAAAAAGACACTGGGCACGGCCCTTTTTCTCATGGTGGCCAAGGTAATATGTGCATGCTATGTGAATACACACAGCAAAAATCCCAGTGTATATTGTACTCTTTAAGTGTACATTTAACACCAGTTTCGGTGTCTATATAGGTCCAAGAGTTCGGTGTGCACTGAACACCGTCAAAAGTGTAAAATATATACTCCAAATAAAGAGTTACATTTGAACCCTTACAGTGTGCAATTGTACTCCGTCACTGGTACTTTTAGACACTATTCCAGTGCTTTTCAAAACCTGCAGTGTAAACCTAGAACTCCCAGAGAGTAACAGATATACTCTAAGTAAGTGTTTTATAGAACTTTGTAGAGCTTATCATTTAACACTGTGAGAATGAGAATATACTCTATGACTGGTGTACACCTAACACTTTTAAAGTGAATTATCATCACTTCAAGAATATATAGTCCACACATTATTTTCTTGAAAATATAATATTATCTTTATTATAATATTATAATAAACACATTCACATATTAACAAATGTCTTAACATGCTCAGCAAGAAAACATTGTCTGCCAAAACACAAACAGATACTGTGAATTTGGGAGATACAGCCTTCAAAAATCTGAACCTATCCTTGAAAGCACAATATACGCAGCCTGATAATGTACAACGTGACATCCAGCTGGTGCTGCAGTACTGTCAACAGGTGAAATCTGAAACTGAACCATAAATCAGTTCATACAGCGGACATCAAACACTGCCAAAGTTACGCAGCCACGGTGTGAAATAAGCTTGAAAAAGTTAAAACATTTCCTACACCAATACATGCACAGGTACCACATACTGGTCATCTCTGTCAAAACCATATGTTGTCTGCAGATCGAAACAAGTGCAACTCATGAACTTTCAGCAGGGAAATATTTTCAGAATTACCCTGTCTGACATTGAAAGAATGAAAATGTTCTGCAAAACAAAGTGTCTCAAAATCCTTTGCCAGAAGAAAATAGTCACCATTAAATTCAACCTATCTGACTGAATACTGGCAAATCCTCCTCTGTGTTTGAACAAACCGGAAGGCCTGGGCGATACTCTGTCCCAAAACAAGTAATCCAAGAAGTCACATTAACTTCACTGCATACATCAACCTGCAGTTCTTCAGCAATTATTTCACCATTTTCCAAGGCACTGGCCTGAACAGTTTTCACTGGACCACAGTTGATGCTTTTGAATGGCATAGATTCCCAGTGATATGCCACAGCCATCTGATGTTTTTTGGCTAACGACTTTGTTATATTCTTGAAATTTTTGATAGTACTCTTGAAAAACCTGTGTTTCGCTTCGAACCTCATAGCCCAAACATGAAGAATTGGGCCTATTTTTCGAATGCATCTGGGGTAATGAGTCATGAAGTGATGTTTGGGAATCATTTTGTGATGTGGATAAATCTCTTTGAAAAGTTTGTGATGCTCAACAATGAGATGCTTCAGACATACTGTCATGCCATCAGTGATGACATGAGAAAATATGATGTTCATGATTTGCAGCAGAAGCAGCAAAAGTCTCCAATGAGCATTTCCTTCCTGTACAACATCTCCAAATATCAAGGGCACATTCCGGATCAAGCAAAATGTCTGAATTGCATTGAGACCAATTCCATTTCCAGTCTGCTCTAGGTTGATTCTGGTTGGTCTATTTTTTCGCTCAACAAAGCCATAGTTGTATGAATATATATAAGCAATTTCAGTTAAAATTGCCCCACTCCTTCCAGTATGTCATGCATAAAGTCCACTGCATAGTTATCAGAAACATGAAAGTACTGTAGATCATTGAGAAAACATGTTCGTTTCACTCCAAGTGTTGATGGTAGTGTAGGATCTGCCTTCAAGTCATTGCAATGCTGAGCATGCAGTGTTTTATTGCGGAGTGTTATTCTTGGATCATCATCACTGAAAACTGACTGTGAGGTTTGTTTATCTACCAGACAGAAGTGACAAAAATAGTTTGAGCTGATTCTACATATCCAAGAAGTGAGTGCAAGCCCAAATTGTCCCCAGTCACCTGTGCAATTGTTCCACAAACCGGTCCATTAGAGAAAGGAACTTCCACTCCTGTCCACTCAAGGACTGTCAGATCATTTAAGAGGGGCTCCAAGATAGCATTAAATCCATACTTTTTACATCCTCTGTATGAAAAAGTGCCAAAAGATGAATATTCATAAGCACTGAGTTTACCTTTGAAGAAAGATTTCATCGAATAAAGTATATCTTATGGATCCCATGCTTTGATCCAAGTGGATTTGCCACTTCAAAATCATCATAGAATATCTGTATTTGAAGAGAGTTTGGTTTTTCAGAGAAGAGGGGGTGATTTTTAAAATAACTTCCATCACAGAAATCTTTGTAAAACCCAGTCTTCTCACAAGGCTGCAAAATATGATTATAAATCTCCCTATTGTTGAATATAAACTTCAGTGTTTCCAGTAGAGGAATGTACACAAATTTGTCTGTCACGGGGACCTGATCATATGTGCCAGTTGTTCAATTCCTTCTTGTGTCATACCTCACTCCTAGAGCGACCTCAACAGGTTCTACAAGACCCCATTTCTCACTGAAATGTTTTTTCCATTTTGTCTCAGTGTTCAGTTTGCTGAATGGATTTTCAAGACTCCCAAAATAATCATCAAATTTTGTTCTAACGTCCTCATCATTGGGGAGTAATTTTACAATATCATCTTTGACATTTGAATGCAGTTCCTCTACAAGCTCCTCCACATTTTCAACAATAGTTTTTAATGACATTAGTAGCCACACCTCAGATTTGAAGTTTTGCAGTAAGGGATGCACACATTTCTTGGGTATGTTGCCTGGTCTCATTACAGCTTTGAGAATTCACTGGTTGCTCTGAAATTGTTGACTCAACAGACATTGTTTGCTCATCAGATACAACAACTGACGGAGTCGGAGTGACTGGTTCATTATCAATTTGATCTAGACTTTCAACACTATGCTTGGAGTGGAGATGTTTCCTAAAGCCCGAAAAAGTGCAAAATCTGTGACAGCAACCATTCTGGTCACACACCAGTAGAAACTTCTTCCCAGGATAAAAGGCATGTGAACGTTTGAGATGGTGTAGCAACTGCTGAATGGTGACAAAAGTGGACTTGCAAACAAAGCATCGATACATCACAACATCAGTTTAGGAGCTTTGCCCCAGGTCCTTGACTCTAGGAGTTTCATGAGAGAGCCCGACATCAATATTGTAGATGGTGGTCTGCACGAATGTGTACATGCTGTTTAAAGCCTGAGCATACGAGATGCCAAACACATAATGTGCCTCGAATAATTCATCGAAGGCTGACAGGGAAGACTTGGCCTTGCAGGGAAGGAGCTCACCATCCATTGCGATGTAGATGGTGGATGCTGTTTCTCGTCATGCCAACTGCCAGGATGTAGGGCTGCCTCCGCTTGTCTGGACCAGAGTGCTCATGTAGGCTGCAACCTGACTGTAACATAAGAATCAAAAGTACAACAACATAATACATCCAATTTTTATGGATATGTCAGACAGAAATCTTTAATAGCACAGTTGGAGGATTACTTAAAAATGGATAAGACAATGTATGGACCAGTAAAGCTGACTGGTTAGAAATATGTGCAATTGATTAAATCATGTGCCACGTGTGTTTGTTTACATCAGAACAGCATGTAGTGAGAACAGGAGCCTGGAGGAGAGTAACGTCAGTCCACTACGCAGCGAAAACTGGCACCGTGTTCAGCAGTAGTATAGTGATCCACGGTAGTACCATTGTGTAGAATTTCTCGTTTAGTAGGAACTGTGACGTTTTGGCACCACAGGATACCATGGGAATCGTGCAACACTAATTTATTGCTGTTTGTATTATAACAATTGGCCAAAAGGTGTGTTTGGAATGAGGGTTCCACTCTTGCACATTGGATGGTTTCAAAATGGAAATCAGAACACACTGACCTTATGAAACTTCACTACACGATCCACAGCTTCCCGGATACTGATCTTCACGGTTCCCTTCTTTCCACTTGGTGGCAAAAGGTAGACCAGCAGTAGAACTGCCGCCATGTCACCATCCCAACCTGAGAAGAAGAGAGGAGAGAACCTGATTTCAGTACGAAATGCACCTGATAAATCAATATAAACATCTAAAAGGCTCTTAAAAATAGAAAAAAATATAATCTATCAACACAATGGTGTCACACTAAATACAATAAGACAACATTTGAAAAAAGGGGGCCGGATATACACAGGTTATTCTTTTTTGTCATTTACCTGGGACCTCATCATCCTCGTCAGAGTTCTCGTCTGCAGACTGAATGAGATAGTCGAGCATGGGTGTCTTACTGAGGGTTTTAGCTTGTTCTATTATTTTTGCCTTCAGGGGTGTTCCCCATTTGTCCAAGAGTTTTGACGAAGTCTCTGCCCCAAATAACAGATCAAAGTCTTGCAGAACCTATAGGGGGGAAGCACGTATAGGTGGACTCCATGATGGTGAAAGTATGGGGGAAATGACCAGTTTCATCTAAACAAAGCTGTTTTTGACAGAAAACACATTATCAATATAATGCAGACTTACCCTTCTGTGTCAAGAAACCTCGGGAAAACTGTAAGCACTGTGCTGCATTGCTCAGGATCATGGATCAACATTTGCCTGTACTGGAAGGTTGCTCTCATTTTCATGAAGATCTGTTCTTTGTCTTTGCTGTGCTTCAGTAGAGATATGGCCTCACAACACTGGTCTCCCTCCAGCTGCTGATCTTTTATCACTTCCCTCTCCAACTCTGGTCCGCTGCTCTCTGCGGTTTGAGAGGTCCTTCTCCTGACTCCACTGTTATTGCCAGAACGGAGTCCTCGCTGTGTGTTTTTTAGTTTCCATGCAATGTAGCCCTCATTGCTCTCTGCATCAAAGAAATGCTCCTAAGTTGAAAATAAATAAAAGAAATTTAAGCATGATTAGACACCTACCGAAAGGAAAATGCATCAAAACATTAATCATTTATCATTTACCAACAAGATTTACAACCAAAACATTGCACTAAATACAGTCCAGACTTGGCTGTCAATTTCAAGAATGTTGACTGCCGACTTGCTGCCTGTACACAATAACACCTGTCTATATTACTCATAGGAGACAATAACTTTTATATTGCAATAATTTGAAAAGTTGGGGAACTTCTCAATAAAAAAATTTACTCACATAGCCCTTTTTGGAATAGGGATCTCTTAGGGAAGGGAACAGTGTTACAATCCCCAACGCATATTGTGTTCTCTTGTCCTTTGGTGGAGCACTTCTGTGGGTGTAATGGATAGGTTGCATTGACGGCAAGAAACTCCATTGCATGTTTTTCATGAACAACATGTTTGCAATCAAATACTATGAATATGTCTTTAACTAAATCATGCACCTTGAAGCATTTTACTTACCCATACTTTTCCAACATATCAGCGACAACAATGTTGACAAGTTCACGGCGTGTTTGGTCCTTCATCTGTCCTTTAGTCGCATATTCTGCAAGTATTTTGTCCCCTCCAGGCTTTTGTTCCAGAACTCTCTTGACAAGCTTGAAAACAAGAAAAATAAATAAATAAGATCACCCCCACCCCAAAAATGTGATGTAAAACACATTTACATCATAAGGAGAAGGAATGTACAAAAAACACCACCTCTTTAGCTTGTGAAGAACTGTCATCAACATGCTGACTGTTTGGGGGGTTCAGAATGCAATCATCGATGCGTTGTCTTTTGCGTTGAGGATGCAGGAGAGTCTGAAAAGAGGGAACACATCATTTTAAAAAACACATTTCACATCTGATTTCATTAATTGACCCACACTTTCAAATGAGAAGAGGTGAGAGCATGGGAAGACATGGTGAAACTGTGCATATGCGTCTTTCATTTATATACCATTAATAGACTACAATCAGTTTTGGTGGTTAATGTTGCAACATTTTAGGCAATTTAAGCTATGACAGTCTTCTTGGTGGCAACTAAGTGCTGAGGTCTGTATTCTTATCAGTTGATATTTTCATAAGTAATTGGATTGGTTCTGTAAATAATGAAAAACAAATTCTGCCTAAATGATCAAATTAAATTTACACATGAAATTGGTGAGAACCTTATCAATTGTGTGACTGAAAGCCAATTACAATGGTCAGATATTGATAGTGGAAGCCTGAAATGTACAATTTGATCAAATGACCACTTACCACTGACAGAAGGATTGTCAACAATCGTCCACTGGATGTCAGATTTTTCCTCCAGGATGTCACTGAAGACCTCTTCATCAACCTCTGTTCCAGTGTCATCCAGCACATATATGTCCTTCTCAGCAGGTATACTGAACTTCATTTTAGCTTTGAACACAGAAAAAAAGATAAATGAAGCTTGGGTGCATTATTGTTCAACTTAGTGTTACAGTAGGAGATTTTTGCACGTAAAATGCAACAACCTGGGAAAACAAATCACATGTCAGTAGTATAGTGGATGAAAGTGAACACATAATATATCTTTATAGCTCTCAATTTGACCAGCTGTTTATTTACTTGTAGGGACCATATCTTTTTCAGTTAAGAATGGCTGTCCATTGCTTCCATCAACAGCCAAAGACAGGTTATTCAATTATGAATGTCCTGGTGACACAATATACAACGTTTACGCTACCTGCAGCATAGACATTAACTTACCCTCCTTGAGAAATTCTGAGTGAGAGGCTCCATGTAGTTTGATGTACTTCTTCTTTCCTTTATACTGCTCTTTGAACAGCATGGCTGTAGGTTTTCCACGACTACAACATAAAGATAGAATTGCGTTATTGGACACACAGTAGTGCAAAACCAGGCCTTGTACACGACTTGATTCTATTTCATGACTGGACGCAGTCAGGCCAGGAGAAATGGAGAACACACACGTAACATCGAAGAAAAGTACTGTCTGAGTGAGGCGCGGGTTGCGCCTGCAACAGGAGGTTCAAGGGCTATGCTGTGCTAACTGCGGCCTGAGCACGTGCTGTTGCCGTGCTCACTGCCACGGTCTTCGGTCCTCGCACCCGTCTTATTCCCAGTGACGGCCGGGTATGAGTCCGACAAGCCTGCTCTTCATTCGGACAGTACTTTCCACCGGTGTTAAATGTGTACAGTGTAAGCAACATATTTTCGGGCTAGAGCATAGATGCATTGGAGCGGGAGTCGGAAACTTTAAAGTAGTTTCAGTCATATTAGCTCAGCGACAGAGACAGCTAACAGGCAATTCGTATTTTCTCTGTCGAATAACCTGGTTCATTATGGCTTACATTACAACCGCAATGAAAATTCTAAAAAGTTTAACATTTGCAGTGACTTTACAACTGATAGAGTAAGCTAGCTAAACTAAATTGAAGCCACGTGCATTGCCTCCTTATGTTACCGAGTAGCATTGGCGTTTTTAATTACTAATGATACTTATGAGACTTCAAACGTGAAGAATTATTCGATATTCTCGACATTATTCACTTTATAGTTTCTCACCTGCAGTCCGGCGGGGCTGTCGCATGGATGTATTATCCGTGGGCTGTCGATGTAGAAACGTCGAGAGAGGAACAGGTCCGTTGCTGCACTGCTCCGACATGAAAGGTAACGCCCACAGTGCCAACCAATGAGAGGGTGCAGAGAGCTGATGACGAAATCGAAACCTAAACTTCGATGCGGCCGGGAAAGAGTCAATCAACAAGTAGAGTGTAAAGTGTAACCACAGTTACACCAAAGTGTAAAGTTTTCTACTCTGGTCATCAAAACTCCGTGATTTTAACACTTTGGCATTTGCTGTGCAGGCCCTTAGAGTTTCTATTCATTTACAGACAATCCTAGAGGGGTGGTTGTCCTGTGAGGGGCAATTTAAAAAGTCTCTAGATGCCGTATGAGTTTTGTGTCTAATATCTAGACATGGTCGGTTTGGTTGTGAATAAATTCTGTAACTCTTTGCTTACAACATGTCTTCAAGGACTTTCTATGAGACAGACAAATAATCACACATACAGATGCAAGGATAATATATCAAGGTGCAAAGATGCACATTAAATGAATCAAATCAAAGAGAAAGAAAGCACGTTGAAAAGGACCAAAGTTCCAAGCCATCTTAACCCACCACCAAACTAAGACTCTCAGTAACGAGCTGTTTTTGTGTCTGAATTAGATGAGCTAATGGTAATGTGAATCCACTCATTGGTCATTTATCTAATTAAATCAGACAGACAGTCACCTGGAATCATACAAGGTACAGCTGATGTGAAATGTGATCCCATCAGTTCCTTTAACTTGTGCACTGTAATTTACACCTTTTTTGTGTCTTCTTGCATTGTTGGCTGTTGCTGTATAATTGTCCATGTTTCTAGATGTTTCTGGTTGTGGAGTGATTCAACTGCCCACATACCCTGACCTCAACAAGATGGCCATATTCTTGCTCCTCCTAAACACGGGCAGCACTGCTGAATGCAGTGATCCACAGCAGGAACAGGACAGCACCACTTATTACCACTGTCATACCAGTCCATATTCATCATAAAGCACACATCTCCTTCACTCACCAGAGTCCTCTGCTACTGGTAACAGATGCAACACGGAGATCATGTAGTTTATTGATGCTAGTTCAGCTGTGCTCATCTTCTCCATCTTTTCCTTGATGTTTACTGATGTTGACATTTGAAAACCTCAACCTGGTTAACTAGCAGCTAGCTAGTTTACAGACTGATGAGTTGATGTCCTCATCACTGAACACTTAAAATGAATACTACAAATTAAATGTTATCATTAAAATAGACCTGTTTCTGTAAATATCATATCTCGATGTTGCTAGGATGCTTGGAGAGTTATCCACCCAAGCGTAAAAAGCCTCTTTGGCTATTAACACTACTGGCTACAGCAATAGCATTGTTGGCTGTATTTATAGAAATACCCACCTAGCAACGCTTTCCAGCTCCTCCTGGGGGACCCCAAGGCGTTCCCAGGCCAGATCAGACATGTAAGTAGTGAGTAACTCTCCCCCAACCCGAAGGGGGCAATCCACCAGTTTCCGGCAGAGAACCATGGCCTTAGATTTGAGGTGCTGACTCTCATCCCAACCGCACCACACTTGGCTTCAAACTGCCCCAGTGCATGCTGTAGGTCATGGTGTGATGAAGCCAACAGAACCACATCAACCGCAAAAAGCAGAGATGCAATTCTGAGTCTCAAAACCGGACTCCTTCCTCCCCCGACTGCACCTCAGCATCCTGTTCATGAATATCACAAACAGGATCAGTGATAAGGGACAACCCTGGTGGAGGCCAACACTCACGAAAACGTGTTTGACTTTACTCCGAGTATTTGCACTCGGCTCTCACTTTGGTCGTAAAGGATGGCTTGTGGAAGCAAGCCCAGTACCCCATACTCCCATAGTACCCCCCACATGACCTCCCGAGGAACGTGGACGTAAGCCTTTTCAAATGTCAACATCAAAGTCCACAAAGCACATGTAGACTGGATGGGCAAAATCCCACAACCCCTTTAGCAGCCTTGCAAGGGTAAAGATGTGATCCACTGTTCCACAGCCAGGACGGAATCCGTACTGCTCCTCCTGAATCAAAGGTTGGACAATCGGTCGGAGCCTCCTTTCTAGCACCCTGGAGTAAACTTTACCCCGGAAGCTGAGCAGTATGATCCCAATAGTTGGAAAACAGCCTCCAGTCTCCTTTTTTGGAAATGGGTGGTTGTCTGCCACTTCGCAGGCGGCACCTTGGCGCTGGGGAGCTTTTTGACTACCTCAGTAACCTCTGCCAGGGATATGGGTGAGAGTTCCCCCAAGTCTTCAGGCTCTGCCTCCTCCATGGTGGACATGAGGGCCGAGTTCAGGGGATCCTCAAAGTGCACCTTCCACCGCTCGATGATGTCCCCAGTTTGAGTCAGCACTTCTCCTTCTCTGCTGAGCACAGCCTGAGACAAGCCCTGCTTTCCCTTCCTGAGGCATCTAACGATCTACCAGAACTTCCTTGAGGGCAACCGAAAGCGCCTTCTCCATAGCCTCTCCAAATTCCTCCCACACCAGGGTATTTGCTTTAGCAACCGCAACAGCTGCAGCCCCTCTGGCCAAGTGGTCCCTGTCTGCTGTTTCAGAAGACCCCTGGGCCAGCCAGACCTGAAAGGCCTCCTCCTTTAGCCTGACAGCCTCCCTCACTGCTGGTGTCCACCAGCGGGTTCTTAGGTTGCCACCACGACAGGCACTGACAACCTTCTGACCACAGCTCCTAGCAGCTGCCTCCACAATGGAGGCTTTATACATGGACCACTTGGATTCCATGTCCATGTGGAAGTTGAAGACCCCATGGACAGGGTCCTCAGCTAGAGGTTCCCACTTCACCCTCACTACCAGGTGGTGATCAGTTGACAGCTCTTTTCCTCTCTTCACCAAGACACACGGCTGCAAATCTGATGATACAGCCACAATGTTGATCAACTATTTTTGGCTTAGCGTGTTCTGGTACCAGGTACACTTTTGAACATCCCTGTGCTCAAACAAGGTGTTTGTTATGGCCAGTCCATGACTTGCACAGTAGTATAGTAACAAAACACCACTCGGGCTCCGGTCAGGCAGGCCGTTCCTCCTAATCACCCAATTAACCCCCGTCATGTTCCTCCGTGATTGCCCACGTGAGATAGATAGACAGAAAGACATAAGATAGATAGATAGATAGATAGATAGTACTTTATTGATCCCAAACTGGGAAATTCTTGTGTTACAGCAGCAAGTAATCAAACAGTACATGGACAGTAATATACATATAAATACGAAAGGACAAAAACAGATCAAAATAAAATATATGAGAATACAGAAATATCAAATATATATAAAAATAAGTAGTACTAAAATTTTAAATATACAAGAGAAATATACAGGAATAAAAAAAAAATCAAAATTGCATGAGTTAAAAAAAGAAGATCAATTATTTACACAACACAGTGAGAAGTGAGGTAGAGGTTGTAAAAATGTGCAAAATAGCTAACAACTGTGCAACTGCAACAAATTGGTTGGAATCTAACTATTAAGCTATAGAGGGGTGACTGTAGAGGGCTCTGAGTGCTCTCTGTCAGACAGAGGTGAGGTTTTATGGCTTCAGGAGAAATGATTTTCTGTATCGGTCCTTGTGACAGCAAAGCTGTATCAGTCTGTTGGTGAAAGAGCTCCGCTGTCTGTCCAGTATGTGGTGAAGAGAGTGGTCAGGATAATCTATGATGGATAACAGCTTGTTCAATGTCTTCCTTTCCACCATTGCTTCAAATGAGTCCGGTTTGCAGCCAATCACAGAGCCAGTACTACTACTGCTAGAACTACTGAGTTTATTCAGTCTATTAGTCTCACCGGCTCCAATGCTGCTCCCCCAACAGACTACAGCAAAGTAAAGTGCACTGGCCACAACAGACTGAAGGAAGATCTCCAACATCTTGCTGCACACATTGAAAGATCTCAGCTTCTTCAGGAAATAGAGTCTGTTCATCCTCTTCTTGTACACAGCATTGGTGTTGGCCTTACAGTTCAGTCTGTTGTCTTTGTGAATGCCGAGGTACTTGTAGTCCTCTACCATGTTGCTGTCCTCTCACCGTATGCACAGGGATTGAGAAGCCGTCCTCTTCCCTCTGAAGTCAATCACCATCTCCCTGGTCTTGGCCATGTTCAGCAACAGGTGACTTTTTCCAGCCCATTCCACAAAATCATCCACCAGTTCTCAGTACTCCTGCTCCCATTCATCACTTATACACCCAACCACTGCAGAGTCATCAGAGGACTTCTGCAGGTAGCATCACCCAGAGTCATATGCCATATGTAATCAATATTCCATTAAGCAATTCAGTTTTAACACGCTACAAACAAATACAGCACACTTCCACAACACGGTGAAACACTGTTTGTCTCCACATTCCACACACCTGATTCTCATCACCTGGAGCCTACCTAAGTGCCCCTCACATGAATGCTCCACCCTGTGTTCAGTTTAAGAACTGCATCTATTCTACATGAAGTCACCGTTATCTAAGCATGAAACAAAAAATACACAAAGAATGTTATTGTTGCTCCAATACACCGGCCCCTAATTATTAATGGCATAAACAATTTTATATATATCCACATAATGGAGCCAACATATCACTTGTAAATAAATCAATGAACCAAAATTCCTCTATGGGTCAGAGGTCACTAATAATATCTGTATAATTACAACTTATGTTTCAGCTTCTTGCAGAAGGCAAAGTTTAGTCACTGGCCTGTCCTCTATGCTGGTATTGGTTTGCACTTGTGCAGAACGCACCAGTCCTTTCCTGTCCAGGTAAGTCTGTAGAACTCTTCCAAGTAAGAAGAAAGTAAGACTGGTTTTCTTTTCATTGTGAGCAGGTGATTTAGTGTAAGAGCTTCCAGATCATTGGGATGTTCAGACAACTTCGTGATGGGGCGGTCCTTTAGAGGAGCTTCAACTTTGCACAAAATGGTGTGGAATCCTTCATCATTCAGGATTTGTTGACGTAATATTGATGACTAGTGTCCATCTAACCATCCTTATGATGCACTCCCATATACCTCCACAGTGAGAAGCTGTTGGTGGGTTAAAGTTCCACTTTATCCCTTCCTGTAGAATAGCATCCTGTATTTTGCCATGATTTAAAGCAGCAAGAGCTTCCCTCAACTCCCTTTCAGTTTCAATGAAGTTGCTTCCAATGTCAGAGCGTAGATGAGAGACCTGTCCTCTTCTACAAACAAACCTGCCTAAAGCATTTTTACATGAGTCAGTATCCAATGAGTAGGCAACATCCAAGTGGACTGCTCTGCATGCCATACATGTAAAAATGACTCCATAGCGCTTTCCCAGGTTACATCCTCTTTTGACCTTGATTGGTCCAAAATAATTGGTGAACATTGATGAATGGAAGAAGATCTGGAAAGATTTTTTCTTTAGACGAGTCAGCAATTTTCTACTTATCCAACTTTCCTTTATGGCACCTACAGAAGCCACAGTTGGAGAGTATCTTTCTTGTTGCTGCATTGTTTCAATCTGGAGAGAATGTGGTTTCTCCCACCATCCTATTAGAGAGGATACATGTTGGTCTTTGGATAGGATGATCGAATGTTTTGTCTCCTCAGGCATGGCTGCCTTACTCAATCTCCCTCCAACTATAAGCAAACCATGTTTCAGAGTGGGGTTTAAGATGACCATCCCTGCTAGCATTAGCAAAGGTGAAGCAGAGGTGATTAGAAAGCGGTGTATTAACAACACCACCAGTACATTTTTCACTCAGGCTTTTACACCATCACCAACTCTGCCCTCATCCTCTGTCAATGACCTTGTTTATAGTTTCAGTTCCAATGTTATGACTGTTATGGATGCCATTGCCCCGATTAAGACCAAAGTTATCTCTGGAAGGAAAAAGTCACCATGGAGGAACGTCACACTGGTCAAAGCTCAAAAAAGTGAGTGTAGGCAGGCTGAACGCAGATGGCGAAAAACCAAACTTCAGGTTCATTATGACATCTATAAAGAGAATCTTCACATCTATAACCAAGAGTTGAAAAGGGCAAGGCAGTCCTTTTTCTCTGAGATTATCAATAAAAATACCAACAATGCCCACACCTTATTCACTGTCATTGACAGACTGACAAACCCCTCACCATCTGTCCCTCCTGAACTGCTGTCCAACAAGTCATGCAATGACTTTGCAGCTTTTTTCACTGATAAAATTCAGAGCATAAGACAAACAGTAAGTGGCTCTACCTCAGGAAACATGGTTATGTCACCTGTTCCTCCTTACTGTCAAATAAATCTAGAACATTTTCAACTCTTAGATCATGCATCTCTGATAGAAACTGTTCAGCACTCAAAGTCCACGACCTGCTGCCTTGACATGCTGCCTACAAGCTTTTTAAAAAATGTTTTTAATTGTGTTGCACCAGAAGTATTGCAGATAGTAAATACCTCTCTTCGGTTAGGGCATTTTCCCGAGGCCTTGAAAACTGTAGTAATTAAACCTCTTTTATAAAAGCCTAATCTGGATGCCTCAGTAATAAGTAACTACAGGCCCATATCAAACCTAACATTTTTGGCAAAGATCATTGAAAGGGTTGTTTCTCAACAAATTCACTCCTTCTTGATCCAAAACAGTCTCTTCAGTGTCTTCCAGTCCGGATTTCGAACACACCACAGCACTGAGACTGCACTTATTAAAGTTTTGAATGACATACATCTTAACAGTGATGCATCTAAAACTTCAGTTTTGGTATTACTGGATCTCAGTGCTGCATTTGACACGGTTGATCATACTGCTTGACAGATTGGAGAAGTGAGTCGGACTTTCTAGTACTGTGCTAAATTGGTTCAAATCTTACCTAAAAGATCGGGACTACTTTGTCTCATTAGGTAATTATGAATCTGAGCGAACAAAGATCACATGTGGGGTTCCTCAAGGCTCCATTCTTGGGCCACTTTTGTTCAATATCTATATGCTCCCCCTCGCTCAGATTATGGAGTACCATAACATCTCTTACCACACTTATGCTTATGACACACAACTCTACATTACAGTGTCACCACAGGACTACAGTCCCTTCCAGTCGCTGAGTGAGTGTATCCAACAAATCGATCAGTGGATGGGCCAGAATTTCCTTCAGCTCAATACAGAAAAGACAGAAGTCATTGCATTTGGTCCAAAAAATGCAAGGCTTGAGGTCAATGATCAACATGACACTAAAAACTACAGACCAAGCCAGAAATCTCGGAATAGTTATGGACTCAAGACCTGAATTTTAACAGCCACATAAAGTCTATTGCTAAATCAGCCTATTACCATCTTAAAAACATAGCAAGAATTAAGGGATTTCTGCCTAAACAAGACACTGAAAAACTTGTTCATGCATTTATTTTCAGTAGGTTAGATTATTGTAATGGTGTCTTTACAGGTCTCAGTAAAAAATCAATTAGGCAGCTGCAACTCATCCAGAATACTGCTGCCAGAGTCCTGACCAACACCAGGAAAATGGATCATATCTCACCTGTCCTTAAATCACTGCACTGGCTCCCTGTGTGTAAAAGGATAGATTTTAAAATCCTGTTACTGGTCTACAAGTCACTGAATGGTCTTGGGCCTAAATACATCTCAGAGCTTCTTGTTGGGTAAGAAGCATCCAGACCCCTCAGGTCATCAGGGACAGGTTTACTCAGTGTTCCCAGGGTCAGAACCAAGCAGGGTGAAGCAGCATTTAGCTTCTATGCTCCTCACCTGTGGAACAAACTCCCTGAACACCTGAGGTGTGCACAAACTGTTGGCTCATTTAAATCAGGGCTGAAAACATTATTGTTTACTGCAGCTTTCCTGTAATTTAATCACTACAACTTTTAGCTATTTCATCTGCTTGTTTTATTGTTTTTAAATTAGACTTTTACTGTTTCTTTTCTGTTTTAATTAACTTTTAATGTTTTTGTTTGTAATGTATTTGTCTGCTTCTGTAAAGCACTCTGAATTGCCTTGTGTACGAATGGTGCTATACAAATAAACTTGCCTTGCCTGGCCTTGCCTTGGGGTCCAGTTTGTAGATTTCCTTTTTTACCTCTGGGTCATCAGTAGCAATGTCGGAATCCAAGCTGCTGCCGGCCACTCCTCTTCTGTTTTCCACTGGTACCACTCTGGCCTTCCCTCACATGAAAGAGACATGAATACTGTTACTGTTGTCCTGCATCCTGAGATATGTCCCAGTACCATATCAGCTTTCACTGGCATCTGAAAAGTGATGTAACTGGCCATGAGTGGGTCTTCCAATATCTGGTGGCTTGAGGCATCTGTCAACCTTGAATGCTGTCAGCTTTTCCAGGTCTTGAAACAATTTGATCCACTGCTGAGATGGGAGTATTTGATCATCCCATCCATGACACCTTCTACAGAGATCCTGGGGTATGAGCTTAGCTGGAAGTGTCAGTGGTGCAAGAAATCCCAAAGGATCATAAACTGAGCTGACAACCAAAAGAATCCCATGTCGAGTATGGGGCTGTTCCTGTAGCACCATTTTGAACTTAAAAGCGTCTGTCTCAACACACCAATGAAGCCCAAGGGCTCTCTCAACAGGCAGTTGTTCTCTGTCCAAATCCAACTCATGCAAAATCTTGGATCTCTGCTCCTCTTGAATGGATAGCAATACTCCAGTGTGAGGTCTCCAGTGTGCTATTGTCTCTAGTGGGGCAGTCAACATACTAATAAAATGTTGACAGTGCTTTGTCCAGTGTGGCATGATTGAAATCCCTGGTGTTAACATTTGGGTGCTGAGTTTGAAGCCATGCGACTGTTGAGCTAATGCAGTCACTTGCTACCGCTGCATCAGCTGATGGAGGAATGTAAACAGCAGATGGTGGACATGAACTCCCTTGGCAGATAGTTGGCACATTCCCACAGCTAGCAGTTCAATGTCTGGGCTACAGAAACATTCACATGAACATGTCCCGGATTACACCACCTGTCACTCACATATGGTGCAATCCCTCCTTCCTTCTTCTTACCGCTCCGTGAAATATCTCTGTCCGCCTGTCAGTCCTGAAGCTGAGTGCAGCCATGTCCCCATGAAGCACAAGATGCTGCACTCATGGTCTTTATAAGCGCAGTGAGCTTGTCCGTCTTATTTTCCAAAGACCTCACGTTCCCCAAGATGATAACTGGGATGGCAGGTCTATATTTCTTCCTTTTCTCTGTCTGTTTGGCTCCAGCTCTGCAACCCCAGTGTCTGCTCCGCAGCTCCCCTGGGATTTCAGGCCTCACTCCCAGCAGCAGCACGGGTTTACACAGCACAATCAGCTGTTCTTGTATGTAAGCAATGCTTTCGCCTCTTTCAGCATGGCTCTCTGTTACAAAGAGTAGCAAAAGTGACAGAAGAGCCAAGAGAAATGTTATGAAACTGAACAAAGCCATTGCACCTCAGTTACTGTCCTAATGTATGGCAGGAGAGCACACAAACAAGACAAAAAGTTGACGAAAAAGATGAAAAGTCAAAACACACGACAGGTGCTTCTGCAACAGGCGCCATCTTAAAAATATAATATATAATAGAAATGGCTGTGAGGTTTTCCAGGTTGGACTAAGGACAAGGCTTTCAAAGGAATTATAATCTAGTTTAGGTTCAGGGCTAGAGACTAGAGTCAAAAATGGCCATGACTGGGAGGAGTGGATTAATTTAACATATTCATTGTGACACAGCCAGGTTTCAGTGAGGCTGAGTAAATCAATATGATTATTTGATAATAATTCGTTCACTAACATTGCTTTAGATAATAGAGACCTGATATAATATCTGTTTCTCCTTATGTCTCATTGTGTCATATGGATTACTGTTAATTCATTATATTGATCTGTTCTGTACAACATCTATTGCTCGTCTGTCCGTCCTGGAAGAGGGATCCCTCCTTCAGTCGCTCTTCCTGAGGTTTCTACCATTTTTTTCTCCCCGTTAAAGGGGTTTTTTTGGGGAGTTTTTCCTTAGCCGCTGTGAGGGTCCAAAGGACAGAGGGATGTTGTATGCTGTAAAGCCCTCTGAGGCAAATTGTGATTTGTGATATTGGGCTTTATAAATAAAATTGATTGATTGATTGATATTTAAAAGTCCACATTTAATTCTCCTGTTTTGTCTTTCTGTCATAGAAGAGGTGTTAAGTTTTATTAGGTTTTTATGTACAACTCCTCCTCCTTTTTTTAACTTTAGGTTTAAATAATTTAGGTGGTCAGGGGAAAGACCATTTTTATAACATCATGGGTGGGTAATTGCACTAGAAGCTCAGAGAAGCGTTTAAGACTGTGACTCTGATTCCTGGTCTCAACTCTGGGTTGTCATGGTTTTGAGTCACTTATAAATTTGGCCAGGTTTCTACAAATGAGAGCAGCTCCAATACGAAGTGGGATGAATGCCATCTCTCCTAAGCAGACCAGGTTTTCCAAGAAAGTTTGCCAATTATCTACAAAGCCCACACCACCTGAACAGCCAACAATTGAATGATGACATGCGTCAGATTTGGGTCCAGAGAAAACTACGGAGTCTGACATGATTTTCCTTACGCATACATCAACACCAACATTAATTTTAATGACATCCGATTGGCGTATCGAGGTGTCATCAATGCCGATGTGAATAACAGTCTTTCTAAATCCATGTGTAGCAGCATAGAAATAATGGTTTATTTATTTCTTTATGCGTGATTGTGTGCCACTCTCAATCAGTGACCACAGCATAAAAGGGGCAGCTCTTCCCCTGCTTCCTCCTTTGCTCTCTCCCCTGATGCACCGCTTCCGGGTCAGAGGTCGTCTGTCCCCAACAGGTATGGCTGGTCGCTGCTCCTCCCTGCAGGCAAACATCACTGTTTTTTTTGGAGTCTAATTGTCTGTCTCTCATAGCGTGTCGCTTGGTGCTGCTCTGAGCTGTGTCTGTGTGCTCCAGCATTATTGTGCGGTGGTAAGTGTCCTCCCTCTCGGCGTTATGGTGTATACATGGTGGTGGCTAATGCTAGTGTGATCGCAGGTAATCGCTGGTGGCGGTCCGAGTTCTCTCTCTCTCCTGCATCCTCCGTGTGTGCGTGCATGTCCACTTAACAGTCCGGTATGTATCCACTTTAAATTAAATCGCAATGTACAGGTTAATGTCCCCCTCTTGTTTCGTGTGCTGTGGTCTCTTGGGAAGCGGGTTTATTCACTAAAGGTCACGTGTGTGTGTGTGGGTGATTTACGTTGCCTTACTCTTATTTTTGGTGGATCACTTCCCCCTCTGCGCTAGCTCTTGTCCCCCAGTAAGCCTCAGCTCCTGATCAGGTTCCCCTTTCCCCCGTATGAATGGTTTTTCTGATTTTCATTGTTTTTAAATTGTTTGATAAAAATTGATTGTTTTTTTAAGCTTTGAACCGTGTCTCAGCCTGAGTAACGAACCTGTGTGTCCTTATTCATTATCACCCAATAATTCCCTGGGTGAAATTCCCAGAGTGGCGTTGTCGAGCAACAAATTATATTGGTACCAACTCATAGTGTTTATGTTTAATTCTACCCTTCCTCTGCCACACATGTTTATCCTTATCCAGCAGTTTTAAATTTGACTCAGTGTGTTGCCCGCTCTGGCCTCAGGGATACATTTGACTATGGTCACTGGTGTTGCTAGTGTCACATTTCTCAGAATAGAGCTGCCAATGACCAGAGTCTTCTCTTCAGCGGGTGTGTCACTGAGTAGGGAAAAATGGTTAGAAACGTAAACAGACTGGTGGTGAACTGTGGGCTTTGGCTTAGTACTATACTTCTCTCGAACAGTCACCCAGCCTCCTGGCTGCACATGGGTTGCCAGAGGACTGCTAGCAGACGCTATGCTATGTGGCTCTGTGCCAGATACAGAGGGCTGTTGTGCTTCTGTTACAGTGGTTACAGAAAATAAACTGTAGTGCAAGCGATTGACTTGTTATGAAAGTGAATGTCCAGAGACCTGACTCTTACTAATGGATGCTCGGTATGTAATGATTAAGTAGAAAAATGGGACACAGTTGCAGAGAAAAAAGCACCAAACACAATCAGATCCAAATCAGATCCAAATCTTTACTTAGGAGGTCAGGGGTAATACACGTGAAGGCAGTCAGAAAAGGCAAAAAAATCAGTTCAGGAAAATCACACAAGAAGCAAAGTCCATAAATCCAAGCAGAATCAAAAAACTGGGCATCAAACACAAGGAAAAGGCTGGGGAGCATGAACACACTGAGGCGACAATGACAATCTGACAATCTGAATGTGGGAAACACTGGACTTTAAATACACACAGGTGAGTGGAAGAAGACACAGGTGAAATACATGAGGTTACCAGAAAAGGCAGAAAACTCAGGAAGTAAAAGAAACACTAAACACAATGAGAACACGTTTCCAAATAAAACAGGAACTGGACACAAACACTTAAACATAAACATGACAATATCCTGTTCACCCTCTTCATTCATGACTGTGCCAATCCACCCCTCCAATACTAAAGTGAAGTTTGCAGATGACACCACTGTAGTGGGACTCATGACAGAGGGTGAGGAGACTCACTACCTTGTTTTATACTCTTAGCTTTAGTTCGAGTTTTTTTTATTTTAGTTCTGTTTTTTTTATTATAGTTCTAGTTTTTTATCCTTGTATCTTTATCCTTGTATTTATCCCTATTGCTGCTGGACTGACAGTCACCAACAAAGTTTTGTTGTATTTTTCACAATGACAATAAAGTCTCTTATGTCTGATGTCTTATGTTAATCTTTTTGATTATTTTGTTGATCTAAACAATTCTCTAACAAAGACCATACCAATAAGGTAAAGATTTCGAATGGTTTATTGCATATGATGGATTATGGGTTCGGAGGGAAGCATGAAGGAGTGAGGATCAAGGGATTAGAGAATGGGAGGATAACGATGGAGGAATGATAGGATGTACGATGAAGGGATGAGGGGATGGAGGGTGAGGAATGAAGGGATGAGGGTCAGAGATGACAAACAGATAGGGGTCGAGGGATAAAGGGTGCAGGAAGAATGAAGATGGAGGGATGAGGAGGTAAAGGGTGAGGGATAAAAGGATGAGGGGTTGAGGGTTGAGGGACGAATGGATGAAAGGTTAGGAATGACAGGATGAGGATCAAGGGATGAAGAGTGAGGAATGAAGAGATGAGGGTTGAGGGATGAAGGGATGGAAAATTGAGGGATGAGGGATGAGAGCTGTGTTTCTGGGTAGCGGGCAAGTGCAAAGATGGATGTGTTGGTCGAAGGCAGGAATGCAGGAGGGGTCCTGGGAGTGAGACTGAGTGGGAGAGTTGTCTCTTCGTGAACTCAGCTTTGGATAGAGCCCCCAAGAAAAGCTTCAAGAGGAACGTTCTGGATCAAATTGGCAAATGGTTAGAATGTGAATTGCATGGTTTGCTAAGACTGTTTTCCTTAGTGGCAAAACTGCAGTGCCAAATTTAAATGAGTTTGTATTCAAAATATTGAAAACTGGCCTTAAAACCTGTGCTCGGATGATTCTAAGGTGTGGAAGGAGCCTCAAACTCCTACACTAAATATGTGGATATTTCAAATGATCGACACTACTGCGTGTGAAAAGATATTAATTAAACTGAAAAAATGGTATTGTTAATGACCAATGGGACAGTTTCAGCGGATATATGTCAGGAGGGAACAATGTAATCATGTAAAGGCACTGATGTTGTGGTTTAGTACACTTCTGACACATTGCACTATTTTTTTTTCATATTTTTTTATTTTATTTTATTTTTTTTTCAGTTTATGTGATAGGGATGATGCAATTTAACATAGTTCCAGTACAGAGTATGGGACTGATGTGTTGCACAGAGAGTTTATAGCTACTGCTAATTTTCAACTCTTGTCCCCAGTTGGGCTTTTACATGTAGACCTAAAATGTTATTAAAAACATTTATACAGTTCAAAACATCATACAACCACAATACCCTATAAATATAGAAGGCACAATAAAATACATAGACTACAATCAACACACTACAGTACACATACCACAGTACATATACCACAATACAAACATCACAACATATCCCACAATATATCTACTACAATAGACATACCACTTTTCCTCACTCGCTGTTAAACATCTTCTTCACATCTGAACCCACACTAGTTCTGTTAATCACTCACTCCGCTTCTTTCAATGACTTTCTTGTTAGTCTTTGCTTGTTTACACACTATTAGCCTTGTTAGCTATGTTAGCCTAACATTTAGCGATGACTTCTTCTCCTGCTGTTTCTTGCTCAGTGTGCCAGATATTTAGCTATTCCTCTGCCTCCTTTAGCGACAGTAGAACGTGTGTTAAATGTAGTTTATTTGTTGCATTGGAGGCGAGGCTTAGTGAGTTGGAAGCTTGGCTCTGCACCATCGCGAGTTACACTATAGCTGCGGTAGTTAGCCAGCCCCCTGCAGCTGGCACGGATCCACTTAGTATAGCCTCTGCTAGCAGTCCTCCAGTAACTCCCGTGCAGCCGGGACGTTGGGTGACTGTGCAAGAGAAGCGAAGTACCAAGCCGAAACCCACGGTTCACCACCAGTCTGTTCGCGTTTCCAAACATTTTCCCCACTCAGCGACACACCCGCTGAGGAGAAAACTCTGGTAATTGGCAGCTCTATTCTGAGAAATGTGAAGTTAGCAACACCAGCGACCATAGTGAAATGTATCCCTGGGGCCAGAGCGGGCGACACTGAATCTAATTTAAAATTGCTGGCTAAGGCTAAACGTAGATTTAGTAAAATTGTTATTCACGTCGGCGGTAATGACACCTGGTTATGCCAATCAGAGGTCACTAAAATTGCCTCGGTGTGTCAATACGCAAAAACTATGTCGGACTCCATAGTTTTCTCTGGACCCCTGCCAAATGTGACCTCTGATGATATGTTTAGCCGCATGTCATCATTCAATTGCTGGCTGTCCAGGTGGTGTCCAGCAAATGATGTGGGCTTCATTAATAATTGGAAAACTTTCTGGGGAAAACCTGGTCTGCTTAGGAGAGACGGCATTCATCCCACTTTGGATGGAACCGCTCTCATATCTAGAAACCTGGACAAGTTTATTAGTGATTTAAAACCATGACAACACAGAGTTGAGACCAGGAATCAGAGTCGCAGTCTTAAACGCTTCTCTGAGCTTCTAGGGCAGTTACCCACCCATAGTGCTATACAAACAGTGTCTGTCCCCCGACCACTTAAATTATTTAAATCTAAAGTCAAACAAAGAGGAGTTGTGCATAACAACCTGTTAAAAATTAAAACCTCTTCCATGACAGAAAGACAAAACAGGAGCATTAAATGTGGACTGTTAAATATCAGATCTGTATCTTCCAAAGCAGTGTTAGTAAACAAATTAATATCAGATAATCATATTGATTTACTTAGCCTCACTGAAACCTGGCTGTGTCAACATGAATATGTCAGTCTAAATGGATCCACTCCTCCCAGTCATAATAATACCTACTTTCCTCGAGGTAGCGGCTGAGGAGGGGGAGTTGCAGCAATTTTTAACTCTAACTCTATTAATCAGTGCTAAACCTAAACTAGATTATAAATCCTTTGAAAGCCTTTTCCTTAGTCTTTTACATCCGACCTGGAAAACCTCACAGCCTATTCTATTTGTTATAGTGTACCGTGCTCCTGGCCCGTATTCAGAATTTTTATCTGAATTCTCAGAGATTTTATCCAGTTTAGTCCTTAAATCAGATAAAGTTATTATTGTAGGAGATTTTAATATTCACGTGGACGTTGATAATGACTCCCTCGCTACTGCGTTTATCACATTATTAGACTCCATTGGCTTCAGTCAAAGTGTACATAAGCCCACGCACCGTTTTAACGACACCCTCGATCTAGTTCTGGCGTATGGAATTGAAATTGATAACTTAATGGTCTTTCCACAGAATCCCTCTCTATCAGATCATTACTTAATAACTTTTGATTTCTGTCTACTCGACTACACACCACTCAGCAACAGTCACTATGTTAGGTGTTTATCTGATAGTGCTGCAGCAAAATTTAAGGAAATTATTCCATCGGCGTTAAATTTAATACCATGTTCCTCTGTAACTGAGGTTTCACATACCGACTTTAAAGTCTCCTAAACTGATTATCTTGTCGATAGCGCTGCAGGCTCGCTGCGAACAACACTCGACTCTGTTGCACCTCTTACAAAGAAGTTCACAAAGCAAAGAAAATTTGCTCCTTGGTACAACTCCCAAACCCGAAAATTAAAACAAATATCACGAAAATTTGAAAGGAATTGGCGATTAACCAAACTGGAAGAATCTTGTTTAGTCTGGGAAAACAGTCTCAAAATGTATAGGAGGGCCCTCCACAATGCCAGAGCAAACTATTACTCATCAATAATAGAAGAAAATAAGAACTACCCCAGGTTTCTTTTCAGCACTGTAGCCAGGCTGACAGAGAGTCACAGCTCTATTGAGCCTTGTATTCCTTTAGCCCTTAGCAGTAATGATTTTATGAGCTTTTTTAATGACAAAATTCTAACTATCAGAGGCAAAATTCATGACCTCCTGCCCTTTAACAGGACTAATCTGCCTTCAAACACAGCTATAAGACCTGATACATATTTAGATTGCTTCTCCCTGATTTATCTTCAACAACTGACCTCAATGATTTCTTCATCCAAGTCATCAACGTGTCTCTTAGACCCTATCCCAACTAGGCTACTTAAGGAAGTCTTACCTTTAGTTAACCCTTACATACTGGACATGATCAATATATCTTTATTAACAGGCTATGTACCACAGTCTTTTAAGGTAGCTGTAATTAAACCTCTTTTAAAAAAGCCCACCCTGGATCCAGAGGTGTTAGCCAACTGTAGACCAATATCTAATCTTCCCTTTCTTTCAAAGATCCTTGAGGAAGTAGTTGCAGACCAGCTGTGTGATTTTCTTCATGAAAATAATTTATTTGAGGAATTTCAGTCAGGATTTAGAGTGCATCATAGCACTGAGACAGCATTAGTTAAAATTACAAATGATCTTCTGATTGCTTCAGACAAAGGACTCGTCTCTGTACTTGTTTTACTAGATCTTAGTGCCACATTTGACACAATTGATCATCCAATTCTGCTACAGAGACTGGAACATTCAATTGGCCTTAAAGGTTCTACACTGAGCTGGTTTAAATCTTATTTTTCTGATCGTTTTCAGTTTCTTCACGTTCATAATGAATCATCTTCACATACTTAAGTTTGTTTTGGAGTACCTCAAGGTTCGGTGCTTGGACCAATTCTGTTCACTCTATATATATGCTTCCCTTAGATAACATCATTAGAAACCACTCTGTAAATTTCCATTGTTATGCGGATGATACACAGTTGTATTTATCGATAAAGCCAGAAGAAACGGATCAATTAACTAAACTTCAAAAATGCCTTAAAGATATAAAAACCAGGATGAGCTCCAATTTCCTGATGTTAAATTCAGACAAAACTGAAGTTATTGTTCTTGGCCCCAAACACCTCAGAAACTCTTTATCTGATGATGATAGTTTCTCTGGATGGCATTGCTCTGGCCTCTAGCACTACAGGAAGAAACCTCGACGTAATATTTGATCAAGATTTGTCTTTTAACTCCCATTTAAAACAAACCTCACGGACTGCATTTTTTCATCTGTGTTATACTGCAAAAATTAGGCCTATCCTGTCACAAAAAGATGCAGAAAAATTGGTCCACGCGTTTGTTACCTCTAGGCTGGATTATTGTAATTCCCTTTTATCAGGTAGCTCTAATAAGTGCCTAAAAACTCTCCAGCTAACCCAGAACACGGTGGCATGTGTACTGACAGGAACTAAGAAACAAGATCATATTTCTCCTGTTTTAGCTTCTCTGCACTGGCTCCCGGTAAAATCCAGAATTTAATTTAAAATCTTACCCCTAACTTACAAAGCTCTAAATGATCAGGCTCCATCATATCTCAGAGAGTTCATAGTGCCCTATTATCCCACCAGAACACTGCGCTCTGAGAATGCAGGGTTACCCGTGGTCCCTAAAGTCTCCAAAAGTAGAACAGGAGCCAAAGCCTTCAGCTATCAGGCTCCTCTTCTGTGGAATCGTCTTCCTGTTTCAGTACAGGAGGCAGACACCGTCTCCACATTTAAGACTAGACTAAAGACTTTCCATTTTGATAAAGCTTAAAGTTAGGGCTGGCTCAGGCTTGCCTTGGACCAGCCCCTAGTTAGGCTGACATAGGCCTAGTCTGCTGGAGGTCCTCCTATAATACACCGAGCCCCTTCTCTCCTTCTCTCTCTCTCTCTCATTTGCTAACACTCATGTCCTGTTACTGCATCTGTCTAACTCAGCTCTACTGCATGTCACTAATTTGGCTTGTTCTCTGGAGCCTTTGTGCTCCACTGTCTCGCAGGTTAACTCGTATCGCAACTGTGCTTGGATGATGTGTCGTGGTTGTGCTGCTGCTGTTACTTTTAGTCATGCTTGTACTGTTATTATACAGTTCTGATTATTGTCACATATACATAATGTAACTATAATATTGTTACTTAAATGAATGTTGCTGTAAGCTATTATCATTGCTGTCTGTCCTGCATCTATCTCGGACTCTGTCTCAACTTCTCTCTCTGTCTCTCCCTCTATTATTTCGTCATTTGGATTACTGTTAATTTATTATATTGATCTGTTCTGTACGACATCTATTACACGTCTGTCCGTCCTGGAAGAGGGATCCCTCCTCAGTTGCTCTTCCTGTGGTTTCTACCATTTTATTCCCCCGTTAAAGGTTTTTTTGCGGGGTCCAAAGGACAGAGGGATGTTGTGTGCTGTAAAGCCCTCTGAGGCAAATTTTGATTTGTAATATTGGGCTTTATTAATAAAATTGATTGATTGATAGATTGATTCATATTACAGTCTACAGCCATGCCAGCAGCTTTGTGAGGCAACCACTTGACTTGAGAAAAAATAAGACCAGTTTGCAGGTACATCTATCTATAAAGCAAGAAATCTCTGTCTGTCAGTCTGTGTGTCTGTGTGTCTGTGTGTCTCTGTGTCTGTCAGTCTGTGTGTCTGTGTGTCTGTGGCTCGCATATCTCTCTGACTGTTTGTCAGATCAACCTGAGCTTTCGGATATGGCTTGCGCATGGCACGATGTTGTGCATCCGTCATTTTGAAGTTTTTCGGATTGATATTCACAACGTTATCATTAAAAGTTTAAATCCCATAGACCTTTGTGTGACCAGTCAGCCTGTCGCGCTCTTTGACACAGCTGTAGCCACGCCTCACGGAATACAAGATCAAATTACCTACTGCTATACCGCTCTGCGTCACCCAAAACTTTGCACACACTTACCCCGGATGTCCACTGGATCCGTAAGTGGGCGATTCAGCCACGGCGCGGGTGCTGGACATAGCTGTCAAGTCTCCCGTTTTGGCCGGGAAACTACCGTATTTTACCCCTCATTCCCTCCGTCCTCCCGTATTAGTATTCTCCCATAAATCTCCCGTATTATAATACAAAAAAACATTCCTCTACCTCTCCAAACTAAGCTGTCACTAGCCTCGCAAGAACTGCCACCTGCAGTAGCCTGGGTGGCAGTTGTCGCGAGGTTAGTGCCGACAGCGGGAACAAACCCGGAACAACAACAGAGAGCGATGGATGGATGTGACGAAGGAGAAGGCAATTCCTGCCAAAAAAACAAAGAAGTCCTGTAAATATCTCAAAAAATGGGACAGCGAATTTACTTTCCTAAAGAGGAGCAGGATGGGGCACATTATGAACTGAAAATATGTTTAAGCAATAAGCCCCGAGAAGCCGTGAGTTACAGTGATTTTACAAAGGCCGAGGGGCGTTCAGTGCCCCTCCGCCGTTGTAAAATCACTGTAACTCACGGCTTCTTGGGGCTTATAGCTTTATAAAACGGTTACCCTACATATAGCCCATAAAATAAACACACACGAAAAAGAATCAACAATTTATTGGTAATAATGCAACAATAAAACTGAGAACTATTCATTCTTCCACCAAGCAAGATCGAGTGGACAGAATGGTTGCCAAGCAACACAGACGCTGCGGTCTACCAGTGGGTTACACTGATTTTACAACGGCATGGAACGCGGCTCAGCCAATCACTGTCACAGTCTCCAGCCTCCTTCACCCAGGACTCTCCTTGCCCCTCCCATCTCATCAGGCAAACTCCACTCACCTGTGCCTCTGAGCACATCTGCAGCTCATCCCGTGCAATCAGCCTCAGCATACTTAAGCTCCAGCTCCACACACACCAGTTGTCAGATCATCTTCGCTCTCATGCAAGTCTTTCCAGCCGTTTTTCTTGGATTGATCACCCGTTGCCGACCCGTTTCGTCCCAGTTCCTGCCTGATCGCCTTGCCCTTGGATTGATTACAAGATTCCGACCTGTTTCTGCTCTGAACCTGCCTGCTTGTCTGATCCCCGGCTACTGACCTCGCCTTCTGTCTCTGACACCGAGCTTTCTGCCTGTAAGTCCTGACTGTGCTGGTTATCTGATCCCTCGCCTGTTCCCGACTCTCCAACTGTCTGCTCCCTGTCTTCTGTTCTCTGGATTGCAAGACACGCCACCTCCTTGTGGCCTGGAGGTAACGTCTCCGACCCTCCTGTCGGCACCGCAGGTTCTAGCCTCAGCTGAATCAGTCTCGTTAAAGACTCTGTTCCTGTTGCCTAACTGTGTCTCTCCTTCGTGGCTAAGAGGAATTGTTGCGGCCTTTCCCCCCGGGGAGCGGGGTTTTGAGTCCCGACTGGATCAATTGCATTTATCCTGTGTTAAATAAAGACTTGATTATTACATCTGCTTGCTGCTTCGCACCTGGGTTCTTTCCTGTGTGTCTAGACGTGACGGTACGATCTGACCAGCTATGAACCCAGCAAGTAGCAAGCCCTCCCCTCTGGACAGATTGGAGAGAATTGAAGACGCGCTTGTAAGTCATGAGGGACTGATTGCTGCACCTCCCAGCCACCTGCAACAGGCCATAGCCTCTTTAACACGGTGTCAGAGTTAGCCAACCAGCTTCAGCAGCAATCACCCACTGGCTCTTCACATGCACCCTCGGCTTCAGCTACTGTGCCCATGGCTCCTCTCCTAGCCACGGACACTCCTGAACCACGTGTGGGGACACCTGAACGCTACGATGGGAACCCAGAGGACTGTGCACCATTTCTCACCAACTGTACCCTGCTCTTCGCTCTCCAACCATGCACGTTTGCAACGGAATTGGCCAGGGTGGCTTTCACCATTAATCACCTGACCGGTCGCGCATGGTTGTGGGGGACTGCTGAGTGGGAAAGACAGTCACCTGCCTGCCAGAGCTTTTCGGCCTTCTCAGCAGAGCTACGCAAGGTTTTTGGACAAACCCCTGCTAGATCTGAAGTCGCTGGTGGACTCCTGAAGCTGAGACAAGGACAGTGGTCAGTGGCAGACTATTCCATAGACTTTCGCACCCAAGCCAGCCAGTGTGGCTGGAACCCTGCTGCTCAGATCGACGCCTTCATGTATGGCTTGGCCGGGAACTGGTGAGCATGCGCGAGTGAGCGGTCGCAAGGGTTTCGTGGCTCCCCACCATGTGTCAAACAAATGGATTAAAACGCTAAAAATCCATTCTCATTTTTCCCCTTACGTATCTGAAAGAAGGACAAGTCGATGGTATAAAGAGGAACGCATCTACCGACTTGAGAGGCATCTGTTGTCGAGCAGGGTGAGCGTTTACGCACAGCAAACAAACAAACAAACAAAAGATGCCAGAGACAATTGTCAGCCTCGGTGCCAAACTGGCTGATTTGGCCTCTAAGGTGGACAAGTTAGTGGAACTGACCACTGCTAATAACACACTGCTAAATACTGTGGTCAAAAGAGTGGAATCCCTCGAGTCAAAAGTTGAAATTAATACCGGCGCACTACACACCACGGAAGTCGAATTGAACTCCCAGGACAAGCGCGTTGCACATTTGGAAAATAAACTGAAGCAAGCCATGGATATGATCGACCAGCTTGAGAATCGCCATCGCCAAAATAATCTGAGGCTGTTGAATGTACCGGAGAGGGAAGAAAGTGGCATGACAATGATTGATTTTTTGGTCAAAATCTTTATGGAGAAATGGAAACTCCCACTCTCTGCTATTGACCTGGAAAGGGCGCACCGCATGGGGCCAGTTAGAGATAATCAGAAACATCCGCGGGCAATCATCTTCAAGTTGCACCATTTCCAGAAGAAACAGCAAATTCTCAACGCCTGTCGGACGAGCCCAGTCGACTGTGACCTCAGGGTGGTTCCTGATCTATCGGTACAACTCCAGACAAGGCGATCTGAGTTCTGGCCGCTGAGAAAACAACTGCATGAGCTGGAACTTAAAACTTTCTTTCGGCACCCGGCCATCCTGTGGGTGGAGGATGGAGCGCAGAAGAGGAGCTTCAACTCTCTGGAACAAGCTCAAGAGCATCTCAAAGTACAGTACCCAGGCATTAAATGAGAGCTGCATCTCTAACGGGAGGAAGACGACAGCGGTAAGAGAATTTTGTGACTGGTTTTGCTGACAAGCTGAACAAAACTGAGACTTTGAGTAGCAGCATTCAACCGGGTTTCGAATATGTTGTTAAATTCAACATCCATAATAGAAACATGACATGACGGTGTGAATGACAGATCAGGGGTCACAGAGGAATCTAATGGGGTTACATGGACTAACGCACACACGGACTTCCAGAATCACTTAACACCAGAAAGATGAGGAGAGGAGGGGAGGGGTGGGGGAGGATGGGGGGAGGGCTTGGAGTTTATGATTATGTTTATTTAATTTATATTAGCCTATTTATTTAGTCTAGTTATTTAGAAGTTATTTACTCCTTCCCCACCTTTTTTCCTTCTCTCTCTCTTTTTGTTCTTTTTTTCCTTTTATCCCCCTACACTGTTTTACTTGTCTTTCCTCCCTCCCTTATATATATATTTTCTTTTTCTTATTTTCTTATTTCTTTATTTATTTGAACCCTTCATTAATGTGTATAGTACTATTGAAAATAAGGACTGAAGAGAATGGGTTCCATTTGGATTAAATCTCAACCTTTTTTGTTGTTTTTTTTTGGTTTTTTTTGTTGGTATATCGAAAATAATGTCTTTTGAGAAATGATAGGTCTATTTAGCTTAGGATGAAGAAGAAGTGGGCTGTCTAGTTAACTTGCCCATCTTCCACTCCTTTTTTTTTTCTTTTTTTTCCCGAATATTATGCTTAAATCTGATGGGATTATGCTTATGTCTGTGGGGTGGGAACGTGTTTTTTTTTTTTTTTGTGTGTGTTTGTTTGTTTTCCCCACCTGACACTGAGGTTAAATCATTTTGGTCTGGCTTATGTGTATGTGGGTTGTGGGAAGGAGGGTGATGGGGGTACAAGTACATGCTAACACAGGGGTAGGGGTGACTGTGAGGATAAGGATACTCATGAGGGTGAATGGGTCACAAGGAAGACGTATACGTGTTGCCAGTAAACCACGGTTAATTTGACATATGGTGAAATAAATGAATCTAAAAATTATAAGCCTGAGCCTGAGGACCTACAAGTCTGAGTTCCATTGTGAATTTATTGAAGGGAATGAGTTGGGGGGTGAGTGATCTGCATAGGGAGGGGGCGGGGGGTAAGACTTTAATAGCCAAATATCTTTCCTTTATCTGCGACAGTCATGACTAGTTTATCTGTTTTTTCTTGGAATGTGCAAGGATTAAATGGGGCGACCAAAAGAGCAGCTTGTTTAAATTTCATTTATAAGAATTCTGTGGATGTGGCACTTATTCAAGAGTCACACCTTACCGATAAGTCAGTAAAGAGTTTTAGCAACTCCAATTATGAAGTTATAGCCTCTTCCTCTGTGGATGATAAAACAAAAGGTGTGATGATAGTTGTTAGACGAACACTGAATATAAACATCATTGACACTGGCAATGACAATGAAGGGAGGATTGCCGTCGCAAAAGCAATAATCTCAAATATGAAAATTGTTTTTGTTAGTGCCTATGCCCCAGCCAATTATGATAAAAAATTCTATTTAGAGCTGTCCAACTTATTAACGAATATACCTGATCACTACTTAGTATTGGGTGCAGATATGAATACTATTATAGACCCCAAGTTTGACAAATCTAATTATTCAGTGGGCAGTGCCCAGCTATCCTGCTCAAAGGCACTACAGCAGTGCATGTCAGACCTTAATTTGGTGGATGTATGGCGATTCTATAATCCAGGATCTAAAAAATACACCTTTTTCTCCCACAGACATAAATCATACTCCAGAATAGATTATATTTTTGTATCTAACACATTAATCCCTGTATTACAACAAGCTGACATCATTGTGGCTTCGCTATCAGATCATCATGCAGTTAATGTTAAACTTTCATTCCTAACCAAAAAGAAAAAAGCGCCCCGCTGGAGATTCAATACTACCCTACTCTCAAATAATGATTTTTGCACTCAATTTAAATCAAAGCTACAGGAATTTATTGCACATAATTTGGATTCAGTGGAAGACTTTAGATATGTTTGGGAAGCTACTAAAGGTTTTATAAAAGATAATGTCACATAATTTTCTTCAGCATTAAATTGTGCCCGCCGATTAAAAACTGCTGAGTTAGAGATGCATCTGTTAACACTGGAACAAGAGCAACAAAAGTCATTCTGTGCTATCCGGATAAATCAGCTTGCACAGGTAAAAAATGAACTCAATGCACTCCTCAGAGCAGACGCAGAGTTTCTCATCCAAAAATCCAGAGAACATCACTATTTTAATGGTTGCAGGCCGTCACATGAGTTAGCTATGCGTCTCCGCACTAATGAGCGACGGGCATGCATTTCAGCAATACAAGCTGCAGAAGGCAAGATATGCTTTACTCCACAGGAAATTAATACAGTTTTCTTGGACTTCTATAAAAAACTTTATATAACTGAAAGCTCATGCAGCACAGAGGAGTGCAGGAAATTCTTTAGTGACCTCAATTTGGAAAGATTGTCTACTTTAGAAGCAGATGACTTAGGAGACGATATATCTTTAAAAGAGCTATGGGACACATTGAATGAGATGAATTTGGGTAAGTCTCCAGGACCTGATGGAATTCCCATCGAAGTTTATATCAAGTTTTGGCCAGAACTGGGCCCTATGTTTTTGAAAATGATAACAACATCAATTGCAAAATGCTCCTTTTTAAAACAAACAAATACAGCCCTGATTTCACTGCTCCTTAAAAAATATAAAGATCCGATATTATGCACCAGTTATAGGCCAGTCTCATTAATTAATGCGGATATGAAGATATACGCTAAAGTACTGGCCCGCCGTCTAAATAAATATCTAGGAAAATTAATCCATTGTGACCAAACAGGGTTTGTTAGAGGCAGATTTAGTTCCGATAATTTAAGAAGACTGTTGCATATCTTACATTTCACCCCAGACTGCTCAGAGTTTTTGTCCTCATATGGAATCCTAACTCTTGATGCCGAAAAGGCATTCGATAGGCTCGAATGGACCTATCTCTGGGCCTTACTAGAACAAATAGGACTAGGGGAGTCATTTATTGGTTATATTAAAGTTCTGTATGCTAACCCAGGAGCAATGGTCCTATCAGGCGATGTATGCTCCTCTCATTTTCCAATTTATAGAGGCTCCCGTCAAGGATGCCCACTGTCCCCTTTATTATTCATTTTAGCATTGGAGCCCTTAGCCCAAAAAGTACGTCAATCTACTAATATTGTTCCAATTACGATAAAGTCCACTATTCATCAAATATCACTCTATGCAGATGATGTACTCCTCTTTATCAGTGAACTATCACAGTCACTCCCTCATATTTTTAATTTGTTCAGGGAATTCAGCTGTTTCTCCGGATATAAGATAAACTGGCAAAAATCGGCACTCCTTCCGTTAAAGAATGATGTAGAAGATCTAACCCAGGGGCGTCACTAGACTTAATACTGTACTGGGGCACACCTGGGGCACAAAGAATTCACGAGAGCGTGCAAAGTGCGCGAGAAAAAAAACATATTCAGCACTTATTTATCATAAAAAAACATAAATAGTTCTTTAAACTATTCAATCATATCAGACTATGTTGTTGTCTAGATCTTTGATTAACCACCTGAAATGTACTGCGGTAATGCATTTGGCCTACTTGTGCACTTTACTCTAGACTTCTAAACCATTACTGATAAAAGCAAAAAGGAAGAGCAATGAATCTTGCTGAAATATTTATTTCAGTAAACATTTGCAAACTGAACATTTACAAAAGTAAAAAAATTAAATAAAATAAAGCACCCCTACATCTCTGGGTTCTTTTATTTCCATAGTAGAAGAATAAATGAACAACTGTTTTGTGTCTCTTCAGGGAATCATTTTTTGGGAAGTAAACTGTAACGTCTTGTTTTCATTTTTGCAAAGTGGTCAATCACTTGGCTGTGGCTTAACTTGGAAAGTTCCTCACTCTCTACTGACATGATGGCAAGATGGTGAAGCCTATCCTGCCCCATTGTGCTTCTCAGCCAAGTGTGGAGCCGTCTCAGCACACTGAACGTCCGTTCACAAGTGCAGCTGGACACTGGGATGGTCAGAGAGATCTGAATGACCTGTGTCAAGGTTGGGAACATGACTTGATCCAGCAAGCTGAAAACACATTGCATGTCTGTGATTGGAAGGCTCTCCCGCTTTCTGGCCAGATAGTTTTTGGCCACTAACACCTCTTCAGGTTTTAGATCAACATTGTAATGATCTGCCAGACCTCTGAGGTCCTCCTCACAGAGGAAGTTGTCAGATCCTGGATTACAGGCCTGAACACCTTTTAGAACTTGGCTGTTGAGAGATGAGAAACGCTGATCCATCTCAGCAACCATCCTGTCAAGGCAAGGTAGATACAAGTTTGCTTTCAATTTCTCCGCATCACCTAGGTCACTCACTGCCCCACAACTAGAGTCCACTACGTAGTCCTCCATGCGTTTCTGCTTCTGCCTTTGTCTGGTAACAGCACATGACTCTGGGATCTGGTTGGCTGCACAGTAGGTCTTTGCTCTGTCACAAAGCTCAGCAGCCTTCTCATCTGTGCGCATATCTTTTAGAGTGGCACACACAGCGCATTTGTACTCCTCAGCTTTGGCCAGGTCTACTGTTTGACTTTGGAGATATTTGTGTAGGTTTTCAGTCACAGACAAAAAAGTCTTGAACATCATCAACAGATACACTGTGGAGAACCTAGCAAGTTTGACATGGAGCCCCACTGCCATAGGGCTGTTGATGCTGGATAGGCACTGAAGCACTGCAGGGAGATTGTCTAACATGGCATTCACGGAACGCAACTGGCACGACCAGCGTGTCTTAGACAGTTGCACAAGTTCAGATGGCTGTAAGCCTAGCTGCTTTTGAGTCTCCTTGAATTTCTGATGGTTAACAACAGAGACAGAGAAGTATGTGTACACACTCTGTAACAGGTCAAATAAATCCTTGGCCTCAGGTATGGCTTGGCAGGTGAAACACAGGACTAGATTAAGTTGATGTGCATAGCAGTGCACATAAATGGCCATGGGATGATTCTCTCTGAACTTAGCTTGGACCCCTCCAACTGTCCCACTCATGACCGATGCACCATCGTAAGCCTGCGCGACCACCTTCACATGATCTATGCCATTTAATCTCAGCTGTTCTTCAATTGCAGCAGTTACAGACTCTGCATCAAATCCTTTCAGTTCCGTCATAGCCAGCAAATGCTCCTTCACACTCCCTTTAGCTACATAACGGACACACACAGCTAGCTGCTTGGTGTTGCCATCTCTAGCCTCATCTGCCATGACTGAAAACATTCCTGCGTCTTTTATTTCACGAACAATAGTTGCGACTATCTGTTGAGCGCAGCACTGAATGACTTCATTTTGGGATGAAGGTGATAGATATGTACAATGTGATGGAGCTGAATACGACTGCAGAAAAGGATCAAACTCTTTCAGGAGATTAATACACTCAAGAAAGTTTCCTTGGTTGTCGCTGGCGATGCCCTCATCATGGCCACGAAATGGGATGTTTTGTTTACCCAAAAACTTTGTAACAGCCACCACCCGGCTGAGGTACTCACGTCTCTCTTTGATTTCTTTCTCATTTGCTGAGTCTAACTGTTCAACAACACTACCGTGAGCTGCACTGGATTTATAGTCATGCCAGGAGAGCATGCTTGCCTTATGGGCAGGTGATTTCTCATGCTCTCTACAAAGATCCAGAGCTTTTTTCCAATTCTGTAGGCCAGTGTGTACAAAGGTGTCATGCTTCAAATGTTTGCCAAAAATCCTACAAGAAAAACAAAAGGCTGCATCTTTAGATTTGGAGTATTCCAACCACGTAAAGCTTTCAAACCACTTAGCGTTAAAGAATCGCTATTTTTCTGTGAAATAAACTTGAATGGTTTAAAAATGTGGCTCATGACTTGATGATAGGGAAAAATGTTTTTCTTCCTGAAGACAGACCATTTGAGAACCACTGCACCATCCATAGGCTGTATCTGTCAACTAACACAAGCTTACTCAAAATCATCATTGATGCAGAGGTCCAGAGCAGAACCAGCAGACCATAACCAACATTATGTTTCATGCTGATGAAACTCACTGGAAATTAATATGGTTGTTTTGATACAAGGAACAACGTTAGCTAACTTAGCATTAACTTAAGACAGACTTATGTTGCCTAGCTAGCCAGGACTTCACTTACCTCTCTCATTCCTTGCTGCTTTTTCCCTGCTGCGGCCGAAAAACTTTCTGATATCCATCTAGGAGTTACAGTTCGAGTCAAATCAAAATCAAAATAATATATTTAACAAGTTGTTGTCGGCTAACGTTACCTACCTCATGCAGTGATTCTCATGGCCTGCCACTCTCTCCCTCGCTCTCTTTCTCTCGCTCTCTCTCGCTCGCTACACGTGAATAAATTACCATATTAATTAGCCATGTGCGCATTGTTTATGTGGAGTGAATACATACAGTAGCAATGAATTATATACTAAGTAGTATGTGCGCTGTAGTCTAAGCTATGTAGACTTAAAACTCTGAAGTGATTTTTTTTTATTGGTGAAATTTTTACTGGGGCACTGCAGATCAATACTGGGGCACGTGCCCCAGTGAAATCTGTCTGATGACGCGGCTGATCTAACCCCTTTTAATGTGCCCATAGTAAATCAATTTAAGTATTTAGGAATTGACATCTTTACTAAACTAGAGACTACTGTGGAGAATAATTATATTGTTTGTTTCGAGAAAATTAAGAATAACTTAGGCATGTGGATGACAAAACCAATAGCATTCGATGGCAGGATCTCAATTATAAAAATGATGGTATTACCTTTAATCAACTTCCTGAGCTCCATGCTTCCTCTGAACCCTCCAAAGGGATACTGGGATAGACTGCAGAATTTGATCAGTGATTTTATTTGGGAAAAGAAAAAACCAAGGATCAAATTTGCAACTTTGCAGAGAGAGAAATCAGCCGGAGGTTGGGGCCTTCCAAATTTTAAAATGTATTACTGGTCATTTGTGTTACGCACTATGAAATCATGGTTAGACCCATCGAATCCAACATCTTGGCGCTCCTTGGAAGCAAAGCTAATACATCCATGCAGATTACAGGACCTAATCTTCACAGATATCCCTATTAAACAAGTAAGAGCACGTTTTGGTCCCATTATCGAAAATGCTTTGGTGACTTGGAGGCTGGTGACAGAGTACACTAACACAGACAATAAATGGCATTTTCATACCCCAATATTTCATAACCATAACCTACTGATAGGGGGTCGACCTGCAGCTTACCCTATATGGTCAAACAACGGGATTCATATACTGGGACAGCTATTTAACACGAACGGTCTACGCACATTCGAAGACTTGAAGGAACAATATAATTTATGTCGATTTTCCCGTTTTTTGTATTTTCAGCTTCGTGCTGCTATGAAGACCTATGGGGTTCCATGGAACTCGTAGCTGCCAAAACATGGTCTAGCAAAAAAATTATACAACACTACTAGCACCAGAGGAACAGTGTCAGCACTGTATACCCAAATATTGCAGGCATCCTACAAACCTCTGGCAACCCAAACATTTTGGCAGAATATATATGCTTCGATCAACCCTGAAATATCATGGGTAACTGTGTGGAATAATATTAGCCAGTCCTCAAAAAATCCTAGTCACCAAACTATACATTTAAAAATTGTTCTTAGAGCATATTCCACCCCTAAACTTAGACATACATTGAGACTAGAACCTTCCCCTTTATGTCAATTGTGTGTACAAAGATGTTTAGGCACCTTCATACATATGTTTTGGGAATGCCCTGAAGTACATTTGTTTTGGTTACAAGTCACTAAGTCTTTATCTAAAATTCTTAAGAAGGAGCTTCCATGTTGTCCTGTACTTTGTCTGTTGAATGATAATTCTCAGTTCCCTTTGTCAATATATGAGAAAAGAGTTTGGATCTCTGGCTGAACAGCCGCCAAGAAAATGTTGGTATTTTGCTGGAAACCACCACACACTTTAGCATTAGATCATTGGTGGCACCTGCTGATTGATATTTTGCAACTAGAGCTTTCTGTCGCACGGTCTCATGGTGCAAAGGATAAAACACTAAAATCGTGGTCAGAAGCGATCACATCAGTAAAGAGTCTGGCTTATAAAAGGATGGGTTAAGGGGAGGGGTTGCAGATCACTCACCAGGGAGGGAATGGTTTTTTTTTTTTGGTTTTTTTTTTGTTTTTGTTTTGTTTTTTTCATTTTGTTTTTTTTTTGTTTTTTTTTCCATTTTTGTCTGGCTGTTTATCAACTGGTACCCGCGTACTTGTGTTTGCTGTTGATATTTTTAGAGCCTTGTGTTTTTTGTTTGTTCGTTTATTTGCTTTTTTATGTTTGTTTTTCTTGAATACAGGCTACAGTCTTTGTCATATACGATTATGCTGTAATTATTTGCCTGCTTCTCTATTGTTGTTTCTGATTTTTCTTTTTTTTTTCTCCTTTTTTTTTCTCTCTCGTTTTTTTTTTTTTTTTAATTAGTTTAGTTTTGTTTTATATATAAAATGGTCTTTATTTGTGTTAAATATGTGAATATGGAAAAGGAATAAAAAATTGTTAACAAAAAAATGTATGGCTTGGCCGACTACATCAAAGATGAGCTGGTGTCACACGAAGTCCCAACCTCCCTCGACGGCATCATCAACCTGGCCATCCGCATCAATCTCCGGGTTCAGACTCGGAGACGGGAACGACGCCAGGGGGCAAGTCGCCAGCTACCTCTGGGTCCACGTCAGAGAGATCCCACCAGTCCACACCCGCCTCCGAACCTGACTGAACCGGAACCCATGCAGCTGGGACGCACCTCCCTCACCCCTGCAGAACGGAGGTGACGCCAGCTAGCCCAGCTCTGCCTGTACTGTGGAGGAGAAGGACATTTTGTGGCCACCTGCCTGTTAAAAGACAGAGCTCGCCCGTAGATGAGGAGATATGGGTGAGCTCAATAACTGAGTCTCCTCTCTCTCGCCGTCCCCTGCTCCAAGCCCGTCTGCTTCTCCGTGAGGGTTCTCACACTCTGGCCACCCTCATCGACTCTAGAGCAGATTCCTGTCTTATCAGTGAGAGTGTGGCTCTGCAATTGGGACTTGGCCAGGTTCCACTGACTCACCCGATCCCTGCACGAGCTCTTGACGGCCACAAGATGGGCACCATCACCCACCAGACGGCGCCAGTCTCCATGCTCCTGTCAGGGAATCATCATGAAACCATCCAATTCCACATTCTGGATTACCCTGATCTGCCCCTGGTCTTGGGATTCCCGTGGCTTCGCCGCCACAACCCACACATCGACTGGTCTACAAGTTCCATTCTTGGCTGGGGAACATCATGTCATCTCACCTGCTTGAAGAACGCCATTCCACCACTCCACCCTGCCAGCACCACTCCACCACCTGAACTCTCTAATGTGCCACCTGAATACCATGACTACAGTCAAGTCTTCAGCAAGGTCAAGGCTACCTCTCTGCCCCCCCACCGGCCTTACGACTGCGCCATTGACCTCCTGCCTGGCACTACTCCTCCTAAGGGTCGTCTGTACTCCCTCTCCGCTCCTGAGAGGAAGGCCATGGAGGAGTACATCAACAACTCCCTGTCGGCTGGCCTCAAACGTCCCTCCTCGTCCCCTGCTGGAGCAGGGTTCTTTTTGGTAGAGAAGAAGGACAAGTCCTTGAGGCCCTGCATTGATTATCGAGGACTGAATGAAATTACGGTGAAGAACCGTTACCCTCTGCCTCTGATCTCATCGGCTTTTGAACTGTTGCAGGGGGCCACCGTCTTCACCAAGCTTGACCTCCGCAATGCCTACCACCTTGTTCGCATCCGTGAAGGGGACGAATGGAAGACGGCGTTCAACACCCCTACTGGCCATTATGAATACTTGGTCATGCCGTTTGGTCTCACCAACGCTCCTGCTGTGTTCCAAGCCCTCGTCAACGACGTCCTCCGCGACATGCTTAATAAGCAAGTCTTCGTGTACTTGGATGATATCTTGATCTTCTCCAAGACCCACAACGAACACATCCACCATGTCCAATCCGTCCTACAGAGGCTCCTGGAGAATTCACTCTTCATAAAGGCAGAGAAATGTGAGTTCCACGTCTCATCAGTCTCCTTCCTGGGTTATATCGTCTCGAGGGGCCACATCCAGATGGATCCTGCCAAGGTCTCCGCTGTAGCTTCCTGGCCTGTCCCCGAGTCCCGCAAGCAACTGCAACGTTTCCTGGGGTTCGCCAATTTCTACAGGAGGTTCATCCGAAACTATAGTTCTGTGGCAGCTCCGCTCACGTGCCCTCACCAGTTCCAAGACTCCCTTCCTCTGGTCATCAGATGCTGAGAATGCTTTCCAGACACTCAAAAAGAGGTTTACATCGGCTCCCATCCTCCAGATGCCTGACCCCGACCTCCAGTTCATGGTGGAAGTGGATGCCTCAGATGTGGGAGTGGGAGGAGTTCTCTCTCAGCGGTCCACCACAGACCAAAAGCTACACCCCTGTGCCTTTTTCTCTCGCCACTTGTCCCACGCAGAAAGGAACTATGATATCGGCAACAGAGAACTCCTGGCAGTCAAGTTGGCTCTGGAAGAATGGCGCCATTGGCTTGAGGGTACCAAGGATCCTTTTCTGGTATGGACCGACCATAAAAACCTGGAGTACATAAAGACTGCCAAAAGACTCAATTCCCGCCAAGCCCGTTGGTCGCTATTCTTCACCAGGTTTAACTTCACCCTGTCCTATCGCCCTGGCTCTCGTAATACCAAACCTGATGCCCTCTCACGTCAGTTTCTGCAGGACGATGAGGTCGCTGAGGGACCGACCCCCATTCTTCCGCCTCCCTGTGTCATTGCCACCCTTACCTGGGACATTGAGGAGCGAGTGAGAGCTGCTACTCTGGATCAGCCTGGTCCCAGCACCTGTCCTCCCCACTGCCTCTTCGTCCCAGAAACATTAAGGTCTGAAGTCCTGCTGTGGGCCCATGCCTCCAACCTCACCTGTCATCCTGGTTCCCTACGTACTCAAGAGGTCCTCCTCCAAAGACTCTGGTGGCCCACGCTGGAGGAGGACACCAAAGACTTTGTTAAAGCCTGTCTGGTCTGCAGTCAAAACAAACCCTCACATCATGCCCCAGCAGGTCTCCTGCAGCCACTTCCCATCCCTCACCGACTCTGGCTCACTTCATGCCCCTAAGCAAGCTGCCCTCGGCCAAGGAGACGGCCCAGTTGGTCCTAAACCACGTCTTCCGCCTGCATGGCCTCCCTGTCGATGTGGTCTCCGACCGTGGGCCCCAGTTCTCTTCAATATTTTGGAAGGAATTCTGCACTCTGATTGGGGCCACCGCCAGTCAGTGAAATCCGGGAGGACTCCGCCTCAGAGGAATATTGAACAGCCCCTCCGCTCCCACCCTGTCATCTGGTCGATCAGTTGGGACGTCAGGAGCCGTCCCTTGAGGGGGGGGTTCTGTCACAGTCTCCAGCCTCCTTCACCCAGTACTCTCCTTGCCCCTCCCATCTCATCAGGCAAACTCCACTCACCTGTGCCTCTGAGCACATCTGCAGCTCATCCCGTGCAATCAGCCTCAGCATACTTAAGCTCCAGCTCCACACACACCAGTTGTCAGATCATCTTCGCTCTCATGTAAGTCTTTCCAGCCGTTTTTCTTGGATTGATCACCTGTTGCCGACCCGTTTCGTCCCTGTTCCTGCCTGATCGCCTTGCCCTTGGATTGATTACAAGATTCCGACCTGTTTCTGCTCTGAACCTGCCTGCTTGTCTGATCCCCGGCTACCGACCTCGCCTTCTGTCTCTGACACTGAGCTTTCTGCCTGTAAGTCCTGACTGTGCTGGTTATCTGATCCCTCGCCTGTTCCCGACTCTCCAACTGTCTGCTCCCTGTCTTCTGTTCTCTGGATTGCAAGACACGCCACCTCCTCATGGCCTGGAGGTAACGTCTCCGACCCTCCTGTCGGCACCGCAGGTTCTAGCCTCAGCTGAATCAGTCTCGTTAAAGACTCTGTTCCTGTTGCCTGACTGTGTCTCTCCTTCGTGGCTAAGAGGAATTGTTGCGGGAGCGGGGTTCGAGTCCCGACTGGATCAATTGCATTTTTCCTGTGTTAAATAAAGACTTGATTATTACATCTGCTTGCTGCTTCGCACCTGGGTTCTTTCCTGTGTGTCTAGACGTGACAATCACATTTAAGGATGGGAAGCACCCGTTTTATAAACAATAAATAAATGTGCTTCATATACCCTTTGTGTTTTCATTTAGGCTGTATTATAATGTAGGAATGTTCACAGCATTTCAATGTCAACAAAGGTTGGCCTATGAGATTCTGATCACCTAATTGTAGTTAGTAAGCGGTTGACAAGCTGTTTTTAGATATCTTGTACATGTAAGGGATACTGGAGCTTGGTTGGGGTGGTGGGACGGCTCGCAGCGAGCGCCGGAAAATTTCCCTTATTTTCAAATCCAAAACTTGACAGGTATGGTGCTGGAGCTAATCGCGGCCATTCAAGTCTATGTAAACTGCTCCACCAGAAGCGGCTCGGCGCTCCGCTAAAAATATGCGCCGGGTTAAAGCGTCAATTTCCACACACCAAATGAGTCAAACAGGAAGCCAGGCGCAGAAAAGACGAGAGTATCCGGTCAATTTTCAAAATAAAAACACCCATGAAAACTCCGGAGCGTATTTCACATCGCTACAACAGCATGACGTCAAAGTTTGTGGCCCCCGGCAGGTAAAGAAATCTTTTCTTTGTTTGTTGATGTCTTTTTACCTCCAGTGTTTCTGCAAATTATCGCGTGACATCATGATCTCGTGATCCGTCAATTCCAGCCGCTTGCGTGCGCGCCGCTATAGATACGCTTCCAGTGGATATTGACGCCCGGCACAGGACGGAGGAGCCCGTGCCACGGCCGGACCACGCACGCGACGGATCCAGTGTACACCCGGGATTATGGCATTCCCTTTCGTCCCTCCCCCATGTAGGAATAGATGAAGTGGTGCAGTTTGCATTAACATGACATGTTTCAGTAATCTCATGGGTAAGTAGTATTTCTTAAGTTTCACCACGCTGTTCTCATCTGCTCATGGTGTTTGCTGACATGGCTACAACATGGTTAGACTGACTAAAACATTGCCTTAACTTCCCATACCAAAGTATGGCTAGGTCAGAAACGTTTGTTTTTCCCTTCAGGCGTGCAGGTTACGTGCTTGCTAGCTACCATTTCAAGATTGTTAGCCTACGGAAAGCTAGGAAACCTAATGATGTTGTGTGTCTCTCCATATCTCAATGTACGTTCATGTCTTACCCAATGTACAGTTTCTCTATTAACACTATGTACGAGTATGTACAACTCTTTGTACATCCAACCATCGAACACAGCCTCATTTGGCTATACATGAAAAATCTACTTAAGCTTCCACTTTTCGATAGAAAAACATACTTCCTACGGGCACTGCACTAGTAGTTATAAACCAAAGAACTGGACAAATGGTGGCCTGTTGGTGGCACTGCAGGAAAAGTCAGAGAATCCCCAGAGTGATTAGGATTTGTCGTCTAGGCACCATGGATATACTCTATGTAGAATAGAATAGAATAGAATAGAATAGAATAGAATCTTTATTGTCATTGTACAAGTACAACGAAATTGAATGCAATCCTTTGGTGCATAAGTAAAAGAGATGAAAAGATAAAAACACATTGTAAATAATAATAAATTAATAATAAGTAATAAATAATGTTTGCTCCATGTATTGCACTTAAAGAATGAATGTCACTTGGCCCACAGCTTCATGTGTTGCACATAAGTTAGATTTGGTTTAGACAGCATTCAAGGCAGCAACGGCTCTGGGATAAAAACTGTTTTTAAGCCTGTTTGTTCTTGCTTTAAGAGTTCTGTATCTCCTGCCTGATGGCAGGCGTTCAAACAGTGTGTGACCAGGGTGGGATGGGTCCTTCAGAATGTTTTTAGCTTTTTTGAGGCAGCGGGAGCTGTACAGTTCTTCCAGTGAGGGGAGAGGGCAGCCAATGATCTTCTGGGCAGAGGTGATGATTCTCTGGAGCGCTTTCCTCTCTGCGGCTGTGCAGCTGGCAAACCACACACAGATGCAGTATGTTATGATGCTCTCTACCGAGCAGTGGTAGAAGGCTACCAGCACCTTCACAGGGAGTTGTTGTTTCCTGAGCAGTCTGAGGAAATACAGTCTCTGCTGAGCCTTCTTAACCAGTGCTGTGGTGTTAGCGCCCCAGGTTAAGTCCTCCTCAATGGTGACGCCCAGAAACTTGAAGTTGGCCACCCTCTCCACACAGTCCCTGCTGATGGACAGGGGCTGAATTTCTGTTCTGCACCTCCTGTGGTCCACTATGACCTCCTGTTTTATTTTTTTATTTTTTTTTTTTTTTTTTTTTTTAACTAGAATAGAAGAGACGTGGGTGCCTACCCTGACCCTCTGGGAGCGGTCTGACAAAAAGTCAAGAATCCAACTGCAGATGGAGTTTGGTAGTCCGAGGCCTGTGAGCTTATGCACCAGCTTGTGTGGGAGTATGGTGTTGAATGCAGAGGAAAAATCCACAAACAGCAGTCTCACATAAGTCCCCGGCTGCTCCAGATGGGACAGGGCGGCGTGGAGGGTGGTGGCTACTGCATCCTCTGTGGACCTGTTTGCTCTGTATGCAAACTGGTGTCTGTCTAATGTTGGTGGAAGACAGGACACGATGTGGCTCCGGACCAGCTTCTCCAGGCACTTCATAACAATAGGAGTTAGTGCCACAGGTCTGTAGTCGTTGAGGGTGCTGATGTTGGGCTTTTTAGGCAGGGGAACTATGATGGAGGACTTTAGGCAGGGTGGAACAGTGGACTGGAGTAGGGACCGGTTGAATATGTTGGTAAGGACTCCAGTGAGCTGGTCAGCACAGTCCTTCAGCACGCGTCCACTTACACCGTCGGGCCCAGCAGCCTTCTTTGGGTTCACTGCCCTTAGTGTGCGCCGCACCTCATGCTCCGCCACCGTGAGGGAGGGGCCACCCTGAGCTGGTGGCCAAAGTACAGCTGCCTCTGGTGGTTCCTCCTCGAAGCGGGCAAAGAAGTTGTTAAGCTCCTCTGCCAGCGAAGGGTCCCCGTCGGCGGTGAGGTTCGGTCTGTAGTTTGTGACGTGCTGGATCCCCTGCCACACCTGTCGCATGTTGTTACTGCTGAGGTGGTCCTCCATCTTCCTCTTGTAGTCCAACTTGGCCCTTGAGATGCCTCTCTTCAGGTTTGCTCTGGCAGCGCTGTATAATGCTCCGTCACCAGACCTGAACGCGATGTTCCTTTCCCGCAGCAGGCGCCGTACCTCTCTGGTCATCCAGGGTTTTTGGTTGGGATACACCCGGATACTCCGTTCCACAGTTACAGTGTCTGTGCAGTATTTAATGTAGCCCAGGACAGCTGCTGTGTACTCCTCCAGGTCTGGATGGTCAAAGATATCCCAGCTGGTACTTTCAAAACAGTCCTGCAGCTGGTGGATGGCACCCTCAGGCCAAGTTTTGACAGTCCTCCTGGTGATCATAGTCCTTTTCCTGAGGGGGGTGTATGCTGGTGCCAGGAGCAGGGACATGTGGTCTGACTGTCCCAGGTGTGGCAGCTGGATAGCCCTGTAGCCCTTTTTAATGTTGGAGTACACCTTATCCAACGTGTTTACTCCTCTAGTGGCACATTTCACATGCTGATATAATTTAGGGAGCACAGTTTTTAAGTTTGCATGATTGAAGTCCCCAGCACTGACATGTACAGCCTCAGGATACCTGTCTTGCTGGCTGCTAATGATATCATGCAAAAGTCCCTGAGCCGTGCTAGCATTAGCATCAGGTGGTATGTACACAGCAGTTAGCATAACAACAGAAAACTCTCTCGGGAGGTAAGAAAACTCTCTCGGGAGGTAGAAAACTCTCTCGGGAGGTAAGAAAACTCTCTCGGGAGGTAAAAAACTCTCTCGGGAGGTACCAAATTGTACCAAATTTCATGGCAATGCATCGGATAATTGTCGCGGTATTTCAGTCTGGACCACAGTGGTGGACCAACCGACCAACATTCCCCAAAGTCTTGCTGCTGTTATGGCTGAAAATATTTTTTGAAATTTTGAAGGAATAGAAAAGAGAGGAATTTTGATAGTCCATCCATCCATTTTCATCTGCTTATCCAGGGCCAAATGGGGGGCAGCAGGCTGAGCAAAGTACTCCAGAAGTCCCTCTCCCTAGCAATGCTTTCCAGCTCCTCCTGGGGGAAGTAATTCCTCCAGCATGTTCTGGGTCTTCCCCGGGGCCTTCTACCGGTTGGACCTGCCCGGAACACCTCTAAAGGGAGGCGCCCAGGAGGCATGCTGATCAGGTGTTGAACCACCTCAACTGGCCGCTTTCAACGTAAAGGAGCAGCGGCTCTACTCCAAGCTCCCAATCCCATCTCTAAGGATGACCCCAGCCACCCTGCATAAGAAATTCATTTTGGCTAGCTTCGGTCTTCCGTGAGAAAACCCTGAGATACTTGAACTCCTTTGCTTGTCACAGGAACTCTCTCTCCCAACCCATTTTAATGCCGTTTTTATTTAAATATCTGATATTCCACGTGATAACTGAACAATTAATGCAGAGACAAAACATTAGTGGTGTTTTTGATATGTCTGCTAAAACAAAGTATGGAGAGCAGATAGAGGCCAACTTCAGGGAGAACAACTCCCACTCCATGTGGAAAGGCATACAGAATATAACTGACTACAAACAACGCCACAACACCCTCCACTCCACCGACACTTCTCTCCCAGACCAGCTTAACACTTTTTTCTCCCGCTTTGAAGAGGACAACAGACAGGCACAGGACACACAGCTGACATTATCAGAGCACGACCAGCCCCCCACCATCCAACAACATCAGGTACTGCGAGTCCTGCATGGCATCGACACCAAGAAAGCACCAGGACCGGATGGAGTACCAGGGAGGGTGCTGAAATCATGTGCTCACCAGCTTGCTGCAGTATTCACTAACATCTTCAACCGTTCACTGCAGCAAGCCACAGTCCCCACCTGCCTGAAAACTGCCACCATAATCCCTGTGCCCAAATCCTCTGCCATCACAGGGTTGAATGATTACCGGCCTGTGGCCCTGACACCGGTGATCATGAAATGTATGGAGAGACTGGTGTTACAGCATGTCAAGGCCCACATCCCACCTGGCTTTGATCAACATCAGTTCGCCTACAGGTCCAACAGATCCACAGACGACGCCATCTCCATCGCCCTCCACACCGCTCTCAGCCACATTGAAAGCTCCAACACATATATCAGGATGCTGTTTGTTGACTTCAGCTTGGCATTTAACTCCATCAGCCCCAGCAGACTCATCAACAAACTGCAGACACTACAACTTGGAACCTCCCTCTGTTTGTGGATCAAGGACTTCCTGACTAACAGACCCCAGCATGTCAGAATGGGTACCGCCACATCCTCCACCATCGTCCTCAATACTGGTGTTCCTCAGGGCTGTGTGCTGAGTCCAGTCTTGTACACACTGTACACTTATGACTGTGTTGCTACTCACGGCTCCAACACCCTCATCAAATTTGCGGATAATACAACCATTGTGGGGCTCATCAACAACGGTTATGAGACACCATACAGGGAGGAGGTCCAAGCACTGGCGGCCTGGTGCAGTGACAACCACCTCAACCTCAACACCAAGAAAACAAAAGAAGTCATTATTGACTTCCGGAAGTCGAGGACCACACTGCACTCAGGCCTGAGCATCAATGGGGAGGAAGTGGAACGGGTCACCAGCTTTAAGTTTCTTGGCCTGCACATCTCGGAGGACCTGGGCTGGACTGTGAACACCACCCACATCATCAAAAAGGCCCAGCAGCGTCTCTTCTTTCTGAGAACACTGAAGAGGAACAAACTCCCTCCACCTCTGCTGAGAAACTTCTACCACTGCACAATAGAGAGTGTCCTCACCTATGGCTGTACGGTGTGGTACGCCAGCTGCACTGCATCTGAAAAGAAACAACTGCAGCGGGTCATCAAGACGGCTCAGTGGATCATCCCCACTTCCACGCCTAGAGGAGATGTATTCCAGCCACCTCCCCCGATGGGCCACAAAGATTCGGAATGACCCCGCCCACCCAGGGCACTCTCTATTCACCAGCCTTCCCTCTGGCAGACTCAGAGTCATGAGAGCCCGCACCAACAGACTGAAACACAGCTTCTTCTCCATGGCTGTGAAGAGACTGCTACAGGAACCATAACCCCCCCCCAGTTTATTTTGTGACAAGGACATTGTAGCTGCTATAAGAGAGCTGGGATAAGAGAGAGGGATGTTAATTCTTGCAATCTTTCTAGTCACCTGCCAACTCTACAACAATCCTGTGGCGGAAAAAAGTTTTCGGACACCCTTAAAATTTTACACAATCTCAAATATTATCATGAAATATTTGTGGAAAAATCTTTTTTGTGTTTCAAAAGTTGTGGCTGCATTAGACAGACACAAACAAATACAAATGATTTATTTATTTTTTTTGTTTATTGTTTACAAGAAAAACTGACAAAATTAAATTCTTGACAGTTTCAATATGTCAGTTCTCAACATTGTCGGTATCAAAGTCAACAAATAACAGAGAATGTGTTCAAAACTGAACAAAAAATAAATCATCACATCATCAAATTAATATTTAGTAGTCCTGCCATTAGCACGCAGTAGAGCTCTAACCCTGGCTGGCATGTTCTCCACGAGAACACTGTTAAGGGGTAATCTTGTCCCATTCTAATTGAATTACTGCTTTTAATTCTTCTAAATTCTTTCGTTTACACTTTGAAACAGACCTTTTGATAATCCACCGCAGATTTTCAATGGGGCTCATGTCCGGGTATTGAGCTGGCCACTCTAAGACCTGGATACTGTGCTCCTGCAGCCAAGTTCTACTGGCCCTGGATGTGTGGCAAGGGGCATTATCTTGTTGAAACATCCAGTTTTGACCTCGACAGAACAGTGCACGTGCAGAAGGGAGGATGTGGGTTTCGAGAATGGCACAATACTTGGCAGAGTTCAATGTGCTATCACAGACAGTGAGATGACCAACACCAGCAGCACTCATGCATCCCCAAACCATGATATTGCCTCCACCATGCTTCACAGTGGGTACTGTACATGCTGGAGATAATGCTTCGCCTGGCCTTCTGCGTACCCTCACATTAGCAGGAGGAAGATAAAGCTGGAAACTGGACTCATCTGACCACAGAATCTTCTTCCAGTTCCTGGCTGTCCAGTTCTTGTGTGCTTGGGCCCAGCAACGCCGGGCTAACCTCTGCCTCTCATTGATCATGGGCTTCTTGACAGTCTTGTAGGACCTAGAGCCATGATCTAAAAGTCGGCCACGTACAGTGCGGGTGGAACACTGGACACCAGTTTGGTTTGACCACTGCTGCTGAAGCTCCTGTGATGTCATTCGGTGGTTTTCCCTGCACATGCGGATCAGGATGCAGTCATTTCTTGCTGAAGAAACCTTTGGACGCCCAGATCTTGGTTTGTCTTCCAGGCTGTTGGTTTGTCTGTATTTCTGCAGAGTGTATCCAACTGCTGAAGGACTGCATCTGCACTTCCTAAATATCTGGCGGCAGCTGTACCCTTCCTGGCTGAGAATCTGTATCTTCAGGCGTGTTTCCTGCGTTAGGTTCCTTGTTATAGCCATTTTTGTCTCTGAAGAACTTTCAGATGTGCTGGCTTTATATTTGTGTCTTTTAATAAAAAGCACAACCTTCAGTAGTGGATCACTGGTACCAAAATGATCCAATACTCAAAATTTCTCATGTATTTTTATAGAACCAATCAATTTTAAGGTTTTAATGGCTTTTTAAGGATTTGTTTAGTAATTTGGCTGTGACTGTACTAAAAGAAATTGCACTTGAAGACCTAAGAGTGATTCTTAATGCAATATTTCACAAATGCATGGGTTGTCCAAAAACTTTTTTCCACCACTGTACATTGACATTCCCTCCTGGCACTCTTGGTGTCTAGATCAGTGCTCTGGCAAAGTACCAACCGAATTCAGAGTGGCGTCCTGCCCACCCTTGGGTAAGTCAGACCACAATGTCATTCCCCATCTGCTGAAATTTAAGGCAAAGATCGAACAGGAGAACCCTGATGGCAGAGAGGTAGTACTGTGGTCCAACGCCTGCAAGGAAAAACTGAGAGACTCTTTTGAGGATACCAACTGGGACATCCTCTTCAATAACTGTGAAAATGCAAATGAACTAACAGAGACAATAATCTCCTGTTATTATTGTCTGTGAAAACAATGTCATGACCACAAAACCATTATGGCATACTCCAGTAAAAAGATATGGGTCTCATATAAAAATTAAGAAATTTCTCAGTGAGAACAGCTGTGCCTTTGTTTGGTAAGACATGGCATTACCTAACAAAAAAAGGGCTGAACTGTGGGGGATTATTAAAAGACCCAGACAACAGCACAGACACAATATGGGGAATAATTTATTACTGGTAATGCAAAGAAAGCATGGAGCAGTCTAAATACAATGATGCACAGAGAGGCTAGAAAACAACACCATCTACTTACAAATTCTTGCTCCTTTGCTAAAGAGCTAAACCAGTTTGACAAAGACTCAAAGGGGCATACTTGAAAAGGAAAGCCAAGTTTGGAATATCACACTTACTGAAGAGATAATAGGCAGTCTGAGCTAAGATAAGGCAACACAAAGCTTTAGGCCCACATGATCTCAGAGGAGGAGCCATTGCAGGGTGCATGTATCAACTAAAATGTGTTTTAACAAGATTATTTCAGGGTCTGCTTGATGAACATGTCGTGCCACTTTCATGGAGAGAGCTATCCTAGTGCCTAAAAAAGTCACCTCTCCTCACCTAATGACTTTAGACCCATGAGGCTAATGCTAGAAAAAAAACCCAAAAGGTTTTTGTCCAACTTTTAACACAGTCAGGACTGACATTTTATTAAATCTGCTTTTAAACTTGATAACAGCAAAGACCTTGAACTGTGAATTACAAAATTTTTATCTGACCTAACCCAAAGAGTCTGTGTACAAGGCTCACTGTCTGATGAAGTCATTTTCAATACTGGAATGCCCCAAGGATGTGTTTTTATCTCCTGCACAATCTTCTATGTAAAAAAATGAAAGGCACATCTATGACAGGAACTCTTGTCTTTCTAAGTATGCAGATGACATGGCAATGTTGGGTTTAATGCTTAAGGGTAATGATTAGAGATGACCGAGTACACCATTATCTATAGCTATTTGTATCTGTCCAGCCAATTAAATTATTTGTATCCATATCTGTACTTGGAATGGGCAGTGTTTAAGTATAAAGTGGGTGGGGTTTAATCCAGCCCTGAGTGGGACCTCAAAGAAAGTTGTTGTTTTAAGCCTAAAATTGATATGGGTTGATCATAAGTTGCTATATTTATTATTTAGTATAAAACTACTTACAGAACAGCCTCAGAATTGAGCTTCACTTACTGATTACAAGACTAAGAGACTGAACACCACATCATGGATATTGACACGTTCTAGCCTTCCCTTATGTTACTGTTACCCATAAAAAGTACATACTGAATACTTGTTTCAGTTTTCGGCTCAACGCTATTAATGCTGAATTAGACAGATCCTATTATTAACATTGACAATATATTAAATTAGTGTCGTAGAGTGTAGTAGAGAGTGCTCTGTAATAAACGATAACAAGATCAAGGAACTTCTTGTTAGCATTAGGGGTGGGCAATCAATGTGTCAGCCAATCACAACTGAGGGCCAAGCTGTAGACACAGTAGGTTGTGAATATTTAAGATTGATTTTATATTGCAACGTAAATTTTAATGAACACTGAAGATTATATTTCTAGGAGGGCATTACAAAGATTGTTTCATTTAGGGAAATTAAGTAATTTGACTTTGAGCAAAGACATCCTGAGAAAGAGAGGAAAGTATAATTCCCTACAACATCACCTGCTGGTACAGAAATTTAGGAGTTAGGAGCACAAGCATGCTCACAAAATAGGTACCATCTCCGGCAAGATTTTAGGGAATCCCCACAGCCAGCTTGGGGAGCTGTACACCAAACAAACCAGGAGAAAAGCAACATAGTTCAGGACCCTTCACATCCTCTGTTGAATTAATCTGGAAAAACTCCCTTCAGGATGCAGGGTACCCACAACGACAAGAAATATCTTCAAAACTTTTCTTGCTAGAATTCCATCAGTGTTCATTGTTCAGGAGGTTTTTACAGGCAGCTGAATTATCTGCAGAATCTCTTCCTCTCCAAAACAAATGGAACAGGCGATTAACACCAGTAAAAACAAAATAAAGCAGTTTCATGGTACAAATATGTGTATCCCTGATGCTGTTTGGCATCTTGGAAATTGTTGTCTCACCCAACACATGCTATTCTATGCTCACCCTATTTTGTCTGATAAGGTAATGTGTGCTCACCTTTTTCTGATCCAGATGTTCAGAAGGTATTTACTGTAAGCCAAATTATCCGCAGAGATATCCTCCTTTCCGAAACAAATGTAACCTGGGATTTAAACTGGTAAAACACTGAACAAAAGAGTTTCATGTTACAAATCAGTATATCTCTGATGCAGTTTGGCTTGCAGAGAAGGGCACTAGCATAACACCTGCTAATGGATGCTCACCTTTTTCTTCATTAACTTTAGATCCAGATGTTCAGAGGGTATTTTTACCAGGAGCTGAAGTATCGACAGACATCTCTTCCTTTCCAAAACAAACAGAACCGGTGATTAAAACCAGTAAAAAAAACCCAGCTCGCTCTAATTTGGAAGTAATCAAATATTACCTTTTGCAGTGTTATGATATGCCACTGGTCGGCTGGATGGCACCTGTCACGGTGGTATAATGGGCCACACAGTAGCGTCAGGTTGAAACGTTGTCGGTAGTGACGTAATATAAGGAGCTGGAAAGGCCTTATAAGGCGTGTGGTAGGGGTGGTGGATGGGTCCAAAATATCCCGAACCCTGGGAGCCCTGTTCACTTCCGATATGAATGTAGAGCCTAGCATGTATTATGTAAACTTGGAAGTGCACTGACAAAGTGGCGATATGTGATGACTTGGGATGAGAACATGTTGGAACAAAGCAGTTTTACATTACAAATCAGTGTAACTCTAACACTGCTCATTGAAAATGGGCTTCTAACTACGGTGGTTGATGCAAACACCAAAACACCAATGGCCTTATGTGTAGCCAGTGTTTGGTTTGTAAGTTCTGTGCTACAGTAGAAACATAGTGGAATATGGTGGTGTCCATAAACAAGGACCAGGGGGGTATTCCATCAAACCAGCTAACCGCAAATCCCGGCTAACTTCGATAAGCCGCGCTAGTTCTAGAGAGAATTCGGTTCCATGACTCTCGCTAACAGGAACCTTAGCTGAGTTACTGGGGTAACATATGCTCCTGAACTAACCTGCTCCGTGGCAGGTTAACTATTAGGCTTAATGAATCGGTGTTACAAAGAATATGTACCTGTAGTAAACAGAGTCTCAGACAAACAGTTCCTCACACTTTTCGCTTGGTTATCCGTGTTGTCCGAAAACGAAGTTAACAACTTCAGCAAAAATGAATTCACGGTACATTTTTGGTTAGTTTTGTCGAATTCCCAAGGATTAAAAGAAAAAAAAAAAGTATCGTTGTCGTGATGATATCTTGAAGTATTAAAATTCTTCTCCTCTGTGAGCAAAATTGCCGGTAACAGAGTGGTGTCGTCCCCCGACTGACATGCGGGCATATGGGGTTCGAATCCATATTATGGCATCATTCACTACATCAAATCATGTTGCAGCGATTATTTTGATGTTTTCACCAACAGCCTATAGCTTACATTTGTCACACATTACACGTATGCGAAATGTAATGCTATTTAGCCGACAATTATTCATCATAACTTTGTAGCCTACAGAACTTTTAACATCAGCTAGGCCTAACATTAACACTTGTCCATATGATTGGAGTAACACCTGCACAGCCGTGCGTTTAACATTGTTGACAACACTCCTGTGCAGAGATAACACAATTTGGCAGATTAATTGGTGCAAAGTACACTACACATTTAAAATAAATTGTAAACCAAATAAAATTTCCTTGCAGAATTTAATTTCCATTAAGTAATACTGTGCAGGTATTGAGCCTCAAACCCGGGTCTCCTACGTCAATGACGTTAGCAACTCCTCTCTGCTACTGACAAGACATACTGTAGATGATCAACACAGTCTAAGCATAAGACATTAAACATTGATGTAAAAATTAACTTTTGCATTTAAGCGGTCAGCAATCTTTTGCCACGCCATATCTCTTGCCTTGACAATAGCAACAGTATTTCCTTTTCTGGTAATTGCGTTTCTATACTCTTCGTAAAGCTCCACGAGTAGCTTTTGCTCCGCGCTGTTGAAGAAATCAGCCCTAGTTTTCTTGTCTTTTTTCAACATGATCGCGTTTTCGACAATCGCATATTCTGGACTTCTTATGTACCCCGCGCACGCGCCTAATGAAAGATTTGATAAGCCTGGCTGAAGTTAGAGCCGATGAGGCGCGGCTGAAATGTGTTAGTGGAACGGCTTCATCCTGAGGTGGAAGCTGACGCTAATTCAAACGAGGCTTAATCACTTAAGCGCCGCTATCATTAGCGGCTTTGATGGAATATCCCCCAGCTCCCTGTGTATATATAAACGTCTCATTGTAGGGTAACAAAAACACAACAATCCTTATTTTCAGTTGATTATACCCAGAGGAAAGAAAGAAAACACACTTATTATATTATATTCCATTAATGCCAATAGATCCTCCCAAATCCTACACCCTGGACCTTTAAGAGATTCTTTATTCTGCCCTCTGTGATCTTACTTAACAAATTACTTTAATAGATATTAGTGACCACTGCTGTTTTTAATTATGTCTGTAGGGTTGCAGCGATAAACTGGTTTCAAGGTATACCATGATATGAAAAGTGATGGTTATCACACCCTTTACATTTGCTTATCGATGATATTATAAAAAAAAAAGAAAAACAACAGGACACAGTATCTCACCTTTTATTTAAATTGTTATTAAGCTTATTTTCAGAAGGAAGACTTTTTACACAAACCGCCATTAAAAATGGTTTCAAGTCTCAGTTATAACAATAAAATGTTTGTTCAACCATAAATGACCCTTCCCTCTCCCTCCTTTAAGGATCATTCTGACTGATAGTAATAATAATTCTGTAATGCCATGATACCATGATATTTTCTGAGATTTCATACTGTTGCAACCCTAGCTGTCTATTTATTAATTGTGAGCACTTTAACCCCAACTGTTTGGCCCACGTAATTTTTTATTACTGAATGTTTTTTATCTCATGTACTCTAGCCTGTGATAGAGGACGTTTTTAAGTGTATGTGAAGCCAAGGACAGAATTCTAGGTAGTGGACACTGAAGATGTCTTTTGCAGTATGCCAATTTTCTTGTGTTGGTCTATCTTTGTCCTCCTCTCTTTCTCTGTTCTCTATTTTCTCTATCAGGCATTCAAGCTCATATTAGATTAAATCTTTGGCAATAAATCACCAGGACAAATGACCATGTGACTGTGACACAAAAGAAACGTGGTGAAATCTTTGGTTGTCAGTCAAAATTGAGGTCCGATCACAATGTGAGGTCTACGAGATCCAACAGTAAGATTAGTCTCCATAGATGGCTGATTTTGGATTTTCAAGACCAAAAAAAGGCTGGGACTAAATTCTCACAGAAAATGGACCAGTCTCTCAGAGAGGAAGCCAGACCCTGTAACTGCTGTTTTCGCATTAGATGTGTGACATTTGCTCTGTCCCATGTGGTCCCCAAACAGCTTGTCCTTGAAGGCAGAGATATAGCAGAATCCAATCACATCAAATTGATCAAGGTTATATGAGGACAAGGATGATTTTATTGATTAACCATCAAAAGGAGAGTTAAAAGATACAGATGAGGCCATTTAAACACACACATGCACACACACACGCACGCACGCACACACACACACACACACACACACACACACACACACACACACACACACACACACACACACACACACAGGATTAACCAACAGGTCAGTGTGATTTTACACCAGAGGAAGTTATTGTTCTTTCTCAGAGGGGGATTGTTAAACATGTAACCTGAGGCTGCTTGGACTGTTTCTTAAAATTGCTGCAGGCAAAATAATAAAGCAAAGTGTCTGTTTGAATTAGGTCAGGAGGGAACAGTAGCTTTAATAAAAATATTCAGAAGGCTACACCTTTTAGTTGAATGAATTGATAGTCTCATGTGTCTTGGACTGATAAACATGTGTGTTTTGACTTAACAACTCACCGGTTTCATGACCGGCTGCCAGATCACCTGCCTTCCCCAGCTTCCATCGTTCCACTTTGGAGACTGCATCTGGCAAACCACCGGTAATGATGTGGATTAACAGGCTGCTTGTGTTCACCTGGATTAACCTGTGTCATATCTTCAATCTAGTAACTCCGAGCCTTCCATATATGGCAGCACAACTTTTCCAGCTACATTTCCACATCGCCAAGCCACCACCGGTGTTACATCTCCACCTGGGTATTGCTTCTCATCATTATTACTATATCATATTACTGTGGATCCCAACAGGGCTTCATCTATGATGACACAAATCCAATACATTCTTTCTGGTCTTCCACTTTTTTAAAATCCAGTCTGTCTCTATTACCCCTTTCACCCTCCTTAGTTCAACACTGGAATTACACCATCTTAAAGCTAAAGGCCATTGCCTTGAACGCCTCAGTGCTAAAACTGGCCTTGTGGTGCATAAAGACATGAACAATAGCCACTTACTTCATTATTAGGATGCTCCTTCTAAAGCTGAATCAACATATTTAATCCAGTCAGAAGGTAACACTCGATCCCTTTTCTCCACTGTTGTACTCTTGCTCCTCACCTGTTTTCTACTTCCTAGTGTAACAGCTTTATTACCTTTTTTAATGCCAAATTTGAAAATACTGACCAGCAACTGACCACATCTAACAATATTACTTAGAGTTCACCTGATTTCCTTTATGTGCTCCCCCCGTGCCTCCCCTATCTAGTTTTAAACCTCCAACTGTTGCTGAAATATCTGGTCTTATTTGTAAATCCAAATAATCTACCTGCCTGTTAGACCCCCTTCAAACTCACCAAATCTGTCTTCCTTCCCTCTTCCCCTTAATAACTAAAATTGTACATTCCTCCCTTACCTCTGGTTGTGTGCCCACATTTCTCAAAACTGCTGCTATAACTTCAATACAAAAGAAACCTGATGCAGATCCCAACTATTTAAGCAATTTCCAACCAATTTCACATTTACTGTTCCTCTCTCAAATACATAAAAGATCAGTTGCAGCTTAGGTCTACACTCACCTTAGTCACAACAATCTGTTTTAACAATTTCAGAGTTTCATTTTCTTGAAATCAGAAATTTCAGATCCCACTGTTTTCCAGTTACTAGTCATGTTCCTCAGGGCTCTGTCCTAGTTCCCCTTTTCCCTTTTAATTATTATTTTCTTTCTACCTTTTGGCCATATCTTCAGAAAATTTGGTATTCATTTCCACTGTTATGCTGATGGCACCCAGTGCTATCTATCCAGTAGGTCTACTTCCACTCTCCCCCCAAATCCCTTTCTGACAGCTTATTGGATATTGAATCTTGGTTTTCATGCAACTTCTCAAACTTAACAGTGATAAAACTGAGGTTCTCCTTGTGGGTACCAAATCTACTCTGGCTAAACTGCATAATATTACTCGCTCTACATACTTTCATCAACGAAACATTAATCATTTTCGCCCATCACTTACACACCTCAGAGCACTGCTATCCTTGTTCATTCTTTGGTTACATCTCACATTGATTTTTGCAATTGATTTTCTGTCTTCTTTGGTCTCCCTCTCAACTGTCTTCAAAAACCCCAGTTGGTCCAAAAGATCATATCACTCCTTTTCTTCAGCAGCTTCACTGGCTTCCTGTTAAATATTGCATCAACTAAGATTCTGCCTCTCACCTTTAAGGCCCTTCATAATCAAGCCCCTTCCTACCTGTCTGAACTCCCTCATATCTACACACCCTCCCGTACTCTTAGATCCTCATCTGCACTCCAACTCACATCACCATCTATCTGCTTGATGACCATGCATTCTAGAGCCTTCCGAAATTCTGCCAGCCGCCTCTAGAACTCGCTCCCCCATGACATTAGCAATATTGACTCCCTCCACTTTCAAATCCCATCTGAAAACACATCTTCTCAACACATATATTAATGATGATTCTATTATGATGACTTTATACCTAATATTTATAATTATGATTTTGTCCAGTCATTGTATGAACTTTTATTGTATATTACTAAATTGTTAGATTTTATGATTTATGGATAGATTGATGTTTTTTTTTGTTTAGTTTTTTTTACTATGTCTTGTAAGGTGTCCTTGAATGGTGTTATTAATATTATTATTATTATTATTATTACTTCATGTCATTGTTACCATTCTTCACATCACTCTGTATTTATTCTCGATCTAAAAAAAAACTCTTTACATTACTGTACAAACTTTTTATACAGGCAACTTTTTTCATTCTGTTTGTTTTTAGATAATTTATAATAATCTTTTTTTTCTTCTTTACCAGCCATGATATCAGCATAATGGCTGATATTGTTTTCACCTTGTGAGTCTATTTGTGTGTGTGTGTGTGTGTGTGTGTGTGTGTGTGTGTGTGTGTGTCATCATGGCAAAATGAGGTCCTGTGGAACTTACACATTTTATGTATTTCATCGATTCCAGGATTCCATTTTAAAGCCAATGCCTGCCAATACCAATGATGTGCCGATATTATCATGCATCATTAGGTGCAATCATGCCAGATGCAGTCATGAAACTTCACAGGTGTATAGTTGAGATCAAAATGAAGGCCTAGTTTAAGGATGGGTGTAGTCTAAGCAAAAGCACTGGAAGTAGGGGGGTTGGAAGAGGGAAGGGGCCATTGGCTCCCTGACTTTACACACCATGTTCACAAAACCTTAAAGGTGCGTAGTTGATATGTGGGTGGTATATGACACTGAATTTATACCAGCTGAATTGATCGGTAGATTTAAACAGTGAACTAATAGGGGTATCACATCATACTGTATAATACTGGGGCGATTGCTCTGACACAACAAGGGAGGCTGAACTTCCTCTAAAATTTCATAGAAGTAATGGCCAAATATGCACTACTGAATTAACATTAAAATAAGAATTTACATTGCATTAAACGTGCGCTAGGATGCGTTTAACATTATGACTATGATGTTCAAACGTCAGCTGTTTATCACCAGTTTTCAAACACTACCTCCCTGTCAGACATTCTCGTGTCAGCACAGTGGACGCAGAGCCTCCAAGCATTCCTATGAGACAGCACTGAGCAGGTTTTTTCATGCAGCAAAGCGAGACGGTCATTGGATAAATGCGACAAAATCGTCACTTCCAGGGTGGCTCAGCTTCCCTGGGACTTAATGGAGCGGTAGGCGGGAGAGGACGCTCGGTGTATGCACGATGATTGAAGGAATTGTCTAAAAGGCTGAACCCCTTTGTGATTGACAGCGCTTTTGAAATACACACAGGCATCGTCGCATTTCAAGCTCAGTCCCATGAGGATATTTGCAAGTGGAGTCTTCTGACAGAGTGCTGTCAAAGTTAATGTGTTAAGCTCCACGATTAATGTCAACGCGATTAACGCGATAAAGAAATTTAACGCAATTAACGTGGGTGCTCCGACATTATGTTCCATGCACTTTTAGCGATGGTATGGAGGTCAATTTTTAAGCCAGAAGGATAGCCAGGGTATCAAAATTAACTAGAACATCTAACACACACGTTGGTGTCAGTCCTGACATCATAACATGACGTTAAAATGACGAAAAAATGCTTCAAACAGGCCTAGTACTAGTGTTTTTTGGACAAACATACCTGGCATAGTCCTTTTCAAAAGCTCTCTCTCTCTCACACACACTTTCAGTCTCTCCTTGCTTCCCCTTTATCACATGAGTGCTGTCTCTCTGCCTCTCTCCCACAGTGTCTTTTTCATATGGACTACTGCAGTGGAGCCCTGGTTGCAGCCTTTAGTTTTTTTGTTAGCCTACATTGATAACAAATAGGCTACTTTCTCTTAGCCATTGACAATAGTTTACTGGTTTCATTCACTTTTATAAACTATTGACATTAAATAAGAGCATCTGAATACCTTTTTTGATTTCATATAATAATTCCATGATGTCACATTCCAACATGTTATTGCAAATGGATGAAATGAAGATGAAATTATTTGTGATTAAGCACAGGGATTTTTTATTCATTTATTTTTTTAATTCTAGACAGTACTTAATTTTAGAAGGGAATTAATCGGGATTAATCTAGATTAATGGATTTAAAAATGTGAAATTAATTGTTTTTTTTTTTTGTTTGTTTGTTTTCAATCTATTGACAGCCCTAGTTTAAACCCATTTGAAAGTCTTTGAGGTGTGTTTTGCTGTGGTTCTATGGCATGAGTGTGGTTGAAAAACGGCTTCAATTGAATGTTCCTTTTATAAGTTATTGCCTCGCTACAATATGACAAATTTTATGATGTAAACTTACAGTAAAGTGATCTTCCCCTGTTTGAAAGACCAGCAGCCGCCACTGGTATAATACCCTCTAGTAAAGGTTTAGATACCGTTCAACAACTCACAGAACCTTAATATTTATATTTATATAATTTAAAAAAGATTTTTTGACATTAATAAAAATGTTAAACCTACTGAAGAGAGGGCATTACTCTGATTAGTATATTCAACGATGCATATAAGGGTAATATTAACAGAAAACTACTTGTCTTTACAATTGTAAAAGTCCACATTGTACATTGAATTACAGTTGGAGACAGAAGCTAACATAACTGTAGAAGCTTGCTCTGATGTGTGTGAATCAAGGATCACACCAGCTTCGGGCAGAACTGCAGGTTTTATTATATTTAACAATGCAGAGCAGACCAGGTGAATACTACTGACATCTCGCGAGTTCACTTCCTGACTGTCTGTACAACAAGCATTCTGATTGGCTGGCTGTGAACAGAACTACAAATACGGTGGCTAGTAAGGGACAAACAGAACAATCATTTGACCAGATGATCTACATCCTTTCCCTCTAGCTTGCACTTCCCACACAAAACACAGCATTGAGTGGATATCAATTCAAACAACATTTCTACTAAGCATATTGTTTCTCAGCAGTCATAAAACAACCAATTAATGATATTCCTGGTAAGACTTAAACCTAACAGTGAATCAAGGTAGGTGAATATGTTACTCTGATGTGAAAGTGCATCAACTTTGAACATTGTGCAAATATCAAGTAAACATCACTTTTTTTAAAACTTAAACCTCGTTATAAACAACTGTATTAGTTTACTGCAGTCCATAGTCTCTCTCACTCTTTTTTTTTTTCTTTTATACATATTTTGGATTTGGCCGGCAGATGCGACCTGAGCGTGTGATTTATTGTGTGTTGCTCTTCTCAAGGGGAGGGTGAGTTGTGGGCACTGGCCGGAGGGGGGACTGGTGTGGTGACTGTATGGCATTAGGCTGGGGTGTTTGTGGAGAGGGGGGAGCACTGTTCATTGTGGAGGGGCTAGTGTCGTGGGAATCTGGGTCTTGTGCATAGAGCTGCGGCGGCGGTGGCTCTGAAACAGGAAGGATGTGGCGGCGATTCCTTCGGAATGTTCTCCCATTTGACTGGATAATGTAGGAACGTGGCTCCTTGCTTCTCTCTTTCACAGATCCAAGCTGGTCATAGCCTTTGGGGGTCTGCAGGCGTACCACTTGTCCCTCTGCCAGAGGTTGTAGTGAGTGACTGGACTTATCGTAGTGGTGCTTTAAAGTGAGTCTTTTGTTGAGGAGCTGGGCACTGATTTGGTGAGCATCCCGTGGGGCTGGTTCCAGTAGTCTGGTGCTCACTGGGATGGCTGCGCGCGTTTGTCGTGACATCAGGCGTTCAGCAGGGGAGCCCAATGTTGGATCACGGGGAATGTTTCTGAGGTTCAGGAGATTTAGGAAGACATCTGTCCCATCCCTGTGTGATTTCTCCATCAACTGCTTGGCACTGCGGACCGCTCTCTCTGTGAGCCCGTTCGATTGGGGGAACTCAGGGCTGCTGGTGGCATGGACAAAGTCCCATTGTTTGGCAAAATTTTTGAAATGCTGGCTGGTGTACTGCCTGGCATTATCAGAGATGAGGGTGTGTGGGGTGCCATGAACTGAGAAGTGTCTCTTTAATTTGGAGATCACAGCTGATGAAGTGATGTTGTGGAGAAGGTCAATTTCAAACCATCCAGAATATGAATCCACTAGCACTTGGTAGTGTTTGCCACGCCACTCAAAAATGTCTGTGGCTACTGTGGACCATGGGATGTCTGGGACTGGGTGAAGGTGAAGAGGTTCCTTTTGCTGATGACACTTGGTGCTGTTGCATGTTGCGCATGAGAGCAACACCTCTGTGATGTCAAGTGACATTGTTGGCCAGAAAATTATGTTTCTAGCTCTGCGCTTGGTTGCTTCAATACCTGGGTGGCCTTTGTGAACAATGTTAATGTATTCTCGCTGCAAAGAGTGGGGGATGACTGTCTTGTGGCCTTTCATAACAATCCCTTCCTCTACTGTTAGCTCGTCCCTGTAAGGAAAGAAGGGCTTGACAGCAGGCTGAAGCTGGTTTTCTCTTGTGGGCCATCCTCTTTGAATAACTGCACTGAGGGTCTGTAGCACCTCGTCCTCTGCTGTGTGCTTTCTCAGCTCTTCCAGGCGGGCAGTGGAGATGTAACTCACCGACATGACTTCAAAAGCGTCGTTTTCAGCAGGGCTTTGCGAGGCTTGTGTGTTTCGGAGCTCTTGACAGAGTATCTGCCAGGTACATGTGTTTGCCTCTCTTGTACACCAAACTGATGTCGTAGCTTTGTAGTCGAAGCAACATTCTCTGGAGACGAGCAGGGGCAGTGTGAATGGGTTTTCTCAGGATGGTTACCAGAGGTTGATGGTCGGTTTCCACGATTGTGGGCTTTCCATATACATAGTCCTTGAATTTTGTGCAAGCAAACATGACAGCCAGAAGCTCCTTCTCTATTTGAGCATATCGTGTCTCTGTGTCTGTGAGGGTGCGTGAAGCGAATGCTACTGGTCTACCGTTTTGCATGCATGCAGCTCCAAGTCCATAGCACGATGCGTCGCAGGTGAGCGTGACTGGCTCCTTGAGATCGTAGTATGCCAGTACGGGTGGGCTTGACAAGCATGATTTCAGGCGGTCGAATGCTTCCTGATGTTGTTGAAACTAGCACCACGCAGTCTCTTTATGGGTCAGGTTCCTCAGTGGTGCTGCAATGTCACTGAAGTTCGGAATATACTTGCCGAGGTAGTTTACCATGCCAAGGAAGCGCTGTAGTGAGGCGACATCTGTGGGGACTGGCATTTCAGTGATTGCTGCAGTTTTAGTAGGGTCAGCTTTCAGGCCTTGGCTTGTGAAGATGTGGCCTACATAGCCTACGTGGTCCAGGTGAAATTTGCACTTGGCTGGATTTAATTTGAGGTTGACTTCTCTCACCCGCTCAAGCACTCTCTTTAAATTGGCATCATGTTCGGCTGCTCCACGGCCTCCAACGATGATATCATCAACAATGACTGAGCATGGGTAGCCAGCAAACAGCTGTTCCATTGAGCGTTGAAACACCTCACTTGCAGAGTTGATGCCGAAAGGCATCCGTAGGAATCTGTAACGCCCAAATGGAGTACTGAATGTCGTCAACATGGAGGATTTTTCATCAAGGCGCATCTGCCAGAAAGAGTTTTTCGCATCCAGTACAGAGAACAGTGTTGCCCCTGACATCTGTGCTGCCACCTCCTCAACACTGCGCATTGGATGGTGGGGCCTTTTCAGTGCTGTGTTGAGGTCTTTCGGGTTTATACACGGTCTTATTTCTGGCTTGTCTTTCTTATGTGCAGCCACCATGGAAGATACCCAGTCTGTAGGCTCGGTGACTGGTGTTATGACACCTATTCTTTGCATGCGTTCAAGTTCAGCTTTGACTTTACCTTGCATTGCAACTGGGATGCGGTGAGCTGGCCGGACCACAGGCTCTACGCTGGGATCCACCGTCATGGAGTACGTAACCGGGAGTTGGCCAAGCTCATCATCAAACAGGTCACTGTACTGTGTAAAAATCTGTGTGCTGAAATTTGTGTTATTCTCCATGGTGACCTGATGGACGTCGGGACTTATTTTGATGACTCCCATGTCCACACAAGCACGAAATCCTAGCAGTGGTTGCACCTCTCTGTCCACTATGAAAAAGGATAATTGGTGGCATTGCTCCTTTAAAAAACATGACAGTGTGACTGTGCCCTTGGTTTCAATCTTGGTGCCACCGTAAGCAACAAGGTTTGTGGCTTTCTTTGGTTTTATGAGTTGCTCACCATTATTCACTTGTTTGAAAGTCTCTTGTGACATCACATTACATTTTGCTCCTGTGTCGACTTTCATTTCGGTGGGTTTGCCATTTATGTGGATTTTAACAAATCCCTCGTCCTGCTCGTTAGTTTGGGACGTAACACAGTCAACATGACTATCAGCCTTGACACCGTCCACGTAAAATGTGTCATCTTCACATGTTATGGCTTGGTCCACAGTCACTTCATGCACAGACTGTCTGTGACTTTTCCACTGCGAGTTACTTTGGCTCTGTGATTTGGACTTGCAACACTTTTTGTAGTGGTTTAGCTTTTTGCAATTATGGCATTGTTGTCGGTATGCTGGACACTTCTCCCGCTTAGCTGCGTGGCTGTTTCCACAGTTCTTGCATTTTGTGATGGTTTGGGAGAATGTCTGTGATTTTGACAGGTGCTTTCTGCTTGCAACTGGCTTTACTGCATCAACATTTGTAGCTTGTGTGGCTAGCGTTTTGCTATTTTCCTCGGTCATCTCATGGATGCGGCAAATTGAGATGGCTTTGGCGAGTGTCAGCTCGCTATCTCTCAACAGAGATTTTCTTAAAGAGTCACTGATAACGCCACACACTATGCAATCACAGATAAGCTCATCAGTCAAGTCTCCAAAGTGGCAACTTTTGGCTCTGATTCTCAAATCAGTGATGAATGACTTGATACTCTCACCTTGTTTCTGGCTCCTTGAATGAAACTTGTGTCTTTCCATTGTTTTATTGTTTCGTGGATTGCAGATTTCACTGAACTTCCTCTTCAGGCAGTCCGGATCCTCCCTCGACTCCGCTGGGGTGATGACGGCTCCGTCTTCCCCGGGTCCGCACACCTCAGCTGCGTAGACAAATGAACGCTCTCGTTCAATGGCTTCTGGCCCAGCAAGGTTGAGGAGAATGTAGGCCCTTGTTTTAGCAGGCTTGTCGGAGTGTGCTGCGGCGATAAAAATATCGTATTCCCGCTCGAAAATTCGCCAATTCTCGGCGACATTCTCGTCAAAAACAAGGTCGGGTCTGCGAAATCCATCCGCCATTACGTCCGGCTAGCGTATCTCCCGCTAGCGCCAGCACGGAAAAAATGGTTGAGCGGCGGAACAAAATACTCACAGGCGAGGAGTTCGTGGTGTATTCTGACACCATGTAGAAGCTTGCTCTGATGTGTGTGAATCAAGGATCACACCAGCTTCGGGCAGAACTGCAGGTTTTATTATATTTAACAATGCAGAGCAGACCAGGTGAATACTACTGACATCTCGCGAGTTCACTTCCTGACTGTCTTGTACAACAAGCATTCTGATTGGCTGGCTGTGAACAGAACTACAAATACGGTGGCTAGTAAGGGACAAACAGAACAATCATTTGACCAGATGATCTACAATAACCAAAGATGACTGGTTAAACATTTGTAGGACACAGTGTGCCACCTCAAGCTCAGATCTGTGAAGAGAATTCATCTGGAAAAAACCCTTTAAAGGTTTTTTGTAAACCCCCCAAAGCTTAAAAAAAATAAATAAATCACCAAGCAACAAACATGAACAGGGTCAGTGTTGGAGAATGTGTGGTAATATGTCTGCTGGCCATTTTCATATTTTTTAGCAGTGTCCTAAAATTTCCTCTTACTGGGTAGATGTTACAGAGATCGGATCAGTAGTGAGCTTAGAGCTTGATGTTAACTTCAGTGTTATGGGAAATGTGCCAGCTGGACTGATAAAGCAGGACAGATATTTATAACAAAGACTACTAGCAGGTAGTAAAAAAGCAATAATCAGGAAATGGCTGACTAAAGAGTCCCCAACAACCTCTGAATGGACAGTAATAGTTCAGGTAATTTATGTTATGAAACAGTTGACTTTTACTCTGAGACATGCCGCTAAAAATGTGAAAAAATATTGGAATTGAAAATGGGAATCTTATTTGAATTTGAAGTGGTAATTTTTTAAATATTTTTATTTTGTTTGAGAAGTTAGTTTTTTACTCTCTTTATTATGACAAACAGACTGGATGTAAGCTCGTGAATGAGTGGAAGAGCCCTCCCTTTTTAAAAATACCTGGCTTTTCATAAATAACAATTATGGATCATAAGGATTGTGAGGGAAATTCTCCTCTCTGAAGATGCAGCATGGAGAGAAGGCTCACAGCGTTCTCTCACAATCTTTAAAATGTGCAGACCTTTATACTAAAACTCAACTTTGATCCTAGGTCACACCCACCCACTACATTTGTAATTCAAAATTGCCCCCCCTCCCAACAAAAGTTAAGGACAGACAGGAATCTGCCCCCCTCCCAAGTGGTCATCACCTCCAGATACAAAAAATTGCCTAACAATAGAGAAACAAGAACAAAGATTTCTTAATTCCCACAGGACCTACACAGTATAATCTCAAAAGACAATCATGGACAGAAAGGACGCACAGTCCATGATACTGCAGTGTAAGGGGCAGTACATATGACCCATTTTTTGTGCTGTCAAAGTAATTGGTTTCACTGTAAATGTGCAGCAGGCATGCTTAAATGCCAGAGTGACGCCATTGTGGTGCACACATGTTCACAAGTACCTGTTTTTCAGGGCATGATGGCTGCACCCTGAGATAAGGTCAACTTTCGAAATGCAGCCACACGCACCTCATGTCATGTGACGAGGAACAACCAATCACAGCTGGCAGATATCTTTCCCTTCATCTGTAAATATCAGTCTGTGATAAGAAGAAGAAGAAGAAGAAGAAGAAGAAGAAGAAGCTTTATTGTCACTGCAATAAATACAGTGAAATTTCATTCGGTGCTCTCTTGTAGCAGCTACAATGTCCTTGTCATAAAATATACTGGGGGGGGAGTCATGGTTCTTGCAGCAGTCTCTTCACAGCCATGGGGAAGAAGCTGTGTTTCAGTCTGTTGGTGCGGGCTCTCATGACTTTGAGTCTGCCAGAGGGAAGGCTGGTGAATAGAGAGTGTCCTGGGTGGGCGGGGTCATTCCGAATCTTTGTGGCCCGTCGGAGGAGATGGCTGGAATAGATCTCCTCTAGGCGTGGAAGTGGGGAGCTGATGATCCACTGAGCCGTCTTGATGACCCGCTGCAGTTGTTTCTTTTCAGATGCAGTGCAGCTGGCGTACCACACTGTACAGCCATAGGTGAGGACACTCTCTATTGTGCAGTGGTAGAAGTTTTTCAGCAGAGGTGGAGGGAGTTTGTTCCTCCTCAGTGTTCTCAGAAAGAAGAGACGCTGCTGGGCCTTTTTGATGATGTGGGTGGTGTTCACAGTCCAGCCCAGGTCCTCCGAGATGTGCAGGCCAAGAAACTTAAAGCTGGTGACCCGTTCCACTTCCTCCCCATTGATGCTCAGGCCTGAGTGCAGTGTGGTCCTCGACTTCCGGAAGTCAATAATGACTTCTTTTGTCTTCTTGGTGTTGAGGTTGAGGTGGTTGTCACTGCACCAGGCCGCCAGTGCTTGGACTTCCTCCCTGTATGGTGTCTCATAACCGTTGTGTCTCATAACTGTTGTTGATGAGCCCCACAATGGTTGTATTATCCGCAAATTTGATGAGGGTGTTGGAGCCGTGAGTAGCGACACAGTCATAAGTGTACAGCGTGTACAGTAAACATGGAGAAGAAGTTGATCATTTTAATGTAGGGCTACGCAGAGCTTTACATCAGTCCCACAGACAATATTTTTGACCCAGTACACACTAAACAGCGCCTGGAAGAAGATCAGCTCTTCACTTAGGATTTCTGGTGAGTAGGTTATGATACGGTTCTGCTTACAGTTGCTTAGCAACCACAGACACAACCTGCCTCTGTGTTTGTGTTCTTCCTCGTTTCATGTTATTTATTCATGACTATTCTGTTACCTGTTTTATTTTGTTGATTCTCTCCTCATGTGTCATGTCTAGTTTTACTCCCTCTCTTTGTGTGTATTCCTGCCTGTTCTGTCGAACACCTGTCTTCCTTCAGTCTCGTTAGTCCCTCCCTGTTGCCAGAGTCTTTCCTTCACACCTGTTCTATATTAGTCTTGTTTGCTCCACCCTAGTGTTCCCCACCACACCTTTGTTTTTAGCCAATCCCCATTTCCCTCCTTTTACCTGCGTCCACCCACTCCAGCTGAGTCTTGCACTACATTTACACGTAGCCGGCTATTTTCATAAACGGACATTTCACCCTCTCCGTTTTCAAAAATAATGCCGTCTTACGCAGTCTACCCTCGTCGGACAGGTAATACAGGGTGCAGGCAACTTTTTTTTATGACACTGACAGGAGATCACATCTCACCCTCGATGTAGGGACGCAGCAATTCACTGCAGTCAATCCAGCCAGCAGTTACGTTTCCGTGGTCAAGCCAACTGGCACTCAATTTGGAGTGCGCACGTATTCTAATGCTTACGGTAAATGCATTGACACAGCTGAAGCTGACAGGGGGAGCCTCTCGTGAAATGAATGTAATAAGAAAATAAAACAACTTTCCTGATATCAGTAGTCAAAGACACCTGTACTATTGGACAGAGTACTTCTTGGACAACATGTCCTATTACTATCAAGTACTTTTACTGTGTTCTTTTGCAGTAATCCTCTCATATCAACTATAAATATGCTTGATTCACCCCACTGTGATCTTTAATAAAAATCATATTTTCAATAAGTAGTCAAAGACAACTGTACTATTGGACAGAGTACTTCTTGGACAACATGTACAAATAATATGAAGTACTTTTACTGTGTAAGTTGTTGCTGCAAAATTGCTGACCTCCGAGCACTCATCAGTCTCTGCTCCTCGATATAATAGAGCAGCTGTATTTGCATATGACGAGGGCTTGCACCAATATAAATGCGGCTGCTACTCTAAAGGCATCCATGATCACCATAGCAACATGTAAACATAGGTCGCACTTTTGAGGCGAGTGCAATTTCTGTCGCATAATGTGACGTCTGCTGACTGCGTTTTCTCCGTTTTGCTCAGGTTACATGCAAATGTGCAACCGGAGTTTTCCAAGATCTCCACTCTGGCCGGAGTTTTTAAAAAGCAACGTTTTCAGAGGCGAATTCTCCGTTTGCGTGTAAACGAAGGGTGCAAACGAAGGTATACCTCTCCGTTTCTAAAAATACCCGTGTACGTGTAAACGGGGCATTTGTTTCCTGCCTGGTCTGTTGGGTTCCATTTTGAATTTCATCTCTGAGTTCATCCTTGTGTTCATCAAGGTTCTCTGGTTTGTTTCAGTTTAATTTTGGTTCTCCTTTAGTTAATATGTTTTGGTGTAATAACACACTATCTTCATTGGGTGAACTTGAGTGGATGCATGAACAACATTACATTTATACTGGGGACAGGGCTTCTTGTCTCATGCTTCAGAGCAAATCCACAGTGATTTTCCCCTTCTTAGACAAGTGTTAGATGTATAACATAATTTTAAAGAGCCAAAAAGCTGATGCTGTGGTAGGATAGACATTTAATATGTCATTTGTGATCATTTGATCATTACATTGAAAAAAAAGAGTTTTGCATGGAATTTGTTTTTCTACAAAAATACATTGTTCAAGACAAAGAGTAATGAGGCATGAGATGAATCACTGTCTCCCAGCAGGCACCCAACAACCACATCCATGAACTTTTTTTTGCAGGATTATGAGAATGTCACACTATGCTTACTGCTTTGGAATAAAATCATTCAATGTTTAAAGGGTTTAAACACTGTACTTATATGCTTAACCAGAAAGAATCACCAAAAAGTGGAATCATTATTACCATTACAATAATAAAATGTTTTATTGGTGTCTAATAAAGAACCCCTGCTTGTTTGCTTAAGGAAATTCAACAGAGTGGCAGTTGTCTGTCTCACAGCCAAACAGGGTCCCTCTATGACACAACATCATTACCAACTGAGCAACCGTCTCACACTGAATTTGTAAGTATCCCTCCCAAAAAAATAAAATAAAATATGCAAAACATAAGGAAGTCAAGGCTGTCCAAAAGAAGCTAAAGAGTAAACTGAGAGAGGCCAATAACAGTTACAACACAGCACAGAGGTGTGGAATAGGATTAAACAAATGACAGGCTGCAGGGTAACACTTAATCTGGAGGGGAGTGCACAAGACTGACATGACACCTGACGTAAGCATGAAGGACACAATTTATAAAGCGTCATTCTGTCACTTACATACAGTAGTTTGAATTACATTCTTACAGCTTGACCCAAGACAACCTACCCATCATAAACATACCATAACAGGCCACATTATCAAATTTAAGATACTATTTATCTTTGTACAGTATGTTATCGTTATATCTTCCTGAGACCCAGAAGAAAAAAGGTTTTGATATTTATATATTTTTTAGATACTTTAAGTCTTTGGGTTAAAGGAAACATTTTACAGCAAAAAAATTTTTTTTTTTTTAATCATCTGTCCTTTGTAGTGGACATCGGGTCTTGTTTGATCACAAAATGTAACATTAAAACGTAATGATAATGCATCAATTTTTAATGGATTTTTGTCTAAATTTCTTTTCATTTCATGAACATTACAACAGATTTATGACGGAAACATATCTAAACACAAACAAAAATTAAGAAACAGCTTCTCACAATAGAGGTTTTTAATTAAACTGCATGCTGTGTACTTGATAAACCTGAAGCTGGATTGTTAGATTACATCACACACAGCATCAGACATGGTATAACAGGAAGTTTGTCTTTGAAACACACAAAAACATGTCACATTTGATACACTTGACAAATGTTTTCCCTTTGCATCCTTCTCTCCTGCACCGTGATGCATATTCTGCCTCCACCATCTTTGGCAAATGGAGTGCACCATATTTTTTTACACTGTCACTCGGCTGTGGTTTGACGAATCTCCTCTTCTTTGTTGGAACGTACTCTTCATCATCGTTGCTCATGTTATCATCGTCACTGGCCACCTTGTCAACCTGCTGACCTCGACCATCCTGTGCCTGAGCAATCATTTCTTCAGCCAGCAGCAACTTGAAGTCGAAGTACTGCAGCTTCTCCTTCTCTGGTCTCCCAGAGACCTCATGGTCTGACCTGTACTCGATCCAGCTGTGTGTGGCTGCCAGGTCAAAGAAATGCAGGTATCGTGCGGACGGTCCATTTTCTTGTACGGCTTGACATTATGTAAAAGCTGATCATGCGGTCGCACAAATCAATTCCACCCATGTTTTTATTATACTCAGCCACAACAGCAGGTCTTGGCACAGCAACATGGCGCTTCTCTTTTGCTGCCCATCTCATGCACCTGTCCTGGGGATCTATCCCATTGACAGTGGAGGCCATCAGAACGGCTTTATTGTCAAGCCACTTTGTCACAGCAACCTCTGATGGTTTTTTGACAACCATTTCGGATGTGCCTCTTTCTTTGCATTGTAGCTTGGTCTCATCTGACATCACTGACTTGCATGGCATGGGAATTCTGTTTTTCATGATGGTCCCCGTTCCCTGAAGGCCATTTGCTTTCAACATATCCAGTACTTTGATAGAGGTAAAATACCTGTCAAAATATGTGTTCCTCTTGGTAGTGTTGGATTATTGTAAAAAGGTTATATATTGATCGTTGTACCTATCTTCTAAGCAGATGAAAAGCAGAAGATATGAGGCTATTGTAGACTGGAAATTTACTGTGTCTGAAAAAGTAGATTAGAAATTACTATATTGAAAATATGCTGAGAATGACAGATTGTTTTGCATGATCACCGACAGCTGACCTACTGACGTCACACTTTGTGGCAAGTGTGTCCCTGTTTGAACTTTGTTTTGCAGATGTAGGTGTAAGGTGAAGTGGAAAGATAGAAGAGGAAGTCTAACCGCAGCGGAAAGTCTGCTATTCTTCATTGCGTGCACATTTAACTGAACTGTAACGCTTAAAAGACTGGGTCAGGGAGAGACAGGTTGTCAGACTTCATGCCCTGACTCGCTGTTGTTGTTGGTTAAGGCAAGAGGATCGGACCCAGAGCTCTGTATCTCGTAATCTTTTTGATTTTGGAATAAATAGAAGTTAACTGAGACCATCTACTCTCCTGTTATTCTTCATCAAACGAACACACGGAGTTTGTCTTAATACTGATTTGAGATTGTTTTAAGGAAAAAGAAAGAGACATCTCCAACAGTAGTGACTGTGCCATCCAGGCAACTGCATTTCCTCCGATTCCCAGCTGCTGGTCAGTGAATGTATTGCGGCCCTTGTAAACCTCAAAATCCAGAACCAAACCATTGGGACTAGCAAGCACAAATGCTTTCAGTCCTGTGGGATTCGGTTTCCCTGGCACAATCTGTCGTACAGGGCATTGGCCTGTGAAGGGAATCATCTGCTTATCTACACAGGCCTTGCCTGGTATTGGCAGATTGAGACCGCCTTGATGCACTCTGTCTAGGAGAGGTCTCACCTTCCAGAGGGCTTCATTTTTTTTTCCTCATTAGAGACATCAATATCATTTGTGACCTTGATGGATTGCCTAATGTTGAATCTGTCTCGACTCATTGAATTGGCTATAACTGGGACCCTCGTCTTTGCTGCCCAGTACATCCAGATCCTTGGGTATCCAAGACATGCCATGTACATTGATATGCCAAAGAAGGTTTTTAGCTCCTCTAGAGTGGTTTTCAGGCTGCCTCCGGTGATGAGCACTTCCCACTGGTTTGTGTACTCCAACATTTTTTCAAAAACCTGGTCATCGATGTACTGTTTGAAGTAATCAGAGGGCCTCCAGTCTTGATGGTTGTGGCAAGCGTTGTTGTGCAAAGTGTTCTCCAACACAACAGGGTTGAAACTTGAATGACAAAGAAAGAAGAGGTATAGTTTAATGAATTTTTAGCATTTTACATTACATATACATATGTAGCGCCCTCTAGACGTCCGGCCTATTTTAATGAGGTACGCTCCCCAAGTTCTTAAAGTTTTAGAAATCTCTTTCTTAAAGATTAACTAATATTGAACGATGAAGATACTGTAACACACGATGAAATGAACTAATACACACTTATTCTGTGATGGAAGGCACTTTTGTTTATCCACTGAGTGTTTTTAAACTGTTTTAAGGGATTTTCTTCAGAACTGAAATAAAAATTAAATTATTTTTCTTACCTGTAAGTACCCTTTAAGTTTACTGTTAAACTCTCTCTAAGACACTTGCAAAGTCAAATAAAATACTCTCTAAAGTGTCTGCATAAACACCAACAGCACTATTTCTCAGTTTATACAAATGACTAGAAAAAGGTAAGTTTTAAAGATTTACTGGTGGAAATATCAACACACAAATATGTTCTTTCAATAATAGAAAAATAAAAAATAAAGAAACAATAATATTCAAATTCAAAAGATTTCTCTATACCTTTCAATAAATCAGTGAATCCACTCAAATCATCAGTTTCTCAGTACACAAATACCCTTTTTTTTCAAAGTGCACTCAATATCAAAACACCAAATAATGAAATACTACACCTAAAGCCGGCAGTTTTAACTAACTGAAAATAAAATGGGTACCCAGTGTGTCAGCGGTGCAGGCCTGGATCGATGCTTGTGTGCGTGGGAGCCAGAAACGATGTTGGCTGTTTCGCGCTACAGCGCTAAAAACAAAACAGGGTTACCAGCTCATTGCAGTGATGGCGTCCTCCTCATCCCATCCGTGGTACAGCGGGTTGCTGGAGCATGGGATGTAGACCACTCCTCCTGTCTCGACCAGCATGTAGCTGCAGCACGAGCTGCCGACGACTTCTCCCCTCTCCTAGTAGAAATTCACCGCAGGTCCTCTCATGCAGGTCCGGTACACAGCAGGCCAACAGCTTCACCGAGTCGAGTAGCTGGTTTAGCTGCACGTGGATGAAGTCTGTAAGACAAGCTAATGTGGGCTACATTAGCTGTTAGCTGCGCTCCTCGTTGAACACTCTTTGTCAAAGTACTCCTCCGGTTGACTCAAACACGGTGCTGTGCTGAATAACAGTCACTCTGAGACTCACTGTCCGTTTATCTCCATGTATATTCCACAACAGCGTCCGCACTCTTCATAATGTTTTTCTCACTGTGACATTTTCACTGCCATGCCGCTCCTCACTCCCGTTTTTCTTTCGGCTGCACGCTCTCACTCGTCAAGTTTTTGCTCACACCCACAAATTACACACACACACCTTTCTCTTCCTGTTTTGCCACACCTTAACCAATTAACTACCCAAATAACATGTTTCACAATCAGTACTTCCTCTTTACCCCTGAGACTTTTCAAAATAAAATGAAATATTTTAAAAGTGCACATTTGTAGGTTTTTAAACTTTTTAAAACTTATTTATTAAACTCGAACTATTTTAACCTTAATGAAATATTCTTTTTAACAGTTTTAATCAGTTTTACCTGAAATGAACATATTTAAACTATTTATTTATCATCTATTTTTAACCAGGTTACACATATACATTTTTAACCACATAAATCAAAAGGCTCAGTAGTTTGCCAAGTTAAGTTTTTAACTGAGTGTGTGTGTGTGTGTGTGTGTGTGTGCAACTTCAAGAAATATAGCTTTCATTTCCCTTTCTACCCAGTAATACTAATAAAATTACACATTGCTAGCTTAGCTAGGTTACACATTGCTTCTTATCCATAATGGACAGTGGGTGGCGTCACTTTGTCCCTGCTCAGGCTCCTCAAAAGCTGACACATCGTCATCTGAACTTTCACCTTCCTGCTCTACTGTCTGGCCCTGCTGCACATCATCTCCTGACAGCTCTAAGTCTGACTCTCCTTCCACAATTCTTAGCAAAATCCTCTCTGCCTCACTCAGCCCTCTGGTTCCTGGAGTAAGAAAAATGGTTAAAAACAGGGGGTAGTAAGTCCTGCTGTCCACTACAAAGGACACTGAATAAAAGTTTTGAAAGGGTTCAAATTACTGTACATTTCTAAAAATCACAGAAGCACAATATCTGCAAAAAAAATTATGACTTACCTCCCTTGGTGCCATAAAAAGAGGAAGCTGCGATGCCTGCCATTTTGGAAAGAAAGTGCATGTGGTCTTTTGGCCACACCCCCACAAGTGGGGCCTCACTAGAAAGCCCAGGATGTCGTCTTGACAGTACAGTGGGATTCAAGTAGATAACGTAAATGGTGCTTGAATTAGAGATCTCAGACTCATGTCCCACACAGAGGAAAAAAATTAATTGCGGGTGGTTGGATTTAACATTGGCGATAAGACCATTAGAAATGTAACAGATTTTTTTCCTGGACCACAACTACAGTGGTACAATTTGAAGTAGTAATTAAAATGTCACTGAGGGTTATAACTCATCCAAATGCTTTTATAACAGAACCTTTATTAATTTATATTTAACCTGTATTTAAACAGGTAATCTCATGAAACACAGGGTCACATTCTCAAGTGAGACTTCATCAAGACAGAACAGCATACAACACAAAGTTAGAGACCAGCAAGACATTCACACAGAGACAAAATAAAATGATTGTGGAAAAAGTGCCTAAGTGGTGGTTAAAAAAACTATATAAAACTACAGCGGTGCACCTCAGTGGCAGTGTACTATCACTGTAATTTATTCCTTTCCTTTATTGTATTTGCAAAACAAATGTTTCATAAAAAATGCATACGTGTCCTCACACAGGGAGTTCCAGGGGTTATATCAGACCTCTTAAAAAGTGTTGAAAAGCTGTTAGAGAATGATAATATTCATATCAATTAAAAAAGACAAAAACTGGAATTACTACCTCATGGCTGTATGCCTCTGTGAACCAGTCAAGTTACAGTTACAGTTTACATCGATGTCTGTCCAGAGTTATATGTAGTCATGTCAGTTGACTATGCTTCAAATAGGCTATGGATGTTGCTGCAAAGAAGCTACACACTGTAAAACATGAATGCCTCACACAAATCTTCCCCTGCCAGCACAGAAGATCTATACAATCAGCACAGTTTCAAGGTGGACATGAAGTAAAGGTAAAAAAGTACCTGGTTAATAAATTACTCAAAGGATAAATTACTTTTCGTGCAGGCCAGTGCAAAATGATAAAAAAAAACAGCAGTTGTTATGATGAGCAGATTGGCTAATCAAACAAATAACGATAGTCTAGTTTCCTGAGGGGAAAAAGTGCCCTGGCCACCACTGTGTGATAGAACATGGTCAATATCTCCACACACATCAAAGGACCTCAGTGTCCGCAGGAAGAACAGGCGTCTCTGCTCCCCCCAGTATCAGCATCAGTGACCTCTGCCTTCAGGAAACGGAGGACCAGGCGCTCAAGGGTCTTCATAATGTGTGATGTTAAGGCTGTAGCAGCAGGTGACACTGTGGAAGGGGGGATGGATGCAGGGGTAGGGTGAACACTGCCCTCTCCATCAAACCTGTTAAAGAACAGGTTGAAGTTGTTGGCTTTGTCCACATCAATCAATCAATCAATCAATTTTATTTATAAAGCCCAATATTACAAATCACAATTTGCCTCAGAGGGCTTTACAGCATACGACATCCCTCTGACCCTCACAGCGAATAAGGACAAACTCCCAAAAAAAACCCTTTAACGGGGAAAAAAAACCTCAGGAAGAGCAACTGAGGAGGGATCCCTCTGCCAGGACGGACAGACGTGCAATAGATGTCGTACAGAACAGATCAACATAATAAATCAACAGTAATCCTTATGACACAATGAGACTTAAAGAGAGACAGAGACAGAGAGAGAAGTTGAGACAGAGGCAGAGAGAGATGCAGGGCAGACAGCAATGATAATAGCTTACAATGACATTAATTTAGGTAAAAATATTATAGTCATAATTACAGTAATTGTGGTACAATATGTTGTAGGTAAATATTAATGTATGGTATTATATGTATGTGACAATAATCAGAAGTGTATAATAACAGAAATAGTATGACTAATAGTAACAGCAGCAGTAGGAGGCATCACACAGGACCACGGCAGCAGCACAAACACGACACACCATCCAGGCACAGCTGCGGTATGAGTTAAACTGCGAGACAGTGGAGCACAAAGGCTCCAGAGAACAAGCCGAGTTAGTGACATGCAGTAGAGCAGAGTTAGGGAGACGCAGCGACAGGACATGAATGTTGGCAAAGGAGAGAGAGAGAGAGGAGAGAAGGGGCTTGGTGTATTATAGGAGGTCCCCTGGCAGACTAGGCCTATGTCAGCCTAACTAGGGGCTGGTCCAAGACAAGCCTGAGCCAGCTCTAACTATAAGCTTTATCAAAAAGGAAAGTCTTTAATCTAGTCTTAAAAGTGGAGACGGTGTCTGCCTCCTGGACCGAAACAGGAAGGTGATTCCACAAAAGAGGAGCCTGATAGCTGAAGGCTCTGGCTCCGGTTCTACTTTTGGAGACTTTAGGGACCACGAATAACTCTGCATTCTCAAAGCGCAGTGTTCTGGTGGGATAATAGGGCACTATGAGCTCTTTAAGATATGATGGAGCCTGATCATTTAGAGCTTTGTAGGTTAGGAGTAAGATTTTAAATTCAATTCTGGATTTTACCGGGAGCCAGTGCAGAGAAGCTAAAACAGGAGAAATGTGATCTCGTTTCTTAGTTCCTGTCAGTACACGTGCCGCCGCGTTCTGGATTAGCTGGAGAGTTTTTAGTCACTTATTAGAGCTACCTGATAAAAGGGAAGTACAGTAATCCAGCCTAGAGGTAACAAACGGGTGGACCAATTTTTCTGCATCCTTTAGTGACAGGATAGGCCTAATTTTCGCAATATTGCGCAAATGAAAAAACGCAGTCCGAGAGGTATGTTTTAAATGGGAATTAAAAGACAAATCTTGATCAAATATTACGCCGAGGTTTCTTACGGTTGTGCTAGAGGCCAGAGCAATGCCATCCAGAGAAACTATATCATCAGATAAAGAGTTTCTGAGTGTTTGGGGCCACGAACAATAACTTCAGTTTTGTCTGAATTTAACATCAGGAAATTGGAGCTCATCCAGGTTTTTATATCTTTAAGGCATTTTTGAAGTTAATTGATCCGTTTCTTCTGGCTTTATCGATAAATACAACTGTGTATCATCCGCATAACAATGGAAATTTACAGAGTGACTTATAATAATGTTACCTAAGGGAAGCATTTATAGAGTGAACAGGATTGGTCCAAGCACTGAACCTTAAGGTACTCCAAGACAAACTTTAGTATGTGAAGATGATTCATTATGAACGTGAACAAACTGAAAACGATCGGATAAATAAGATTTAAACCAGCTTAGTGCAGAACCTTTCAGGCCAATTGAATGTTCCAGTCTCTGTAGCAGAATTTGATGGTCAATTGTGTCAAATGCTGCACTAAGATCTAGTAAAACAAGTACAGAGACGAGTCCTGTGTCTGAAGCAATCAGAAGATCATTTGTAAATTTAACTAGTGCTGTCTCAGTGCTATGATGCACTCTAAATCCTGACTGAAATTCCTCAAATAAATTATTTTCATGGAGAAAGTCACACAGCTGGTCTGCGACTACTTTCTCAAGGATCTTTGAAAGAAAGGGAAGATTAGATATTGGTCTATAATTGGCTAACACCTCTGGATCCGGGGTGGGCTTTTTTAAGAGGTTTAATAACAGCTATCTTAAAAGACTGTGGTACATAGCCTGTTAATAAAGATATATTGATCATGTCTAATATGTAAGTGTTAACTATAGGTAAGACTTCCTTATGTAGCCTAGTTAGGATGGGATCTAAGAGACACATTGATGACTTTGATGAGGTTAATTGTTAAAGATAAATCGGTGAGAAGTAAATATGTATCAGGTCTTACAGCTGTGTTTGAAGGCAGATTGGTGCTGTTAGAGGGCAGGAGGTCATGAATTTTGCCTCTAATAGAATTTTGTCATTAAAAAAGCTCAAAATCAATACTGCTAAGGGCTAAAGGAATACAAGGCTCAAAAGAGCTGTGACTCTCTGTCAGCCTGGCTACAGTGCTGAAAAGAAACCTGGGGTAGTTCTTATTTTCTTCTATTAATTATGAGTAATAGTTTGCTCTGGCATTGTGGAGGGCCCTCCTATATATTTTGAGACTGTTTTCCCAGACTAAACGAGTTTTTTCTCTGTTTGGTTAATCACGAATTCCTTTCAAATTTTCGTGGTATTTGTTTTAATTTTTGGGTTTGGGAGTTGTACCAAGGAGTGAACTTTCTTTGCTTTATGAACTTCTTTGTAAGAGGTGCTACAGAGTCGAGTGTTGTTCGCAGCGAGCCTGCAGCGCTATTGGCAAGATTATCAATTTGCGAGACTTTAAAGTCAGTACGGGAAACCTCAGTTACAGAGGGACATGGTATGAAATTTAACGCCGATGGAATCATTTCCTTAAATTTTGCTACAGCAGTATCAGATAAACACCTAGTATAGTGACTTTTACTGAGTGGCGTGTAGTCGAGTAGACAGAAATCAAAAGTTATTAAGTAATGATCTGATAGAGAGGGATTCTGTAGAAAGACCATTAAGTTATCAATCACAATTCCATACGCCAGAACTAGATCAAGGGTGTGGTTAAAACGGTGAGTGGGCTTATGTACACTTTGACTGAAGCCAATGGAGTCTAATAATATGATAAACGCAGTAGCGAGGGAGTCATATCAACGTCAACGTCACCTGTGATGTTCTTCAATCCCTTCCACACCTCTCTGATGTTGTTCTGCTGCAGCTTACTCTCCACCTTTCCTTTGTAGTCCACCTTTGCCTGTCTCAGTCTCCCCTTCAGCTCATGTTAAACCTCCCTGAGCCTCTCTTTGTCCCCTTGCTTGAACGCCAGCTTTTTCTGGTAGAGGAGCTGTTTTGATATTATTGTTAACCCAGGGTTTATTATTGGGGAAACAGCATACAGTCTTTACTGTCATCACAGTGTTCCTACAGAAGTTTATATATTCCGTTAGAATGTCCACCCTACTGTCCATGTCCATGTTGTTGTCCTGTGGCTCCAATAGTGCAGTTCAGTCTGTACATTCAAAAGAGTCCCTGAGAGACTCATCGGTCTCCGGGGACTACTTTCTGACTGAGCAGGTAGTAACAGGCAACTTAAATAAACATGGTTTGTATGTGGGCTGGAGAGAGACCAGGTTATGATCTGATTAGCCAAGAGGTGGTAGGCAGAGGCACTGTAGGCTTCCTTGGCATTTCCATAAAACAAATCCAGTGTCTTATTCTCCCTGGTGGGACCGTCCACATACTGAACAAACCCAGTCAGATGGGAGGAGAGAGTAGTGTTGTTAAAATCCCCCGTTATTGCAATGAATGCACTAGGATACGGGGTCTGAATCCTAGCAACAGTGCCATGGATGATATCACACGCCACTGCCATTGCGGCCCGCAGTGGGATGTGAACAATAATGGCGACAATGTGTGAAAAACTCCCGTTAAACGTAATATGGTCTAAGACCAACTGCCAACAGTTCAATATCCTGACAGCAGATCTTGTCTTTTACTGTGATATGTCCAGGATGACACCATTTATTAGTCCCAAGCAGGATCAATCCCCCAACTCTGTTTTTGCCACTCTCCTTCGTGTCCCTGTCCGCTCACACAGTAGAAAAGCCCGGTAGGTTCACCAAGGGTCAGGCACGTTGTCATTCAGCCACGTCTCGGTGAAGCACACTCCCTGTAGAGTCATCAGCTCCTTACCAGTGCCAGCAGCTCGTCACACTTGCTGAATAGTGAGTTTATATTCCCCATGGGGACCGTTGGCAGGAAAGGCTTGAATCTCCACCTCCCAGCCTTTAGCTTAGCTCCTGTTCTGCAGCTTCCGAACGGCTTCCTTAGCTCAGCCGGTATCGGGTGTTAAACTCCGTAAGTGGTTCCTCTCAGAACCAGAAGATCGTCCCACATGCACACAACTTTACTCTATTTTGGAAAAAATAACAATAATTAAAAAAGAAAAAAATACACTCAAACATGACTTAAAAACAGGAGCTACTCAGACTTGCTGCCACTCTAACCGGCGCATCTTCAAACAAACAAACAAACAAACAAAAAAACTGTGTAAACCATAGCATTTAGTCTCATAAACACATGGGATATGATGCCGATTTGGTGCGTGGGCCTATGAATGATTGAAATAGGGGGACAAAACAACATTTTGCATAGGCCCCCCAAAAAGCTAGAAATGGCCCTGATAGCTAGTGTGTAACTGGACAAGATGCAGCTGTTTTGACCCCTCAGAGTTAACATAACAGTAACATCAGCTCACTCACTGTAATTGCAAACTGCAAAATGCAGTATTTTTTACATATTTACGAGTTACTCTACCCATCTCTGAGTATATTCCCTTTATTATGTTATGTTAATTTATATCATGTGACAGGGCACCTTATAATTACCCAATTTGCTTGAGATGGAAACTTACAGGTGAATTCAGTGAAAATGCTAATTTCTAAGCTGCTACAAAAGAATAGTTTAAAGCGTAAAGGCCCACAGACTTGTTTAATGCTTGCAGGATGCTTCACTTTTTACTGATGGAAATTTTGAAGAAGTGGTTGAAGAGCGTTTGTCTTTCTAAGTGAGACAGTGGCAGCGTGGTTCAGAGCAGTGCAGCAGTTTGAGACATTCAGCAGGGAGAAATCATCCTGCTGATGAGAGAGCAGAATGTAACAGTCGGTATAAACTCAGTTGTCTCAGCAGAAACAGAGCCTCTATTATAAAGAGGTTGTGTGGTTTGGCAGTGTCAGCTGGAATCCCCAGCTGGGAGCTCATTGCTGTTCTCAATTAAATCCACAGCAGAGCACTCTGATGGCGAAGGGCTTCTCTGTGAATTGGCCTCTATGTGAGCCTTTTGGAGCTTCGCCATTGGCTAAAAGCTCTCTGACCTCGGTCCTGTCCTAAAGCAGAGACAGAGACAATTATAATAGAAAGGACAGCAGCCAATCTCGAGTGACAAGTTTTTCATTATAGGTTACCATAATAGAAGGAAACTAATAAAACTAGCTGCTTGGCTCTCCTATAATTTTATAAAGCCACGATTGTCAGCAGTGATTCATTTTTTGGAGCTCACTGGCTTATGTTAATCCTCTACTCCACAAAATATATTTTTTATTTAAAAATACAAAAAATACAATAATAAATAACTCAACCATGTGCATGTTAACAGAGTTTGTTGAGAGAGGAAAAAAATATTCAATTCACTGTGTTGTACCAACACAGTGCATTTCTTTTGAAAGAGACTGTATGCAAACTGTACATTTCCTGTGAAAACAGAAGTGTATTTTGAAAACAGACAATAGATGTAACAGGCTGAAGTTGACCTGGCATCCCAGAACGTCAACAATCAATGCACCCAGGGTACCTTGCACCTCATATGTTCACGTTGAAAGTCCCTGATCAAATGTCGATATGTGACGAGGTTGGAGTGAGAACATGTTGTTTCTAGTAACCTCACCACTGGGAAGACCTCTTTTCTGCTCCAGATCTTTCCCCCTTTACAGACACTTTGTGGGATGTAGGATCTGATGGAGTAGATCCTCTTTGCTGGCTTTTTTACACGCCATTACCTTCATAGTGGTGTCTGTAGAGCAGTCAGGTTTGTCACTACCATCACGTCCAGGAAGGGAAACTCTTGGCAGCCACAGAGTGCAATGAGTGAGTCGCGCATCAACTCCTGCCATGTGATGATTTTAGTCTTCCATCACAGCAGGACAGGTAAATCGGATCACTGTCTTTCTGCTTTGGCCCCATCTCTCAACCTCAGTGACATAATTGCTTCGGTGTATAGTACAACTTGTAGTTCTTGTGCTTGGGTACATTTTGCATCAGATGGAGGACCACTCTCTCAGTTGTATACGTAAAAGTTGTGTGGGATATCATAAGAACCAGCCCTGAGCTTATAGCTCCATTTTCTTGGATTCATGAGCTAGTGTTGCTTCAGGTGACTCAGCCCCCTCTTGCACTTGAAAACTCAATTACTCTGACATGGGCTTGGAATTCAACTTTGAGAACAGATGAGTGATCAGGGGCCATGTCTTGCCCAGCTTTGCCTGCTTGTGCATTGTTATCATTAAAAATGCATGGATCTCTTGATGGCTTCCTATCTGGTCAGAGGCAATGTATCTGATATTTGAGAAACTGCTGGCTGAGCTCCAAAACATGTAAGTTGCTGGTGGTCCAAACAAGGACATTTACAGGACAATACCCAAGAACTGCTTCAGTTCATTGGCACTGAGGATAAGTGGCTTGTTGGCATTCATCTGTATAGCACATAGATGTGACTGCTGTACAATAACAGCAAGGATACCCTCTGAGAAAAACTCCTTTTAGTACTGTAGCAGGGACTTGATTTCATTAGGTGGTGTATCGCTTCCTTTAGGATTTACGGAAAAGCTGAAATTATTATGTTTTCCTCTGTGGTAACAAAGAACATCTGGTGTATTTTCAAACTGAGGTTGGTCTCCATTTCTTCAGATGATACATCAGCTTCTTAAATAAGAAAATATTTTAGTATTACAGCATAATTATTTTAGTCTCGCAGTATTGCGTTTTCCTCTAGTCCTTACTTCCACCCCACCACAGTGTCCGCCATTATTGTTTTTGACAAACATCATCAGCAGCATCTAATTATAATAATCATTATGTCAACTTGTCATAAACACAAAAAGAGGTGCATTTTTTTGTTAATGTAGCTTTTGCCGAGTGGCATGTAATCAAGTGGTAAGAAAGTTTGAAAGTCTGATAAAGAGGGATTCTGTGGAAAGACTAGTAAGTCTTCAACTTTAATTTCATATGTCTGAACAAGATCTAGGGTGTGGTTAAAACAGTGAGTGGGTTTATGTACACTCTGACTGAAGCCAGTGGAGTCTAATAATGTGGTAAACGCAGTAGCAAGGCAGCCATATCAACGTCAAGATTAATATTAAAATCACTTACAAAAAATAACTCTGATTTAAGAACTAAACTAGATAAAAACTCTGACAATTCAGATAAAAAAATCAGAATATGGGCCAGGAGTACGGTTTAATGTAACAAGTAGAAGTGGCTGTGAGGTTTTCCAGGTTGGATGTAAAAGACTAAGGAGAAGGTTTTTAAAGGACTTATAATTTTGTTTAAGTTTAGGGCTGATTAACAGAATAAAGTCAAAAATGGCTGCCATCCCCCTCTTCAACCACTGCCTAGAGGAATGTGGGTAATGTCATGACTGGGAGGAGTAAATTTATTTAGACTAACATATTCATCATGACACAGCCAGGTTTCAGTGAGACAGAGTAAATCAATATGATTATCTGATAATAATTCGTTCACTAGCACTGCTTTAGATGATAGAGACCTGATAGACCTCATAGTTATGACTATGTCATGTCATGTCATGTCTTATGTCAATACCTTCAAGTAAAGTTTTACCAAGATGTCTTACCTTTAGTCAACACTTCTATATTAGACATGATGCTGGTCTTTATTAACAGGTTACATACCACAGTCCTTTAGGTAGCTGTAATTAAACCTCTTCTAAAAAAGCCCACCCTAGATCCTGGATCGAATCTTCGCTCTCTTTCAAAGAACACTGAGAAAGTAATTGCAAACCAGCTGTGTGACTTTCTCCACAACAATCATTTATTTGAGGAATTTCAGTCAGGATTTAGAGTGCATCATAGCACAGGGACAGCACTAGTAAAAGTTACAAGTGATCTTCTGATTGCTTCAGACAAAGTAGTCATCTCTGTACTCTCTTAGTGCCGCATTTGAGGCAACTGACCATCAAATTCTGCTACAGAGATGGGAGCATTTAATTTGAGAGAGCGGTACTAATTTGTACCGGATCATCACATCTACCACCAGTGCAAGATTGCCCTTTGTGCAGGTAAAGTCAGGTGCCAGAACCATTTCCGAAGGGCAGGTCCAATGCTCTTCTGTCACCAGTCAAGCCGTAGCATTGAGCTTCTGCAATGGCAAGATCACACACCTCGCGGTGCCCTCTGAGCCGGCTTATCTGAGTCATTGGGCAGACCCCAAGTATGTGGGAAAAGGTCTCAGGAGAGTTACCCTTCTTCACTCCCACCTTCACGGCAGTGTCACCAGTGTCAACCTCTGCGCATCGCACCTTGGTCACACAGTCCTCATACAAGTTTCTTACCAACTCCAGCATATGCTAATCTAACCTTCTCTGTTTCAAAGCACTCAGTAGGTGCTCATGCAAAATGGTGTCAACTGCCTTCACAAAGTTGAAAGACACAACTCCCAAAGACAACTTTTCTGTCTCACTCAACCTTGTGATGCCATCCAGGATCACGAGGTTCACTGAGCAGCCAGGAGAGGCAGTAAATCCCCTCTGTCGTGGATGGATAGGACAGGCTGTCACCATCCTAACAGTCAGGATTGTTGAGAAAAGCCTCATGACCACTGACACAATCACGATAGGTCAGCACTGGTTCACATGCCCTAGCTCTCCTCGCTCAGTGGTCTTAGGTATGAGTGTTGTCTGACACGTTTTGAATGTCCTTGGCAGGGTCCCTAAAACCAACGATGTGGAGAACATGTGTGCATTCTTCGTTCTTCATTAAAGTGCTCTTCATTCTTCGTTAAAGCGAAATCAGTCAGTTCTTTGTTGTTTGAATATTCTACATGACCTCTGAGGGAGTGATCAGCCAACAGAAAACTGTGTTATCCACAAGCCCTAGACCATCAAACTGACCCAATTTACAAAATGGCCTGACATTGCCTAACTGCTCTCGAAGACCGAAGTAATTTCAGACAGGGTACAGGACCAGATGACCCCATTTGACCCTCCAGTACGAACAATGCCAGCTTTGCCTTATCCTGACAAAACAAACAACACAAGGAATCGACGGGCATGCCGCCCAGACCTGAATTGCCTGCCCATTCCATGAACCAAGTGCCTGACAGACCCGGAACGCCCAGAGGGACAGGGCCCCATCTTCCAACTCACCTTCCGGATCATGTTGGAAGCGGAAGACACAGTGGCTTTACTGTGACCAGTCATTCTCCATGACGGAAATGCACAAGGCCCCATCAGCGCTGCTGTCTGTCACAGCATTAAGGACCTCATGGAGCATATCCTTGACTGTCTGCTGTAGTGTAGATTGAGCCAAGGGGACAGCTAATGTCCTCTTGAGTTGTCAGCCCTCTGATTCCTTCAGCTGATGAGAGCCTCCTTGCCGTCGAACATAACAGCCAGCACTTAGACCTTACCCGCTCTCCTGTCTCCGGAAGCTAGCTTGCTGACTTCCACAACTGACCACACACACGGACACACTGACAGTGCCCACCTGGAGCTGATATTTCCCTCACATAGGCCACTAGGTGTTTGTGCCCCTTGTGCAAAGAGAGACTGATGGCCAAATGGAATGTTTTTAGACTCAAAGTTGCACCTGGCCACCAGATGGGAACTAGGTCCCCCTTGCACTTGGGTAAGTGACAGATCTGATGGTGGTTTGACCAGGTCTTACTGTACTTATGGCACTCCCACCACCCCATGAGATCTCACAAGATGACCTGCAAATTTTGAGGCAGTGCCAGGCCATGCAACCGGACCACATACGGCGAATCACTGGATTCCACTGGGCCAGCCAATTTGTGCACAAGACTAGTTGGGATGACAGCACGCATGAGGGCTCATTTTAACTGGTTTCAGGTATTAGTTAGTCAGATCCCTTAGGTCGATGATTTTCTATGGTGAGCTGACTATCCAACATCCTAACCAAAAAGCAAGTGTGTTCTTTAGGGCCGGTCACCCCACTTGTCATCATGAGGGGCTTCTTCACCAGAGTACCTAGAGCCCTCTCCTTGCCCTCAGATTAGTACAAGCACCCTTGCTTCTGGTCCAAGCCTTTGTGATCCCTCCCGATTGATGTTGCTGGCGGGTTATCCCAGGAATGAGAGTGGGGCCACCGCACCACCAAAGTCCTCACCCACCAACTCTCCAGGAGTCTGGAGGGGGGGTTGAGCAATTACCTCCACAAAGGTGACAGCCTAACTTGGCACCAGAACAGCACGGTGTATGCCCAGCAATCCACGCACCGGCAAACACCATTCCACAGGAACTACTTTCTCTTTGATGGGGGCAAGTTTTGAATGGCATTCCCCCTGGACCTTGACAAGCACTACATTTTGACACTTTACCTGCCAGAGTATTATTTTTAAGTTGCTAGCAACCGCCAGTATTTTTTTTTAATCACACTCTCTAATCTTTCAAGACCCACAGAATAATTTTTTCTACAAATGTGTTAATCAGAATCAGAATCAGAATCAGCAATACTTTATTGATCCCCAGGGGAAATTGTTTTTGTTACAGGTGCTCCTTACAAGTGTAAAAGAAGACAGAGTGCAAACAAGTGTAGAAAGAAGATATAGTGCAAACAGAAGTAAAAATATAAGAAATATAAGAAGATAATTTACAAAATATATATGTAGAGACCACACAGCATAATTTACAATATATACAGGAACCTTATATACAGACTGAACAATGTAGTCAGTTATTGCACGGATTATTTAGGAATAAATATGTAATAATTTATTATGAGTTGGTGATAGTGTTGAAACAGTCCAAGGGCAACTCAGAGGGAGGAGTTGTACAGTTTGATGGCCACAGGCAGGAATGATTTCCTGTGGCGCTCAGTGGTGCATTTTGGTGGTCTGAGTCTCCCACTGAAAGCACTCTTGTGCCCAACCAGCACATGGTGGAGTGGGTGTGAGACATTGTCCAAGATAGTTCGCAGCTTAGACAGCATCCTCCTCTCTGATACCACCACCAGAGAGTCACACGCCATTCCCACAACGTCACTGGCCTTGCGGATCAGTTTGTTAAGTCTGTTGGCGTCCGCCACCCTCAGCCTGCTGCCCCAGCACACAACAGCATAGAGGATAGCACTGGCCACCACAGACTCATAAAAAATCCTGAGCATAGTCCGGCAGATGTTGAAGGACCTCAGTCGCCTCAGAAAATAGAGACGGCTCTGGCCCTTCCTGTAGAGGGCGTCAGTGTTCTGACCAGTCCAGTTTATTGTCAATGTGGACCCCCAGGTACTTATAGTCCTCCACAATGTCCACACTGACCCCACGGATGGAGATCGGGGTCACCGGTGTCTTGGTCCTCCTCAGATCCACAATCAGTTCCTTAGTCTTTGCCACGTTGAGCTGCAGATGGTTCTGCTCACACCATGTGACAAAGTTATCCACAGCAGCCCTGTACTCATCCTCATCACCCTTGCTGATACATCCAACTATGGCAGAGTCATCAGAAAACTTCTGAAGATGGCAGGTCTCAGTGCAATAGCTGAAGTCCGTGGTGTAGAGGGTGAAGAGGAAGGGAGAGAGGACAGTCCCCTGCGGGGCCCCGGTATTGCTGACCACTCTGTCTGACACACAGTGTTGCAAGCGCACGTACTGTGGTCTACCAGTCAAGTAGTCTATAATCCAGGACACCAGAGAGGCATCCACCTGCATAGCTGTCAGCTTGTCACCCAGTAGAGCTGGACGGATGGTGTTGAACGCACTGGAGAAGTCAAAAAACATGACTCTCACAGTGCTCGCCGGCTTGTCCAGTTGGGCGTAGACGCGGTTGAGCAGGTAGGTGATGGCGTCCTCCACTCCAAGTCGGGGCTGGTAGGCAAACTGGAGGGGGTCCAAGAGTGGGTGGACCATGGGCCGGAGCTGCTCCAGGACAAGTCTCTCCAGGGTCTTCATGATGTGGGAGGTCAATGCCACGGGTCTGTAGTCCTTGGAGCCACTGGGACGCGGCGTCTTTGGCACAGGAACGAGGCAGGATGTCTTCCACAGCATCGGGACCCGGAGACTCAGGCTCATGTTGAAAACATGCTGAAGTACTCCACATAGCTGGGGGGCACAGGCTTTGAGCACCCTGGGGCTGACACCATCAGGGCCTGCAGCCTTGCTTGAGTGGAGTCTCATCAGCTGTCTCCTCACATGATCGGTGGTGAAGCACATTGTGGAGGTGTCAGGCGGAGGAGGGGTGTAGTCTTCATGATGAGGAGTGTGGTCAGTCTGGCTACTGGGGGAGGAGGTGTGAAGGGGGCTCACACTGGAGGGTAGAGGGGTGTAAGCAGGAGGGGTGGGGGAAGGTGGAGTGGCTGTTGGTTGCACAAGACAGACAGCACAAGAGTCAGTGGGGGGGTTGGCGGGACCAGCAGTGTCAAATCTGTTAAAAAACTGATTCAGTTCATTGGCCCTGTCCACGCTGCCTTCAACTCCTCTGTTGTTGTTGGTCCTGAAGCCAGTGATGGTCCTCATTCCACTCCAGACCTCCCTCATATTGTTCTGCTGGAGTTTCCACTCCAGCTTTCTCTTGTACCTCTCCTTAGCCTCTCTGATCTTCACTTTCAGTTCCCCCTGTATAGTTCTCACCTCCTCCCTGTCACCAGCCCTGAAGGCCCTCTTCTTGGCGTTGAGGATGGCTTTGATGTCCTTTGTTACCCATGGTTTGTTATTTGGGTAACAATGGACAGTCCTGGCTGGGATAGTGGTGTCCACACAGAAGGTGATGTAGTCCGTGATGCACTCTGTGAGCCTGTCAATGTCCTCCCCATGTGGCTCACAGAGTGCCTGCCAGTCTGTCACCTCAAAACAGCCCTGCAGTGTCTCATAAGCCTCCTCTGACCACCTCCTCACTGTCCTCATGGTCGCAGGCTGGCTCCTTACTAGGGGCACATAGCAGGGGTTGAGATGCACCAGGTTGTGGTCTGATCTACCCAGAGGGGGGAGGGGGGAGCAGCTGTATGCATCCTTGGTGTTTGCATACAGTAAGTCCAGGGTTCTCCCTCCTCTAGTGGGACAGCTCACATACTGTGTAAAGTTCGAAAGTGTTGTTGCCATGGTGATGTGGTTGAAGACACCCGAGATAGCTATGAGAGCACTCGGGTGTTGAGTCTGCAGACGGGCTACGGCGGAATGAATGACGTCACATGCCGACGTCGGGTTGGCAGAGGGGGGGATGTAGACGGTCACCATAATCACATGTGAAAACTCCCTGGGCAAATAATACGGCCTGAGTCCAACAGCAAACAGTTCAATATCCGGGCGACAGATTTGTTCCTTCACAGTAATGTGAGCGGAACTGCACCACCGGTTGTTGACAAGCACGGCAAGCCCCCCTCCTTTGCGCTTACCGCTTTCGGTGCAGTCCCGGTCGGCCCGAACAGTCTGAAAGCCGCTGATGGAGACGTTGTCGTCGGGAATGTCCTTGTGTAGCCATGTCTCTGTAAAGCACATCAGACTACACTCCCGGTACTCCTTCTGACTCCTGGCGACTGCTGTTAGCTCGTCCATTTTATTTCCCAGTGACCTCACGTTGCCCATGGTGATAGAGGGGAGACCCGGCTTATATATCCTCTTCTCCATAAGCCTCCGTTGTCTCACCCTCGCTCTTTTCTGCTTCTGTTTCATTCCTCCCCTGCATCCTCTGTGAGTTTTCCTCCACATTTCAGCCGGTATCGCTGATGTTCCAGCCGCCAAGCCGGCCGGTCTCAGTGCAATCAGCTGATCTCTGGAGTAAACAATGCGGCCATGGAGTTGTTGCGCAGTGGTGCCGGGTCCGAATGAAAGTAGTAAATAAAGAGTAAAGAAATAGACCAGAACTCTCTCAATCAGCATGTTTAGAGAGGGCACAGCTTCAGAATATTGGTCGTAAAATACAAAAACAAGTAATAAGGTATAAAGCAAAAAAAGTAAGAAATTAAGAAAAACAAGCAGGAGCGACTGCAACAGGCTGCACGCACGGTTGGCGCATGCGCACATATGCGCAACAGTTTACACATGAAACTAAAGAAGAGACCTTCTGTTTTTAAACACAAATAACATGTTATTCTGTCTTTGAAGGATATTTAGGACTTAGGATGCTCTGGTTTAAGGATTAAATTCAACTCAATGGTGTGTCGGTTAGGACAGGCGAGCATATGCAGGAGGTTCCTCTTCAATCTTTTATTATAAGGTTGTTTGAGCTGGTTTTGTCTGACAACAGGAAGAAAAGGATGAAGAATATTAAACTAGACATAATTTCTCATTAACAAAACTAATCATCGCAGAAAACTGGATTGTAATTACCTAAGGTCATTTTAAATACATTCAAATCAAAGCAACTGACATGTCATGTACTTGGTTCAAACATTTCAAAGTACGGCTGAGGCATCCACATCCACATGCTCCTTTGGCCATCCTTTGAAAAAGGATGGCCACAGGTGGTCTGGCTGCTATATAGCCTCTGGGCTCCACCCATCCAGGGAGGGGAGGGCAGGTAGGAGTGGTTGGGGATTTTTCATCCAGTTAGAGGGAAAGGGCTTGAGGGATTTTCCACAGTCTTATTCCATTCCTTTTTTATCAACACGTGAATTTCTGCATTTTCCTGAAAACTTAAAAAAGTACAAAATCAATTTCACATTTACATTTTTTTTTGTTTTATCTAATTTTCTTATCAGTTTGAATTGTATACATACAAATGTTATTATTATTATTATTAATAATAACAACAACAATAACAAAAATGAAAATAGTACCTCTTTGAGGTATAGCAGAACATGTTGCCACATTCTGTTCACTGTTCTGCTGTCTCCTTCTCCTCTGTGGTTGCCCTTGTCCTTGTGTCGCTGTCACTGTCAGAGATCCCATTTCGTCCAACCAAACTCGTTTGCTTCTTTGTCCAAATAGGATTCAGAATTTTGATCAAAACAAGAAATGTCAGAGTCTGAGTCCATCAACATCTCCACAGCTTGCACTGCGTAAACTTTTCCGTCAGCGCCTGCATTTTTGACCGTTTTATAAGCTGCTACATTTCTGTAAACAACATCTTCTGGTTTCCAGCGGATCTTCTTCTTCCTTTGTTTTTGGATACAACAGTGCTGTTCTACTTCACAAGATGTGTATCAGTGCCCCCTATCTTATAACAGCGAAAACACGGACTGCTGGAATATCTAGTCAATAACGGGGAAGAGTTGTGTCATAAATTATGGAAAATTTCGTTAGGGGATGACCATTTCAGGCTCCAGGCCAGAGAGAGTGAGAACCTTGCCCTCGGGCTAGTACAGGCAGTCTTGCTTTCTGTCAGAGCCTTCATGATCTTTCTATGCTCACAAATCAGTAATAGATGGTAGCAGGTCTTATCCCCTTACCTACTGAAATGACTATCAATACTTACCCTAAATGGCAGCGGGTCTTGCGTGATAACCTGCCAGAGATTGGGAGTTATGCAACAGATGAAACACTTGCAACTGGTCAGCAGAGTAAAGGCGATAGCCAAGTCTTTATCAGCCTGTGAGTATCGTTCTACACTTGATGTGGGTTTGATTTTTATACTCCTACATTTGGCAATATGGCTACACGAAGGGCCTGAGCCTTCCTTATCTCTATCTCCACACTTCTGTTCTCTCTCTGTCTGTGTGTGGTCCGTATCCTTCTCCTAGTCATCATCATATCCCAGAATATTACTATCTGATCTGTTGACAGACGCACTGACAGGCGTTCATGCCACTGGTCTGAAACTTAATATGACTCAGTCACAGGCTTTTGTGTGAGATCTATTGTTGGCAAAAGAAAAAAAAGGGTGTAGCACATTTCTGATCCGTTGTTAGTACAGTTAGCTTGTTTACTACATTACATAAAAAGTCGCTGTCACACTGAATGTCCCACCAAACCCTGTTCAAACTCTCAAACACTGAAAATAAAGAAACATTAGTTAAATATTCATTTTGAACAGCCAAATCTGATTTGATGGACATCATTAGTGTATATTTCATACACTATGTAAGATGCCACTTACAGGTGGAATGTCTAGTTTGATGTTGTTTGTTAATTGCTAAAGCAAAATGATGAGCTGAAGCAGAGCTGTAGATTAGCATAGCTACAATTGCGCCATACAGGCTGTCCAGATTCACATATGAAGCAAGCTGCACATCTGAGAAAATATTTCCTCAAAATGTGACAACACAGCATTGAGCAGAGGTCAGGAAAAAAGGCTTCTCACCTGTATAGATTACTGAGAGCTGACATTTAAGCAGCTTCACCACCAGGACCCAAAGTAGAGAGATCTCATGGGAAACGCACCAATCAGATGCAGCATTGACAGCAATGCATTATTCATGGATAACACACGCCACTCGAAAACAGAGAACAGGTGCTCCTGTGTTGGATGTCTTTGGTAATGGGTAAAGTCAGGAAGTGGTAGCACTCAAAAGCAAATCATATGACTGACAGGCAGGTCGCTGCATACCAATGAGAGATATCTCCTCAGTGTTATCTGATTGGTGGAAGAGCTTTTCAAGTGGTTCTTCCTTTTTCCTCTGTCAGGACATAAAGGGCCAAAGGTGTCATTTAGATAATTGCTTCCACGGCTGTGGCTAAAGGATACGATACATAAATAAATATTGGAATAAGAGGATGGCCCACCTCTGATGGAAGAAGCACCTGTTTAAGGTCTGAAAAATCTCCAATTAAATGGTCCAAATGACATTCATCACAGTGGACTGAATGAGAGGTCACTTTCGGCATTTCAGATGATCCTTTTCTTTCTAATGTATGGAAAACTAACATAATTTGGACATTTTTCAAAGCAGGGATTATAGTCTGGCTGAAATAGGCCTGTTAAAACAAAAGCAGTCATTTCTTTTAAAACACATTACACGTTAGAAAATAGTTTTTGAAAATGTTAAAAGACTGAACTGTGGAGTTAGACTGTTTCTCACAGTTTTTGTGTCCAGAATTTTTTGGGTATTCCTTAAAGCCTGCTGGATGAAACACTGGAGCCATCCTTAAAATAACCCCTTCACTACTGTATAAAAACTACATTAATACCGACATCAGAGCATGATGTCTTTCAGCATGATGTCTTTCACCCACTGTGTGTCACCTTCAACCAGTGAATGGTGCAGCCCCATTATGTTGGTCCTAAAAAGAGATGGTTAGCTGAGGTTCTGCACCGACTTCAGATACCTGAATGCTGTTTCAAAGTTTGAGCCCTATCTAATGCCCCACATCAACAAGTGACTGGAGAGACTTGAGAAAGCAAAGTTCATCACCACGCTTGACCTGAGCAAAGATTACTGGCAGCTGGCACTGGAGATCAAGGAGGTGACCGCCTCCTCAACACCATATGGGAAGTTTCAGTTTAAGGTAATGACATTTGGTCTCCAGGGGGCACCAGCAATGTTCCAACGAACCATGGACCAAGTGTTGAGAGATGTGCCACAGTTTGCGGCTGCCTACCTTGACGATACCGTTGTCTCCAGTCAGACCTGAAAGAAACATCTTGCTCCGAGTAAGTGTGCCTTGGCATGCCAGTAGGTGGAGTACGTGGGCCACATGGTTGGACAGGCTTTTGTCAAGTCATGTGTGGGGAAGGTGGATGCCATCCACTCTCATCCTGTGCCCACCATAAAGAAGAAGGTGCATTCCTTTCTTGGGTGGTACAGCAAGATTATCCCTAACTTCACTGACAGGGCAGCTGTCCTTACTAACCCCACCAAAGTCTCTGCCCCCGACAAGGTGAAATGGACTGATGCCTGTGAGAGAATGTCATCACAAGTGAGTCTTTTCTCCACAGCCCTAACTTCTCACAGCCATTCACGCTACAGATGGATGCTTCTGGTGTTGGCCTGGGAGCGGTGCTTCTGCAAGATGTCCATGGAGAGAGGCGTTCAATCCTGTTTCTGAGTCGCAAGCTTCTGGACCGGGAGACGAGGTACTCAACCGTAGAGAAGGAGTGCTTGGCAATGAAGTGGGCCATCGAGTCACAGAGACACTACCTGCTGGGATGTCACCTCATCCTTGAGACAGATCATTGTTCTCTGCAGTGGCTGAACAGGATGAAGGATTCCAATACCCGTCTCACTGGCAGACAGTCTCTCTAGGGTACACACAAGTTGAGGTTCTGTACTCTTGGGGGAAGGTGGGAGGAAATGTGACACCAGACCACCCTTACTACTTGTATTTATCTTTATGGTAAGAAGATAAATTGTAATGGTAGTTTGTTACTGTTTCTTAATGTCCCAGTTTGCCGAGGCCACGGCTCACAGGGAGGACGCCAGGCTGTTGCACCTTGGTGTTCGCCTGTGAATAGAATAGAATATGCATTGAATAATGATTCACTGTAGCAGTAAATTGTGTAGTGTAAAGGATAAAGTGAGACTCAGCATAAGTAAACTGTTTTTGTATTAATTGTAGTTTCTTTATGAGCACAAACTTACCTCTGCCTGTCAACTTCCTCCTTCCTCAAGACATTCAGGTAAACGAGTTCCCCAGGGGTACTTTTTTATTAGTTCTGGGAGGGAGATACCAAGTAGGAGGCAGGTAGAGGGGAGTTTTAGGTTTGTGTTTGCATGTAAATATTGATGTAAATTATTTAGGGTTATTTATGTCATGGCTTTTGGTTTTTATTTATTTGTTGATAATGTTTATGGCTCGAGAATGGTTTTATGTAAATATTTATGGTATATTTATTCGGGTGTGTTGGGAACAACACTAATAGACTTCACACGGAGGCACCATAAATGTAGAGAATCTACATTTTTAGGCCTCATCAAGGGGCAACATAAATGTTGGGGTCAACAATAATGTTGGGGCTTATAATACTAGGTCTCACCAAGGGACACCAAATATGTAGGGGTTCTACAAGTAGTATTACAAAAGCTGGGATAATACTTGTTGGAAATCTAGTAGGTGTCACATGGCGGCCCCATAAATGATGGGAACAACACTAATAGGCCTCATCAAGGGCCTGACCTTGTAACAGATCTCCAACCTAAGTATCAAATTGGCTATCAGAAATAATTAATAATTATTAATAATGACCCAAGTGAACGTTTATGCCAAATTTGAAAAAAAATCCTTCAAGGTATTCTTGTGATATCACTTCCACAAGAATGAGACAGATGAAGTCACATAGAGTACACCTTTGACCCTTCGACCAGCAAAATCTAATCAGTTCATTGCTGACTCCAAGTGGACATTTGTGCCACATTTGAAGAAATTTCCCTGCAGCATTCTTGAGATACCTTTGTCACAAGGATGGCACATACCCGAAAACATTGCCACAGTCATTGCCCGCTCAGAGGCATTCAAACCAACAAGTTTTGGAAAAGTTACTGACTTTGCTTCACAAATACCACTATAAGTACATATTGTATCTACAGTATTTAGGTTTGGACCGATCAGTCACATCACTTGACGTGTTGTTCTCTGCATGGGTCACATCAGAAACAGACTTGTGTTGCAGCTTCTACTTAGTCCAGATGTAAATTCACATAATGCCAAGAAAATTCAGATTTATTCGTGCCTGGCTTTACTTGGACAAGTATAAGGCATGGCTTGAGAAAGACCAGGACCCAGGACAGGCAAAATGTAGCCTTTGTTGTTAAACCTCCGACATTTCCAACATGAGAGAAGCAGTTCTAGCTAGCCATGCTAAAAGAGCCAACATTAAGCATCAGGCTGCTACTGCTACTGCTGTGCAAAATTACAGATGTTTTTACCCTGGTAACCAACGTGTCGCCTGCTGCTAGCTGCAGTGCTTCCCTCTCATCCACTATTAAATGTGAACATTTCAGGTGTTGTGTCCAGGAATAAAATCCTTACTGCAGAGGTACTGTGGGCCCTGAAGGTGGCAAATTCTCACTTCCTTCAAGTCATGTGAAAACACAAAATTGAGCATAGCGTTAGTTCAGGCAGGACACGGTGTCAAGCTCAGCTCACATCCCAGCTACATCAGCTGATCTCAAACAGCCAATCAACTGACGCAGCAGCTCATCCATGGAAGGCAGTCAGCTGATAGATCACATGATTCCTTTCTATGCAACCAATTGGTGAATCTCATTCAGGATGCCCTATTTAAACTGCTCTGGCCTGCCTACTGTTGCTGCTTCCTCTGCAAGCTGCTTTGCAAGCTCCCGCACATGAGGACAACCAGGCTGTCGGTGCACGCGCTTTAACTTACTCTGCCGCTCGTCATGTTGAACCCCGTGCACAATGAGGATCCACCGTGACTAATCGTATGCATCATGGACTCACAGCAAAAGCAATCTGAAGCATAGGAAGCCAACCTGAGAGAGCGCCGTTCCCGCCATCGGAGCTCTCATCTGGCAAGTAGTGATTTAAATGTTCCAGCATTTCTGAGTGGCCGGTGCCAGGCCTCCGGTAGCATCGCTATAAGTCTACGTCAGCAGTCGCAGCTCGGCAGGAGACCCATCTCACTGTTTTTGGAACATCAGAGTGGAACTGCCATCTGCAGATGTCTCCACCTGGTCCTAGGGAGTCCACCGAAACAAGCAACAGTTCCCGCAACTTCGCTGCAGTACCAGCGCGGCCGCCGCTCCTTCATGCTAATGAGCCGGTGTTCCAGCGCCGGCAGCCAGCTCCGCTGTTCGGAACGATAATCCCATCCGCCGGCCTTCTCCTCCATCCAGTCATGCCTCACCAAAATGAACTCCAAAAAATCACAGACTTTGAATCCGGTTCAGCAGCCGCTGCCGGTCCATTTTTTCCCTGCAGCCGCTGCCCTCCCCCACCGCCGTGGGTGCATGCATGGCCGTCATCTGCGACGCGTCTGATGACGTCACCACACCGCGCTTCTATGACAGCTTATTCCTGCAGAGGACGCTGGGAAGTGCAGTCCCAGTCTCCTCCCAGGGCTCCTGCGGCTACCATTTCCCGCAACACGAAAAGCCAAATCTAGCAGGTAATGGTATCAATCTTGTTTAAATCTCATGGTGCTCAGTGACAGGTTTTATTGTGGCTTCTGGAGATATGTCAGTGATGCTAAAGCACAGTGATCCCTGCCTTCCCTAAACTCTGACTTCATTGATATGGCATTTGGTGAATCCAGAGATGTGACCTGTGACGTTTATCCAGTACTTATCTAGCCATCATGTCTGATCTGGCATGGCCTACAGAGGAGCACTATTTATTTATATATTAATTACGAATATAACATACATGCAATAATATGTTACATCCATTCATAGACTGGACTGGTCAATTTTCAATCAGGCTCTCATTTATAGGCCTCTCTGCAGCTCCTTCTCCCACTTCTGTGTAGACAATTCAGTTTTCCCAGCTCCAACCCAGGGAGATTAAGGCGATTCTGATAGACTCCCGGTTCTAATTGTTACGGCAACATGTGCAAGTTCTGTATTTTAAATATATCCATGCTGGCAGCTATTTAAATTATTAACATATAATGAAGCTGTCAACCTCCCTGAGTTTGGAAAAGCATAAGCATAAGAAGAAGAAGAAGAGGAGTAAATGAATGAATGAATGAAAAATAGCATCCTTACTGCTGTTCTATCAATTACGCAATAACAGGAGTGGTACAAGAGTTCCTAGCTGGCTTCACGTGGTCGACAACTGTCATTGCTCGCAGTAAATTACAATTTGCTTGAAGGAGCCCAAGATGCATGCCTGAAAAAAGAGGCTCCATGATCAGTTCATTTGAAGATTGTATTAATCTTATAGGTATAGCTACCCATAATATGCCAGGCAAGCGCCTAATTATTATTTATCTGCTCCTTATCAAGACAAGCTCAAAGCATCATAGTGCCATCCCTTTGGCGCTGTTTTCAGTTTATGCTTTTGGATGATGCCCTTAAGATGATTAAGAAGCAGGAGGGGTGTGCACCTAGCCAAGGCAGTTGGCAACAACGCTTTCAAGCATGTCTTTACACCCTTCCCAGTGGCACCCATTTTGCGTTTAAATGGAGAGAGGGATGCATTTTCAGTTAGGCTCACCTTTGGTTGTAGCAGCAACCCAAATAATTATTCATCACTTTGTCAGACGTACTTTTCTGGATTCTTTAATAACTGTAAAATGCCTTTCATGCTCGATGTCTTAGATGACCTCCTGCTGGAAGACTGTGCATTCAAAGCAAATCAATGCATCTTTGTGCTCAAACACACTTTTGCTAAATTGTTAAATTAGGTATTCATCTTCCTGAAGACAAAACATCTGGTTAAGATATCAACCACATGCAAGCAAAAATAAAAAATAAAAAAATCGCACATGTAATCACATCAGATTGGTCATGAGAAGTATAGGAGGCAGTAGCACGTCAAAGAGGAGTCCTGTCTTCACTTGGGTATCTTATTTGCACATGCATTATTCCCCAGGGATTTTTTCTTTATATCCAGGCTTCTCAACCTCTCAAACTGTGCATTCCAATACCCATACTGCCATAAAATGCCAGAAAACCACAGGATGTTCTCTACATCCATTCGGATTTTTAAAAACGCAACTCAGCATGGCTTCTTGGCTTTTCTGACCCACAAGCCTTCGCACAGTGAAGATCAGTCATATCAACTGAGCCACTGCAACAGTATGTTCTTTAGGGCAGCTGCAGTACATACTAAAGTGAAAAGTGAAGTATGCGATTTGGACCTCTCCCCAAACACGTAGAGTACTCCATGCTTGGATGCAGGCTGCGGATCTAAGCTCTGGTCCTGGTCTCTTCTGTTTTAAAATCTAAAAGTAATGCACACAAAAAAATTATGATGAGGTGCTGCTCACTGGCAATAGACTTGATTGTAGAAATCAAATGTCGCACACTCTGGCCCCATATGCATTTCTTTATTTTGATGACGTTCCAGCCTTTGGGCCCTCTTCAAGATCACAAGCATGTCTGGTGTCAATCTGGTCTCTTCTGTGCCACAAATGAAACAACATCCCATCCTCTTATAACAAGAACTTCTGATCTTCATTAGCCATCAATTTATACTGATGAAGCCCCTGCAGTTGGTTTTGGGGGAGTTTTTCAATAACTACATTCACTGGTGTAGGGCCGAAAGAATTCTGCATGTATTTTGCCTGTCAATCTTTCCGTCATATGTGCATTTAATATTCACTGTTTGAATCCCGCAAAAATGCAGCCATCTTCCATTAAGGGAGTTGCCGCAGGTAATAAATCCCACCTGCACTATCTGGATCCTTCTACCAACAGCCTGCTAGAAAATCCATCTGCTGACCTCTTGCTAACGGCTTTAGAGAGGAAACCACAAGGCAACGATACTTGTCACTCTTTCACTCTCCCCCTTACGCAACGCCATCACTTACTTAAGGGATGGGTGCTCTGGTTCTTAGACTTACCATTAGAAAGGTTTCCCACACAGCTTTATGGGTTTCTTAGAGGTGGTTAGTTAACTACACGTTCTGAATCTTATGATCCATGCATGACCTCACGGCAGCCGATGTAATCGTTAACCCTCACTGCATCTCCACATTATTATTAAAACTCAGAAGACTGACAGAGATAGGTGAGGAACGCAGTTTAAATTGAAAACTAATTCTGCTTGTTTTCTGTCTTTTATGACTCACTACCTGACAAGCTGACCTCAAGCCAGCCGGCAGGAGCCTCTCTTTTTCACGGAGGAGGGAAATCCCATGCTTCTCACCTTGCTTCCTGCCTTGCCTCCTCTGCCAGTCCGGCGGGCTACCATATTAACACTGTATTGCTCGATGTCTCCACATGAGAGAGGCTACAACTGCAGCATCCAATGCTCCTGTCCCAACACCAAGGCAATGGGCTGATGGACATCATGTGCTTACAAACGTTACCTCCGACCCGAGACTCAAATCATCCTTGATGCTTAAAGGCTATAAATGCCCGTAAACTACTGGCCGATGTTATGGCTTATCTGCTGGGCCCTCTTATTAACTCACGAGCTGCATAGTCATCTAGCAATCTATATTGGTTCTATTAGCCTCATTGCAAGTCATTAGTCTAATTGGCTGTCCACCTAAGCCGCTCCTCTGCTGGCACTCTGGGAGGCCAGCAGAGGTTTGCCTGGTATGGTTGTTTTGGGGGTCTTTGCTGCTGCTCTCCCTGCCTTAGGCTTTCCATGTAGGCGCATGGAAGGGCAGGGAGGTTTGTCTCTCTGCCTCAGGCTTTCCTCATTTGCACGTGGAAGGGTAGAGAGGTGTGCTCTCTCTGCCTTATGACTTTCACACAGGCGTGTGGAAGGCTTTCCATGTAGGCGTGCAGAAGGGCGGAGAGGTGTGCTCTCTCTGCCTTATGCTTTCCACGTAGGCGCGTGGAAGAGTCTTCTGCATAGGCTTTAAGAGAGGCAGAGGGGCCCCGGAACAGAGCCATACCGCCAAATATAATACTGCAAATGGAAATAAAGTTTTCTTTGACAAAAGTGTTCCTGACTGAAATTGAGCATAGCGTTAGTTCAGGCAGGACACGGTGTCAAGCTCAGCTCACATCCCAGCTACATCAGCTGATCTCAAACAGCCAATCAACTGACGCAGCAGCTCATCCATGGAAGGCAGTCAGCTGATAGATCACATGATTCCTTTCTATGCAACCAATTGGTGAATCTCATTCAGGATGCCCTATTTAAACTGCTCTGGCCTGCCTACTGTTGCTGCTTCCTCTGCAAGCTGCTTTGCAACCCACCTCCACCCCAGCTCCTCCTTTTCATGCTGTGTCTTACTTATCAATGTCATTTCTGTTTGTCATTGATGTTGCTCTGTTCTGTTCCCGTGGGGTCTTTGCTGCTGCTCTCCCTGCCTTAGGCTTTCCATGTAGGCGCATGGAAGGGCAGGGAGGTTTGTCTCTCTGCTTCAGGCTTTCCTCATTTGCACGTGGAAGGGTAGAGAGGTGTGCTCTCTCTGCCTTATGACTTTCACACAGGCGTGTGGAAGGCTTTCCACGTAGGCGTGCGGAAGGGCGGAGAGGTGTGCTCTCTCTGCCTTATGCTTTCCACGTAGGCGCGTGGAAGAGTCTTCTGCATAGGCTTTAAGAGAGGCAGAGGGGCCCCGGAACAGAGCCATACCGCCAAATATAATACTGCAAATGGAAATAAAGTTTTCTTTGACAAAAGTGTTCCTGACTGAACTAGCTTTTCCAGATCTGGTTTCCCAAAAAGACAGATAGCTTGCAGGTTTGCATGCTGTGAACACAAGTGCTCTTAAACAATATATGTACTTCAGGAGTGGCTCCTCATTTTAAGAAACTGACATAGATATTTATTTATATTTTTCATGGAATATATACAGAGACATTTGGTCATGAGAATTAGCCTCAAAGTTGTGGAAAAGTTCATCAAACAAGTGTAAGATAGATGGAACTAGACATTCCTTAGAGGGATACATTGCTAATTTTCAACCAATTTTGTATAACAACGTGGGTAGTATATGTGAATGAACCGTGGTAATCTTTGTCTCATCTTTTTTGCTGGCTCTTGGGCTTTTGCCTGATCAAATATAAACCACAACACATATTCTATTACTTTATTGCCTATTTTTAATTCTTCAGAAACATAGTTTAGTGTGCTGTTTGGCTGTAATTTAAGAATTTGTTGACATGAAATTGGCACCACACTGTTTCCTGTATTGTAAAAATGAAGGCTGAAAAAACTAAGATCAATCTGTTAAGGTAAACAGTGCTGATAAAATATGAACCAAGATCCTGTTACTGTGTTGCCTGTTTTCTAAAATGTTTTCAGAAACATATGTTAGCTTACTGTTAAACTGTATTTTGAGATTGTTTATTATCAGCTACCTGCTATATTGTTTCCTGTGGAAAAATGTTGGAATTATGTCATCCAAGAGCAGGAGTGTTTATTTGTCCAGTGTGGCGCAGGTTTTCTACCTCTTGACCGAAAGCAAATGCTACAGCCCTTCTGTCGTGTTTTCTCTGATGACATAACACCTGTCTACTGTACAGACAGCCCAGTTCTATGAAAAGATTTTTCCAGCAGTGAAATACTTTAATACTTTAATAAGCACTTTAATAATTTATGTACATAATAATTTAAGTACTTCTGCTATTATTATACACATATGATTATTATTGTCACATACATATACTAACATATATTAATATGTACTTACAAAATATGCTACCACAATAAATTGTTATTTTTATCATAATTTTTGTTTTTATTTAATAGAATTTTGATTTTATATACCCTTATTAATCCGGCAACACTCTCTCCTGTTCCCAAGCCAAGTCCCCCCCCCCTTTTTTTAAATTAATTAATTTCATTTATTTTAATTATTACTATGATTCATGTTATTGTAGCTATTATCAGTAGTTATTATCATTACTGTCTGCCTTGCATCTCTCCCTGTCTCTGACTCTCTGTCTCTTTCTGTCTCAGTTTCTCTCTCTGTCTCTCTTAATCTTTATGTATCAGTTTGTTATATGGATTACTGTAAATTTACTATGTTGATCTGTTCTGTGCGACATCTATTGCACGTCTGTCCTGGAACAGGGATCCCTCCTCAGTTGCCTTTCCTGAGGTTTTTACCATTTTCTTCCACATTAAAGGTTTTTGTAGGGAGTTTTTCCTTTCCAGAGGGATGCTGCATGCTGGAAAGCCCTCTGGGGCAAATTGTGATTTGTGATATTGGACTTTATAAATAAAATTAAACTGAACTGAATAATGTATGTGGTGTACAGTGTTGAGCATGTTACGTTTAAAAAGTAATTAGTTATAGTTACTAGTTACTTCTCCCAAAAAGTAACTGAGTTAGTAACTGAATTACTTCACTATAAAAGTAAGTAGTTACCAGGGAAAGTAACTATTGCATTACTCTTTTTTTTTTAAGTTTAAATATGTCTAAGAATTAGAATTTTTTTTCGAAGTAGGTTTCACAAGCCAGTTGCATAGAGTAGAATTGCATACTACTACAACTGTTGATAACGGGAGCATGTTCTCAACAACATACCTGCCTATCATTCCATTCAGTTCAGTCTGTGTCACAAGTTTTTGTGAAGCTGGAGCAGAAAAATGCAGCTTTAGCTGCTTGGACGGCGTGGCTCCGTGTCCTTCTTTGTTAGCGGAGCTCATGTTAGCCACACCTGACCTGGGGGGTATTCCATCAAAGTCGCTAATGATAGCGGCGCTTAAGTGATTAAGCCTCGTTTGAATTATCGTCAGCTTCCACCTCAGGCTGAAGCTGTTCCACTAACACATTTCAGCCGCGCCTCATCAGCGTTAACTTCAGCCAGGCTTATCAAGTCTTGCATTAGGCGCGCGCACAGGGTGCATGAGAAGCCCAGAATATGTGATTGTCGAAAACGCGATCGTGTCGGAAAAAGACAAGAAAACTAGGGCTGATTTCTTCAACAGCGCGGAGCAAAAGCTCCTTGTGGAGCTTTACTAAGAGTATAGAAACGGAATTACCAGAAAAGGAAATACTGTTGCTACTGTCAAGGCAAGAGATATGGCGTGGCAGAAGATTGCCGACCGCTTAAATACATAAATTAACTTTTACATCAGTGTTTAATGTCTTATGTTTAGACTGTGTTGATCAAATCCATTATGTCTTGTCAGTAGCGAAGAGGAATTGTCACCGTCATTAATGTGGGAGATCCAGGTTTGAGGCTCAATGGCTGCACCATGTTATTTGATGGAAATTAAATTCTGCAAGGAAATTTTATTTGGTTTTCTCTGCACAGGAGTGGTGTCAACAATATTAAACGCACGGCTGTGCAGGTGTTACTCCAATCATATGGACAAGTGTTAATGTTAGGCCTAGCTGGTGTTTAAAGTTCTGTAGGCTACAAAGTTATGATGAATAATTGTCGGCTAAATGGCATTACATTTCACATACGTGTAATGTGTGACAAATGTAAGCTATAGGCTGTTGGTGAAAACATCAAAATAATCGCTGCAACAGAGTTTCCATAATTTGATGTAGTGAATGATGCCATAATATGGATTCGAATCCCAGATGCCTGCATGACAGTCGGGGAACGAGATCACTCTGCTACCGGCAATTTTGCTCGGAGAAGAGAAGAATTTTAGTATTTCAAGATATCATCACGACAACGACACTTTTTTTTTTTTTTTACTTTAATCCCTGGGAATTTGACTAAACTAACCAAAAGTGTGTGGTGAATTCATTTTTGCTGAAGTTGTCAACTTCGTTTTCGGACAACACGGATAACCAAGCGAAAAGTGTGAGGAACTGTTTGTCTGAGACTCTGTTTACTACAGGTACATATTCTTTGTAACACCAATTCATTAAGCCTTATAGTTAACCTGCCACGGAGCAGGTTAGTTCAGGAGCATATGTTACCCCAGTAACTTAGCTGAGGTTCCTGTTAGCGAGAGTCATGGAACCGAACTCTCTCTAAAACTAGCGCGGCTTATCGAAGTTAGCCGGGATTTGCGGTTAGCTGGTTTGATGGAATACCCCCCTGCTGTCATCATCAACAGTGTCAACAACGATGTTTTTGGCCACTAGTTTTGTAGAAGCGTGTGCCGTTGAGAGATGCTTCATTAGATTAGAGTTGCTTACATCAGACGTGGTCAAACACTTCGCTCCGGGACATAATGTACACTTCACATGTACGTCCTTGCCTTTTACCTTGAGGAGAATAAAGTAGTGTCTGTACTTCCACTTTGAAAACGCCAACTTTCCCTTCGGACTCGCCATTCATGCAGCTTACGGTGTTTGGGGCTGCTGTGTGCGTGTGTGGTTTGTGTGTAAACTGAACACTGCCTCTGATTGGCTTACTATGAAAGCTTACTCTACCTTAGCCAATCATCACTTATGCAGTTGTCTCGCCCGTCCCTCCTCCGTCACCAAAGAAAAAAATAAACAGCGTTGCAGCTCCTGTAAGCTGAGAGCCAAGTCGGATGACAAGAGCTTCAATGAGTAGCTTTAGTTTATAACGTGCCACATTTAATTGTCGGTAACGGTAATGGCGTTGTAACGATGGAAATAGTAATTAGTTAGATTACCCGTTACTGAAAAAAATAACGCCGTTAGTAACGTCGTTCATTTTAACGCCGTTATTCCCATCACTGGTGGTGTAGCTTGCCGAAACTCTTTCCACTCTTCTTTTTTGTGTGTACACAGCAAGAATATCAAAAATATTTGAAATGTGGAATTAAGCAGCCCTAGACATGTTATTCTACTATAAAATGAAAATGTCCACATATTCACACATAATTTTGTCCATAGCATGGCTTGCCTCAACTCTTTCCCACTTGTCTTTATGTACTTAAGTGTAGCCAGTCAGAGTTAAAAAAAAAAAAAAAATCACAACCTGACAATGTTTTCTTAAAAAGAAAGTATGCCCCATATGTTCCACATATACTGTAGTGTTTCTCACCTTTATTATTTTGCGTATTAGAACTAGCACTTTAGCCATTGGCTAACACTACTCACCAAAGCCTGTCCATTATGAAGGATCACCTTCTTTAAAGCGAACTCAATAGCAAGCTTTGGATCATTGAAACATCCCTTCTTTCCATCCAGTGCTGTTTTTCGAACTAATACTGAGGTCATTTGGTAAGGACACACAATCAGCGGGCTTTGGAGTAAAGTCTGGACACCCATGGATGTATTGTTGGAGTAGTTAACATTAAGATCAGCTGCTGCCTCTCTAGTTTTCTAAAATATCTGATACCATTAGCTTCTGTTCCACATGATTAATTGCCTGTTGTTTCCATCCCAAGGACACTGGCTTGTTTATTCATCCACATTTACTTTTGCACATCCCATATCCATACAGGACATACAACTAATGTGTACACTCACTATACCTATGATGAGTATGTCTTAACCCTTAGATATGACTAAGAAAGGCCATTTTTACATCAGTGATGTTCTGAGTCAAAGTGGAACACACAAACATCATCCACTTACTGCTGGAATAATCGGAGCTGACTCTTTTCAGAATTAGAAGTGTCTCTGATGTCCATTGAGGATAAATATCCATCTGTTTTTAAGTCATATATAAAGGCACTCATGAAAGTCTTATAATCATCACATGTAACCTTGCCCCCTCTATATTTTTTAATCAAGTATTTTTGAACTGTCTGAGCACCACCACCTTGCCGCTGTCTGCTTAACTAATCATTTAATTCTTGATAGGGTCAAGTCAAGTCAAGTCACGATTTATTTATAAAGCACATTTAAAAAACGACCTCAGTCGACCAAAGTGCTGTACAATAATAAAAACACACACACAAAAAAAACAAACCCACAATATATCATAAACGCCATAATAAATAAAAACAATACAAGGTATAATAAGAAGTCAACTTAAGAACAAATTTAGAATAAAAGGAAGTAAAAAGAGAGAGAGAGAGAAAGCCAACAGTGTTTTTAAATGGATTGCCTGTGTCTTGCTGATGTTTTGACTCAAATTTGTGTCTGGATCTGTCTCTGTCCCATTGGTGTTTTGACTGATTTGTCTCAGTCTCGTGGTTGTTTTGACTCAAATATGTTTCTGTCTCATGGGTGTCTTCACTCGGATTTGTCTCGGCCTTGTTGGTGTTGTGACTTGGATTTGGACTTGAGCAGGAGTTTCATTTTTTAATATTTTTTGGAAAGGAAGTTGTACTCTAAAATTGAACCACTGAGATATGTTAGAGATTTGACACCTGCAGTGCACAGCATAGAAACAGGCCAAATTAATATACCACCTCAACTAGTGTGTATTTAAGCCAAAGAAGAATAGAAACAGAAATAATAGAATTAAAAAAATAATAATAATACAAAAACGTACAGATAAAAGTACAGGTACACAAAGAAATAACTCAGTTTCAATAGCTCAAATACTTTGAGCTTGGATGAGGCTGCTGTTTGCTCTTAGCAGGACATTAGTACGTGACCTGAGCACCGGAAATCTCCTCCATGCTGCCACCATGTCAGATGGGCCAAACTCCAGCAGATGATCACCAGTCATTAATCTCACTTGTTTTTTTAATGCTTGGGCTCTTTTGGTCTGGCAAATGCACGGAACACACTGGCGGTTCTAGCAAATTTTACCTGGGGTGGCGAAAGGGTGGCATGACATTCTGGCTGGGGGCGCAGAGGTTATTTCCCCCACACACATTTCAAATTCAGAGATCTAATTTTCTGCATTCATTGGTGATTTTTATGCATGTGAATCAAATAAGACAGTGTAAAATCAACTTTAACGCTAAACAGCCTAACCTAACTAATGAAATAAAAACATACAATTAGGATCTTTTTTGTCTTAATATTTATTTTTCCATTTCATATGAAATCCAAACAATCTTATACAATCTTACAAGAGGTAATCAAATATTTTAACTACAGCTCAGGTCACTTACATGTCAGCATCATGCATAAAATTCCAACCTTTCAGGGAAAAGGCATCTTATTTGGCAAATGTTGGATAATAGGTAAGCAAATACTTGGAGAGTTTCCTCTGTTGAGACTCTTGACATTTTGCAACAACAAAAAAAAGCTTCAATCTCAACAAAGGTAACATTTATAAACCAAACAAACCCAGTCCTGAACAAACAAAATCAACTGGCAATAAACAGTTATCACCTCTGCATGCTGATTACAGGTTTGGTCAAACTATGGCAGGTTTTACAGAGGCTGCCTGAAATAAAAGGTGTTTGTGTACTGCCCTCGCAGTGCGTGCATGCACGGCTAGACAGTCAGATAACGAATTGTGGAGGTCCTTCACAAAACCACGAGGCGTAACTTTTCTCATCCTTTTAATGAAGACCAATCCCATCCAATACGTAAAACTGTAAATAGTACAAAGAAACATAACTCAGTCAGATACTGTACTAACAAGGCATTGAGTAAGCTACATTCCCATTAGCATCCATGAGCTGGCAGAATGAAAACAGCTAGCATCTTTGTAAGCTAACAGAGTAACAGCTAACAGAGAGTCTCTGACACACATAAGTCTTCATAAAATGCACACTAGCTGTAATGCAACAGTCGTGACACATAATACTCACAAATAAATGTTTTCCCAGACTCACAGCGTCATAAAACTTCAATAATGTTGAATCATTAGTCTGTTTTGCTCGTGAGTGCTCCTCTAGGCTGGACTGAGCACATGTAACAGGAAAACAAACATAGCTGGAACTAACAACAGAGCGCTCACTCCGACGCGGTTTCTCTGAACCAAAGAAAAGAACACTCACTCTGACGCGGTTTCTCTGAACCAAAGAATTAACACTTTTTAAACCTACTTACTTATGAACTCTAACTTAACATTTTACCGTTTTTAGCATTTACAGGCAGTACAGTTTGCATTACCTGAATAGTAAAGAAAAACAATGTGGTTTGATGAATGCCCTCCTCACTCACTCACTCACTCACAAATGAAACCTGTATTGGCTCGACCACACCGGTGGGAAGAACTGCAACTGCAACCCAGCACTCTGTGAACTATTAAAAGATCAATGGTTAATACGTGTCGGAGAGAGCGCGCGCACGTGCACGCACGCACGCACACACACACACACAAAACCCATCTGCTGTCCCTCATGTTAACGTGACACACACACACCTGCTGCGCCGTCTCAGCTAGCTAGTAGCTTCACAACTTTGTGTTGCTGTTGCAACCTGTTAGCTCAGCTAGCACTAGCTTTCTCTGTGCTTTTTCGTTTAACGTTAGTGGCAACTATTGATGAATAAAACAGCAGCCCGCTGCACGTTTTGAGGAAACCTGGGTCATGTCATTTAACTAATGTTAAATAGCGAATGTTTCTTTCTAGCTAGATACCACGTTTCAGTAAGTAACGTTACACAGAAGAGTTAACAATAACATTACCTCTTAAATTACAACAGTCATGTGGTTGAGCACTACTATCAGATATATTTCACACTGTCAAACCTGTAAGAACATTTTCAACATAGAGCAACGGGAACTTACCGGACTGTCACTGCCAGTGGACTGGCGGGAGGAACAGGCACCGTCCAGTCAGACTTGACCCGAGCCTCGTATCACCCGGCGGTTTGAGGTAGAGCCTAGAGCGCACATGGTGGGTGCAACCATTTTTTCTGTATTTAGAGGAGGAGGGTCTGACTGCAGCCCAGAGCCGAGCCACAGCCGCTACAAACCACGCCTCCTACAAACCACGCCCCCTACAAACTACGCCCACATGACGCTACGGTGGCTGTGGAGTTCCACAGAATGTCGAAAGTGAACAGAAGGGAAATAAAGCAATAACGGGAGTGATTTTAACAACTTTAACGGTTGATCCACAACATTAAATGCCTTCCAATGCAAACAATGCGCTTGAAACAATAAATTGATTAAAAAAAAAAAAAAAAAAAAAAAAAAAAAGAAAACAGAAAGTAATGTAATTAAATAGGACTGCAAATGAAAATTAGCTTTCTGCTAAATCTGGTGCATGCATCTTTTATTTTTTGGACCAGTGTACACAAGGTTATTTTGAACTAAAATTAATATTTACAATAATAACAATAATTAGTAGCAGTTATTTCAATTGAAATAGGTTGTTTACACTGGCCGTTTTTCTAAGAGCCACAGTGTCACAGCTTGGCCTACTACATCACATGCCATAAATATCACTCAAAGGTGATGATTTCTTATGGGTTAACAGAAAAGATCGCTGGCCCTTTGACACAAATAAAATGTATTTATTCAGAACTAAGTAGGCTACAATATTTTTGAATTAAGTATATAATTCACAAGACTAGTAAAATACCAATCTTTAAAATATGTACCTTACAACGCAAAAGTTTAAAAGTTTTATTTTAGAAAAAAATCAGACAAATGAAACAGTCAGCAACAGCTTTTATTTTTTTATTGCCAAAACAGGCTACAGCCTCTTCAAAAATTCCTCGGACTCAAGAGCTCTTTGTAGTTTTTCAGTGTATTTTTTTATTTTCTCTTGTGCCTCCTTGCTCATGTTTGTGGCCAGGTAATGAGCCAACAGCTGTTTCTCACGGATGAGACAAAATGGAAGAAAATAGCAATTAGTAACAGGAAATTCACACTGAGAGGTTGTCATAAACAATGTATAAACAATACATATAGGTATTAGCACACTGCATGGACAGCTGCAAGGGCGTGGACTGTGGCCTGTATCAGGAGGTGAACAAAAGGACATCTTTCATTTAGACATTAAAGTAGTCTGTCATGTAGCAGTTAACAAGATATTAACCATAAGTTAAAGACTGACAATAGTAATAATACAAAATATGTTAACATGATAAATTAAAAAAAAAAATTACCTCTGGCAGAAGCACATCCATAACAAATGCCACTTGATCGTGACATGTGGTTGCCTGTGCTTCAACCAGGCTTGTCAAGAAGCCCAGCACTCTGTCCAGCTGCTCATCCTCCTCAAAGAAAATTCTGACCCTGCCCTTTGATGATGTCCAGGAGGATGCAATTTTTCCTGCGATGACTGCCTGTAAATATAAATATATATTTTTGGGAGGTTGCTGAAAGTAAATATACAAACACTAGGCTAACAGAAAATGGTTCACTTAAATCATTCATTTATCAAGTTTTGACCAAAATTATCTAGAGTATGTGAGTCAAATTTCATTTTCAAACTCATTTCAAGATGTTGTAGCAGGCCTTTATCCTGAGTGATGAACGTTAAAAGAAGCTCACTGGTGACTCTTCGCTCTTGTTCAGCTTGCTGAGCCCCTTCCTAAAATTTGATTAAACAGAAAGTGCTTTACATATTAAAAACATACACCCCCACCCTCCACACTCTCATACGCACAGTACATACACACATCAATAAGGGGAATCGATAATGGCATTGGTATTAACAAAACTTTTATCAATGTCTGTGGTTGAACTTACCTCCATATTTAACAACGGACTTCTGGTGGCCTTGTAAATGGGGAATAAGGGCATGGTATGGCCCTATCTTGTGGCACACTGGGCACTGAAAAGTGTCCACTCCCAATTTAACGAGCTCCGGGCATGTGCCCTCCCGAAAAGTTGTGATCAAAATTTAATCAAACATATGTCAAATTGCATTGGCATCTACCTTCAGCTTTCTAATTTGAAACGAGGTGCGATCATGACGTTTTGTGAAGTACCCCTATGTGCTGGTCTGATGTATCATGATTAAGGATTGATATAACTTGTGGCAAACATGTTAGCAAGCATTTGTATATTTCTAGCAAGTGACAGCACAACAGTTTCATCCTATTGATGTGTTTGTGTCCACCTGATGAATTTTCTCCTTTTTAGCTCTATTTCGGTCTCCATAATCTCCTGAGAAAAAAGCTCAGTTGTGCTAAAAACAAAAAAAATATATATTTAAAAAAATAAATAAATAAAAAAATAAAAAAAAAAATAAATAAATAAATATATATATATACATATATATAAGCCTTGTGGTGATGGGTGCGTGTCCGCCCCCTCTCCCAACTTGGTCTGGTCTCTGCTGTTGTGCTGACATGTCTGTTCCCAGCGCTGTCACACTTTTCTGGGATTCTCGCTGGCTCGTTTCTCCACCCGATCACGGATGGAGCACGCCTGCAGCAGCTGCATGGCCTCTCTGGAACCAGAGGATGGCCATGACCACTGTGGGCCCTGTCTTGGTGTGGAACACCTGCGAGAGGCCCTCACTGAGGGGGCATGCATGAACTGTTCCATCATGCCTCGGTCAGTGAGACTGGCTAGACTCGCCTAATTGGATCCCCTGGCCTGTCTTCCTTCATTCCAATCTGAGGGGGCAGATCTCCGTGGGACCACCGCTCAGAAGAGATCTGCCACATGGGGAGGTGATGGGGCTCCGGCAAAAAAGAACAATGCGGCGCAGAAAGACCAGCTCTCCTCTAAGGTTGACCGCTTGGCTGCTGACATGGAGCAAATGAAGACGCTCCTTTTGAGTCTTCAGCCTGCCGGTGGGGTGGCGCCTCCTGCTGTCGTGTCCGCTGCCACTGGATGATGCTCTTACCATCGTGGCTTCCTCAAGTCAATTCCATGACTCACAGGGGAGCCCAGTCCCCCTTACGGCGGCAGGCTCCTCTCGCTCTTCGGCCTCAAGCTCCCGGCGGGGGTCTGATGATTCCTCTGTGGGGGCGATCATCCAGACAGCCAAGTCAAGTGCAGGCTCCAAGTGCCTTTCACAGACGCAACCCTCCCTCAGCGAAGGTTACGGTGCCGCAGTCTCCAGATTTTTTGAAGGAGCTGCATTCCTGCTGGAGAGACACCTCGGCCCTCACCAGGCCGGACTCAGATGAACGAGCCTTGGCCTCCATGGAGGATGCAGAGTCGGTTGGCCTTCTCCGCATGCCGGTGGTGGAACCTGCAATCGCGGCCTTGATTGTGGCTCCGGATGAGGCAATGAAGGCGGATCCTAAGTGTCCTTCTGCCCAGTGCAAGGTCACGGATGACTATGTCTGCAAGGCCTATAACATGGCAGCTCGGGTCGGCCGCCTTGGGAACACTCTTTCCCATTTCCTCCTTGCCCTCTCGACCTCTCTGCAGGATGCGCAGGTAGACGGTTCAGTCCGCGACATCTGTGACGCGTCACTGCAGACGTTCGCCTACCAGACCAGGGAGCTGGGCCGTCTGATGTCGACGCTGGTCCACACTCGCCGCCATCTGTGGCTGGCGCAGTCACCTCTGACAGAGGCCACCCGCAGAGTCCTCCGTAGGGTGCCGGCGGAGCCTGGGGAGCTCTTTGGTTCGGCTGCTCTGGAAGCTTTGGACCGCACTGCTGAGGCCGATGAGACCAGGCGGCGGCTTGCGGCTCTCCATAGAAGAGGATCTGCCTCCAGCCGGTCGGGGGCCTCACAATCTGTCCCTCGGGCCCCTACACAACCACCTTCCTGGGGTGGCCAACGTCCTTTGCGGGACACGAGGTGGCCGGCAGGTGACTTTCGTTCCGAGCTGCGCCGCTCGCCACGTAGGCCCCGGGACCCCAAGCCTGACCGCCGCACTTCCGGCTCCTCCAGGGGCCGGGGGCAGCGGCGCTAGGGCCACGGGGCCGGTCGTCGGCTGCTTTTCCGAGCAGCAGCTCAGTCACTGGGCTGCTTGCTCATCAGACCTTTGGGTAGTTGCCACCTTGACCCGGGGTTACGAATTGCAGTTCCGACGCCGGCCCCCAGCCTTTGGCCGGGTCCAAATGACTCTCATCCACGACTCGGCCATGGCTCTAGCCTTAACCCAGGAGCTGTCTGTCCTCCTGGACAAGGGCGCCATCATACCGGTAGACCCCCTTCTTCAGCCCGAGGGGCTCTACTCGACGTACTTTCTTGTCAGCAAGAAAGATGGCGGGCTTCGCCCCATCTTGGACCTGCGAGGCCTGAACAGGTATTTGAAAGTGTTGCCGTTCCACATGCTGACAACAGCGGAGGTTATGTGTGTGATCAGTCGGGCGAGTGGTTCACGTCCATAGACTTGGAGGACGCATATTTTCATGTGCCCATCGCAGCTCATCATCAGCCCTTCCTGCGGTTTGCCTTTCAGGACCACCACTATCAGTTCAGGGTACTCCCCTTCGGGCTTTCCCTGTCTCCGAGGGTCTTTACCCGATGTGTTGCAGCGGCCCTGACACCTCTGCAGGCAGATGGCATCAAGATCCTGCCATATCTGGACGATTGGCTGGTGTGTGCACCTTCCCGGTCCCAGGTGGTCCGCGACACAGACCGTCTTCTGGCCCATGTGGCCAGGCTGGGCCTCAGGGTCAACATGGCGAAGAGCTGTCTGGTTCCTACGCAGCAGGCCGCCTTCCTGGGTCTGATCCTGGACTCTGTTGCCATGAGGGCCTACCTGTCGGAGGGCCGTGTGGACGACATCCTCTGACTCCTTCTCCTCTTCAAGAGAGGTGAGCGTCTACCCTTGGTCCAACATTTGCAACTGTTTGGCAAGCTGACGGCCGCATCAACCGCCATACCATCTGGTCTGTTGATGTTGCGCCCCCTCCAGATGTGGCTCAACAGCTTTCATCTGGACCCCAAGCTCCACAGGTGCAAGCTGATCAGGGTGTCGCAGGCATGCATTCGTGCCCTGGCACCTTGGAGGAACAGAGAATTCCTGCTGGGAGGCGTGCCTCTGGGTGCTATCCCGTCCTTTCGAGAGACTGTCATGACGGACGCTTCCCGCTCAGGATGGGGTGCAGTTTGGCGTGGCAGATTGGCTCAGGGTCGGTGGTCTGTTGTGGATTGCACACACCACATCAATGTGCTGGAGCTGCGGGCTGTCTATTTAGCTCTAGTGCACTTTCTACCACACTTGCAGGGGAGACGTGCTGGTCCGGTCAGACAACAGAGCCTTGGTCTCCCAGATCAATCATCAGGGGGGCACCAAGTCGGCACACTTGTTACAGGTGTCCAAGCGCCTACTGACCTGGGCTGCTCCCCGTCTGTCCAGCCTGCGGGCAGTGTGGCTGGCAGGGGATCAGAATCAGGTAGCGGATTTTCTGTCCCGACACAGGCCTCCACCGGGGGAATGGAGGCTTCATCCGGAGGTTGTGGAGATGATCTGGGGCATTTTCCGCAGAGCAAAGGTTGATCTCTTTGCCTCCAGGGAATCGGCTCACTGTCCCCTATGGTTCTGGATGGAGGGGGGCGGTCCCCTGGGACAGGATGCTCTGGGGCACGAGTGGCCCAACAGCCTCCTGTACGCCTTTCCACCATTACCTCTTGTCCTTCCGACACTGCAGCGGGTCCTTCGTCGGGGCCACCGACACCTCCTAGTGGCCCCGTTCTGGCCAGGGAGACCTTGGTTCCCACTTCTTCTCCAGCTCTGCTCCGGCTCGCCATGGCGCCTCCCAGGGAGGCGTTCCTTTGGAAGACATCTGTGCTGCAGCCTCTTGGTCATCGCCTGCCACCTTCCATCGCTTTTACCGGCTCAACGTTGCTGCTCCCCACCCATTAAGCATGGTCCTTCGTCCTGGGACTCCTGCCCCTGGGCAGTAAGGTAAGCTTGGGGGATTCTTCGTGACATTGTTGGTATATGTCATCCAGTGCTTATGCACCGCCTCTGGCGGTCAGGAGGGACGAAATAGAACGAAAAGTTACGATTGTAACTACGGTTCTATGAGTCCCGGATGAACGCCAGAGTTCTGGGTCACTCAGAATCCTCGCGTGTCCGCAAGCAGATTTTGGAACAGATCACCTGCTGATACCTGTTGGTATTCGTACTCGACATGCGCTAGCGCGGGCAGAGATATCCAGTGCTTATGCACCGCCTCTGGCGGTCATCAGGGACTCATAGAACTGTAGTTACAATCGTAACTTTTCGATATACTGAACAGAAAATGTAAATCCAGCACTTTTGTTTTTGTTCCTGTTTTTTTACAGGTTTAAGTTATAGATCTCAGACTTTTTTATGCACTCAGCATTTTTTTTTTTTCTGTCAAATTTTGGTCGCAAATTTGTTTAAATTCATGTTGGTGAGCACTGCTCCTTTTCAGAATATTCCATCCACTTGACAGGTGTGACATATAAAGATGCTGATTAAACAGCATCATTACTACACACGTGCTTTGGGATGTTTACAATAAAAGGCCACTCTAAAATGTGCAGTTTGATCACACAATACAAAGACACAAATATAGCTCAGCATAAGTTCAATCAGGAAGACTTTCTTTGTGCTCATCCATTCAGACTTCTCTCCATCCCATTCCCACTGCGTCCTCTAATCAGCTGACTATGGGTGTTCACTCTTCTAGTTATCCAATTAAACTTTGCCAAGATCTCTGCCTCAGTCTCTGCCTTGTTTGTGTCGTCATCACTGTAGGCCTCCGCACACAGCCAGTCTCCACTTTAAACCAGCACTTCATTCTGCCTCCAGCCTCTCAACAGCTCCAGTGCACCCAGATCCCTTATGGCAAGAGAGCTGCTGGTTCAAGCCATCTGATCAACAGCCACCCTCACTTTTTAAGTTAAGTGTGTGTAACCCACATAGGAAATGCACTAATCGTGGATAAATGTAACAAGGTATTTATTTCCTACATTCTCCCGTGTCCTTGAATGCACCCTTGACCTACGCCCTTACGTAGTTACGTGCGCACGCACGCTGAGCACCTTGCGAGCCTGTTAGCCAATCGCGTTCCTGTAACCCCCTTCAATTGAGTTCCGGCTCCGTTGGCAGGCAGACAAGGGGAGACGGGCTGCAGGGACGGCTGCAACAGGTACGCGACTCGTTTACACACTGTTCTCGCTTAATAATATATCGTGTGCACTTCTAACTCCAGCTATGCGTTGTACACTTTTCTAAGTTTGATACCAACCGCGTGCTGATGCTGGATAATCGCTGTGTGACTGTCCAGGAGTGGAATTGGTGAGTCTGCTTGGTCGTTTCATTTTGCTACACGCCGTTAGCATTAGCATACTGTTAGCTGCGCCCGTACTTAATGGCGGTGCATTGTTATGTTAATGTAGCGGTGTTATTGGCTTTTGTAGCCCACTCTGCTTGTTTAAAGCATTCACAAGCTATTTAAGGTTACGGTGACTGAATGGTTACATATTTATGAATGGTGAAATATTTATCATTACTGTTTGAATGTAATGATTTACTGTTGTTATTTAATTGTGTATGCACTGAACTGAGAACTGAGAACAAACTAGCTAGCATTAATGATCTGTTGTTAAATAATTTTACTCATGGTTGGTCCTGTTTAATTAAACACAGGCCAGGTGTGCCCTGCTTGGTGCAACCACCCAATGGCGAGCTAAGCCCAGAAGGAGCCTCGAACACCATCCTCACGCAGCAACAACACTCCTGTGGTTCGGTAGGGGCTGCTGCAGCCAGTCCACTCTTCCCTTTTTCCCTCTTCGCAATCCGCACATGACTGTGTTAGCGCGCCCATGGACAATTACAATATCAATGAACATTCTGAATGAACTATGGACAATTAATCACTCTACTAATCTCTACTGTGGACTGTGATTTATCACCAGTGAGGTGATTGGGTGGAGTACAGGTATTCCAGGTGTTTTCCTGGACTAGGACTGTTGCATTTCTTTTGTTGTTGCTATTGTGAAACTGTGAACTGAACCATTTGTGGTCAGAACAAATGGTTAGAACAAAGTGCACTTTTTCTTCTTCTTCAACTTCTTCAATAATTTCAAATCGAGCTTGGAAAAAAACATATCTGCAGATTGTAAATATTTTGGGGTTATTGTTTACTTCACTGTTTCTTTTTCACTGTTAATAATAAGGCACTGGCCACGTAACCACAAATACTTGTCTGTGTCGTCTTTATACTGCCACACGCACCTCCCAGAGCCGAACCTTAGCATTTGCTGATCTAGTCCAATTACCACCTTATAAAATTAATAAACTCATACTCAGTACTTGTTACATGTGTCACATATGATCTGTCCTCTAATCCATTCAGTGCTGTAGACAAACATTATCAAGCCAAGACGAGAGCCAGTAAACACTTCACAATAACAAAAACTTGAATGCCTCCAAAATGTGAGTGGATTCATATATATGTTGTAGTCAAACAATAAGTCTATACAATACTGACGTTCTTGCCTCTGATAATTCTTGTTTCCTACACCTGTGCATACCTGTGCATCCAAATCACTATAACGAGAATTCACAGTCATGTCAAATTTTATGAATGAGTTTTAATGAATTGTAAAGAATATCATTGTGTTGAGCAAAATAAAGTCTGTAGCTTTTGATGTAATACACTATCGATGATAGTATCACAACTCAATCTTAATCCATCACGCTGTTTTTTTCAAAAACTGTAAAACTTATTAAACCTATCTCCTCCCACAGTTTTTGCTCAATTGACACACTTGCTACAGAGCATCTTAAGACTGTCCTACACAAACGATCCACACAGATTTTTGATTTATCGAAAATTGAGCCTACAGTGCATCAAAATGTTTGACTGTAAACAGTATTGTAAACATATGTTTTCCACTGCACCGAGGCTTTGCCTGAAGACTCCTGTTGAAGATTCACTGAAGGGCTGGGCTGCACAGTCTTTCAGGAGCCTTGAACACACCCCATCCAGGCCGGCAGCTTTCCCTGTACTCAGTGTCCTGAGCTTCGCCCTCACCTCGTCTGCTGTAAAGAACAGTGGTAGTTGGCCAAAGGTGGCAGATGTTGTAGCTGTTGCTGCAGCTGTAGTAGTGGGGGAGGGGCTACTTCCAGGTGACTGGCTATTCTTCTTTGAATAGCCTGCAATGTTTCCCCTAGCTTTACAGCTTTTTTGGGGAGGGGGGGGCTGGGGTCGGATAATACATCAAAAATATTGCTCAGGTTTGGCCCACTTGACATGCTGCTGTGTTGTGCCATGGCCTATTCAAGTGCTGGAATTTGTTACTTGTGTGACAACGCCTGAATGCAATAGGGCTCCGCTCCAAGTGAGTGTGTGTACAGTGCTGTGCTGCTGTGCGTGCGGCGTGTTTGACTGTGCAAAACAGCAGCCTTTTGATGGTCATTTACACACTGTCCATAACAATTACTATGTCAGGTAACAAACTGCATCGGGTTTGGGCCCGGCTCTCTTATTATTGTCTCGGACTGGGGTCGGGTTCAGTCAGGAAAATGCGGCCCGAGCCGCGCTCTAGTGTGCTCACCTGTGTGTGCGCACGTCTGTTTGTGTGTGTGTTGGGTGGAACGCCGCCGTGCGCAATACGGAGAGCAAAAGAGAATTGTAAATGCATGACCATGTAGAGACAAAAATGACATGCCGTCGTGTAAATAAGATAAATAGCATAAGCCTATTTAGTTTGTTTAATAAAAGGACAAGGTCTAGACCTGTTCTATCGGAAAGGCAACCTGAAATGACCTCTGTTGCGATCTGGCGCTATAGAAAATAAAATTAAATAAAATAAACTTAACCTTCCAGGGGGAGTGGGGGGTGCCGTTGGGGTGGGGTGGGGCACCCCCTAATATAATGGTAGGGGAAACACTGGCCTGTGACGTTCTTCATTCCCTTCCACACCTCCCTGATGTTGTTCTGCCGCAGTTTACACTACACCTTTCTTTTGTAGTCCATCTTTGCCTGTCTCAATCTCCCCTTCAGCTCATCTTGAACCTCCCTGAGCCTCTCCTTGTCCCCTTGCTTGAATGCTGGCTATTTCTGGTTGAGGAGCTGCTTGATATTATTGTTAGCCCAGAGTTTATTATTGGGGAAGCAGCATACAGTCTTAACTGGCATCACAGTGTCCCTACAGACATTTATATATTCTGTTAGAATGGCCACCCTCCTGTCCATGTCCATGTTGTTGTCCTGTGGCTCTATTAGTATGAAGGTAGATTTGTGTCTTTATTATTCAATCCAAAAAAAAGTTGCTTTAATCCCAAAAAATATTTTCAATTAAAAAAAAGTTGCTTTAATCCCAAAAAATATTTTCAATAAAAAAAAACTTCACTTCAATGGAAAAAAAAAAATTTAATCAAAGAAAAACAGTGTTTGAATGCAAAAAAAAATTGAGACCCAAAAAACTGCATTTGAACACTTTTTTTCTTTAATTGAAATAGCCATTTTTGACTGAAGTGACTTATTATTTGATTAAAAATAATGTTTTTGATTGAAGTCATATTTTTTGTATTTGGGCCATATTATGGGTAGGATATTTGTGTCTTTATTATTCAATCCCAAAAAATACCATTTCAATAAAAAAAAATATTTTCAATTAAAAAAACTTTGCTTCAAAAAAAAAAAAAAAAAAAATCAATCAAAGAAAAAAGTGTTTGAATGCAAAAAAATATTTGAGACCCAAAAAATTGCATTTGAACACTTTTTTCTTTTGATTGAAGTGCAAAAAGTTTTGAAGTCTTTTTTTTTTTTGATTGCATCATTTTGACACAAACATTCCGCTGTGGGCGGATGCTTCCCCATTGGTCAGACATGTTTGAGTGACAAGTGTCTACACCAATGACGTTTGACATAGGGATCTCTTTGTAGAACAAGCAAGTCGCCATTTGCAATGTACAGCTATGCGGTGAAAATCCCTTCTATCCATCCTATCGATACGCACAAACTTTTCAAACGACAGCATTTCTTCTCCACAGACAACATAAGATGCCTTTTGAAATGTACACCGAGGGGTTTGTTTACTTCAACGATGTGGACATGTTTGTAAAAGGAGTAATAAAAGTCAGCTGCAGCAAGGACTAGCTCGAATCGTGGCAGCGGCAGCAAGCAGTGGGTCTTCCCGTGGCAGCATGGACCTGTCGTGGCTAATGCAGCTGTTTGAGGCCGTTGTCACGGATCTGCCGGTCCGGGGCAGCTGTCACAGACTTGCTGCGGCCAATGCCGGTGTCTGAGGTAACAGCCTCGGTCGCAAGTGTTTTTTCCCCTATACATTTAGTGATGCGATGTGCTGCCACAGACACGCACACACACGTATGTGACTGCGGTCAAGCCAGCTGTCTCTCTTTTATATGAAGTCAAGCTAGCCGCTCCAACATTTCAAGTGCTCCTGTATTGCACACTCTATGGCAAATAGGAGGCGGTTGACAAAGACAGCGCTAGGATGCTACAGCGAGGACCAGCTTCCGGTTTTCAAAATAAAATGTGGGCTATTAAAGGCAATAAAAAGACATGACAGTGTGAATCTGCACTGGTTTTGAGGCTACTGACAAAAATGATGATATTTGTTATCATATATATATATATATATATATATATATATATATATATATATATATATATATATATAAAATCCAGGATTGACTATTGGCTTATTTCTAACGATCTAAGTAATCATATCTCAGAAGTAAAAATTTAACCATCTGTACTCACAGACCATAAAGTTATTTCCCTATCTATCAACTTGGCTAATACTACTCAAAGGAAGAAACACAACACTGGCTATTGGAAATTAAATAATACATTGTTGAAAGACGTTCCTCTTAGGTGATCCATAAAAGCAATTATCGCTGAAAACTGGGAAAAGGCAAAAAAAAAAAAAAAAATCATTTGGTAATCATTGGGAATACACAAAAATCAATCTCCGCAATTTGTGCTTGTTCTACTAGTGTAGCTTACTCCCCCACTAAAATCACATTTTGCTTTCAAATCAACTGAGCTGCACCAATGTCAATGTTATCCATCAAAGTGAATATGAAACTTTTTCACCATTTTCTTACATTTAACTATGCTTTACTAAAGATGGGGACACGAGTCAGCCTGATGAAGAGGATGGAGCAGCTCTGTCGGTTCCTCAAGTGATGCAGTGGCTGACTGGGCAGGCTCATCGACACCTGCTGGTCTCAGAAAGGGAGAATTTCAAAATAGAAGTCCTTTTTGATCATACGTGTTGTGAACACATGCCAAACCACACAGTGTGCTACCCTGTTGTGAGCGCATGCAGCACAACTATAACATTCCCCACAGCACATCTGACAGATGGTGATGCATTCAAGTCCAATCTTGAAATTGCGATTCGCTATGGGTCAAGGTTCGACAGAGTTTAAGTTTTTTTTTACTAAACCCGATGTGTATTTCTTAGAGTACTAGTGATCACCATTAATGCAATGCAATTAATGTCTCCTGTTATCTGCTCGGTGGTCTGTTATTTTATCCATACATGGTACTCAGTTTTACAAAGTATTTAAGGCAGTTCAGAATTTAAAGAGGGATGCATTTCCGCTCGTTTCCCAGAGAAGGATGTTATGTCTATTATTTCACAATAAAGGAATACTCGACGATTTGGGAGTTATGCCCTTTCTCTATCATTTTCATAGCAAGACATGATCAATATCATTTTTGTGTCTGTATGTCCAGTGGCTGGCTTTGATACACGGAGCGGAATGGTGTTTCCATCATGCACTGTGATCCAGGGAGGCAAACACTGGTGATACACTATTGTTCCGTGTATCAACCTTCTTCTAAAGCAACTAAAAATTACTCGTTCTTCAAATGAATGTTTAAACCCTTGGGGACATTTTCATCCACTAGGGAGCATTTTTAACTCATTATTTGGCCATAACTTTCACTGTCACATGAAACGGAATGATTTTTGGTGAAGAGTGCATTATATAAACGTTATTGAAATTTGATTTGAACATTTTTAAAGGTCAAAAATAGGCTGTGGGCAAAAAAGTAAAAATGACGGCTTTGATAATGTATCAGATAAATATTTAGCAATATTATATATTTAAATATTTTTCAATATTAGTTTTTGTGTAGTATCAGATTGAAACCTCAATTTACTCTTAGTGTACGTTTTTGCCCCATTACCTACTATCCAGGCCCATGCAAAGAAAGCCTATATTTCTGGGTTTGTATATGGAGCTAGTTTTGTTAAAGTTGTCTTTTGTAGACAATAATAATTTACTAATCATGTGTTAGTATAGCTTTATGACAGTTTCTTTTTGGCTTTAGCCCCATCTAGTGACTGACTTTTGACAGTATTGCCGTTAGCTGTAGTCTACAGTATGTTAGCTATGTAAGTCAGCAGTTGCCTAGACAGCTTTGTGCTGAAGGTGACTGACTACAGCTCAAATCCCGCCTGCGGCCCATTTGCTGCGTGTCATTCCCTCTCTCTCTCTCCCCCCTTTCCTGTCATATCTTCAGCTGTCCTCTAAAAATAAAGGCCAAAAAGCCCCAAAAAATAATCTTAAAAAAAAAAAGTACAGTTTTTAACAGGTTGAGTGTCTTTGCAGCTTTGTTGTTGTCTACACCTTCAAGTGTGGTGCCATACTGCTGGAGTTCAACAATGAAACGACGAAAGCAGGGTTTAGAGTCAGACCGTTTACATTTGTGTAAATGAAATTTTCCAAGAATAATTAGAAGTTGTATTATGTAGGCAGTGTTGTCCATCCTACTAAAAATAAAATATAGCATCACATCAAACACAGTAAAATGTACAGTAGTACCAATTTTTTTCATTTGCAAAGTCTTGCATATCATTCCAAAACTGCTTCGAATGATGACAATGATAAAACAACTTAAACAATGTCTCTTTGTCAACACTGCAGAAAATAGGCCTACAATAGTCAATGTTTAGCTTAAATCTCTCTAAGACCTCCTTAGCGGGATAAACTCGGTGTAACACTTTGTAGGATAGTTCTTTAACTTTATTATTAATGAAAAATTTATTTTAAACACTACAAACTTTTTTCCACTCTATATTGCTCATGATAGACAACCAGAAGAATCTTCCTACAGGGGCTGTAGGGTTAAAGCAACTTTTTTAAATTGGATAATAAAGATATAGTGACCAGCTTACTATACATTATCCCGCTTATTACACGGCTTCTTACTAAAGAAATCACAAGCTTGACATAAAATGTTGATTCAAATATGATTTTATTGATTCAGAAAAGATTTCATTGTTTCCACTTGAAAAAATAGTCCGTTCGTTTCTACGGTTAGAGCTGCGTCCATAGCAACGGTTACTCTGTAGAGAAGATGAGCCTACTTAGCATTAATTCAACACTTCACAGTCACGGGCCATACCGTCTTTCGTTTAGTATTTACTTCATCGGCTGTCTTTTTCAGTTTTGTCAATTTCCTTGTCGTCCAGCTTCTTGTGTTTTTTTTTTTTTTTTTTTTTTTTTTTACCCCTCTCCTTCTCTGCGCTGTTTTCCCTCTTCTCTTCTTTTCCTTACTGGGGACTGGTCTACGGAGCCCCTTAAGGGACATGGGGGAGAAAAAAAATTGATGGATGAAAAAAAAATGAGGACGAACCTTTGCGAGATCTCGCAAAAGTTATTGCGCGGAAGTTTTTCTTTTAAATTGAAAGCGCAGGAGCGCGCAATAGCCTATATGGAGACCGCAGGACGCATCCAAAGCAGCTTCTGATGTAGTTTATTTTACATCAACATCTGCAAAAATCAATACAAGAAATGAACCGCAAATGCCATGCAGATATGTAACTGGTTATGTTTTACACTGAAGCACCTTGAAATTGTGTTGTATTTTATAATTAATCATTACCTTCCAGCTCCCACCTAATCCTCATCTCCTCCTCCCACCCTCCTCCTCTGTCCCGCTACGAAATAATCAAAAAGAGTTTGAAGTGCGCACAATGGACACAGCCAACCAGCTCTGGTAATGGCACACATACCCTTCTCTCTCCGGTTTGGGCAGGACTCGTGTGGTCAAATATTGTCTTGTATGTTACAGATCACAATTGTTTAATCCTTGTTTATATATGATAACAAATATCATCATTTTTGTCAGTAGCCTCAAAACCAGTGCAGATTCACACTGTCACGTCTTTTTATTGCCTTTAATAGCCCACATTTTATTTTGAAAACCGGAAGCTGGTCCTCGCTGTAGCATCCTAGCGCTGTCTTTGTCAACCGCCTCCGTCTATTTGTCATAGAGTGTGCAATACAGGAGCACTTGAAATGTTGGAGCGGCTAGCTTGACTTCATATAAAAGAGAGACAGCCGGCTTGACCGCAGTCACATACGTGTGTGTGCGTGTCTGTGGCAGCACATCGCATCACTAAATGTATAGGGGAAAAAACACTCGCGACCGAGGCTGTTACCTCAGACACCGGCATTGGCCGCAGCAAGTCTGTGACAGCTGCCCCGGACCGGCAGATCCGTGACAACGGCCTCAAACAGCGGCATTAGCCGCGACAGGTCCATGCTGCCACGGGAAGACCCACTGCTTGCTGCCGCTGCCACGATTCGAGCTAGTCCTTGCTGCAGCTGACTTTTATTACTCCTTTTACAAACATGTCCACATCGTTGAAGTAAACAAACCCCTCGGTGTACATTTCAAAAGGCATCTAATGTTGTCTGTGGAGAAGAAATGCTGTCGTTTGAAAAGTTTGTGCGTATCGATAGGATGGATAGAAGGGATTTTCACCGCATAGCTGTACATTGCAAATGGCGACTTGCTTGTTCTACAAAGAGATCCCTATGTCAAACGTCATTGGTGTAGACACTTGTCACTCAAACATGTCTGACCAATGGGGAAGCATCCGCCCACAGCGGAATGTTTGTGTCAAAATGATTCAATCAAAAAAAAAAACGACTTCAAAACTTTTTGCACTTCAATCAAAAGAAAAAAGTGTTCAAATGCAATTTTTTGGGTCTCAAATATTTTTTTGCATTCAAACACTTTTTTCTTTGATTGATTTTTTTTTTTTTTTTTATTGAAGCAAAGTTTTTTTTAATTGAAAATATTTTTTTTTATTGAAATGGTATTTTTTGGGATTGAATAATAAAGACACAAATATCCTACCCATAATATGGCCCAAATACAAAAAATATGACTTCAATCAAAAACATTATTTTTAATCAAATAATAACTCACTTCAATCAAAAATGGCTATTTCAATTAAAGAAAAAAAGTGTTCAAATGCAATTTTTTGGGTCTCAATTTTTTTTTTGCATTCAAACACTGTTTTTCTTTGATTGAATTTTTTTTTTCCATTGAAGTGAAGTTTTTTTTTATTGAAAATATTTTTTGGGATTAAAGCAACTTTTTTTTTAATTGAAAATATTTTTTGGGATTAAAGCAACTTTTTTTTTGCTTGAATAATAAAGACACAAATCTACCTTCATATATTAGTACAGTCCAGTCTGTACTTTTAAAACGGTCCCTGAAAGACTCACTGGTCTCTGGGGACCACTTCCTGACTGAGTGGGTTGTAACAGGTAACTTTAATACACAGGGTTTGTATGTAGGCTGGAAAGAGACCAGATTATGATCTGATCTGCCAAGAGTTAGTATGGCAGAGGCACTGTAGGCGTCCACGGCATTTCCATAAAACAAATCTAATGTCTTATTCTCCCTGGTGGGATAGTCCACATACTGAACAAACGCAGTCAGTTGGGAGGAGAGAGTAGTGTTGTTAAAATCCCCCATTGTTGCAATGAATGCACTAGGATGCTGGGTCTGAATCCTAGCAACAGTTTCATGGATGATGTCACACGCCACTGCTGTTGCTGCCCACGGTGGAATGTAAACAATAATGGCGACAATGTGTGAAAACTCCCCTGGAACATAATATGGTCCAAGACCGACTGCCAACAGTTCAATATCCTGACAGCAGATCTTGTCCTTCACTGTGATATGTCCAGGATGACACCATTTATTACTCACAAGCAGGATCAATCTCCCACCCCTGTTTTTACTGCTTGCCTTCATGTCCCTGTTTGCTTGCACAGTAGAAAAGAGAGAAATTTTGAGAAAAATTAACAACATTAAAAAACAAAACAAAACAACAAAAAAAACAGACTCAAACATTACTTAAAAACAGGAGCTACTCAGACTTGCTGCCACTCTAATTGGCGCATCTTTCAAAAAAAAATAAATAAATCGAACTATGCCCATATTCATTCCATAGTCTTTCAGGTTTTGCTTTATGCGTGTTTATCTAACTACACATCTCCCCTTAATTTTCTCTTTACTTATTCATTAGAAGCCTGTTGCCTCCTGGTAAGGTAAAGATCACCTCATGTCAAATAACTGGTTGTGCCTCTCTCTGCTTACTCTTCTTTTGGGGGGGTTCTCTATTTGACTACGGATTCATCACCCTCCTTAAATCATACCATCTCTACAGGATCTAATTGCCAAAGATTTCCTACATTTTTATTCTTATGTGCACATGTTAATAGATATTCCTTTACTACAAAAAAAAAAAAAAAAAAGCAAGTCTCTCCTGATTAAAATGAAGCTCAGCATAAGTTCAATCAGGAAGACTTTCTTTGGGCTCATCCATTCACAATTCTCTCCATGCCACTCTCACTGCTTCCTCTAATCAGCTGACTGTGGGTGTTCACTCTTCTAGTTATCCAATCAAACTTTGCAACAATCTCTCTCAGCCAATCGGGATGCCTCTGCTCTCTCTTCTGCTGCTGTCAGCCATCGTTTAAGCCAGAATCTTCGAGCCCTCCTCCACCCCGTTCACCTCCAGCCATTATATCCAGAGTCCAAGACAAGCTCAACAAAAGCCCATTCCTCTACTCATCCTGATCATCAGCACTTCTCCATCTTACTCTCATCTCATCTTAACCAACTCTACCACCACCAGTGTCTAGACCCTCGCGGGGGGGGGTTCCCTATTTGACTATGGATTCATCACCCTCCTTAAATCATAGCATCTCTACAGGATCTAATCGCTTTCAACTGTCCACATTTTTATTTTTTTGTGCACACGTTAATAGATATTCTTTTACTATAAAAAAAAGTCTCTCCTGATTGAAATGTAGCATGCCATTGGCATGCTGGTGTGATTACACGTGGTCTGTGGTTTTTACGGTGGGTTGAATGTACTGTCAAATTAACAAACAACATTGTAGACAGCTTATGGGAGAGGAAAGAACATTCAGTTGATGGGCAACAGCTCTGGCGGATATTCCTGCAGTCAGCATGCCAATGGCACGTTCCATCCGTGGCATTGTGTTATGTGATCAAAATGCACATTTTAGAGGGGCCTTTTAGTGTGATCATTCCAAAGCACACCTGTGTAGTAATGATGCTGTGTAATCAGCATCTTAATATGCCACACCCATCAGGTAATTAGGAATATCAGAAGTGCTCACTAACATAGATTTTGACAAACTTGTGACCAACATTTAAAATAAATGCATCTGTTGAGTGCATAAAAAAGGTCAGGTCTTAAACCTGTAAAAAGTGGGAGCAAAAATAAAAGTGCTTTGCAGTGTCTTTCCATGAGAAAATGTAATAATGATTCAATTATATTTTACATAATTATATAAATGTTTATACAAGTGTTTTAACATTTAATGTGAAAGAAATAAATGAACAAAAATGCGAATCACAAACAAGTTAACTCTAAAATGAATGGCGATGACCAAAAACAATTGCAATCGAATGTCACCTATTAAGAAAAATGATTTGATCTTATAAATATAATATAACCAACATAATCTACCATCACAGTATGTTACTGTGATATACCCACTGCCAAGGCCAGGATTTTCTGAAAACCAAGGCAACAAGCCGGAATGTCTAAATGATGATTTAATCCCTTGTCCTGCTGGGAATATAGTATAACTGGTGGAAAAATACATTTGCTTAACCTACTGACTGAAATATGTCCGCAGCACCGGAGATAGAAAAACATCATATATTAAAAGTTGGTATCAGTTTAGGCAAAGCTTTGTTTTTCACATTGATACAACGAAAAACAAGTGTCAGAAGTTGTTTTTATTGAGATATAGGCACTTAGCCCTAGTTCTTTGTTAATTTATTTTGTAGTGTTTTTGGTGGTCAAATTTAGAATTATTTAGTCTAAATATAGCAGAGGTTTACAGCAGATATAGAGAGGACATGGCCTCAGTGGGAGCTTCAACTCCCGAAATGAACGCATTAAGTAAATTAAATGAATGCATTCAGTAAATGTATTGGTTTTGTGCAATTTATCTTATAAAATCTTATCTGTAAAATCTTTTATGAATTAAAGGTGTGTGTGTGTGTGTGTGTGTGTGTGTGTGTGTGTGTGTGTAGTAGCATTGGCATTTGTGGTATCTGCATGTGTGTCTCTTCAGCTCAGTGCGTCTAAGGAGGAATATGACACTCGGGTCCCCTTGACTGCTCCTCCTAATGTCACTGAACCACGTGACTGTTTAACATTTACCTTCAATTTATGTCAGTGGAAATCAGCAGTAATATGTGTGCGTGTGTGCATGTGTGTGTGTGTGTGTCAGACAGAGGGAGATGTCAGATTCATATCTTTGGAGTTGACAGCAGTCATGGTTGGATAAACCTCGAGCAGCATCTCTCCACAATTTGACATTTCACAACATTAATGACCTCAGTGACCTCTGCAGGAACATGTCTGTCTGACTGTCATCCTGTGAAGCAGGTTCAACCTTAACAAAGGCAGCACACACCTCAGGAGCTCCATGTTTTCCATTAGTTTGAAATTCAGAGAAACTCAGTCAGTATGGTGTCAACCTAATACATACCGGGCTTGTAACTTACTGAGAATGTCACGACTCATGAAAAAGCATTAGAGTCCAACTTAATTTATTTTTATATAAGTTTTTGTGTCACTGCTGTAATTTGATTGGTCCAATATCTATGTAGGTGCCAAAAGTCGTTCATAATATCAAGACAGTTAACCAGCATGGGTTTAGATTTTGCAAGAGGTGCTTTTTGCTATTTGTCCCAGAAGTGTGTGCTTGAGTCACGAGTTGGACTCGAGTCAGACTTGAGTCACAAATTTAATGAACTTAGACTCAACAAAATCAAAAAAAGACTTGTAACTCAACTCAGATTTTAACACTAATGAACTGTGACTTCACTTGGATGTTTGCCCTTTGAAATACTTGATGCCTTCCCCAAGCCCACAGATTAAAACGTGTTATTTAACACTAAAACTACTGGGGGGGGGGGTTAGTGTTAATAGAGAAACTGTACATTGGGTAAGTCATGAACGTACATTGAGATATGGAGAGACACGCAACATCATTAGGTTTCCGTGCTTTCCGTAGGTGAACAATCTTGAAATGGTAGCTAGCAAGCACGTAACCCTGGACGCCTGAAAGGAAAAACAAACGTTTCTGACCTAGCCATACTTTGGTATGGGAAGTTTAGGCAATATTTTAGTCAATCTAACCATGTTGTAGCCATGTCAGCCAACACCATGAGCAGATGAGAACAGCGTGGTGAAACTTAAGAAATACTACTTAACATGAGAATACTGAAACGTGTCATGTTAATGCAAACTGCACCACTTCATCTATTCCTATATGGGGGAGGGACGAAAAGGAATGCCATAACCCCAGGTGTACACTGGATCCGTCGCGTGCGTGGTCTGGCCGTGGCACGGACTCCTCTGTCCTGTGCCGGGCATCAATGTCCACTGGAAGCGTATCTATACCGGCGCGCACGCGAGCAGCTGGAATTGACGGATCGCGAGATGATGATGTCACGCGATAATTTGCGGAAACACTGGAGGTAAAAAGACATCAACAAACAAAGAAAAGATTTCTCTACCTGCCGGGGGCCACAAACTTTGACGTCATGTTGTTGTAGCAATGTTAAATACGCTCCAGAGTTTTCATGGGTGTTTTTATTTTGAAAATTGACCAGATACTCTCGTCTTTTCTGCGCCTGACTTCCTGTTTGACTCATTTGGTCTGTGGAAATTGACGCTTCGTCGCGCGGCGTCCATCAAAAAATAGACCCGGTGCGTATTTTTAGCGGAGCGGAGCGCCGAGCCGCTTCTGGTGGAGCAGTTTACATTGACTTGAATGGCCACGATTAGCTCCAGCACCCGCGCCGTGGCTGAATCATGCACGTGACGGATCCAGTGGACATCCGGGGTAAGCCTGTGCAAAGTTTTGGGTGACCCAGAGCGGTATAGCAATAGGATACTTTGATCTTTTATTCTGTGAGGCGTGGCTACAGCTGCGAGCGAGAGCGCGATAGGCTAGATTGGTTACACGGAGGTCTATGGGATTTTAACTTTTAATGATAATGTTGTGAATATGAATCCCAAAAACTTCAAAATGAAGGATGCACACCATCGTGCCATGCGCAAGCCATATCCGAAAGCTCAGGTTGATCTGACAAACGGTCAGAGAGATATGCGAGCCACAGACACACACACAGACATTTCTTGCTTTATAGATAGATAACCCCCAAGATTCAGTTGATGGTTATTAAGACAATTTTCATCACGGTATCTCTGCGCATTCAAAAGGTCATCAATAAAATGCACCTGTGTTCGTTGTCCATAACATACGCCTGCCCATACCATAACCCCACTGCCACCATGGGCCACTCGATCCACAACGTTGATTTCAGCAAACCGCTTACCCACACGACACCACACATGCTGTCTGCCATGTGCCCTGAACAGTGAAAACCGGGATTCATCTGTGAAGAGAACAACGTGCCAGACACCATCGAATGTGAGCATTTGCCCACGCAATTCGGTTACGAAAACGAACGGCAGTCAGGTCGAGACCCCGATGAAGATGACGAGCATTTGTAGCGGTTCTTGTACCCCTCTTGCGTTGTGTATTTAATGACAAGGCAGACTTTTTCACCATTGGCACACTCGCCATTTATTTCTCACCTGGATTGACCTGGCATGGAGATTTAACACACAGTCAGTCCAGTTCACCCGTTCACACACACATACACGGCCTGGAGGCAGCGAGGTCCGACTGTTCAACCAGTCCACAAATGAACATAAAATAACACAAAGCGTACCTGGCATGGAGATTTAACACACAGTCAGTCCAGTTCGCCCATTCACACACACACATATACACGGCTGCAAGAAGTAAAATGAAAAGAAAGTGCAGGTTAGCTAACATGTGTAACTTTAGCCATTTGTAAACAGAAATAAAAGAAAAACACCGTCAACTTTTTATAAAAAAAAGACAGGCTCGACCGTACGGGAGCTTTATGATTCAAAATCAAAACCACTCCTTAGTATTAAAATGAAAGTAATTAATATAAAACAAAGATGGAGCCCATAGCTCACACACCTACCCTGGAGGCAGCGAGGTCCGACTGTTGCTACCCCCCAGGGTGCACGACCCTAAACCACAGGGGTGCTGCATTTAATTATAATAGGAAAACCCAGTTCCCGTGTTTTGTAGTGTGTTTTACCTGGCAAGTGGGATCACATTAACTCTTCACTCCGTTACACATGCAGATGAGCTTCCCTGAGACGGTTTCTGACAGTTTGTGCAGAAATTCTTTGGTTATGCAAACCGATTGTTGCAGCAGCTGTCCGGGTGGCTGGTCTCAGACAATTTTGGAGGTGAACATGCTGGATGTGGAGGTCCTGGGCTGGTGTGGTTACACGTGGTCTGCGGTTGTGAGGCCGGTTGAATGTACTGCCAAATTGTCTGAAACGCCTTTGGAGACGGCTTATGGTAGAGAAATGAACATTCAATTCACGGGCAACAGCTCTGGTGGACATTCCTGCAGTCAGCATGCCAATTGCACGCTCCCTCAAAACTTGCGACATCTGTGGCATTGTGCTGTGTGATAAAACTGAACATTTCAGAGTGGCCTTTTATTGTGGCCAGCCTAAGGCACACCTGTGCAATAATCATGCTGCCTAATCAGCATCTGATATGCCACACCTGTGAGGTGGGATGGATTATCTCGGCAAAGGAGAAGGGCTCACTAACACAGATTTAGACAGATTTGTGAACAATATTTAAGAGAAATGGTCTTTTGTGTATATTAAAAAAATGTTTTAGTGAGCAAGGATCATATATTGAACACCATCAGAAAAGGGTGCTCTGGTCGATTGACCCCCAATTGTTAACTGCTGATATTTGTTCTAAATAGTTTGAAGGCCAATCTGAAAAGTCGATCAAGTGATGCAGAACATGTGAGGCAATTTCTCTGTGTGCTGCTAAAATAGCTTTACAGATCTGACGGTTCTAACAAACTGTAGCTCTCACAGAACATTCACTGTTACATTCATGGCTTACTGCTAACCTGACGTCCAGCTCGCCTGCCTGTCCTGTGTCCTTCCGCCCTCGCCACTCATACACACACACACACATACACACACACACACACCTCAATGAACACTTCTGTAGAGGCTGCAAAAGCCAAAAAGTAAGTTTTTTTGTAGTTTTATCCTTCGACATCTTTATCCTCCACACTGTAAATCCACCAGCAAACCTCCCAGCTCGGAGCTTTGCTAAGCTTGTGTATTAGTCGCAGGAGGCATTACTTCGTTTTGTTCTTGTTTGAATGAATTTGTTTGTCTGAGTTGTGTAATAAGTCTTAAACTGAGTAATTGTGGGCTACTCCTACAAAGGTACTACATTTTTAGATATACTTTCTTGTATATAAACAGGTGTTAATTCTTTATTTTTTTTATTACTGTTTTTCATGCCCCCATGCTGACGACTGCTGTGGCCGAAGGCATTATGTTTTACGGCTGTCCATACGTAAGTACGTCTGTACGTATGTCTGTCCCATTTTCGCGATAAAAGACATCTCAAGAATGCCTTATGGATTTTTTTTTTTTTTTGCACGAACATTAACTTGGACTCAACATTTATTTTTTTTTTTTTTGGAAAAATGTGCCAGTTAGAGTGGCAGGAAGTCTGAGTAGCTCCTGTTTTTGAGTCATGTTTGAGTGTGTTTTTTCCTTTTTAAATGATAGTTAATCTTTCCAACATGATGAGTAAAGTTGTGTACACGAGGGACGATCCTCTGGCTTTGGGAGGAACCACTTACGGAGTTAAGCACCCGATACCGGCTGAGTTGAGGAAGTCGTTCAGAGGCTGCAGAGCAGGAGCTAAGCTAAAGGCAAGGAGGTGGAGATACATGCCTTTCCTGCCGTCCTGCGGTCCTTATTGGGAATGTCAACCAGCTCTTCAACAAGCGTAACGAGCTGCTGGCATTGGCAAGGAGCCGATGATTTTATAGGGAGTGTAGTCTCATGTGCTTCACATGACGTGGCTTAATGTCAACGTGCCTGACTCCTGTGTGAACCTACCTGATTGAACTGTTGGCAGTCTGTCTTAGACCATATTATGTTCCAGAGGAGTTTTCACACATTGTCGCCATTATTGTTTACATTCCACCTCGGGCAGCAACGGCAGTGGCGTGTGACATCATCCATGAAACTGTTGCTAGGATTCAGACCCAGTATCCTAGTGCATTCATTGCAATAACGGGGGATTTTAACAACACTACTCTCTCCTCCCACCTGACTGCATTTGTTCGGTATGTGGACTGTCCCACCAGGGAGAATAAGACACTGGATTTGTTTTATGGAAATGCCGTGGACGCCTACAGTGCCTCTGCCATACTAACTCTTGGCACATCAGATCATAATCTGGTCTCTTTCCAGCCTACATACAAACCCTGTGTATTAAAGTTACCTGTTACAACCCACTGAGTCAGGAAGTGGTCCCCGGAGACCAGTGAGTCTCTCAGGGACTGTTTTGAAAGTACAGACTGGACTGTACTAATAGAGCCACAGGACAACAACATGGACATGGACAGGAGGGTGGCCATTCTAACAGAGTATATAATCTTCTGTAGGGACACTGTGATGCCAGTAAAGACTGTACGCTGCTTCCCCAATAATAAGCCCTAGGTTAACAAAAACATCAAGCAGCTCCTCAACCAGAAAAAGCTGGCGTTTAAGCAAGGGGACAAGGAGAGGCTCTGGGAGGTTCAGCATGAGCTGAGGGGGAGATTGAGACAGGCAAAGACACAACATTAGAGAGGTGTGCAAGGGAATGAAGAACAACATAGGCTATTCAAAGAAGAACAGCCAGGTTATGGATGGTGATGTGGAGAAAGCCAACAACTTCAACCTATTTTTTAGCAGGTTTGATGGAGGGGGCAGTGTTCACCCTACCCCTGAATCCATCCCCCCTTCCACAGTGTCACCTGCTGCTGCTGCTCCTGCCTCACTGTCACCTGGAAGTAGCCCCTCCCCCGCTACTGCAGCTTCAGCTACAGCTACAATGTCTGCCACCCACAGCCAACTATCACTGTCCTTTACGGCAGATGAGGTGAGGGAGGAGCTCAGGAGACTACGTACAGGGAAGGCTGCAGGCCTGGATGAAGTGTCTAAAGCCTTGTTCACAATACATGACTGGCCGACCAGTCTTGAGTTGCGGAGGCTATCGTAATCTTTTGAGTATTCATACTTGGCGACGTGTTTCTGTCATCAGGAGTCTCGCCAACTGTGTTACGACCTGTGTGTGCACACCACAAGATTTCTCCAGCGAGCCCTGTGAGGGAAATTCTCCTCTCTGAAGAAGTGACGGACCCAGTGTGAGGAATCAAGTCTCTTTGATACATGCAGCATGGAGAGAAGGCCCAACGCATTCTCTGACAATCTTTAAAATGTGCAGACCTTTATACTAAATCTCAGCTTTGATCCTAGGTTGCACCTACCCGCTACATTCGTAAAGGAAATTGCCCCCCTCTCAATAGAGGGTTAAGCACAAACAGGAAACTTTCCCCCTACCAAATGGTCATCACCTCAAGATACAGAGAATTTCCCCCCAATAAAGATTCCTTAATTCCCACAGCCCTCGCCGACAGAGCCCCAGATCACGCGGTGACGTCACCAAACTACATTTTCTCACGCGTGAACAAAACAGGATATTATGAAGTTCCCCTGCCCTAAACTTTAACATTGATGTCCGACAGCTTGGAGCTCTGCAGGTTGTTTGCGCCCTGCTCTGCGCTGAGAAGAAACAGGAAAAGAAGAGGATTTGGGTGAAGGAATGGGCTGCTGCACACAGATTGCGCGGGTTGTCAATTCCACAGAGAGAGTTGAATGTAAGTTCTATGAATGAAACTGTGCTGCTAACCTATTAGCTCGCATTGTACTGTCTACATAGTCTATAAATGTATTCTGACCCAGATTATTGTACTTTTCATAGCTGAATGATTGAACGGGTTTTCGGGAAATGCTACGGATGACAGCGGAGGACTTTGATTTCTTGCTGGGGCTGGTAGAGCCGTACATTGCAACGCCGTATCTTGCCTCTTATTGGCTGATGCTCTGTCAGTCGTGTCAGACCTCTCCAGTTTTCTAGCATGCCAGATATCCAGTCCCAGTTGCAGACGTGGGTGCGACTTGCTCGTAGGCTTGTTCAGACATGAGGACTCGTCGTGGCAGACTATCTGCCGACTCACCTCCTTAATGGCTCTCAAGATCCTCTGCAACCTCAAAATCGGGGTGAAAATCACGTTATGTGAACTAAGCTTAAGACTCCTGAAAGATTGTGCAGACCAGCTAGCGGAGCCCCTTCTGTGGATCTTCAACAGGAGTCTTCAAACTGTCAAAGTTCTGGTGCAGTGGAAAACATTTTGTCTTGTACCGGTGCCCAAAGTGGGCCATCTGGACGAGTTAAATGACTACCGACCAGTGGCCGTAACGTTACACATTATGAACACCCTGGAGCGCCTGGTCATCCGTTTCCTGTGGTCAGACGTCACTGATGCGGTGCACTTCCTCCAGTTCAGGAGCACATGGGAGTGGAAGATGTGTTTCTTTTCATGCTGCATCGGGCCTACGCCTCCTTGGAGAAGCCAAGATGTTGTGTGAGTGTGAAGAGTGTGTTCTCAAATGCTTTTCAAACTATCCACTCCCCCATACTGAGAGACCGGTTGGAGGGGATGGGAGTAGATTGCTTCCTGACCTCCTAGATAACAGACTACCTGACAGAGCGGCCTCAGTATGTCAGGCTTGGAAGCTGTGTCTCTGGGATGGTCAGGAGCAGCACTGGTGCTCCATAGGGAACTGTTTTAGCACCATTCCTGTTCACACACTACACAGCAGACTTTAAATACAACTCAGAGTCCTGCCACATACAAAAATACTCTGACGATACAGCTTTTGTGGCTTGTATCAGGAGCGATCAGGAGCAGAAGTACAGGGACCTCGTGGACGCCTTCAGGTACTGGTGCAGTAAGTGCTGTCTCCACCCGAATGCAGCCAAAACCAAGGAGATGGTGGTCAATCATCAATCATCGCTTAAGTAGTTTCAAGACTACTAAAACTCACAACTAGTGTTCACTCAGAATGGAGACTTACTGGGGCGGCTGTGGCTTTTCACATTTATCACACTTGTATGCACATGGAAAAATATATTCTTTTGTCCTGATTGAAATGTAGCAGTAGATACTGTTTTCATGATTATGCCCACTATCATTATTATCATTTTAGAAAACATGAAAATTATTTGTGTCTTAATCAAAAAAATCTGAAGAACTTTACGACTTCAGACTGTTAAGAGCTCAGCCGCAAGGCATTTGACCAAAACCAAGAAGCACGACCACATTACACCAGTTTTAGCCTCTTTACATTGGCTCCCTGTTTGTTTTAGCATTGATTTTAAAATCTTATTAACTTCTTTTAGGGCTCTTCATGGCCTGGCTCCAGACTACATTTCAGACCTGTTAGTTCCGTATGAACATTTACATAGTTTGAGATCCTAAGGCAGAGGTCTTCTGCTTGTCCCAGAGTACGGGCTGAGGACTAAAGGGGACAGAGCTTTTGCTACCAGGGCCCTGAGACTCTGGAATGACCTGCCTGAGTCACTGGCTTTGTTTAAGTCTCTTCTAAAAACATACTTCTATCGTAAAGCATATCCTGAATTTATCTGAGCTGTCTGTCTATTTTATTGCTATCTTACTGATTTTATTGACCTTTTATTATCTTGATTTTACCTTTGGTCTTCCTTATTATATCTTTTACTAGTTGACATTTTATGACATGTTATTTGTTTTATTCTTCCTGCATTTTAATTGTGTTTAGTTTAATTGTACAGCACTTTGTAACTGTGTTTTGACAGGTGCTATATAAATAAAGTTTATTATTGTTATGATCATTATTATTAATAGTAATAATAATAATAATAATGATAATAATAATAATAATATAATCATAATAGTAATAACAAAATGATGCACTATCAGTATCATTATATTAGACAATATTTCTTTGAAAACACACACACACATACACACAAACAAATTTCAGTATGTCTTTAATGTTCATCAAAAATTAAAACCAGCTTCAGCTCCTGGCTTATTTCTCACTTCAGATTTATGAGAAAAGCATGTTAATAGACAGTCTGGAAGACAAAAGGTATTTTTGTGCAGGAAATTTAGAGGTAAAAACCAGCCACATATATATTGTGTTCATCAGGTGAAGCAGGGCTTCATGTTGATGGCAAGTCAGGTTTAATAGTATCATATAAAATGCCTCAATGGATCTAAAATTTACAATCCAGATCAAAGTTAATGAGAAACAGAAAAACTCACAAAGAAACCTCAGGCCTGTTACTTTCAGTGAAGGGAAATATAAATGAATGTGTTGGACAACAGTGTGTTTCCAACTTTAGGAAAGCCCTCTTGTTTCAACACAACAGTGCCCCTTTTCTCAGAACTGGCTGGCATAGCTGGACATTGCCCTTGGTTCTGTAATCATATGTCCAACAATCACACATGGCCGAAAGGTTCTGTTCACATACTTTTGGTCATGTAGTGTATCTGGATTTACCTGTAAATGACAAGTTGTCTGTGAAAGTTGCCCATTATATCAAAACACACAAAACTATAGTACTTTTTAATAAAAGCTTTCTTATTAGAGGATGAAAAGTTCTTGTACAAAATAGTTAGCATGCCACCCACTACCCTGAGCGTGAGGCTGACTATTAAATTAAACTGGTTGAGTCTGCATGCTCGGATGCAATTATGACAGCGCATGAATAATTATCCTACCAAAGTAAAGTGGAGCGAATTTCTCTCTGACTGATGGACTTACAGTGTTGGGAGAAGGTTGGGCCTGACTGCTCTGCTCTAATTGTCTAAGCCTTGGCTTTTCTCCAGGGGTCTGCTCTCACTTTATAAATCACACCAGTGTCAGTTTGAAACTGCCACAAAGCTGAAGTTATTGGTCATTTTGTGTTCCAGCTTTTCAATTATCGGTTGTCAGATAACGCTTTTACATCCCTGCCTAATCGTTCATAACTTCCACCAATCTTGATTACCCTGAGCTTTGATCGACCCTGCTGAATCTTAATTAAGAAAAAGTTTTGCTGAGTTATAGACAAAATTCAAGTTGTTGTTCCCGAAATAAAAAAATAATCAATACAGCGACCAGCAGGTGTCGTGGAAAAAACAAGCAGAACAGCTCATTTGTAACATGTTACAATTGTAATTGCCTGCATTTTCAAAAACAGCTTGATTACTTCATTTGTATGCAATACTGTTGTATACATACAACTTGCATGTCTGCTTTTCATCAATGAAACTCACAGATACAAATGGACTATGTGGCTACAGCAAAGACTATAAAGCTGAATGACTTGGAGAGTCGCTATGTTTTTGACCCTCCAGGAGTCAGTGCACAGTTACAAATGGGCCTGTTCAAACTGTACTCTTTGTTTAGTCAGATGTCATTCATTCATTCTAAATCAACTTTCATCAGTGAAATTGGCTAAATATGCAGTGTCAGATGTGTCAGATGTACTGGCTAACATGGAAGAACACAAATGCGGCAGGTGCTACATCCGGTAAGTTTGAATAATATAATTGTGTTAAATTCATTATCTGATCACATCCTTGGTATGACACTAACTTAAAATAGTGACCGAAATAGTGTTTTTTGCCATGAAAGCTATCTGTTTAGCTGTGTTTCAACAATAACTCACATTGTTACATTACAGACTCCTATGCACTTTATGTGTAACATTGGACAGCATCCATTTTCAGTATGATTCCTCTTGACTTGTTGTCTCCACAGGCATACCTGCCGTCAGGGGGTCAAAGGGTACAGATGACCCTGGCCCAAGGCCAAGGGTAGATCCATGAAAGTACAACAATTTACTTACTGGCTTAAATCACTTACAATGCAAGTTATATGTGCTTGATAAATAAATATAATCTTATAGTTAAAACACATTTCAATGTGCCATCTGATACTCCTGCAAGTACTGCGAAATGGTGCAGTCCCTCTGACATGTGTCAGGTGCACTATGTACAGAACTCACAAATGCTGGTAATGTAAGCATGTGAGGTGGACTGCCGCCTGATGAGATTAGTCTGAATGCTTTACCAAAAATCAGGGTCTGCTATAGGAAAAGTCAGGGTACAGTGAGGACAAGAAAATGGAAAGAGCAGAGGGGCAATGGACAAATGCGAAGAAGCAGCAGGCATGGTAGGCAGAACTGAAGGTGAGAACTAAGGCAGACTAATTTTTAGCAAATAAAACCAGCTGTATCGGGTTCAGTGTTAAAGCTACAGTGAAGACATCATATTAAACCAGGGTACCTAAGGAATCCATTGGTACCAACCATGTTATTCTCTCTTGTTGGAAAGGAGGTCAAACAACAGTCCAAAATTACATTAAATTTTGGCGAAGGAAAAAGTAGTATTGCCATTTTTCAAAATGGTATGATTTAATATTTCTGCACACTCACTGCAAATTTGAAAACGCAAATTTAACACCCTCAGAGTTGAAATCAACACTGACCCGGGGTCTATATGGGAACTACTGGTTAAGTGTTAAATTAACACTTTTGCAAGTGTTAAAATTATTAGCACTGTGACAGTGTTACCAAACAAATGTAAATGTGTAAAATATTAACACCACAATAGATGACAAGAACACTAGATTAGTGTTCAAAGTTCACTAATTAGTGACACCAACAGAGTTAACTATTCAACACTGCACCAGTATTCAAGTAACATTTTGTGGTGTGAAATGTAACTAGTGTTTACTATACCACTGATAAGGTGTGTATTGTCCACTGGGATTAACACTATTAGAGTTAAAAATGTACAATCTGTAAGTGTTAGTCTAACCATCCACCACCCATGTACAATAATCACTCCAAAAAGTACGGCAATGAAAAATATTTTATTTTTCTTTGACAGGGGCTTCACCTTAAATCTGACAAGGTGCAGGGCACTCCTAAAACCCTGTACAATGACCTTGTACAATACTGCCAAAAACATGAGGTAGCTTGTAAGTGTTGCTTACCTTATACAATGCAGCTGTCTGGCACAACATAGAAAAACGAGTCTGTACCATAAGACAACTGAACATCAAAGGGCTTGAAGTATCTCAAATCATGAGGTGTAACAACTGAAACATTATGAATATTGTCAACAACATGAAAAGCACAAAACCACAAATGAGGTCTCCATTTCAGATACCAAAAAGTAAACTTCATTTCTAAGAAAGATGCAAACAATCTTATTGAACACTGGCATCTCATTAACAACATCTGTGCAAACAACAAGACCTGGGTGATATTAAATGCCATTATGTTTGATCCAGATTGTAACATTTATTTCACTTGATATATCAATATGAAAATACTCTGAAACCAAATCACCATTTTCAACATCAGTCAGAATTTTCGACTTGACAGGCCCAGACTCAATACCTTTGGCGGACAGTGATTCCCAATGATAGGCAACAGCTATTTGGTGTTTCTTTGTGAGGGACTTCATTATGTTCTTGAAGTTTTTAATGCTAGACTTAAAGAATTTGTGTTTTGCTTCATACCTCATACTCCAAACATGTACTGAAGGACCAATTTGGCGAATACATTCAGAATAATGGATCATGAAGTGATGTTTTGGGATCAAAGTTTTTTCAAGATACAAAACTGTAAATAACCTATGGTGCTCTTCAATAAGATGTTTTAAAAATACAGTCATTCCCTCAGTAACACATGGGGAAAATACTATGTTCACAATATGCAACAACAGTAACAACAAATCCCAGTGTGTGTCACCTTCTGGAACAACATCTCCGAAGATTAGTGGGAGATTCCGAATAAGGCACAATGTTTGACTGGCATTAAGCCCAATACCACTGCCACTGCAAAACACATTAATGTGTATCATTGCTTGTCCCCATGTTAACAATACTATGACAACCATTTAAATGCTTCCTAAAACCTGCAAAACTTTTAAACTGCAATGAGCATCCTTCTGGAGCACAAGCAACAACAAACTTTTTGCCTGGATATAACCCATGAAAAAACTTAAGGTGCTGAATTAATGCACTAGGTGCATCATGCAAAGGTCTACAAATATGACATTTATACACAGATCAAGAACTCTGCTTTTAGCTTCTTATTCGTAAACCAGGTGTAGCACCATAGAAGTAGGGGCTTTTTATGCATGCGCGCGCTTGCATCGGAGGACCGCAAGATGGACATGGCTAACACCTGCAGCAACTCCATTATTTCTTTGTTCAGTCGTCGAAGTAATGTTGATAAATTGGCTATTAAAGAATTGGGACCACCCAGACCAAATTTAAATATCAAGCAGGTGTCCTCAAAAGCGGGGAAAACATACAGTCGCGGATTTTCCCAGAGCTGGTACGAGCGGAAAACATGGCTAGCGGGCTGTGAAGGGGCTAACGCTCTGTTCTGCTACCCCTGTGTCCTAATTCACCCCGATGCCAACACGGACACCGCCTGGACAAGGACAGGTGTCACTGATATGCATCATCTTTCGGAAAAGGTGAAGAAACATGAAGCATCGAAGATGCATATGGACAGCTGCCTAAAACTTTCGGCCTTTGGGAGAGTAAACATTGCAACACAGTTGGATGAGAGCTACAGGTTAGCTGTGCGCCGTCACAACGATGAGGTGAGCAAGAACCGGCATATCCTAGGCCGCCTTATTGACTGTGTAAATAGTTGTATTGATCGCATATTACCAGCCAAATATATACTGAATATGTTCTGGAAATATTTGATTAATTACAGTTTGGATGAAAGTACAATTTGATTTGATTGTCGCTATGGCATCCATGATAGCAAACTAGTTGATGACTGTATCTGTACGGTGGAAGTGTTTTTATCCTGTTTAACCCGAAGGTCCCCCAATTGGGGGACTCTCGTGCTCAGACACCACCACTTCACATACAACATATGGAACAGTGAAAGAATATAGTGATGTTGCACATCAAATTAAACAGCGGAACCTGGGCTACACTACTATACAAACCGCTTTTACATGCTCCAAACACAACTCAAATAACAGCTAAATGAATGACTACATTTCAGCACCGATGCGTCAACCCACTCGCCACATTTCTGGCTACAGCTCCATGGCACTTTATTCATAACACACAACATACACCTCAAACGAAAGCTGAGACTCTACACTTTCCGCTCTACACCGAAGCATGTGAGAGACAGAGGCCAAAAAATAACAACAACAGCCAAACGATAGTTATAAAATCTCTCTTACCTTTGTTGTTTTGCCGTGAAAAGTTTATTTTATCGGTGAATTCACACACGTTTCTGTTAGTCCCACTCCTTGTGTTGCATTTAAATGTGTGCGGGCGTTTCTGACGGACTTTAGGACCCGGGGGGAAGCATTACAATCTCCGTATACAGCAGCCTGCCCCTCCCCCACGACGGCGTTCTGCTGACTCTGATTGGCTGACAGTGCTGTCAATCTAACTCTGGTTGATATAGCTTCATTCTATTGGGTCTAATGAATCGAATGAGGTGCCATTCACTCAAATCGACCAATCCGTTGCGGAGATAGAGGTCTGCGTCCCCCTAGAGTGGACAACCTAACCTGCTGTATCTGAGTTCAGCAGGCTGTTACCTTGTGAGGTCTCTCCTGGGAGACCCAAAACGGTTGTTTTTGGAGGCCTTGAGCACAATTAAAACAATTAAATATATGGTCTTGTACATGATAAAAATCAAATGGCACACATGGTGCCAAACTGTGCCAAAATGCCCATTTTGGAGATCTTGCCTGAACTGTCTGTGCGAAAACCTCTCTGATTTTCTTCTGCTTCACTTTATCAGAATCAAACTTTGCACAAATAATGTTCACATATTGTTTTATGATTTGAAAGAGGATTAGAGCTACAGCTGCATCATTTTCAAGGGGATACTCATCCTTTTTTTCTAGGCGAACCTGACATGTTTCATATGTGCTGTGTTCCATCTTTACTCACTTCACCAGTAACATATACTGATATTTACACATCTTAACAAATTTCACAAGTGTTTCCTTTACTGTAAAACCAAAAGTATTCAAATAGACCTTGTGGTTGCAGAGATATACTCATTTAATTATGGGTATACAATTTCGAGCTGAGGCCTATAAAATAGGCTCAGGGCTTAACAGGTTATTGTGGAACCAAATTTATTGTATTTGAGGCATTTAACTTGATATAGCTATACAAAAATACTACAGTGTGTACGATTTATGTCTGGTGCTGCCATCTAGTGGTTGAACAGGAAAACCACATTAAACAATGCAATGTAACACTGTAAAGTTAGCGGTCTTATTTTTATTTATTATTATTTTACCCATTGAATGGGTCATCGTAGTCATCATTGTAATAGTTGCCCCCCCCCCCCCCGAGAAATTTGTCAGGAGCCGCCACTGTGTAGCTACAAGATATCTAGAAACAACTTGTCAACCGCTTACTAACTACAATTAGGTGATCGGAATCTGATAGGCCAACCTTTGTTGACACTAAAATGCTGTGAACATTCCTACGTTATAATACAGCCTAAATGAAAACGCAAAGGGTTTATGAAGCACATTTATTCATTGTTTATAAAACGGGTGCTTCCCATCGTTAAATGTGATTGGCTGAGCCGCGTTCCATGCCGTTGTAAAATCACTGTAACCCACTGGTGGACCGCAGCGTCTGTGTTGCTTGGCAACCATTCTGTCCACTCGATCTTGCTTGGTGGAAGAATGAATAGTTCTCAATTTTATTGTTGCATTATTACCAATAAATTGTTGATTCTTTTTCGTGTGTGTTTATTTTATGGGCTATATGTAGGGTAACCGTTTTATAAACCTATAAGCCCCTTGAAGCCGTGAGTTACAGTGATTTTACAACGGCCTGCACTGAACGCCCCTCAGCCGTTGTAAAATCACTGTAACTCACGGCTTCTCGGGGCTTATTGCTTAAACATATTTTCAGTTCATAATGTGCCCATCCTGCTCCTCTGTAGGAAAGTAGATTCGCTGTCCCATTTTTCGAGATATTTACAGGACTTCTTTGTTTTTTTTGGCAGGAATGCCTTCTCCTTCGTCACATCCATCCATCTCTCTCTTTTGTTGTTCCGAGTTTGTTCCCGTTGTCGGCACTAACCTCGCGACAACTGCCACCCAGGCTACTGCAGGTGGCAGCTCTCGCGAGGCTAGTGACAGAGTTCAGTTTGGAGAGGCAGAGGAATGTTTTTTTTTATAATACGGGAGATTTACGGGAGAATACTAATACGGGAGGACGGCGGAAAAGAGGGCTAGAATACGGTAGTTTCCCGGCCAAAATGGGAGACTTGACAGCTATGACTCTGTCAGAAGACTCCACCTGCAAAATCCGCGATGGGACTGAGCTGAGCTGTCAAGTGACGGTGTATATCTCCAAATAGCTGTCAATCAAAACGGGATTCAGCCTTTCGACTGATCCTCCAATCATCATGCGGAAGCTCAGCATCCAGCCCGGCCAAGGCCCGCCCACAGCTCCATTCACCCCCAGAGACGCTGAGCGTCCGGGGGAAGCTTTTTAGGGGAAGCTCAGCTTCCCTTGCAGTCTTAGAGAAATCGCCTCTGCCTGATAGCCTATGAGTCAGCAGTGTCCGCTATTAAAGACGGCCCTCTCCATTGCTCTTCCCTTTCCGCTTCACTTCCAGATCAGAGGCCGGCTGCCTCATCCGCGACGGCGTGTGCTGCTGTGTGTGTTGCTCCTGTGTTTAGCTGTGGTAAGTGTCCTCTCTTCTCTGCGTTGTGGTGTTCGCATTCATGTGGCTAATGCTAGTGTGGTCATAAGCAATGCTGATGTCCTGATCTGCCTCTCTCGTCCGCCCTCCTGTATGAGTGTGTGTGTGTGCACATCCACTTCTGCTGAAGGTATGTTTTGTCCCGCTCGCAACTGCATCATTTTCAGTTTAATTGAACCAGGCTTACATTATGTTTTGGTTAGGTGAAACCACAGATCGGGCTACTGCTGCTTTGTCTCGGCTCTGTTCCCTGCTTGTCTCCCGCTTTGCCTGCTTGTTGCTGCTTTGCTGCTCCGCCTGCTCTCAGTGGCGTTTTGACGGCCTACTGTCAATGGACAATTTTATGCCACTGACTTTTCAAAATAAGACTGTCGCCTATACCGGTCCTGAAGTGGTCTGGTTTTTCACCACTTTTGTGCATGGCGTTGCTACGCGGGCTTAGCTCGAGCATGATTTTCTGTTTCCTTACTTTTTAAGGTCTTAACTGTATGAGTGTGATAGGGGTGGGTTGGACAAATTTTGGGTTATTTGCATAGGTTCATTTATTTGTTTCTTTTGGGTTCTTTTGATTAATAGTTGATCTGATTTCTTTCTTTTTTTTTTGTTTCTTTGTGCTAATTCATATTTGGGGTTGAATTATGTATTCTTTTCGAATTAGATATTTTGCTTAATATTAAGTCTCAGTGGGCAGTTCCCATTTGTAGATTTATTTGATCTTTAATTATTATTTTGTATATTTTGTTTCTGTGTCCAGGTTTAACTTGCCCATTAATGGTTTTCTTTCTTTTTTTCTGTTTGAGTGGCAACTCCACTAATTGTTTTATCTCTGTTTCAGTTGTCAGAGGCCAGTGCTGGTGGCGGTGACTGGTGGTGGTGTCCCCTCGTTTTGGCGTGCTGTGCTCCCTGGTGGTGGTTATTTCCAAGTTCGCGTGTGTGGGTGATTCTGTTTTTTTTTTCCCTTTTTTTCAATTTAATTATTTTGTTTATTTTGGGTAAACCACTCCCTGTTCACCAACCACTTGTCTTCCCGGTAAGCCTCTGCTCCTGATTAGCTTCCCTTCCCTTTTTTGGGGGGGTGAATGACTTTAACTTTTTGTAATAGAATTGTCACAGTTCCATTCTCCCTGTTGCCCTTCTGCCCTCAGTATTTTTCCACTCTCCCTGCCTCTGCTCCACTCCACCTGTCAGCCACTCCCACCTCATCAGCCCAACTCTGCTCACCTGTCAGCACAGCTGCAGCTCCTTGTAATCAGCCTGGTGTATATTAGACTCTCCAGCACACTCACTCTTTGCCAGATTGTCGTCGCATCATGCACTACTCTCCAGCACTCTCCCACGGACTGATCTCCTGGTTTCGATCCTGCCTGTTCCTGATCTTGTCTCCTTGTCTCTGTCCCAGCAACCTGACCTGCCTTCAGCCCCCAACAGTGAGTTCTGCCTGTGTTTCTCCTTGTTCTGGTTGCTACGGCCCTCCTGGAAGGAATCGTCTGCTTCCCTGTCTCCATCTGGGCTGTTGTTGTGCTGCGAGTGCTTCAGATGTCCTTCTGGTCTTGGACTCTCTGCTCCTGTTGTTACGGCTGCCTGTTAGTTATTGTGAGCCTCTGTTCCTACTTCCACACAGCCAGCCTCCTGTGGCTGAGTGGAATTGCTCCTGTCTGCCACCCCGGGTTCACATCCCAGCAGAGACATTGCTTGAACTTGATAATTGTGAATCTTTCTGTGATACTGTTGCTGTGGGGACTTAAATAAAGACTCTTTATATCTACGCTCCTGCTGTTTGTGCTGCACTTGGGTCCTGCCTCATCACCTTCTGACAGTACAATCTGGCCATAATATGGACCCAGCACACTTCCTCTCTCCATGGAACCACCACAGAAGGCGTCAACCTTTCATGGACTCAGGCGGAGACCTTCACAATGTTACATTCAGACTCATGTGTTTAAAAAATGACTGTCGTTATGCCACGAGTGACAAGGACCGAGAGGCAGCCTTGTCCTCTGCACGCCAGGAGGTATCCCTAAGGCCTTGGCTAAAAGACTCCTTACCCAGCTGGGTTAAGGACTTTATTGGCACACCTGCCTCTCACTCTGCACCCGAGTCAGTTAGACTTGGGGTTATTGGCCTGCAACCTCCTCATCCTGAGCCGACCCCAGCTGTTAACCCGTTCTGGAGAACCCGCCTGGCCCTTGGGGGTCCTCGGAGCCTCAACCAGACTTCCAGATGGGGGAAGAAATCCCAAGCCCGTCCTGCCAGCAACCTGACCAAGCCTCAGTCTCAAGTCTTTAGCATCCGGCCTGCTAGCATCCAGTCGGTTGCTCGATCTGCTGTCCCGGCTGACGCCACTTCTGTTCCGGTGTCGGGGGTCCCGGCTGACGTCGTTCCTGTTCCGGCGTCGGGGATCTCGGCTGACATCACTCCTGTTCCGGTGTCCCGGCTGACGTCATTCCTGTTCCGGCGTCAGGGATCCCGGCTGACATCATTCCTGTTCCGGCGTCGGGGATCTCGGCTGACACCACTTCTGTTCCGGTGCCGGGGGTCCCGGCTGACGTCATTCCTGTTCCGGCGTCGGGGATCTCGGCTGACGTCACTCCTGTTCCGGCGTCGGGGGTCCCGGCTGACGTCATTCCTGTTCCGGCGTCGGGGGTCCCGGCTGACGTCACTCCTGTTCCAGCGTCAGAGTTCTTGGCAGTCCTTCCTTTTGTTCCTGTGTCAGGGATCTCGGCAGACCTGACTCCTGCTCCCACAGTCCACTCGGCGGTCCGGCCGACTCCTGCTCCTCGAGCCCACTCGGCGGTCCGGCCGACACCTGCTCCTCGAGTCCACTCGGCAGTCCGGCCGACTCCTGCTCCCAGAGTCCAATTGGCGGTCCGGCCGACTCCTGCTCTTCGAGCCCACTCGGCAGTCCGGCCCACTGCTGCTCCCAGAGTCCACTCGCTGGTCCGGCCAACTCCTGCACCCAGAGTCCAGTTGGCCGCCCGGCCAACAACCACCCATCCTGCTGAGCTACAGTGCTCCCAAGTTCCTGTCCGTGCTGACCTGAGACAGTCCCAAGTGTTTGAATTGCCTCTGCTCCCCGCGACTCCTGCTGGGCCGCAGCACCTTCAAGTCTCCGTTCCTGCTGGGCCGCAGCACCCTCAAGTCTCCGTTCCTGCTGGGCCGCAGCACCCTCAAGTCTCCGTTCCTGCTGGGCCGCAGCACCCTCAAGTCTCCGCTCCTGCTGGGCCGCAGCAGCCTCCCGGCCGGCCTCCAGATCTGCTCTGCCTGTCAGGTCGGCCTCCCGGCCGGCCTCCAGATCTGCTCTGCCTGTCAGGTCAGCCTCCCGGCTGGCCTCCAGACCTGCTCTGCCTGTCAGGTCGACCTCCGGATCAGCTCCGCCGGGCAAGTCGACCTCTGGATCTGCTCCGCCTGTTAGATCGGCCTCCCGGCCGGCCTCCAGATCTGCTCCGTCTGTCATGTCGGCCTCCAGATCTGCTCCGTCTGTCAAGTCGACCTCCGGATCAGCTCCGTCTGACAAGTCGACCCCTGGATCTGCTCTGCCTGTCAGGTCGGCCTCCTGGCTGGCCTCCGGACCTGCTCTGCCTGTCAGGTCGGCCTCCCGGCCAGCCTCCAGATCTGCTCTGCCTATCAGGTCGGCCTCCCGGCCGGCCTCCAGATCTGCTCCGCCTGTTAGGTTGGCCTCCCGGCCGGCCTCCAGACCTGCTCTGCCTGTCAGGTCGGCCTCCCGGCCGGCCTCCAGATCTCATCCGCCTGTCAAGTCGACCTCCGGATCAGCTCCGCCTGTCAAGTCGACCTCTGGATCTGCTCCGCCTGTCAGGTCGGCCTCCCGGCCAGCCTCCAGACCTGCTCTGCCTGTCAGGTCGGCCTCCCGGCCGGCCTCCAGATCTGCTCTGCCTGTCACGTCGGCCTTCTGGCCGGCCTCCAGAGCAGCTCCGCCTGTCAAGTCGACCTCCGGATCAGCTCCGCCTGTCAAGTCGACCTCTGGATCTGCTCTGCCTGTCAGGTCGGCCTCCAGACCTGCTCTGCCTGTCAGGTCGGCCTCCTGGCCGGCCTCCAGATCTGCTCCGCCTGTCAAGTCGACCTCCGGATCAGCTCCGCCTGTCAAGTCGACCTCTGGATCTGCTCCGCCTGTCAGGTCGGCCTCCCGGCCAGCCTCCGGACCTGCTCTGCCTGTCAGGTCGGCCTCCCGGCCGGCCTCCAGATCTGCTCTGCCTGTCACATCGGCCTTCTGGCCGGCCTCCAGAGCAGCTCCGCCTGTCAAGTCGACCTCTGGATCAGCTCCGCCTGTCAAGTCGACCTCTGGATCTGCTCTGCCTGTCAGGTCGGCCTCCCGGCCGGCCTCCAGACCTGCTCTGCCTGTCAGATCGACCTCCTGGCCGGCCTCCAGATCTGCTCCGTCTGTTAAGTCGGCTTCCCAGGTGGCCTCCGGATCTGCTCCGCCTGTCACGTCGGCCTCCGGGCCGGCCTCCAGATCTGCTCCGCCTGTCAGGTCGGCCTCCGGATCAGCTTCGCCTGTCAGGTCGGCCTCCCGGCCGGCCTCCAGATCTGCTCCGCCTGTCAAATCGGCCTCCCAGGTGGCCTCCGGATCTGCTTCGCCAGTCAAGTTGGCCTCCAGCTCTGCTCCTCCTGTCAAGTTGGCCTCCTGGCCAGCCTCCAGATCAGCTCTGCCTGTCAGGTCGGCCTCCGGGCCGGCCTCTGGATCAGCTTCGCCTGTCAAGTCGGCCTCCGGATCAGCTTCGCCTGTCAGGTCGACCTCCGGATCTGCTCCACCTGTCTAGTTGGCCTCCTAGCCAGCCTCCAGATCTGCTTCGCCTGTCAAGTCAGCCTCTGGATCTGCTCCACCTGTCACGCCAGGCTTGCAGCCAACCTCCAGATCTGCTCCCTCTGGTCAACCTGCTAGTTGCCCTCTGGCTCTGGTTCAGCCATCTGGTCATCCTCCTGACCGCCCTAAAGATCTGCTCCGCCCATCCTGATTACCCTCCTGGGTGGTTCTGTCCAGATGTTTGGCCCTCAGTCTGTCTGCCTGTGGTTTTCTGCTCCACCCCTGTCCAGCCCCCTAGCTCACCTGCAGGAGGTCCCCTGCTCCACCCTTCAGTCTCCAGACCACCACTTGATCTGGACTCCCTCCTCCAGGCCCCTACCACCCACCCAGCTCATGATGTGGACTTGGAGATGTATCCGAGGGATACTAGCCCTCCCCCAGACCCCCACCACCCTCCCTTCCTGGTTATTGTCTTTTTGGGACGTCAGGAGCCGTCCCTTGAGGGGGGGGGTTCTGTCACAGTTCCATTCTCCCTGTTGCCCTTCTGCCCTCAGTATTTTTCCACTCTCCCTGCCTCTGCTCCACTCCACCTGTCAGCCACTCCCACCTCATCAGCCCAACTCTGCTCACCTGTCAGCACAGCTGCAGCTCCTTGTAATCAGCCTGGTGTATATTAGACTCTCCAGCACACTCACTCTTTGCCAGATTGTCGTCGCATCATGCACTACTCTCCAGCACTCTCCCACGGACTGATCTCCTGGTTTCGATCCTGCCTGTTCCTGATCTTGTCTCCTTGTCTCTGTCCCGGCAACCTGACCTGCCTTCAGCCCCCAACAGTGAGTTCTGCGTGTGTTTCTCCTTGTTCTGGTTGCTACGGCCCTCCTGGAAGGAATCGTCTGCTTCCCTGTCTCCATCTGGGCTGTTGTTGTGCTGCGAGTGCTTCAGATGTCCTTCTGGTCTTGGACTCTCTGCTCCTGTTGTTACGGCTGCCTGTTAGTTATTGTGAGCCTCTGTTCCTACTTCCACACAGCCAGCCTCCTGTGGCTGAGTGGAATTGCTCCTGTCTGCCACCCCGGGTTCACATCCCAGCAGAGACATTGCTTGAACTTGATAATTGTGAATCTTTCTGTGATACTGTTGCTGTGGGGACTTAAATAAAGACTCTTTATATCTACGCTCCTGCTGTTTGTGCTGCACTTGGGTCCTGCCTCATCACCTTCTGACAAGAATAAATATATTTTTATACCTGGAACCACGTCTCTGCCAATGAATAGAATGAACCTGTGTGTCTATCTTAAAAGTTAATCAAAGAACTCTCTGGGTGCAATTCCCAGAGTGTCGTTGTTGGGTAACAGTGTACATTTTTCGCTATCACATTTGACCATATCCTCGCCACAAACTTGGCGCTGTCGGCAGGATCTATTCTTTCAAACGGCTGAGACGTGTGTTTCTTTCTTTTTGTTTTCTGGTTTGTTTTCATTGTATCCTTACTCTTGTGTTTTCTTTTTTTCTTTTTATCCAGATTGGAGAGACTGAGACAAAGCAGCAGTGGTTCCGAGTGGCCCTTTGACCGTTTTGGTGAGGTATATACTACCGTTGTGGTGCCGTTGCGCCATAGTACCCTTTTGTAGTATAGAGGCTTCACAGTAATGATGGAGCAAGAAGTGCAGGAACTTAGAGAGTTGATTGCACAGTTAACAGCCGATAATGAGCGGTTGCAGCATGGACAAGCTAGCTCTAGTTCTCAACCATCTACTTCTGCAGCACCACCTGCTGCCCCTTCCACCCCTAGTCTTCCTGTAGCAGAGAGACTATTTTTTGTGCCCAGGGATAGGAAGTGTCCCATCTTTAGGGGAAGGACAGGTATAGGGCTGAGTGAATGGATGGAGGAGGTGCAGGCGTGTATGAGGGCTCGGTGTCTATCGCCATCAGAGCAAGCATTTTTCCTGTTTGACCACCTAGAGGGAGAAGCCAGAGATAAGATTAAGTACCGCTCTGATGCAGAGAGTGAGGACCCTGCTTGTATACTTGCCATTTTAAAAGGAGCTGTATGGGTGCGCAGAGTCGTATGTTGCCCTGCAGGTGGCCTTCTTTTCTAGGAAGCAGCAGGAGGAAGAGACTCTTCAAGAGTTCTCTCTCTCTCTGCTCGGTCTCATGGAGAGGGTAAAGCAGTGCGCACCTGCCAAAATGCCAAATGCTGAGGCCCTTCTGAGGGACCAGTTTGTCGAGCATGTCGTGGATTGTTCTTTGCGCCGTGAGTTAAAGCAATTTGTGCGTGGGCAGCCGAACTCCACTTTGCTTGATGTTAGGGCAGAGGCTAAGCGGGAAGGTCTACCCAGTGGTGTGCAGAGTCGCAGTCACTCCCTCCCTTTAGTTTACGGTGTCCAGTATGGTGTTCAGGGTGGCCCTCAGGCCGCTGCTTCAGTGTCTGAGATGAGTCAGATGAGAGAGATGTTGGCACGTCAGCAAGAGCAGCTTGATTGGCTTGTGGGAAGCATTGCACAGCTGCAGAACACTCAGCGGTACAATCGCCCACCTCGTACTGGCCCCATAATATGCAGGCGTTGTAATCAGCCTGGACATTTTGCACGGGAGTGCGATGGAGTACGTGTTCCTTCACAGCGCCCCTCAAATCCTAATAGCCAGGCTTGGTCCGCTTCTGTGTCGGAAAACTAGAGCCCACCGAACTGCAGAGCCACAGTTTGGGTGGGGCCGCGACTGGCTCACAGGCTGCTTCAAGCAGCATGGATGCCTTCGAGCTGATTTCCTCTTGTCCCCATTTAGATGTGGACATGGGTGGGGTGAAGGTTCCTTGTTTGATAGATACTGGTTCAATGGTATCTACAGTTTCTGAGAGCTTTTTCCATCAGCATTTTGAGCCGTGGGGCCAGGAGCGCCTCCACTCATGTCACTGGTTGGAGCTTAGAGCTGCCAATGGTCTGGAAATTCCTTACCTTGGTTACTTAGAGCTTGATGTGCAGTTTTGTGGCAAACTGATGCCCCGCTGTGATGTCTTGGTTGTGAAGGACCCCCCTGGTGGTGTGCCTGCTCAAGTACTCGGTGTTCTAGGGATGAATGTCATCTGAAAATGTTACTGAGAGCTTTTTGGGCAGTACGGTGCAGCCTTGTTTTCTCAGCCTTGTGTCTCTGAGGCCCCTACGCAAGTCCTTGCGGCACTGCAAAAGTGTCATCAGGCTAGCGTTCAAGCCCCTCGGGATAGTCCCGGTTTGGCAAAGGTTAGGGGTAAGAAGGTCTGGCGGATTCCTGGAGGCATCCCCAAGGTTGTAACTGCCACCTGTTCTCAGCAGTACTCCAGCTCTACAGTACTGTTTGAGCCCTTGGACTCTGGCTTGCCTGATGGGTTGCTTGTTTCCCCTGCCTTGGTGCGAGTGATCAGGGGCACTGACTACATACCCATACTTAATGTGGTCTCCACCGATGTGGTGTTGCACCCAGAACTGTGGTTGGTACACTGGACCACGTAAATGTTGTCAGTCTTCCTTCAGGGGTCACTGAAGTGCCCTCAGTTGTGGCCACGACGTCTTCTCAGACTGTGCCCCCTAGTGTTCAGCATCAGGTGGAGGACATGGATTTGTCTTCCTTGTCTGCTGAACAACAGTGTCAGGTGAGGTCCCTACTCCAGCAGTACACCCCTGTCTTCTCAGCTCATGAGGGAGACCTGGGCTGTACAGACCTGATTTCCCATGACATTCCTCTGGTTGATGATATCCCAGTCAGGCAATGCTACAGGCGTATTCCACCCTCCGAATATGAGGTAGTAAAGGAACACATCATTTAGCTGCTGTCATCGCAGGTTATTCGGTAAAGTAGCAGCCCTTATGCCTCTCCCATCGTGCTGGTGAGAAAGAGGGATGGTAGTATACACATGCGCGTTGACTGCAGGCAGCTCAACAGCAAAACCCGAAGAGATGCCTTTCCTCTACCACGTATAGAGGAGTCTTTGGATGCCCTGTCCGGTGCTTAATGTTTCTCCACACTAGACTTGGCCAACGGCTACAACCAGGTGCCAGTCACAGAGGCAGATAGGCCAAAGACTGCCTCTGCACACCCTTTGGCTTGTTTGAGTGGAACCGAATGCCTTTCGGGCTCTGCAACGGCCCCAGCACGTTCCAACGGTTAATGCAGCATATGTTTGTAGACCAACAGTGTAAGTCCCTATTGTTATATCTAGACGACATTGTTGTGTTCTCTTCCTCCGTGGAACAACACCTGGAGAGACTGAAGGTGGTGCTGGGGCGACTCCAGCATGAGAGTCTGAAGGCCAAGCTTAGCAAATGCTCCTTCTTCCAGAAGGAAGTACGCTACTTGGGCCATGTGATTTTGGGCAATGGCGTTTCCACCGATCCAAGCAAAATTGAAGTGGTAGCTAATTGGCCGGTTCCCTCTATTGTTGTTTATTATTGTTTATTACAGATCCCCATTAGTCCTCACTGCAGTGAAGACTATTCTTCCTGGGGTCCAAAAATTTACATTTCAAACTTCAAACATAATACAATAAAAACAGTCATTAAATTAAATGATACAATAATACAATTAAATACAACTAAATCTAAACAAAAATGTTCTGAGATGTAATGGAATTCAACTCTTAAATTGTTGAAGCCAACCAGAACCAGAACAACAAAAAATTATTCCAATTTACACACTCAGAATTTCAGAATAAATCAACCAACTAGAAACTGACTTCCCTGCTAAATACTGCTTCTCTTAATTTATTTTTGAATCTTGCTTTGTTATTTATCATGGTTAAATGTAGTGGAAGCTTATTCCAATATGTTACTGCTCTGTACATTGTAGTCCTGTAGTTCTTGGCAGAGGCAGAGTAAAGTGAACACCTGAAGCATACCTGGTTTCATAGTCATGTCGAGTATTGATGGGTTTTAGATGTAATAACAAATTGTTAGGTTTCCCAATATGCCAGATGTTAAACAAAAATGTCACCAGGCTACATGCCAGCCTTTGTTCAACTTTTATCCAGGACAATGCGGTATGCATCCACTCCACACTATTCTTCCCAGAGCAGCGGAGAGCGAGGCGTGCCGCCCTGTTCTGTGTGAGCTGGAGTTTATCTAAATCTTGCTTTGCAGCACTGGACCATATTGTTGGGCAGTAATCGAGACTAGATAGAACTAAAGATTGCAGTGCCAATTTTACTGTTGAGGGAGTCAACAGATGAGCTCCTCTTCTAATCATTGAAATGTTACTACTCATTTTAGATACAATTTTATTGATATGTGAAGACCAGGAAAGTGTTTCATCAATGATCACACCCAACAACTTGGCCTTTCTGACCTGCTCAATAGCGGCATCCTGCAAAACAAGACTTATTTCAGGATTAGATCTTAGCATATATCTTGAACCCATGATGATACTCTGTTTTAACAACATTCAACTTTAACCTGTTTTCAGTAACCCAGTTAGAGACCAACAACAACTCCTCTTGCAACAACTTATTAATACAACCTACATTTTCTGCGGAGACATACATAGTAGTGTCATCCGCATAGATCTCTATACATGCACTTTTAAGTACATGCGGTAAATCATTTACAAATATAGAATAGAGCAACGGACCTAGGCAACTCCCTTGGGGAACACCACATTGAGGGGTTAACATATCTGAAAGGCTACCATTAAACATTACACATTGCTGTCTATTAACCAAATAACTATTCATAAGTTTAATAGCTTCTGCTCTAAAATTATATGCCAAAAGCTTCTTGAGTAGTAATTCATGATCAATAATATCAAAAGCAGCGCTAAAGTCCAAAAGCACAGCACCAACTATGAACTTCCTATCAATACACTTAAGCCAATTTTCAGTTAACGATGTTAGTGCTGTGCTCGTGGAATAGCCCACTTTATATGCATGTTGACTGTCAGAGTTGATGTTGTTCTCTTCAAAATAACACTGAATTTGCTTACATATTATTTTCTCCATTAATTTGCTTAAAACTGGTAAAATACTCACAGGCCTACTATTTGGACCTCCAAAAGGCTCCCTGCTGTTTTTTGTCAGCGGAGCAACCTTTGCGATCTTCCAGGACTGTGGATAAACACCATTCTCAATAATTAAATTGAAGATATGGCATATCGGCTCCTGAATAGACTTAGCTGCCATCCTCAGTAACCTACCATCCAAATTATCAATACCACATGGCTTATCGCTTTTAATGGAATGCAAAAGTTTTCCTACCTCTTTTACACTTATCCTCTTAAATTGAAAACTACACAGTTTGTCCCTCATAATCTTGTTCTTTATAATAGAATCTGACAGTCTACCATCAACATCTATCATCTGATCTCTAATCAAATTTACTTTATTAATAAAAAAATTATTAAAGTAATTAGCAATATCCACTGGTTTAGTTATAAAAACACCCTCTACCTCTATAAACGAGGGCACTTTACCCATTTTATTCCTACCAACAACTTCATTAAGTGTTCTCCAAATTTTCTTACAGTCATTTTTACATTCCTCAAATTTACATTGATAGTAATCTTTTTCCTTTTGTCTATTCATTTTAGTTATTTTATTCCTACGCGCTCGATACTCTTTCCAAGCGGCAGGGCAACCAGATGCCACCGCAGACTGCTTCAGTAAATCTCTCTCTTTAATACTCTTTTTTTTAGCTCATCATCCAGCCAGGGGGCTTTGATCTTCCTAACAGTATACTTTTTCATTAGGGCATGTTTGTCACAAATGTTTGAGAATAATTTTGCAAAAATTGACAATGCAGACTCTACATCATTATATTCAACAACCAAATCCCAATTCACCTTTTTTATGTCTTCAACAAAATTGTCCTCAGAAAATCTCTTATACATTCTTCTCTGAATAATTGTAGGGCCAGTTTTAGGCACCTTTGCTTTCCAAGTTGTAGCAATTAAATTATGATCACTAATACCTACAGATGCAGAGATAGCTTTGGAACATTTTTCCAGGGCATTTGTAAAAAAGTGATCTATGCATGTAGATGAATATGAACCATCACGATTAATATGAATTCTAGTTGGTTGGTTCACTATCTGCGACAAGTTGCATACAATAGTTACATCACTCAACTTTCTTCTCAATGAACAATTAGCAAACCAATCCACATTCATATCAGCAGCAAATAATAAGTCATAGTCAGAGTCTGTTACCTTTTGCAACATTGTACAAATATTATCTAAGTATTCAATACCAGAGTTAGGTGGCCTATAACAGCAGCATGTTAAGATTGGCTTAATATATGGCAAGTGTACTTGAAGCCATAGTGCTTCCACACCTTTCACATTCAGGTCTTTCCTCATTTTTGCCGGGATATGGTCCTGAATGTAAAACGCCGTCCCTCCCCCATTTCTATCTCTATCCATTCTAAATATATTGTAGCCCTGTATAGCCAACTCTGAATCTTGTATGTTTTCATCTAAGTGTGTTTCTGTGATGGCCATCACATGAATATTATTTTCATGCAAAATTGAACACAACTCAGTAACCGTATTTCTTAAACTACATATATTCAAATGTGCAAATCTTAACCCTTTTTTTGGTAATTTAATACACATGTAAAGAAAAAAGAAAATTCAAGTAAAAAACTACTGTAAAAAAAAAAAAAAAAAACCTCAAATTAAAAGCCAGGAAAATCAATGAATGATAATACTTGCATAGTCTTATTCATACTTGCTCAGGTCCTCCAGCTTCCTGACTACTATGACTTTAGCTTGCTCCGGGGAATGTCCATTCAGTTTAATAAATACCTTACAATTTGCAGTCCAAGTTCCCTGGATCTTGTTTTTCTTCTTAAGGAATCTTGCTTTCCTCGCAATCTCACCGTTCGTTTGTGTCAGGTGCTCATTCAGGTACACCTTCGTTCCCTTCAGGTTTTTTCCCTGGCGCAGCAGGTCCATCTTATGCTTCCTGCTGAAAAACCTCAGGATAACAGCAGGATTGTCCATTTGATTCACTCTACTGTACTGTCTCTCATCAGCCTTTTGCGTCTTGCGTGACAGGGGATGACAAGCCTCAATATTATTTCTGTCAATATTAATGTTCTTCGAGTGTAGGAATGCCACCACCTCCTCCTCCACTGTGATTCTCTCCTCCTCACTGGTCTCCATGTCATGTCCGAGGGCCTTGGCAGCAGCCTTGGCATAGGTCTTTGGTTTAATGTCCAATCCTGAGACTATAATGTCATTAAGTCTCAAATACTGCTCCAGCTCATCAACCTTATTTTCCAGTGTGTCAATCCTGTCTTTTTGCTCTGCGTTCAGTGTTTTCAGTTGTGCCATCTCCTTCACCAGGCTATTTATGACCTGTTGTTGGTTGGATATTTTGTCCATGGCACTTGAGAGCATACTAATAGCCTCCTTCATTTCATTTACCTCCATCTGAAGTTGTTTCAACGCCATTGTAGCAAATTATTCACTGAGTAAAGCAGGCTTGAGAAGCAAGCTAACCTGATGTTGGATTATTATAAGGGCCAGAGCCTTGCTGGAGTGGAGGTAGCTTGGCTGGAAAGCTGGGCTCCTCCAGAGGCCTGGGCCTGGCCTGAGTGGTGTATTGGAGGTAGCTTGGCTGGAAAGCTGGGCTCTTCCACAGGCCTGGGCCTGGCCAGCAGGCCCTGCTGCAAACACTGCTTACTTTCAATTCAATCACAAATTCCACTTCTTGTCCAAAATGTTGAGAAGAGTATCAGCATAAAGTACATCTAAACCACTAGTATCCTTTTAGTTTAAGAACTACAAAGGATTACTTAGATTTTTCATAGATTCGTTCTCAGTTTTCCAGGAGCTCTTGACAAACCTGTGTTTCCTTTTCCTTTCTAACAGACCTCAACTGAGACCCAGAACTCAGACCTCTACTGCCTCAGAGGTGCGTTCTTTCCTCGGTTTTGCAAGTTATTACCACCGTTTTGTGGAGGGCTTTGCTAAGTTGGCAGCCCCTCTGCATCGGGTGGCAGCCGAGAGTGGTGGTGCTAAAACTAGCAGGAAACCTGGTCGTGAGGCTCTTCGGTGTTGGACTGACGAGTGCAAACAAAGTTTTGAAACCTTGAAGGCTAAGCTCACCACTGCACCAGTGTTAGCTTATGCAGACTTCTCCCTCCCATTCATTTTGGAGGTCGATGCGAGTCATGGTGGTTTGGGGGCTGTCCTCTCTCAAGTGCAGGCAGGCAAGGTCAGGCCGACAGCCTACGCTAGTCGGTATCTGAGCCCCACTGAGAGAAACATGGCAAATTACAGCTCTATGAAACTCGAATTCTTGGCCCTTAAGTGGGCCATGACAGAGAAGTTTAGAGAGTACTTGCTGGGGAATAAGTGTATTGTGTACACTGACAACAACCCCCTCAGTCATCTATTTTCTGCTAAGCTGGCTGCCACCGAGCAGAGGTGGGCTGCCCAGTTAGCGTCATTTGATTTCGAGATAAAGTACTGGCCAGGGCGGAGTAATAGAAATGCAGACGCCCTCTCCCGTCAGCATCCACCTGGCCCCTCTGACCTGGAAGCGATGCTTCCAGGTACTGCCATACCTGTCCCTTTGCAGCAAGCACTGGGTCGGAGGAAGACCGAGGCAGCTCAAGCCTCCATTGCAGCCCTGCCACAGCAGACCCCCTCTGAGCTTCGCATTGTGCAGCAGGCTGATCCTGCCATACAGGAACTGCTGCAGTTTTGGGCTAACAGGCAACGTCCCAGCCGGGAGGAGCATGCACAGCTGTCCCCGTCCACGCTGACCTTGCTTCGGCAGTGGGACCGCCTAGTAGAAAGGGGCGGGATCTTGTACTGGCAGGTGTTCCGCCCTGATGGTGCTGAAGCAGTGCTTCAGCTGTTGTTGCCTAGCCCCCTAACTGGAACTGTTTTGACACAAGTCCATCAGGAGCATGGGCACCAGGGAGTGGAGCAAACATTGGCACTCCTTCAGTCCCGATGCTACTGGCCTGGTATGTCCACTGATGTGGCACAGTGGCGTCAAACCTGTGAAAGGTGTCAAGTTGCCAAAGATGTCCACCCAAAAGCTGGCAGCTTTATGGGGCATCTGTTGGCATCGTGGCCCAATGATATCCTTGCCATCGATTATACCACTCTTGAGCCTGCCCAGAACGGTGTTGAGAATGTTTTGGTTCTAACTGATGATTTCAGTAAGTACACAGTAGCTGTTCCCACCCGGGACCAGCGTGCTACCACTGTGGCCAAAGTTCTGGTGTCAGAGTGGTTTTATAAGTTTGGTGTTCCTGCTCGATTACATTCTGACCAGGGCTGGAACTTTGAAAGTTTCCTGATCCAGCAGTTGTGCAGCTTGTATGGTGTGGTAAAATCCCACACTACCCCGTACCACCCTGAAGGCAATGGTCAGTGCGAGTTTAACCGCACGCTCCACAATTTGCTGCGTACCTTGCCTGTCTCCCGAAAAAGGGACTGGAATGCGTGTCTACCCCAGGTTGTCTATTGTTACAACACGACTCCCCATCAGGCTACAGGAGAATCTCCCTTCTTCCTGATGTTTGGCCACGAACCACGCCTACCTATAGACTTCCTGTTGGGTAGAGTCGAGAGTCCTGTTGGCAGGTCGGTTTGTGAGTGGGTTCAAGAACATCAAGCCCGATTGCAGGTAGCATTTGAAGGGGCCCGGGAACGCCTGCAACAGGCTGCAGATCGTCGCAGTCGAACCCATGACCAGCGTGTCACCGCCCCGCCGCTGAGCGAGGGGCAGTTGGTATTCTTGCGTGACTTCAGCGCAAGGGGCCCCCATAAGATCCACGATAGGTGGAATTCCATGAGGTGTCGAGTGCTGACGGCACCCAAGCAGGGTGGCTAAGTGTACACCATCGTGCCCAATAGACAATCAGACCCAGGTGAGGCAGGTCCACCGCACTATGTTGAAGGCTGTGATTAGTGTAGACTCACCTGGTCCCGCCCCTTCCCAGAACTCGTCACCTGTGGAGGAGCCACCCTCTGAGGAGGAGTGCCCATTTGACTATAACTTGCTGGTTCTTGGGCAGCAACCTGTTGGGGTTACCCCAGCCATGCCTTCCACTAGCTCCACCGCAGTGAGTGAAACTAGATCCCAAGCGCCAGTGCCACCTTCTGCCTCGGATTCCACCACCTGAAGCATCCATTTCTCTGGCTGCTTCACCTGCCACTGCCCCTGGCCCAAGTCACATGGCCCTGCACCGCACCACACGGTCAACTGCGGGCCACCACTCTAATGTACATCATCTCCCCCGGCCAAGTGGAGAGGTTCAGGTCGTGAATGCTCCTGCTTCTGTGTCAAATGCTGTTGCTGCTCTGTTTAGACCCTGGAGCTAGCTTGTAGTCTTTCATCCATCGCCGGGACAATGATGCAAAAAGGGGGGTAGAATGTAGCAGCATAGAAGTAGGGGCTTTTTATGCATTGCACATAGTGCACCTTGAATGAACCATGATGGCCTGATAGCCTATGAGTGAGCACTTCACTTCCGGATCAGAGGCTGCGACGGCGTGTGCTGCTGTGTGCGTTGCTCCTGTGTTTAGCTGTGGTAAGTGTCCTCTCTTCTCTGCGTTGTGGTGGTCACATTCATGTGGCTAATGCTAGTGTGGTCATAGACAATGCTGATGTCCTGATCTGCCTCTCTCGTCCGCCCTCCTGTATGAGTGTGTGTGTGTGCACATCCACTTCTGCTGAAGGTATGTTTTGTCCCGCTCGCAACTGCATCATTTTCAGTTTAATTGAACCAGGCTAACATTATGTTGTGGTTAGGTGAAACCACAGATCGGGCTACTGCTGCTTTGTCTCGGCTCTGTTCCCTGCTTGTCTCCCGCTTTGCCTGCTTGTTGCTGCTTTGCTGCTCCGCCTGCTCTTAGTGGTGTTTTGACGGCCTACTGTCAATGGACAATTTTATGCCACTGACTTTTCAAAATAAGACTGTCACCTATACCGGTCCTGAAGTGGTCTGGTTTTTCACCACTTTTGTGCATGGCGTTGCTACACAGGCTTAGCTCGAGCATGATTTCTGTTTCCTTACTTTTTAAGGTCTTAACTGTATGAGTGTGATAGGGGTGGGTTGGACAAATTTTGGGTTATTTGCATAGGTTCATTTATTTGTTTCTTTTGGGTTCTTTTGATTAATAGTTGATCTGATTTCTTTCTTTTTTGTTTCTTTGTGCTAATTCATATTTGGAGTTGAATTATGTATTCTTTTCGAATTAGATATTTTGCTTAATATTAAGTCTCAGTGGGCAGTTCCCATTTGTAGATTTATTTGATCTTTAATTATTATTTTGTATATTTTGTTTCTGTGTCCAGGTTTAACTTGCCCATTAATGGTTTTCTTTCTTTTTTTTCTGTTTGAGTGGCAACCCCATTTATCTCTGTTTCAGTTGTCACAGGCTTTGGATGCCCTGTCCAGTGCTTACTGGTGGCGGTGGCGGTGACTGGTGTTGGTGTCCCCTCATTTTGGCGTGCTGTGCTCCCTGGTGGTGGTTATTTCCAAGTTCACGTGTGTGGGTGATTCTGTTTTTTTTTTTTTCCCTTTTTTTCAATTTAATTATTTTATTTATTTTGGGTGAACCACTCCCTGTTCACCAACCACTTGTCTTCCCGGTAAGCCTCTGCTCCTGATTAGCTTCCCTTCCCTTTTTTGGGGGGTGAATGACTTGATGATTTTCTGGTTTTAACTTTTTGTAATAAAATAAATATATTTTTATACCTGAAACCACGTCTCTGCCAATGAATAGAACGAACCTGTGTGTCTATCTTAAAAGTTCACCAAAGAACTCTCTGGGTGCAATTCCCAGAGTGTCGTTGTCGGGTAACAGTGTACATTTTTCGCAATCACATTTGACCATATCCTCGCCACACAGGCTTTATGCCATTTGGCTTTCTTTGATAACAGAAATGCTACAGACTAAGAAAATTACACTTTTGCCAAAATATAACCTCTGCAAAAAAACAAAACAAAAAAAGTGCTGAGTATATGCACCAAGTGCATTGTGCAATTACATACAAATGTTGCACGTACTTTGTTAAGGAACTTGGCTCTTAGCATCTGTTCATAAACTTGGCTCTCAACTGCTTCACCTTTGGACTCTCTTTAGTGGTGTCAACATCGATACTATAGACAGTTGTCTGAAGGAATGTGTACATGTTGCTGAGAGCATCATCGTAACTTACGCTGAAAACGAAGTGCACTTTAAAAAGTTCATCAAAGGCTGCCAATGACGTGGCTCCCTGAGAGGGGATGAGCTTCTTGTCCATCACAATGTAGTCAGCACCGATGGCCTGTTTGGAGGTTCCAGAAGCAAGAAGATATGGTCGGCGATGTCCCTCCTGGTTCTCTTGGTGTTCTCGAAGGCTTCTGCATGACTGTGGGAGAAAACAATTGTCAAGTTGTATTTGTAATATCTAATTCTGACACCGCTTAAATCTCAAAATGCTGCCCTGTACTTACCTTGTGAAACACAACTAGATGGTCCATGGCTTGAGCTGCGCTGATCCTCTGTGTTTTCTTTTTATTAGGCTGAGGTGGTAGGATATGCAGGAGTAGTAGCAAAGATGCCATGTCACTGTCCCACTCCGTAAGAAGAAAAAGGGACCCAATGGACCATCCTGTTTCATCAACTGTTTAGTTCAAGTCACATCTTAGAAAAAAGGGATAGCTTGGTTTTTTTAAGCTGGGCTAAGTTGGGAAGTACTTATGGATAGTCAGTGTTGTAACTATGACAGATGGCGACTGGCATGCCCCTAATTTTGAGCAGCAGTTGAATGAGCTTGACACTGTACAGTGCTCCTTTTATTATTAATGCACAAAAATAGTAATTAACCAGTTTATTGGGTCCACTTAGATAAAAGTAATGCATTAAACACAACAGTCCTTCCATTTTCGTTGTTTGTCGTTTTTGTTGTTTGTCTGTTTCTGAAGGGTGTTTATTCAACTTCATGGTCATTTTTGGATTCATACTTTGAACACTGTTACAAATGGGTTCCTCCTATGACTGATTATGAAGTAACTTGATTTTGTCTGTGCCTGGTTAGGAACATTTTTATGACAGCCAAAGTGGCTCTGGCTTTCTGGCGTGGCGGCTCAAGACAATTCAGAGAAAGACAAAGCTTAGGTCCATGGAACCAAAAATACAGACAGGAGGAGGTGGTCCAAGACAGGAGAGGGAGCTGCCTCAGATTGGTGGTCAGCTAGATGAAGAGCGCTGTAAAGAGGTCATATCCTTGATGAACCACACAAGTGACAGAGAAATCATCCTGCAGAAGATGAAGGAGACCTTTGAATACAGACAGCACCTCATCCACAATCCTGATGAGTCTCACAACATACTCTCAGTGTTTCCAAGGCTGCTGGACATTAAAGGGCTGGTAAGTATAGGCATCCACCATTCATGGCTAGAAGCTTGTGATTGCCAGAAATGTGAATTTCACCACACATCTTCTTCAATTTCTCTGCAGATACATCAAGATTTCAGCCTCCTCTTTGGACCAGAAACAGCTGCCAAACTGCTTGAGAAGTGGCATACATCCTTTAAAGTAAAGGCGATCAGAGAAGCAGCGAGCCTTACAACCATCCCTGTGCTCCAGAGTTTGCTAAAGTCTGCCAAGAATCAGAACAATGATGAATCCTCTGAGGATCGCCCAGGTATTCAATTAAATGCCAATGACATTAACTGTCATAGCTGCTTTTTTCTTATACCTTATTCAGGCAAAAGTTAAGTTTTTTCACAATTCAACATCATTAGTAAAATACTATCAATTTGGCCCCAACCAACCTAAATTTTAATGATTATTCAGTATGTAAATTCATTTAAAAGGGAAAAAAGTTAAATAGGTGCCAACTACTTAACTCTGGTATCAACTTACCCTTCTGTCTCAACCATGTGTGCCACAAGAATGTTTACCATCTGCCTTCTTCTAGTGTCACACAGTGTCCCCGTTTCTTCATATTCCAAGTATTCAAGTACTGTTGTCCCTCCTGCAGAATCTGCTTTATTAGCTAAACAGATTATAACAACAGCAGTTTTAATATAAACCTAGAGAGACAAACTAGTTTGCGACACCATTATAGCAGAACTTTAATGATTAAATCATGGCAAAGCTAAAAGGAAAATCCAGATTTTTATGAATGCAAAATCAAGCTTTCGAGGTATTGTACTTAGTTTTTCAATGGATTTTTTACATCAAGCACATGAAATAAATCAAAAAGGGAACAGTTACGATGATGAAACTTACATCTCTGGCTGAAGAACTCTGAAAGGCTTCTTCATCACCCCTCTTTCGTTTGGATGGTCTTGATTTTTCACCGTCACTGCTACTGGACACAGAGAGGACACTCCCACTGGGTGAAGATAGTGGTGTGGAAGGAGGTGACTGAGATGTGCCTGAATCTAATAACAAAAGATTAAAAACGCACACAATTCACCTCATTTGCAGCAATGCTGTGGATCAGATTTGTAATCAACCACACAAGAAACTCTGCTTCTATTCTTAAGAATCCAGAGAGAAAGGGAATGAACTGAAACGAACCGCCAAAAACCTATGTCAGACTTGCTTCCAATTTTAAGATTATCAAATGAAGTATTAAACACAAGTGTTAATTGATTGCTTAAAAAACAAGTCATGTCCTCTAGCACAATACAGGCATCTGAAATAAGAACTGCCATTAATGCCATGTAAAATTAGAACACCCTAAATTGACCATTGTTGTGACTGTCCTTGATGACAAAACAAACTCCTTCCAATGTGGCTAATTCTGCAAACACGGCTTCATCAACCTCAGTGCCAGAGTCATCTTCCACAGTAATCTTGTCCGCAGGGATGGAGACCTTCTCTCTCACTAATTGATGAGGTTAAAAGACAACATGGAAATTATTTACATCATAAAATATCATGGCCACCACTTGGTGTGAATTACTGGTTAGTCATATGCCAATCTGGACATTTACCTTCAGAAATGAATTCTTCAAAATCACAAGTTTGTACAGTAGCATTAGTTAACCGACGCGCGCACATTGCAGACAGCCTAACCCTGTCAGTTGAAACGCAGTTTAAAACCGCAAACCGTTTAAAAATACATTTTGCTTGACTTAAAGAGCTTAAAACTATTTCTATTTGAGTTTTGCTGGCTTAACGTTAGCCCATCGTGTCAAAAAACGAACTGAACTCTAAGGTGCGATCACACCGGACTCCTTTGTTGTCGCTCAGTCGCTCAGCTGTTATCGCTCGTTAATTTGGCACAATTCGCCTTGTCGCTTTGATGACGTCATTCAAGCGAGATGCTCTTTTCTACTTCTTCTCTTCCGTTTCTTTGTTCATCTGTTTTCTTCCGTTGACCGGTCCACAATATACTCCAGATGCGCACTGATCTCGGCGAGTACCACCGGCTTTTCCAGGAGCTGCGTCTGGACGCCAACTGCTTTCAACAGTATATGCGGTTGACCACGGCCCAGTTTGTCGAGCTGCTGGCGAGAATCGGAGGCAGGATTGCCCGGTTGGTCACCAGCTACAGGCACTCCATCCCAGCTGAGGAACGCCTGACTATTTGGCTCTTTTAAGAGCCACCCACACAAACATAAAGAGCATTTTTCCTACAATACTGTGTGCAATGCAAACATACACCAAGACGTTTTCTTTTTACGAGTAACTCCATCCTTATATTTAGCATAACTACAACAATAACACTATCACGCAACAGCAAAATAAATATATTAATTCATGCAATGCATACATACAATAAAATACATAAATCATAAATACAGTCCTGTAATGTATTTACATTACAGAACTATAAATCTTCTTGCAATCCCTCTCACCTCTCCTGCAGAGAGTACCGCCTACTCTTACAAATTTTGGTAGGAGTTTGATTTATGGGATGCAAAGCTGTATAGTTCAAATTTAATTTTAATTTATATCGAGGAGACGTTATTTCGGGATATCATTATGTTTTATCGCCCAGCCCAACAGTGACATATGCCCGTTCATTCATGAGAAATCATACCGCAACACTCTCAATCAAACAAGGTGGGCAATAAGAAATCTGCGGCACTACTGAACAGTAGTTCGCCAATTTTAACACTAAGACCGCCAACATTCTAGCACCCCCTCCTGGCGCCGCAACGGTCAGCCAGACCGTCATACACAATTCGATTGTTTTTGCTCAGAAGCACATCAAGAAGTTGTTGTTTTTTTAGATAAACGTACCAGAAATTAAATTAAATGAACAAAATGTCACAGTCAAAGGATCAGCAAACCTTTCATGTCAATATACAAGTCAGCTTTTTAAAATGTAGTTAATTTCTTTACCGTGCGCATTTTTTATCGCTGCTTCACGACAATTGACAATTAGCACTCTTTGTACACTCTTAAATAATAAATACTATATAACTTTTAGTCTGCTATATTGTTGACTATATAATGTATTTTTATAAAATATTGCAGAAGAAAAGACATAAAGACCGAAATAATGAGAGGATTTTTTAAAAAATATTTTTATGCTGCTGCTCCCCTCCTCTCTGCAACTTGGGAAATTCGTTTCACTGAGAAACGCACGCACGCACGCGGACACATACGAATGGATGACGGATGTACAGCTTGAGGTTATTGCCACAATACAGATTAATACACAAAGCAAAAACACTTAAACCAAACAGGCTAGCAATGGGCACGAACAAATGCAAAAATAACTGCAGAAAATAACATGAAAATAGGACCCAACAAACAAATGAACAAGGGCACGATCAGCATCTAGAAAAGCGCCGCGGTGCCTAAGGAATACGCTTCGGGCCTTATGGGCATGGGACTGCAAAACATAAATAAATATATACATGCTTGGTGAGTAGGCTGCAAGATTTTCAATATTTTACAAAATAAGCACAGGAACAGAATCCGAACATTTATGTGGAACAAATCACCATTCTTCTCTCCAAGTGTACCCGTCTGCAGCCAGTAGAAAGGGGCGGGCTAACAGGTTGACTGTGATTGGTTGAAAATTCAAATATGGTCGGGACAAAAGTAAATGTGGGCGGGACTAAAGGTTGATGTAACTGGTTGAAATTCGAATGTGGGCGGAACTAAAGTGCGTTTGTGATTGGTTGGCGAGTCTAAAGGTAGTTTATGATTGGCTGAAAGCCGAATGCAAGGCCTTGCAGATCCCCAGGCTTTCCTTGGCTTTCGGGCCCCAAGAGGAGCCTCCATGGTCGGGTAGGGAGAATAACGTGCCGGTCGGATGAACGGCTGGCCAGGGAGAGTAACATTTGCCGGTCAGATCAACCTGCCTCAGCACTCATTGTTCATGTCAACTCAAGTTTGCGAAGGATTACGTGACACAAACACACTCACTTATTTAAAGTTATTGCCACTTTTCTGCAGGATGTAGTTACTGGAAGTTAATATATTAGCCTACATTACAATATCTTAAGGGTGTATTAGGGTCTTTGGTTGCATTTACCTCTTATTAATGTGCTTTTACAAATAAAGAGCTACTAAAAAGTTGTAACTTCAGACTTTTTTGTTCTTGTTTACAGAGACAGGCTAACATTAACCAATATAACAAAAAAAGCAGAAATGTGAGATAAATAAGGTAAAAAGGGATCTGACTTGCAAACAGTTTCAGGCTGTGGTTACACTGCAGCAGCAGATAAACACGTTACATGTGTCTTAACAAAGGGTAACTAAGAACACTTGCTGTTGTATCCTACATGGTCTTGTTTTGGACAGTCAATGTCAAACACAAACAAAAACAAAGAGTAATAAAGACAACTCACTATATGCCATAATCACAATTCTTCATTTTTATTCTTTTTTTGTTTTGTGTTTGAAATCACATTTCATTTCATTTTTTTTGACTCCTGATATCAAAATTTGGTTCCACTGGCCAGTATCTTCTCTGCAAGGTACCGCGTCAGCTTCTTTCCCCCCAGGATTTTGATGATAATCTGAAAAACATTTGGAAAATTTTTTTGGACTGCATATAAAGATCATGTGAAACCTGTATGAGAGAAATTTTCTATCTTACCTCCGGGACAAACACGTCGAAGGCAAAATCGAGCATGGCAATGTCTCCATCTCGAATTTTCTGCCAAACATCTGTGCAACGCTCAATTATCCTCAATAGCTCCAAAAACTATAACAAAGAGAGGCATGCATTATCCAGTTTGAAGAAACTGTAATGTGTTCACTACTATAAAAACAATGACATTTCCAATTACCTGTTACTCACTGAAATGCAGCAGTCTTGTCTTCAGCTGCTGTTTTAGCCTACAGGATGTAGATGGATTCTTCCACAGATACATCCGGTTGGACCTCACTCGTCCATCCATAAGCTCTTGGTATAAGGTCTGAATGGAAATAATGAAGAACTTCTCACTTAAAAGCTGGAGTTGTTAACTGGAGAAAAAGGCAACAGAGAGTTGTTTTGATTGACATTTTGAGCACAAACACCACAACCCTTAATCCTAACCTTTATCTGGTCCTCTGAAAAAACATTGAGGATTCCCCCTGTTTTCACAGCCTCAATAATGCTGCAGATGAGAAAAAGGAGTGGAGTAAAATATGAGGACAGTCTGCATGTGGAATCACAGTTGCTAAAACAATATGCAAGTAAACTTTTACAATCATAGCTTTGAAATTTTACCCACAGGTTTAATTTTTGATACGGGTTTAAGCAACCTACACTAAACACTATTAGAAATACTAATATTTCAACTCATATTTCTCTCCAATATGACGTTTCCAAATAATGAAAACTGCAGGTCATTAAGGTTAACCAAGAGCAAACTGTTTGAGTAGGCTTATTTGACAGGTCTGTCAAGTAGGATTGGTAAGCATCTACACTACAATCTGGTCTTTACTTTATAATTCTAAATCCTTTAATATTACTAATAAATATTACTCTGAAAAGTGCTTCCGACTTGCCCTTTTATATAAAATGAGTATAACAAATAAAGTTGCCTTGTTCTGTCCAAAATGGCACAAAAGGCTTTGTGTTGTGCTGACCTGGTTGTGACCTGGCAAACAGTGTCTACATAAGGGGATTAACAGTCAGTCAGTGCTTTTGCCCTCATTTTGTGTGTTACTAAACACGCACGTGATAACTATTCAGATAGTACCTTGTATGTTCCTCGACATATGTGCATCCACAGTCAAATGGCTCATTCTGAGAGCATCTCCCTGCACAGTTCTCGTGAAGCCAGCCTTTGCAAATGTGGCACTGTACCCACTGAAGCGACGGGACGTCTGGATATAAAAGTCTAACACATCAAACACACTTAACTTAATTTTTTAAAAAGTCCAATACTCCCAATGAACTTAATGTGTAGTTACATGTTTACTATCAATCAATCAATCAATTTTATTTATAAAGCCCAATATCACAAATCACAATTTGCCTCAGAGGGCTTTACAGCATACAAAATCCCTCTGTCTTTTGGACCCTCACAGCGGCTAAGGAAAAACTCCCCAAAAAACCCCTTTAACGGGGAGAAAAAAATGGTAGAAACCTCAGGAAGAGCAACTGAAGGAGGGATCCCTCTTCCAGGACGGACAGACGAGCAATAGATGTTGTACAGAACAGATCAATATAATGAATTAACAGTAATCCATATGACACAATGAGACATAAGGAGAAACAGATATTATATTAATAATATGAATATATATGTATGTACAATAATGATATGTGTATAATAGTCCAGGTATGACTAATAGTAACAGCAGCAGTGGGAGGCATCAGGCAGGACCATGGCAGCAGCACAACCACGACACATCATCCAGGCACAGCTGCGGTACGAGTTAACCTGCGAGACAGTGGAGCACAAAGGCTCCGGAGAACAAGCCGAGTTAGTAACATGCAGTAGGCCCGGGTTAGAGAGATGCATTAACAGGACATGAATACTAGCAAGTGAGACAGAGAGAGTGAGTGAGAAGGAGAGAAGGGGCTCGGTGTATTATAGGAGGTCCCCCGGCAGACTAGGCCATATCAGCCTAACTAGGGACTGGTCCAAGACAAGCCTGAGCCAGCCCTAACTATAAGCTTTATCAAATAGGAAAGTCTTAAGTCTAGTCTTGAAAGTGGAGACGGTGTCTGCCTCCCGGACCGAAACAGGAAGCTGATTCCACAAAAGAGGAGCCTGATAGCTGAAGGCTCTGGCTCCTGTTCTACTTTTGGAGACTTTAGGGACCACGAGTAACCCTGCATTCTCAGAGCGCAGTGTTCTGGTGGGATAATAGGGCACCATGAGCTCTCTAAGATATGATGGAGCCTGATCATTTAGAGCTTTGTAAGTTAAGAGAAGGATTTTAAATTCAATTCTGGATTTTACAGGGAGCCAGTGCAGAGAAGCTAAAACAGGAGAAATATGATCTCGTTTCTTAGTTCCTGTCAGTACACGTGCCGCCGCGTTCTGGATTAGCTGGAGAGTTTTCAGGCACTTATTAGAGCTACCTGATAATAGAGAATTACAGCAATCCAGCCTCGAGGTAACAAACGCATGGACCAATTTTTCAGCATCTTTTAGTGACAAGATAGGCCTAATTTTCGCAATATTACACAGATGAAAAAATGCAGTCCGAGACGTTTGTTTTAAATGGGAGTTAAAAGACAAATCTTGATCAAATATTACGCCGAGGTTTCTTACGGTGATGCTAGAGGCCAGAGCAATGCCATCCAGAGAAACTATATCATCAGATAAAGAGTTTCTGAGCTGTTTGGGGCCAAGAACAATAACTTCAGTTTTGTCTGAATTTAACATCAGGAAATTGGTGCTCATCCAGGTTTTTATATCTTTAAGGCATTTCTGAAGTTTAGTTAATTGATCCGTTTCTTCTGGTTTTATCGATAAATACAACTGTGTATCATCCGCATAGCAATGGAAATTTATAAAGTGATTTCTAATGATGTTACCTAAGGGAAGCATATATAGCGTGAATAGAATTGGTCCGAGCACTGAACCTTGAGGTACTCCAAAACAAACTTTAGTACGTGAAGATGATTCATTATGAACGTGAACAAACTGAAAGCGATCGGATAAGTACAATTTAAACCAGCTTAGTGCAGAACCTTTAAGGCCAATTGAATGTTCCAGTCTCTGTAGCAGAATTTGATGGTCAATTGTGTCAAATGCGGCACTAAGATCGAGTAAAACAAGTACAGAGACCAGTCCTTGGTCTGAAGCAATCAGAAGGTCATTTGTAATTTTAACTAGTGCTGTCTCGGTACTATGATGGGCCCTAAATCCTGACTGAAATTCCTCAAATAAATTATTATCATGGAGAAAGTCACACAGCTGGTCTGCGACTACTTTCTCAAGGATCTTTGAGAGAAAGGGAAGGTTGGATATAGGTCTGTAATTGGCTAACACCTCTGGATCCAATGTGGGCTTTTTTAACAGAGGTTTAATTACAGCTACCTTAAAAGACTGTGGTACATAGCCCGTTAATAAAGATATATTGATCATGTCTAGTATGTAAGTGTTAACTAAAGGTAAGACTTCCTTAAGTAGCCTAGTTGGGATGGGGTCCAATAGACACGTTGATGACTTGGATGAAGAAATCATTGAGGTCAATTGTTGAATAGAAATCAGGGAGAAGCAATCTAGATATGTATCCGCACTTATAGCTGTGTTTGAAGGCAGATTAATACTGTTAGACGGCAGGAGGTCATGAATTTTGTCTCTAATAGTTACAATTTTGTCATTAAAAAAGCTCATAAAATCATTACTGCTAAGGGCTTAGGGAATACAAGGCTCAATAGAGCTGTGACTCTCTGTCAGCCTGGCTACAGTGCTGAAAAGAAACCTGGGGTTGTTCTTATTTTCTTCTATTAATGATGAGTAATAGTTTGCTCTGGCATTGCGGAGGGCTCTCCTATATTTTTTTCAGACTATCTAACCAGATTAAACGAGAATCTTCCAGTTTGGTTAATCGCCAATTCCTTTCAGATTTTCGTGACATTTGCTTTAATTTTCTGGTTTGGGAGTTATACCAGGGAGCAAACTTTGTTTGCTTTGCGAACTTCTTTTTAAGAGGTGCTACAGAGTCAAGAGTTGTTCGCAGTGAGCCTGCAGCGCTATCGACGAGATGATCAATTTGGGAGACTTTAAAGTCAGTACGGGAAACCTCAGTTACAGAGGGTATTAAATTTAACGCCGATGGAATCCCTTCCCTTAAATTTTGCTTCCGCACTATCTGATAAACACCTAGTATAGTAACTGTTATTGAGTGGCGCGTAGTCAAGTAGACAGAAATCAAAAGTTATTAAGTAATGATCTGATAGAAAGGGATTCTCTGGAAAGACCATTAAGTTATTAATCTCAATCCCATACACCAGAACTAGATAGAGGGTGTGGTTAAAATGGTGAGTGGACTTATGTACACTTTGACTGAAGCCAATGGAGTCTAATAATGTGGTAAACGCAGTAGCGAGGCAGTCATTATCAACGTCCACGTGGATATTGAAATCGCCTACAATAATAACTTTATCTGATTTCAGGACTAAACTGGATAAAAACTCGGAGAATTCAGATAAGAATTCTGAATACGGGCCAGGAGCACGGTACACTATAACAAATAGAAGAGGCTGCGAGGTTTTCCAGGTTGGATGTAAAAGACTAAGGACAAGGCTTTCAAAGGATTTATAATCTAGTTTAGGTTTAGCGCTGATTAATAGACTAGAGTTAAAAATGGCTGCAACTCCCCCTCCCCTTATTATGACTGGGAGGTGTGGATTCATTTAGACTAACATATTCATCTTGACACAGCCAGGTTTCGGTGAGGCTGAGTAAATCAATATGATTATCTGATATTAATTCGTTTACTAACACTGCTTTGGAAGATAACGATCTGACATTTAACAGTCCACATTTAATTCTCCTTTTTTATCTTTCTGTCACAGAAGAGGTTTTAATTTTTATCAGGTTGTTATGTACAACTCCTCTTTGTTTGACTTTATATTTAAATAATTTAGGAGGTCGGGGGACAGACACCGTTTGTATGACACTATGGGTGGGTAACTGCTCTAGAAGCTCAGAGAAGCGTTTTACACTGCGACTCTGATTCCTGGTCTCAACTCTGGGTTGTCACGGTTTTAGATCACTAATAAACTTGTCCAGGTTTCTAGATATGAGAGCGGCTCCATCCAAAGTGGGATGAATACCATCTCTCCTAATCAGACCAGGTTTTCCCCAGAAGGTTTTCCAATTATTAACGAAGCCCACATCGTTTGCTGGACACCACCTAGACAGCCAGCGATTGAATGATGACATGCGGCTAAACATATCATCAGTGGTCAGATTTGGCAGGGGTCCAGAGAAAACTACGGAGTCCGACATAGTTTTGGCATACTGACACACCGAAGCAACATTAATTTTAGTGACCTCCGATTGGCGTAACCGGCTGTCATTAACGCCAACGTGAATAACAATCTTACTGAATCTACGTTTAGCCTTAGCCAGCAGTTTCAAATTTGATTCAATGTCGCCCGCTCTGGCCCCAGGGATACATTTAACTATGGTCGCTGGTGTCGCTAACTTCACGTTTCTCAAAATAGAACTGCCAATTACCAGAGTTTTCTCCTCAGCGGGTGTGTCGCTGAGTGGGGAAAAACGGTTAGAAACGTAAACGGGCTGGTGGTGAGCCGAGGGCTTCGGCCTGGTACTACGCTTCCCTCGGACAGTCACCCAGTCTCCTGGCTGCACAGGAGTTACTGGAGGACCGCTAACAGAGGCTATGCTAAGTGGCTCCGCACCAGCTACAGGGGACTGGCTAACTACCGCAGCTACAGTTTGACTCTCCATGGTGCGGAGCCGAGCTTCTAATTGACTAAGCCTCGCCTCCAACGCAGAAAATAAACTACATTTCTCACATGTACCATTATCGCTAAAGGAGGCAGAGGAATAACTAAACATCTGGCACACTGAGCAAGAGAGTGCAGGAGAGGAAGCCATCGCTAGGTGCTAAGCTAAGGTAGCTAACAAGGCTGAGAGTGTGTGAGCAAGCAATGATGAATAAGACAGTCGTTTAAAGGAGCGGAGTGATTAACACTACAACTAGTGAGGTTTAAGAAGTGAAGTGGATGTTTAACGGCTAAAGTGAGGAGAAAAAGCAGAAAAGTAGCGGGTGAGAGATCGCTGCAGCAGCTGAGAGACACCAACACAGAAACACCGGAAATGACACAACACGCTTACCGCAGTACGTCAGCCACAAAACAAGGACTTGGTCCACTTGGTACTAGTCAGACATTTTTAATTCTAAACCAATAGTTACTAAACATAGCATAAAAACTAAGTGAGAGGGGTAAATATGTAAGAATTAAATAGCCTACATTTGTTCTACGCTCACAAGACTAATCTTCTCACCTTTGTGCAACACAGCCTTATCCAAATGGCTTTTGATGTGGTAGTGAAGCAGGGGAGGTGTTTTCACACACTTGCAGAAAGGGCAGCTTGTGGAGGATGTTAAAATGTTCTCTCTGTCCCTTGCTCCAATGATTGAATGATGCATCTGAAAGAAGAATAAAATACTGTTCCAACATAACTGGCTGGACAGACAAAAAGACGAAACCTATTTAACAGAATCATAAGTGAACCCTCGTGGTCAGAGAGGATCCAGGCTAACAAAAGAAGCAACAGAAAATAGTGAAGCTGTGCATGGAATCCATAAGTAGCCAACACCACAGCTACTTAGCTATGTGGCATTAAGAAATCAGGATCAGCAGGCAGAGTGGACATAGACATGCATCACAAAGAAGAACATCAGAAAAATGTCAAGGTCTAAAATAGAACATATTGATAATACATAGAAGAGGTGGGAATTGTGGAGTCAAAGTCATCTCCATGTATTTGTTCTGCTCCTGCACTAAACCAGCTGAGTCCAATCAGCACAGCTCTTCAGCCAGGAAGGTGAGCTAATTAGTGAATGCACCTGGTTCAGTGACTGAGCAGAACAAATACATGGCATGGAGATGACTTGATGACACCACAATTCCCACCTCTGATAAATAGTATGAGAAAATGACATATTTACAGACAGTCACCACAAAAAATACCAGATACTGGTAGTAGGTTGTGCAGTGAAATAAATAAAGAACCACTAGTAGTGGTAGTAGGAGACAAGGCACAAGGTGTCTCAGACACCGTCTGCTGCTAATTTGTAACTAGAAGTAGATTTATGGCCCTTTGTGCACGTTACTGTAGCGTTACCTGTGTTATATATAACCTGGCTAAATTAGATCAGCACAGGACACAGAAATATCTTTTGGGGTTTTTTTATTTCTGGAAAAAAGAATGTGGTCAAATGAAAAAAATACTAAAAAATAAAAGTTTCAATCTAAACTGGCAGACTGTCCTCTGCTATATCTGCAGAAAACTCAAAATCAGTGACCCTCTGCTTGGTACACGGGAACACTAGTCTACTATATTCACTCACTCAGCGTCATTAACTCCTGACTACTGTTTGTGATACAAAATGCAAAAATAAATCTTCCTGACTAGTACAAGGTTGTATGAACATATGTCTAGCAGTTCAATACGAAAGAATACAAAAATAACTCTGCAGACTGCTATTAAGAGTGTACAAAAATGAACTTTAAGGCTACAACAGACTGCATAAAATAACCCTAACTATAGTGGTTCAGACCTGTAACACAAGGAGACCACAAATTCACAGCTAACAATCTTACATTCACAGGTCAAAATGTTACAACGAATGTGCAGAATCATACTATAACTTGTGCATTTGTTCCACAGCACAAACACGCAGGCCACACGACAACCGTCGGGTTTCTCGTTGTCTTTGTTAACCTCTAAGTTAAGACATACGGCCACATCAGTGTACAACATTTCACAGTCTGTAAACATGTATTACTTTTGAACATATACGTCTTGGTATTTTCATGTTAACAGCGACATTTATATTTACCCTTATTCACTCTTGAAAACCGTGGTATGTCCAGGCCGCTGCAAAGAACACTTGAATAATATGGGGACTCCTGCTTCCTCGCTTCTTCGGACAGCCACAAACCAGTGGCCAATCACAATCAACCTTTAAGCCAGCCTTCATTTGACTTTGAACCAATGAAAATCGCATGTGGGTGGGACTAAAGGCCATGCTTTTAGCCCGCCCCTTTCTACTGGCTGCAGACAGGTGTCCTTCCTTCTCTCAGGCTCTAGAGCACATATTTACCTATTTTGAGAAATATTTTCGTTTTCAAATAGATATTTGGAAACGAAAATTTATTTTTTTGGTGTACTTTGGCGAGGTTTTCTGATATTTTTACCAGAATCTGTAGATGGTGCATCTGGAGACGGTGTGGGCGTGTCTACTGGTGTTTTCGCTGTTGAGATTTATAACATTCGGGTTTTTGCTACACCATTGTATGTTCTTTGCGTTTTACATGGATGGATGAAAAGTGTTTGACAGTACAACAATTGTTCTACTTAGAGATGACATGCGAGCTCTGTCAGAGACCAGTGTGACTTCTGCACTGGACTGACCAGCAGCTATCGGGAGGAGATCAGTTCGCAGTGTTATAGATATTTTGTCAGACATCATATGTAAGTATGAACAATAACAAATAAAAAAAAAAAAAACATAATCGCGGTAAAACAACCCCGCGAAATGTGTCATTTTCACCGGCAGTCTGTGTGACCGCTGTGGCGGTCGGATGTATAAATACTCAGAGAATCACAGTGGAGGAGGAGGTGGTGGCATTCCTACATTCTAAGAACATTAATATTGACAGAAATAATATTGAGGCTTGTCATCCCCTGTCACGCAAGACGCAAAAGGCTGATGAGAGACAGTCCAGTAGAGTGAATCAAATGGACAATCCTGCTGTTATCCTGAGGTTTTTCAGCAGGAAGCATAAGATGGACCTGCTGCGCCAGGGAAAAAACCTGAAGGGAACGAAGGTGTACCTGAATGAGCACCTGACACAAACGAACGGTGAGATTGCAAGGAAAGCAAGATTCCTTAAGAAGAAAAACAAGATCCAGGGAACTTGGACTGCAAATGGTAAGGTATTTATTAAACTGAATGGACATTCCCCGGAGCAAGCTAAAGTCATAGTAGTCAGGAAGCTGGAGGATCTGAGCAGTATGAATAAGACTATGCAAGTATTATCATTCATTGACTTTCCTGGCTTTTAATTTGAGTTTTTTTTTTTTTTTTTTTTTTTACAGTAGTTTTTTACTTGAATTTTCTTTTTTCTTTACATGTGTATTAAATTACCAAAAAAAGGGTTAAGATTTGCACATTTGAATATATGTAGTTTAAGAAATAAGGTTACTGAGTTGTGTTCAATTTTGCATGAAAATAATATTCATGTGATGGCCATCACAGAAACACACTTAGATGAAAACATACAAGATTCAGAGTTGGCTATACAGGGCTACAATATATTTAGACTGGATAGAGATGGAAATGGAGGAGGGACGGCGTTTTACATTCAGGACCATATCCCGGCAAAAATGAGGAAAGACCTGAATGTGAAAGGTGTGGAAGCACTATGGCTTCAAGTACACTTGCCATATATTAAGCCAATCTTAACATGCTGTTGTTATAGGCCACCTAACTCTGGTATTGAATACTTAGATAATATTTGTACAATGTTGCAAAAGGTAACAGACTCTGACTATGACCTATTATTTGCTGCTGATATGAATGTGGATTGGTTTGCTAATTGTTCATTGAGAAGAAAGTTGAGTGATGTAACTATTGTATGCAACTTGTCGCAGATAGTGAACCAACCAACTAGAATTCATATTAATCGTGATGGTTCATATTCATCTACATGCATAGATCACTTTTTTACAAATGCCCTGGAAAAATGTTCCAAAGCTATCTCTGCATCTGTAGGTATTAGTGATCATAATTTAATTGCTACAACTTGGAAAGCAAAGGTGCCTAAAACTGGCCCTACAATTATTCAGAGAAGAATGTATAAGAGATTTTCTGAGGACAATTTTGTTGAAGACATAAAAAAGGTGAATTGGGATTTGGTTGTTGAATATAATGATGTAGAGTCTTGGAAAGAGTATCAAGCGCGTAGGAATAAAATAACTAAAATGAATAGACAAAAGGAAAAAGATTACTATCAATGTAAATTTGAGGAATGTAAAAATGACTGTAAGAAAATTTGGAGAACACTTAATGAAGTTGTTGGTAGGAATAAAATGGGTAAAGTGCCCTCGTTTATAGAGGTAGAGGGTGTTTTTATAACTAAACCAGTGGATATTGCTAATCACTTTAATAATTTTTTTATTAATAAAGTAAATTTGATTAGAGATCAGATGATAGATGTTGATGGTAGACTGTCAGATTCTATTATAAAGAACAAGATTATGAAGGATAAACTGTGTGGTTTTCAATTTAAGAGGATAAGTGTAAAAGAGGTAGGAAAACTTTTGCATTCCATTAAAAGCGATAAGCCATGTGGTATTGATAATTTGGATGGTAGGTTACTGAGGATGGCAGCTAAGTCTATTCAGGAGCCGATATGCCATATCTTCAATTTAATTATTGAGAATGGTGTTTATCCACAGTCCTGGAAGATCGCAAAGGTTGCTTCGCTGACAAAAAACAGCAGGGAGCCTTTTGCAGGTCCAAATAGTAGGCCTGTGAGTATTTTACCAGTTTTAAGCAAATTAATGGAGAAAATAATATGTAAGCAAATTCAGTGTTATTTTGAAGAGAACAACATCAACTCTGACAGTCAACATGCATATAAAGTGGGCTATTCCACGAGCACAGCACTAACATCGTTAACTGAAAATTGGCTTAAGTGTATTGATAGGAAGTTCATAGTTGGTGCTGTGCTTTTGGACTTTAGCGCTGCTTTTGATATTATTGATCATGAATTACTACTCAAGAAGCTTTTGGCATATAATTTTAGAGTAGAAGCTATTAAACTTATGAATAGTTATTTGGTTAATAGACAGCAATGTGTAATGTTTAATGGTAGCCTTTCAGATATGTTAACCTCTCAATGTGGTGTTCCCCAAGGGAGTTGCCTAGGTCCGTTGCTCTATTCTATATTTGTAAATGATTTACCGCATGTACTTAAAAGTGCATGTATAGAGATCTATGCGGATGACACTACTATGTATGTCTCCACAGAAAATGTAGGTTGTATTAATAAGTTGTTGCAAGATGAGTTGTTGTTGGTCTCTAACTGGGTTACTGAAAACAGGTTAAAGTTGAATGTTGTTAAAACAAAGAGTATCATCATGGGTTCAAGATATATGCTAAGATCTAATCCTGAAATAAGTCTTGTTTTGCAGGATGCCGCTACTGAGCAGGTCAGAAAGGCCAAGTTGTTGGGTGTGATCGTTGATGAAACACTTTCCTGGTCTTCACATATCAATAAAATTGTATCTAAAATGAGTAGTAACATTTCAATGATTAGAAGAGGAGCTCATCTGTTGACTCCCTCAACAGTAAAATTGGCACTGCAATCTTTAGTTCTATCTAGTCTTGATTACTGCCCAACAATATGGTCCAGTGCTGCAAAGCAAGATTTAGATAAACTCCAGCTCACACAGAACAGGGCGGCACGCCTCGCTCTCCGCTGCTCTGGGAAGAATAGTGTGGAGTGGATGCATACCGCATTGTCCTGGATAAAAGTTGAACAAAGGCTGGCATGTAGCCTGGTGACATTTTTGTTTAACATCTGGCATATTGGGAAACCTAACAATTTGTTATTACATCTAAAACCCATCAATACTCGACATGACTATGAAACCAGGTATGCTTCAGGTGTTCACTTTACTCTGCCTCTGCCAAGAACTAATGCATTAAAGAGGACTACAATGTACAGAGCAGTAACATATTGGAATAAGCTTCCACTACATTTAACCATGATAAATAACAAAACAAGATTCAAAAATAAATTAAGAGAAGCAGTATTTAGCAGGGAAGTCAGTTTCTAGTTGGTTGATTTATTCTGAAATTCTGAGTGTGTAAATTGGAATAATTTTTTGTTGTTCTGGTTCTGGTTGGCTTCAACAATTTAAGAGTTGAATTCCATTACATCTCAGAACATTTTTGTTTAGATTTAGTTATATTTAATTGTAATGACTGTTTTTATTGTATTATGTTTGAAGTTTGAAATGTAAATTTTTGGACCCCAGGAAGAATAGTCTTCACTGCAGTGAGGACTAATGGGGATCTGTAATAAACAATAAACAATAAACTCATAAATCTTATGTGTTTTATTTTAGGAGCTTATAAGCTTCAGAAAACGTACAAGACACATATTTAGGAAAAGTCATAGAAGGAGAGGATTGGAGATTATTTTTAAACAGAGTTATTTCAGTTATAAAAACCCAAACGTCTTGGCGGTTCTAGTGTTAAAAACACACCGGCAGCAGCGCCCACTGATCTGTACTGAGACTGTTGTTATTCTGTCATGTGAGTTAAATGACTGCTGTGTGGAAAACCGCTGTCCGTAATCGAGGTGCAGACGGATGATTTTGAAAAAGAGAGTGAGAGGATGTGGCCGTAGCCGCCCTGATGACCCTGCCATTTCATTACATTTTCTCATTGAAATACTATAGAAATGGCATTTAGATGATGTTCTGTATAATAAATGAAGTGAAATAATAAAAAATCGGTTATAATAATCAAGTGATCAAATTGGGACCAGCGTGATCACAGTTTCCACTGTATTTGCTTGTGTGTTTCTTTTGAATGTCTATCACACAACATTAAAAAAAACTTACCATTAACCCCTATCTGTTTGCTTATGTCCCTCCACACAAGTTCTTGGGTGTGCATTTTTTTATAATCATTTATTGTGTGGTCCCACAGCATTCTGTGGGACCACACAATAAATGATTATAAAAAAACACAGAATGCTGTGGGACCACACAAGCACAATTAATCTGTCGATGTCCACTGCCATATCAGCGTATCCAGAAGTTATTTGCTTTTCAGGACCGGCGGATGGTTTCAGTTGTTGTCATAAGGAAGCACAGAGCCCTGCGGCAGCCAATCAGCGTTGAGCGACAAGCGACTGACAACAAGAGAGAGAACGTTGACTTGGGATTTCTCAACTCGAGCGACAGAGCGATTTTTCGCTCTGTCGCTCGGAGCCTGAGCGATTTTTCGCCTGAGCGATTAATCGCTCAGTCGCCCGTTTGCATTGACTTAATATGTAAATGTGCTGCCAGCCACAAAAATAAAAGGTCTGGTGTGAACGCACCTTTAGCTAACCGTCGACGTTATCCTCATTGGGCACATATGGCATGTCTGCTTACTGTGCAACTACGACGGCGGCCACTCGTTAATAATACCACAATGTTTTAACATGTCTCAAAAATGTGAAACTATATGACAACATAAGCACATTTTACCGCAAATTAACAATAACACGGCAAACTTTAGTAGTGTCATACTCACCAATCTTTCTTCTCATACTTCATGCGAGTGACAGAAAATGGCGGCCGTCCAATTCCTCTCCAAGCACCTGCCCAAATGCCCGGATGTTGAAAACAACACTGATAGGTGTTGAGTACCGTTAACTCTGTAATGTTACACCCATAATATGATGTTTTCTTACCAGTGCAGAGTTCATTCTCCTAGAACCAACACTAGAACCTCAACACTTTACTCTAAACTGGCCAAACACTAGAAATTTAACTCTGGTGAATTTGCTGTGCTGGGGTCCCTAAACAGTCTTTGAATTACATAAATTGGGTTTGACTGGAAAACTGAGAGTTGATGGCCATATCCTCTACACTATTTCAGTTCTGCACACAATTTGACAAATTTAATTTTAATATTTAATTTGAAGTAAACATTTTCACATTTTGCAGCAACGAATTTCTGCTCCAGCTATCTCCAGCTGCCCATAGCCCCCTGCTCTTTCCTGTACGCCCAAGATATAGGGTAAACACTGTTGTACGCTAAATAATATGAATATACATCTGGTGTTCCTTGACCACCCTTCTTCCTGAGGATGGACATTTTTTTCAGACAAATTCTGGGTTTTTTACCTTTCCATAAGAATAATAATAGTGTGTTAATTTCTTTAAACCATCTCTGGGGGACCTCTGTCGGGATGGCAGAAAAAAGGAAAGCCAATCGCGGGAGTACGTTCATTTTGAGCACTTCTGCTCTCCCCCAGAGCGATAGTGGTAAGTTTGTCCATCTGTTCAGATCGTCCCTCACAGTTTTCAATCATTTAGGACCATTCAACTCAAAAATTTTATCAGTGGGAGATGTGATATTGACACCCAGATATCGCATACCTCCGGTATTCCAAACAATAGGGGTTGAACTCAAATGACCGGGGTGTGTGAGACGATTTAGAGGCATGGCCTCGCTCTTTGACCAATTGATCTTATAACCCGAAAACGAGCCAAATTTATTAATAAGTTTAAGCAAATGGGGCACAGAGCTAGCAGGTCTAGACAAAGTCAGTAAAATATTGTCCGCGTAAAGATTGGCTTTAAAATCATAATTAAAAAGTGTAATACCCGTTATATTCTGATCTTTCCTTATGGCACATGCGAGGGGCTCGAGTGCTAGGATGAAAATAACTGGAGATGCTGGGCAACCTTGTCTGGTGGATCTGAAAAGCTGAAAGGGGGATGGAATTAAACCATTAGTTTTAACACATGCGACTGGGTTGTTATAAAGGGCCTTAATCCATTGTATGCATACTGGTCCAAAATCAAACTTAGACAAAATATGAAACAGATACGACCACTCTATCCGGTCAAAAGCTTTTTCCGCATCAAGAGAAATTGCAACCGCAGGATGTTGAAAGGACGCAGCCTCTGACATTACATGAAACAGTCTGTGCACATTGTGCGCAGCATAGCGACCGGCAATAAAACCCACTTGGTCTAAGTGAATTAATGTTGAGATGACTTTCTCCAGCCGCATTGCAAGAATTTTAGCGAAAATCTTGTAATCATTATTTAACAGGCTTAGAGGACGGAAATTGCCCATTTTTGAGTGGTCTTTGACCGGCTTTGGCAACAGAGAGATAACAGCCACATTCATACTTTTAGGCATAGATTGGGTTGCAATCATATCCCTGTACAACAAAGTCAAAAATGGAGATAGAACTTCCTGAAAACACTTGTAAAAATCAACACTGAAGCCATCTTGGCCTGGAGCTTTGCCAGCAGTGAGGGCTTTGATCGCTGCCTTAACCTCCAGTTCCTGGACCTCTTTCTCTAAATATGTCTTATCATTCTCTTTCAGCTGAGGGAGAGGTGCCCCTCTGAGAAAGTCATCAATCATGTCAGGATTGTATTTACATTCCGACTCATACAACTTTGAGTAGTATTGTTGGAATGCCATATTTATCTTTTTCTGCTCACATATTAAACATCCATCATGATCATATAAAGCAGTTATGGATGAGTTACTCTCGATTTGCTTTAGTCTAAGTGCAAGCATTCTGCCAGCTTTATCGGCGGATTCAAAATGTTTTCTCCTTAGTTTATATAATGCAGTAGAAGTTTCTTCATGTATGATTGATTGTAACTCTGTTCTAGTCAATAGTACCTTCATTTTCAATTTCTGATCATTGGGATCTCTCATATGTTGTATTTCCAGGCTCTTTAGCTCTGACATAAGTTTATCTTTTCTTTGACTTCTGTTTCACTGTTTTGCAGTGGCATAACTAATACACCAACCTGTACATGTGGCTTTAAATGAAACCATCTGAATAGATGCTACAGAATTTACATTCGTCTCAAGAAAAATTCAGATATTCTTTCGTTAATCATAGCAACAAA